>JAWHQI010000510.1:0-600000 GCA_033032865.1 Dactylorhiza incarnata | reverse complement strand
CTCGCCCGGGGGGCAAGTGGACCATAGGTCCACTCGCTCGGTGGGTTGAGTGGACCGCAAGGTCCACTCGCCCGATCAGGGTGGTGGACCTCGGTCCACTCATTCGACCCCTGACAGGGGGGAGTGGATGTCTCAAGCTCCACTCGCCCCCCCCCCCCCCCCCCCCCCCCCCCCCCCCCCCCCCCTCCTTTTTCGGTCGTTCGGGTTGGTTGTTGGGTTGCGGATAGTAGATTTTTGGCTATCCGCAGCCCAATTTTTGGGAAGTCTATAAATAGACCCCCATGGGCACCTTGGGAAGGGTTATCGGTACCCCCCCCCCCCCCCTCGCGTGTGAGCAAGCACTACCTCTCCCCTCCCCCTGTCATTGAAGGGGGACGGTGAGGTGATCCTTAGTGCCCACCAAGGTGCCCAGGCTCAGCATTGGCTTGGGAGGGGAAGTTCCATGTGAGCTTCCGGGTATGTGGTGGGACCTCCACGCTGCAGCTTAAGGGATCCATTTATGTACTTAGGAGTTCTCTAAGGACAAGGTTCTTCGGCTCTTAGTGACTGGTCAAGGGTCTTGCTCGGGTCAAGTAAGGGTTAGCTGCATCCCCCTTGCGAACGTTGAGGCCAGTTCTCTGGTTTCAACATTATGGTGCGGTGAGAGTGGAAGCATCTAGTACGGAAAGCTCTGGGCAAGTCTCATGGCTGGAAGCGATGAGCTGGGGGACTCACCCCTGCCGGCGAGTGAGTGAAGAAAGGTGACTTCGAGGAGTTCAGGAAGTCAATCCAGGAAGTCTTGCGGGTCGCACTCCTCCCCTCAGGGCGAGTGCTCGACATCACCAACACTTGTGCTCGCCTCTCCGTCTTTGATGGAGATAGAGCAAGCATGTCGGCAAGGGAATGGGCCAGCCTCAGAGGAGGGCTTGAGCCTCCAAGCGCAAGCGCTCTTCAACAGCTCTCCTGGGGCCAGCTGCCCTGAGTGAGGGAGTAGGTAGGATGCCTCCGTCTCACCAGGAAGGGGGTGGAGTCCCTGTTCCTGATGCGACAAAAGCACGGGGAGACGCAGGGAAACTACGCGGATCAGTTTCAGGAACAAGTCCTCTGCCTCCAGGCCGACAAAGGAAGCAGGAGGGACCAGGAGAAAGAAAAGGAACAAGGGGACAAAGAAGATGGAGGAAGTAATGAAGGAGATGGTCAAGGTGCACATGACCAAGTAGGCCTAGAGGGGCGCGCTGTAATAAGCAGGTAGCTCCTCGGTGATGAATGGAAACGGCTTCAGGTAATGCCAATGGTAAGTGGCTTGGGGAAGGTGTTGAGTTCCTCTGCCTCCAGGTGAAGGTAAGCACCTAGGACGTGGATGGGTACTCCACTCCCATTTGGTAATATCCCCGACTAGAGACCATTCTCCGTGCTCAGTCATGCCAGCAGATGGGAGACTCATCGGGTCGACTGATTGGTAATATCCCCGACTAGAGACCATTCTCCGGGCTCAGTCATGCCGGCAGATGGGAGACTCATCGGGTCGACTGGTTGATAAGATCCCCGACTAGAGACCATTCTCCGGGCTCAGTCATGCCGGCAGATGGGAGACTCATCGGGTCGACTGATTGGTAATATCCCCGACTAGAGACCATTCTTCGGGCTCAGTCATGCCGGCAGATGGGAGACTCATCGGGTCGACTGGTTGATAAGATCCCCGACTAGAGACTATTCTCCGGGCTCAGTCATGCCAGCAGATGGGAGACTCATCGGGTCGAATGGTTGATAAGATCCCCGACTAGAGACCAATCTTTGGGCTCAGTCATGCCGGCAGATGGGAGATTCATCGGGTCGACTGGTTGATAAGATCCCCAACTAGAGACCATTCTCCGGGCTCAGTCATGCCGGCAGATGGGAGACTCATCGAGTCGACTGGTTGGAAAGATCCCCGACTATAGACCATTCTCTGGGCTCAGTCATGTCGGCAGATGGGAGACTCATCGGGTCAACTCGATCCTCGGCTAAGTGAGTGGGAAAGATGATGAACTCCTCCTCCTACTGGTAAGCTAGGCCCCTAGGACGTGGATGGGTATTCCACCTCCAGTTGGTTTTAAAAGTGTTGAGTTCCTCTGCCTCCAGGTAAGCTAGGCCCCTAGGACGTGGACGGGTACCCAGGCCCCAACTGGTTTGGGAAGGTGCAGGGTTCCTCTGCCTCCAGGCAAGCTAAGCCCCTAGGACATGGACGGGTTCTCGCCCCCAATTGGTTCGAAGAGGTGTTGAATTCCTCTACCTTCGGGAAAGACAAGCACCTAGGGTGTGGATGAGATCTCTGCCTCAGTTGCCCTGGTAAGATGACGGAGTTCCTCTGCTTTTAGGTGAAGGTAAGCACCTAGGGCGTGGATGGGATCTCTGCCTCAGTTGCTTTGATGAAATGGTGGAGCTCCTCCATCCCTCGGTGAGGGTAAGCACCTGAGACGTGGACCGATTCTCCGCCCCCGGATGGTTCGGGAAAGTGTGGAGTTCCCTCCCCTCCAGGTGAGCTCGGCTCCCTGGTAGGTGTGGAGTTCCCTCCCCCTCTAGGTGAGCTCGGCTCCCTGGTGGGTGTGGAGCTCCCTCCCCCTCCATGTGAGCTCGGCTCCCTGGTAGGTGTGGAGGTCCCTCTCCCTCCAGGTGAGTTCGGCTCCCTGGTAGGTGTGGAGTTCCCTCCCCCTCCAGGTGAGCTCGGCTCCTTGGTAGGTGTGGAGTTCCCTCCCCCTCCAGGTGAGCTCGGCTCCCTGGTAGGTGTGGAGTTCCCTCCCCCTCCAAGTGAGCTCGGCTCCCTGGTAGGTGTGGAGTTCCCTCCCCCTCCAGGTGAGCTCGGCTCCCTGGTAGGTGTGGAGTTCCCTCCCCCTCCAGGTGAGCTCGGCTCCCTGGTAGGTGTGGAGTTCCCTCCCCCTCCAGGTGAGCTCGGCTCCCTGGTAGGTGCGGAGTTCCCTCCCCCTCCTGGTGAGCTCGTCTCCCTGGTAGGTGTGGAGTCCCCCCCCCCCTCCAGGTGAGCTCGGCTCCCTGGTAGGTGCGGATTTCCCTCCCCATCCAGGTGAGCTCGGCTCCCTGGTAGGTGCGGAGTTCCCTCCCCCTCCAGGTGAGCTCGGCTCCCTGGTAGGTGTGGAGTTCCCTCCCCCTCCAGGTGAGCTCGGCTCCCTGATAGGTGTTGAGTTTTTTCTCCACCACGGGTCAAGTTCAATTTGACCTAAGGTGGTGAGCTTTCTCCACCTCCAGTTGAGCTCGGCTTATAGGAGGGTTGTTGAGTGGAGAAAGGTTTGCCTTCCACCCCAGGTCGAGCTCGGCACGACTAAGGGTGTTGAGTTTTTCTCCACCTAAGGTCAAGTTTAATTTGACCTAAGGTGTTGAGCTTTCTCCACCTCCAGTTAAGCCTGGCTCATAGGAGGGTTGTTGAGTGGAGAAAGGTTTGCCTTCCACCCCAGGTCGAGCTCGGTTCGACTAAGGGTGTTGAGTTTTTCTCCACCTAAGGTCAAGTTTAATTCGACCTAAGGTGTTGAGCTTTCTCCACCTCCAGTTAAGCCCGGCTCATAGGAGGATGGTTAAGTGGAGAAAGGTTCGCGTTCCGCCCCAAGTTAGGTTTAGTTGAAAAACTCGGCAGGAGCATCCCGTTGGCAGGGCCCTTCGCAGATTCCTTTAGGGTCCCACCTACTCGTCCAATAGGTGGGTTAGACTTTTTTTCCGAGCTTAAGACAAGCTCGAAAAGAGCGGGGATTGTGTACAACCCTCATATTTTCTGAGTCGGTGTGACCCGACACGGATGAGGTCGTGGCGGTAAAGATGATCGCGACGTAGCAAACCGAACCAACGGAGGTCGCCAAGACCAAAAAGAGAAGGCACTGGGGGGCAGATCTCCTTGGGCGAGTGAACATTAGGTCAACTCGCCCAAGGCCCCGGGCGAGTGGACCCTTGGTCCACTCACCCGAGTGGGGGGGGGAGTGGACCGTGGGTCCACTCGCCCAAGGTGGGGGCTCGCCCCAAGCCCGTGGGCGAGTAGACCTATGGTCCACTCGCCCGGGCAGCTGGGCGAGTGGACCAAGGGTCCACTCGCCCGGCGGGTTGAGTGGACCGCAAGGTCCACTCGCCCGGTCAGGGTGGTGGTCCTCGGTCCACTCATTCGACCCCCGACAGGGGGGGGAGTGGACGTCTCAAGCTCCACTCTCCCCCCCCCCCCCCCTCCTGTTTCCGTCGTTCGGGTTGGTTGTTGGGCTTCGGATAGTAGATTTTTGGCTATCCGCAACCCAATTTTTGGGAAGTCTATAAATAGACCCCCATGGGCACCTTGGGAAGGGTTGTTGGTACCCCCCCCCCTCCACTCGCGTGTGAGCAAGCACTACCCCTCCCCTCCCCCTGTCATTGAAGGGGGACGGTGAGGTGATCCTTAGTGCCCTCCAAGGTGCCCAGGCTCAGCATTGGCTTGGGAGGGGAAGTTCCATGTGGCTTCCGGGTATGTGGTGAGACCTCCACGCTGCAGCTTAAGGGATCCGTTTGTGGACTTAGGAGTTCTCTAAGGACAAGGTTCTTCGGCTCTTAGTGACTAGTCAAGGGTCTCGCTCAGGTCAAGTAAGGGATAGTTGCATCCCCCTTGCGAACATCGAGGCCAGTTCTCTGGTTTCAACAGTATGACTCATTAATTTAATTCCACTGTAATTAACAAAATTTTGTATATCTCATTTGTTCTTATACAAAGGTACAAAGATACTTTCTCTTCATTGTTCTGACATCCTCTTTGAATTCAGTATCTTATTGAAGAAACATGTAAGTCTCAAACTTCTTCTTTTCCAAGACATTTTCATATTTCGATGGGTATATCGTCTGACCCAACCACTTTTCCATTTTTCATCTTCCTTAGAGCATCATTTACCTCAGATACTTGAATTTTACGATAAAATTTTATGTTCATATACTCATTTGATTTACTTAACTATTTCAAGTTCAGTTCATTTTCTTTTGTTATAGAGTTGGTAAGAGTATTTTTTTCATCACTTTTTAATAGTCGCATCATCCGTCAAAACTATATTTGTTTCATCTTTTATGTATTTTACTTGGCTTAAATCTCTTGTCTTTCTCTCTCTAGCTCGAGCAATTATATATATGTCACGCTATCCATCTTTGATATCTAGTCGCTTATAAAATTCTTCATAAGCTTGATTTCTTATTTTACTTACTGCACTTTAACTTATTTCTTGACGACTTTATACATTGCAAAATTTTCATTATTTCTATAAGCGTAAAGTGTTTTATAGCTGGCTCTCTTTACCCTTACTTTGTCTTGCGCATTCTTTTTTCACGACCAAAATTCTTTATTTGGGGGAGCAAGACCTTTTGATTCTCTAAGTACGTTCTTTTCGCTTATCACTACAACAAAAAGATCAATTAGCAAGAAAAATTAGAAATGCTCAATTTTTGCTTGATAATTAACAACAAATTTTGCAAGGAATCAAATTTTTTTCTTATCAACAAAATTTGAAAGGAAATTTTTTGTTGCTAAATTAGCAACATATATTTTGGTTGCAAGAAATGTGTTGCTAATTTAGCAACAAAAATTTTCGTTTCTAATTTTGTATTAGATAAAAACATTTATATTCGTTGCTAAATTTGTTGTTAATTATCTTAAAATTATTTTTTCTTTCCAATTTTTTTGCTAATTAACATTTGTGATAAAATTAAAATGTTGAGTTTTAAATATTCCTAGCTATTCATTTCATTGATCAAATATATGAAAGTAAAATTTAGGATAAATTTTTGTTCTTAAAATTTATTGCTCAAAATATGTGAAAAATATTAATTTAGTAATAAAATAATCTTATTATTTTGCTAAAATTGACGATAAATGATATTATTATTAGCAAAATATTCAACTTAAACTTTCTTTTAATATTATTTATTATTTTATATGAATGAAATTATATACACACACACACGAAGTTATATTTATTTTATATAAATATAATCCTATTGTATAATATTTATTTATTTTATATGTTTATAAATAGTTGTATTTATAAACATATAATATTTATATATAGTATAATATTTATTTATTTAATATTTTATAAATAATTGTATTTACTATTATTTAATATCTCTTCTACTATTATATATAAAGTATTGTTTGTGAAAGAGAAACGTCGCTGCATTGGTAAAGTGGTAACGCCATTCTTACTTGGAGTGGTCTGAGATCAACAAGTAAAGTTTTTTTAATTTTGATTTTAAAATGTGTATTTATTTTGATTTAACTAAACAAAATTAGCAAGGAAAAATTCTCCTTCATGAGAAAACAATGTAGAGTAGAAAGGTTAATTTTTCCTTCCTAAATATTCGTTGCAAATTAATAAGGAAAATATTTCTTCCTAATTTTAACTAGGGCCATTTTTGCTAGGAATTATTTTTGTTTATGAATTCGTTTCTAATTCTAATTAGGAAGGAATTATATCATTTAGCAAGGAATTTCTCTCCTTACTAATAAGCATTTTTGTTGTAGTGTATTCTTAAATATAAAGACACGACTTCTCATGAGACACTAAGATCAACATAAGTGTCATCAACTAATTGTTCCATGTATAACTGTCGTCTTGAAAGCAACATATTTTTCTATCTTCAAGTTTCACCAACAATTTTTTGACAAATTACATAAAGTCCATAAGACACAAAAATTATAAATTTATTTTAATTTGATTTACTAAAAAATTATAAAATTATTTTAATTTTGAAGCGCATTTTTATAATAATAATTAAAAAGCTCATATTTATTATTAATTTAATAGTTTAATAGTAGTCCGCAATGATTAATAATTTTGTTCTGTGCATGGATGTGATGGCTTTCACGTAAATAAAACGAGGAGGGATGGCCGGAGAGACTCACAATAGAAGGCTCCCGGACGGAGCGGTTGAAGGCGGCGTCGACGGGGACCAGTGTGGGGATAAGCGGCGATCCGACGACGCTGAGGAGGAGCTGCAGTTCGGCGCTCTTCCCTGACAGATGCGGCGGACCGCCGTCGGTCTCCTTGTCGAAGGCCTGCGATTTGAGCCACGCGTAGTGCGGGTTCTGTCCCGAAGACGATGACGACGACGCCGTCGCCTTTGCTTCTCCGCCGCTTCCGGCGATCTTCTCGTTGGGGAACATCTCCTCCGGGAGCGGCACCTCGAGGACGGTGTCAAGTGCATCTTCTCTCTCCAGGTTGGGGCACAGCTTCCTCATATATATATTTATATATAAGATTGTTGCAGTCTTCTAACTTTTTTTAGAGAGAGAGAGGAATGGATCTATCGCCGGAGATTAGATAGGTGCGGCTGATGGCGGGTCCAGCGCCGCCGGTTGCTGTGCTTTGACGGCGGGTGATTGCATGGCGTGCGTGATGGAATGAGGGAAGGTTGGATCGATCGAGAAAGATTTGCAGGTGAGAGAGAGAGAGCCGAGGAATGGAGAGGAGAGAGAGAGAGAGAGGAATGGAGAGGAAGGAGGAGGAGAGAGAGAGAGAGAGACATTAGAATTCCTTGGTTGTTGATTTCTTGTGGGCAAATTTGTTCCGCTCTTCTTTCTGTCATACGGAGGATGTACGCGTGGACTTTGACAGGATTCCATTTTTGGTTAAAGCGCATTTTTATTAATTTTTAATTTGATTTACTAAAAAATTATAAAATTATTTTAATTTTGAAGCGCATTTTTATAATAATAATTAAAAAGCTCATATTTATTATTAATTTAATAGTTTAATAGTAGTCCGCAATGATTAATAATTTTGTTCCGTGCATGGATGTGATGACTTTCACGTAAATAAAACGAGGAGGGATGGCCGGAGAGACTCACAATAGAAGGCTCCCGGACGGAGCGGTTGAAGGCGGCGTCGACGGGGACCAGTGTGGGGATAAGCGGCGATCCGACGACGCTGAGGAGGAGCTGCAGTTCGGCGCTCTTCCCTGACAGATGCGGCGGACCGCCGTCGGTCTCCTTGTCGAAGGCCTGCGATTTGAGCCACGCGTAGTGCGGGTTCTGTCCCGAAGACGATGACGACGACGACGCCGCCTTTGCTTCTCCGCCGCTTCCGGCGATCTTCTCGTTGGGGAACATCTCCTCCGGGAGCGGCACCTCGAGGACGGTGTCAAGTGCATCTTCTCTCTCCAGGTTGGGGCACAGCTTCCTCATATATATATTTATATATAAGATTGTTGCAGTCTTCTAACTTTTTTTAGAGAGAGAGAGGAATGGATCTATCGCCGGAGATTAGATAGGTGCGGCTGATGGCGGGTCCAGCGCCGCCGGTTGCTGTGCTTTGACGGCGGGTGATTGCATGGCGTGCGTGATGGAATGAGGGAAGGTTGGATCGATCGAGAAAGATTTGCAGGTGAGAGAGAGAGAGCCGAGGAATGGAGAGGAGAGAGAGAGAGAGAGAGGAATGGAGAGGAAGGAGGAGGAGAGAGAGAGAGAGACATTAGAATTCCTTGGTTGTTGATTTCTTGTGGGCAAATTTATTCCGCTCTTCTTTCTGTCGTACGGAGGATGTACGCGTGGACTTTGACAGGATTCCATTTTTGGTTAAAGCGCATTTTTATTAATTTTTAATTTGATTTACTAAAAAATTATAAAATTATTTTAATTTTGAAGCGCATTTTTATAATAATAATTAAAAAGCTCATATTTATTATTAATTTAATAGTTTAATAGTAGTCCGCAATGATTAATAATTTTGTTCCGTGCATGGATGTGATGACTTTCACGTAAATAAAACGAGGAGGGATGGCCGGAGAGACTCACAATAGAAGGCTCCCGGACGGAGCGGTTGAAGGCGGCGTCGACGGGGACCAGTGTGGGGATAAGCGGCGATCCGACGACGCTGAGGAGGAGCTGCAGTTCGGCGCTCTTCCCTGACAGATGCGGCGGCCCGCCGTCGGTCTCCTTGTCGAAGGCCTGCGATTTGAGCCACGCGTAGTGCGGGTTCTGTCCCGAAGACGACGACGACGACGCCTTTGCTTCTCCGCCGCTTCCGGCGATCTTCTCGTTGGGGAACATCTCCTCCGGGAGCGGCACCTCGAGGACGATGTCAAGTGCATCTTCTCTCTCCAGGTTCGGGCACAGCTTCCTCATATATATATTTATATATAAGATTGTTGTAGTCTTCTAACTTTTTTTAGAGAGAGAGAGAGAGGAATGGATCTATCGCCGGAGATTAGATAAGTGCGGCTGATGGCGGGTCCGCCGCCGCCGGTTGCTGTGCTTTGACGGCGGGTGATTGCATGGCGTGCGTGATGGAATGGGAAGGTTGGATCGATCGTGGAAGATTTGCAGGTGAGAGAGAGAGAGAGCCGAGGAATGGAGAGGAGAGAGAGAGAGAGAGAGAGAGAGAGAGAGAGGAATGGAGAGGGAGGAGGAGAGAGAGAGAGACATTAGAATTCCTTGGTTGTTGATTTCTTGTGGGCAAATTTGTTCCGCTCTTCTTTCTGCCGTACGGAGGATGTACGCGTGGACTTTGACAGGATTCCATTTTTGGCTACGATTTGGGCGCGTCTTTTTTGCTCCATAGAGTTTGGGCGAAAATGTTGTCGCTATAGAATGTATGTTTGGTATTGACAATTGTTGACCGCAATCAAAAAGGAAAACTAATTTTGAACATAAAGCGGATGAAATTTCTTAGGTGTGGTCCGGCGTTCAAGAACGATAGTTCATGATTATAGCCACCGGATTCGTGACCGCCGGCCACCGCCGTGCCAAATTACGAAGCCACCGCCGTGGTACGTTTTGAAATTGGACTTTCATCGAGAATGTCAACAACTTGTCGACCCGGGCTGTAGGCCATGAAACCATAAACTAGATCGAATTTGGTAGAAGCCTTTTCTGACTACTCTTGATTGTTGACTCCTCTTACGCGTAGTGCATGCTGACTACTCTTCTCATATTACAGTAGTTGGTAAATATGGGCATGTCTACCGCTGCCGTGTGCGTTCGGGCGTATTATGGAGAGCGACACAGAGACTCAAAAGTTGGTGCGTGTAACGCATCTTAAATCATGTGCACAACCTCCGATCACGTCGTATATCTGTCCACGCCATGATTGATCTAAAATACGAGTACTTTTGAATATAACCGTATTACACAAATACATTCTTATATTTTCAAAAACAATCAACATCGTTAAAATCTCAGATCATGATTGTATCTGCCTGGTGCAATTTGTAGCGGGAGAAATCGTGAAGAGATGGAGCTCTATTCTTCATGTTGACGCCAGGAAAATCCTAACCTATAGATTCGGACCGATGCAGCCGGAGGCTACTCGCCCAGCAGTCCAACGAGATGACTTGGTTGGCAACGACGAAGAAACTGGAATAGCAACAAACAGGACCCCGGGTGCTGCGGCAGGGAGGTCCCACCACGTACCCAGAAGCTCAAGAGAGTCTTCCCCTCCGAAACCAAAGTGGCCGAACTTGGTACAGGGAAGGCACCGACTTGGCTAAAAGCAAGGGTGACGGACTCGAGAGTTCGGAAATCGGGGTCCAAAAGCTCAAGTCCAGGTGCCAATCCAAGTACCCCTGGGATTCTATTTATAGGAAAACCAAAGAGTAGGGGGGCTTTTTATAGCCCAGCCCCCAACCCGGCGACTATGGGATACTCAGCGAGTACTTATGCCATAGTCGCTCATCTGGCGAGTATTGGGTGCTGCTCGCACACGCCGGGCCAATACTCGCCTAGGTCTTCTGCTTCTTTCCTGCGTTCGACGAACTCCTCTTGTCAATACTCGTCTATCTGGCGAGTATTACCTGTATACTCGCCAGGGTCTTTTCTGCTTCTGTCTTGGACTGCTGGTCTCTGTGTTGACCCCTTGACCTTTGACTTTTGTCTACGTGGCCTTGGGTGGGTCCACCCTCGGAGAATGGGGGTTGTACACAATCCCCGCTCTTTGCGAGTAACGCAGTTGCTCGGAAAGAATCATCCAACCCTTATTCGACGAGATTCCCTACTGGCGATTATTGGTTTATACTCGCCATCTTGCTGGCCGACGCTCGAACTCTATAAATAGAGGGGCAGGGGTCTCTGGTGGCACGACTTTTCTGAACTCGCTCAAGATGGCGCGCGACTATGCTGCAGAAGCTAAGGCGGCCATGGCTGGTCTTGTGGGCATGTTCGATGTTCCCTCGATCCCTCCACGCCTAGGTACCGAGGTTGATGACTTCCTCGCTACCAAGAAGAGGAAGAGGCTTGCGAAGAAGAAGAAGAAGAAGAAGCAGGAGAAGGAGAAAGCCGCTGGAGAGGATGTCACCGCCCCTTTGGGCGACCAACACCAGCAGCTGCTGGACGAGATGGGGCTTTCTAACGAGGGCAACTCGCCGGCCGCTGTTCTTCCTGCTCCAAATATCGCCGAGGTGGCGAGCATGCCTGGGACCTCGGCCCAGAATCAACCGGAGAATCTCGCTCCTGCGCGAGGTGGGAGCTACTCACTCGCCACCTCCTTGATTAGTCTCAACTTGGCTTGTAATGCTAAATGCCTCTTTTATGCTCGCAGATTCGTCTACCATCGGTGCTCAGGAGCCTCTGGTCGTACCTCATCTGAGATCGTCGCCCATGATCTCGCCTAGGGGGGGTGTGCGTTCGACGCGAGTTCTCCACAGCTCTTTGCTGGAGAAGAGGCCGATGAGCGAGCAACAGGCTCCTCTGGCGGGCAGCGTGCTTCTGCCACCACCGCCTCTTCAATCCTTGGGGCTGACGAGTAGTTCGCAGCTGCCCGTGGGTGGGCTTCCGCCACCTCCTCCTTTTCCTCCTTCTGCGACTACTCAGGGAGAGCAGCGCCCTTCGACTTCTACTGCTCCCTCAACCTACCAGGGCGAATCCTCGCGCCGTGGCGGGACTGAGGGCCCTTCGGGCTTCTTTCCCCCGAGGGGGGAGGGCGAACGTCTGATAGTCGCGGTCGAGGGAACGCGCCTCCTAGCCGGGGTCAAACCGCTGGATCCCATTCTGCTCGGCGAGGTGATCACCACCGCAGCGTGTCTCCTCAGCGAGGAAGGGGCTCTCCTCGCCATCACTCTCGCAGTCCTCGGCCAGGTACTTGGTCGCTATCTTTGATAGTCGCCACTGTCTTCACTCTGTTCCTTTCGTCGTCAAAGCTCTGACATTCTTACCTTTTCTGTGGCTCGCGCTCGTACTCCTATAGGAGCCTTGATCGACGTCGTCGGGATTCCTTCTCGCGAGTACCAGGAGAGGGCTACTCGCGCGATCCTGGATTTGGAGGCGAAGTTAGAGCGCCTGGCGGTCAGTGAGCCTCATCGTCGCCTAACTGAGGTGGAGTCGCGGGTTGAGCGCCTGGCGAGCAGTGACGCTCATCGTCGCTTGACCGAGTTGGAGGTGCGAGTATCCCAGTTGGAAGAGTTTGATACTCGCCTGGATGGTGCGGAATCTCGCCTTCAGACTGTCAGCGACTTGGAGCGTCGATTTGCGAGGCTCGAACATCGCCAGCAGCTGCACCATGACGAGATGGTAGGGATGCGCGCGAGCATGGACTCGGTTGGTCGGCTGGCGAGGATTGAAGACCAACTGCGGCAGGGCGAGGACGCGATGACCGTAGCCTTCGAGCATTTCAAGCGAGCTCGCAGCTTGGGCTGGGTCGGGCGAGATCCTCAGCCTCAGGATCCACAGGAGAATCTTCAGGGGCCTTCCTAGCTGCTGTCTTTTTCCTCTTTTTTCTTTGTAGTCGCTTGATCGCCTTTGGGCGAGCATTCCTGTAGCTCTGAACCATTATTTACTGATGTAATATTATTTTGGCGAGTATTGGAAACTCGCCCTCTATTACTTGTTTTGCTTTCTTTTTCTGTGATGGTTTTTTGTCAGGTTTTTTTTATCTTCTTTAATTTGGCGAGTAATATCTGAATGTCGCCTGCACCTGGCGAACTTTTTCATGTTTCTTCTTGTAGGTCTTCGCGCTTTGGAAGTTGACACCTTTCTGACGCACGCTGCTGAGTCGGCGACCTTAACTTAATACTCGCCACCCCCTTATTTTTAATCGCGTCGTCGTGCTCGATAAGCCAAGCTACCCAACTACTATAAATAGGGGGTGGGTGAGTATTAATTACGCTTTTGGCGATCTTCTAGCTCATACGGGAGTATCCTCCATCCTCTTCTCTTCTTCTCGCATTCTCCGATACTCTCCCTTCTTTCCTTCTTTCCTCGAAGATGACTAACGAGGCGACCATTCGGCGTGCGAATCACGCCAAGAACTTCGCGGCGACCACTTTCAAGAAATCGATCACAACCGAGAAGGATTTGGAGGTATTCTTGGCGAAGTACATCCCGCCGGGGTTTGTCGCTCGACTTCCTCGCCAGGGCGAGCGACTAAACACCGTCTTGACCACCGAGAGGGTGTTCCCTACTCGCCACTTTGAAGTGGGCTTGGGACTACCATTGTGGACGGAGTTCTGTCAGATACTCCGCTACTTTGGGATAGTCCCTGCCCAGATCAACCCCAACGGAGTGGCGATGATCGTGGGGTTCCTCTGCTATCTGCGCGACCAGGGGATCGTCTTCGACCTCTCCGTCTTCAGACGGGTGTTCCACTTCATGGCGACTGGCGAGGGCGTCGTCTTCTTATGCAGCCATGTCTGCACGCTGGTCGGCACGGCGAAGAAGAATCATCGCTGGGGAGAGCGATTAGTCGTCATAAATGGCGACTTCCAGGCCATTCCTGACAAGTCCTTCCAGCCGCCGGAGAGCGTCTTCGGGGCTTCTCTCCTAAGTGAGAATGACGAGAAACTGCTCGAGTCCTTCAAGAATCGCCGCCTTGACGTGGTGTTCTGGAGGAGGCGAGTAGACGAACTCGCTGAGGTGTTCCCGGGCGAAGGTAACCTACCGCGCGAGTATACGTTATACTCGTTCTTCATCTTCAATCGGGCGACTAACTGGAGATGTCTTTCTTTTTGTTGCAGTAGTCCACATTCTGCCACGCGAGCTTCTCCCTGTGGCGTTGAAGGCGGCGGCTTCCACACAAGGAGGTGCGGGGACCTCCGCTCGCGGGGATGGGGTCTACTCGCCCATTGATTTGTCACCAGGAGGTGATGAGCCTTTGATCGTCGGCGACGGTTCCGGGCCTTCCAAGAAGCGGAAGAAGAAGGAGGTCGCTCATAGGGACCTCGGCAAGAAGGCGGACGCTTCTGAGGCTGGCGAGCCTTATGCCCACCCGAATTTCAACCTCGGCGGGCGTGGCGAGGACGCCTATGGTCGCCCCTTGGTGGCCTGGTCGGAGAGCGCCCACGTGGTGTCTCTAAGCTCCAACCTCCCGCCATGGTCGGAGGACTGGGAGGATAAGGGCGAGGGCTTCGACGTGCTCCACGCCATCTATGGTCGCGAGGATGCTGAGAGACTGCAGGAGGAGTCTTCCGAGTATCTGGCTCACCAGACCTCGCGATCTCTGCTGCGATCTGCCGAGCTGGCCCATTCGACAGCAAGGCGATTGCTTGAATATGAGGGGGTGATCCGGACCCAGTGCAAGAAAATGATCGTCATGGGACTCAAAGAGAAGGAGCATGAGGTACTCGCTTCGCTCCTTTACTCGCTTCGGGGATACTCGCCATTTTGCCGAATAGTTTGCTTACTTTCCGCGTCTTCTCGTTTTTTGCAGGCCGCCGAGGTGGAGATGGCGAAGAAGGCATCCCAGCTGGAGAAGGAGCTGGACGACACCCGGCTTGGCTTTGGAGGCCGCCCAAGTTCACATTGCCGAGCTGGAAACTTGGCCTGCCGAGCAACAGCTTGCGGCGGCGGGCCCCTCCATGGTCGGCAAGAAGATTAGGATGCTGGGCGACGATATGCCTCGCATTCGTCGGGAGATCGCACGAGCCACTGGTACTGTCATCCTGAGCCAACTAAAGGCAGACGATCTTCTGAAGCCGGCGGCGATGGAGTTGACAGTGGTGGACCTCATCCCGGCGCTGCTCGCCGAGGAGTCCATCTCCCCCTTGCGAGTATCTCCCCAGCTGTCCAGTGACTCCGAGGACGATGATTCTGAGGATGAGGATGATGATGATGGTGGCGATGATCCAGATGCAGATATTGATGGCGAGGATGACGCCTAATCGCCTGGGCACCTTTTTTGCTCGCCCGGCGACCTTTTGTAAACCATTTTGAAGATTTTTTGTAATTTATACCAAACATATAAATGAAAGGACAAGGTTTTTTGTTCGCCTGTTTCTTCTGTATTTGCTTCCTTTCTTGAATGTCGCTTAGGCTCCTAAGCTCGAGGCGAGATTGAGTGCTCGCTAGGCTCTTAGGATCGAGGCGAGATTGAGTGCTCGCTAGGCATACTCGTACTTGCATACTCGCACCTGCATGCTCGCACGTGTATACTCGCCTAAGTACTCGCACCTGCATACTCGCCTTTTTTCAAAGGTACCTTTTGAGAGAGTCGAGCTGTGAGGGGCACTTGGAGGGTCCCGAGGGACACATGCTCTCAAGGCCTTGTCTTGCACCTGGTGAAGAGTTCATTAAGATCACTTAATAATAATGGGGTTTTTAAGGAAAAAGAGATAGGGAATGGCAGTCGGGGAGGTCAGGAGGGATATATCATCCCGAGGCCTTCATCCTACTTGGATGTCGGATGTCGACGAAGAATGACGTCAAGTAGGGAGTGGCGGTCGGGGAGGTCCAAGGGGACACACCGTCCCGAGGTCTCCATCCTACTTGGATGCCAGAATGTCTCCATTCTTTGGTCGGTCGAATCTGTCTTGCCCTTTTCCAAGTTGGAATGTCGGCTTCCAGACTTCCCCTTAGTAATCTCTCCAGTCGGACGAGAAGTGCGGTCGGTGGGAACCGCGGCCAACGTGCAGGGGGGAGCTGATCTCGACCGTCATTGTCGAGGTTTGGACTTAAGGGAACGCGCACCCGAGGAACTGTCCTATCATCCGTTCTGAGTTTTTACGAGGGTTAAGTCAGAGGCTCGTTTTCCAACTTGCGACGTCGAATGTTGATGCAGGACGACGTCAAGCAGGGAGTTGCAGTTGGGGAGGTCCAATGGGACACACCATCCCGAGGCCTCCATCCTACTTGGATGCTGGATGTGGACCAAACCTGCTCCCTGTTGCTCAATAATTTAGCAGGGAGTTAAGCGCACTTAAGCACACCAACTCGCATGATCGGACACAACAATTTAGGAAACGGATTGCTTTGTTGCGAGCTTTCAGCTCTCGAGGGTACACGACACCTTTATTCAAGGGTCCCCTGAGCTAGTTAAATCGATCATCTCTTCGCCGAATCGGGAGGTCGGCGTCCAGACTTTTTCCTGGTAATCTCTTCAGTCGGACGAGAAGTGCGGTCGGTGGGAACCGCGGCCAACGTGCGAGGGGGGAGCTGATCTCGGCCGCCATTGTAGAGGCTTGGACTTAAGGGAACGCACACCCGAGGCACTGTCCCATCATGCGTTCTGAGTTTTTACGAGGGTTAAGTCAGAGGCTCATTTTCCAACCTAGCGTGGAGATCGACTTCACTTGCCTCCTTTCTTAAAAGACTTCTCTGGGATAGGAAGGACTGACTCATCCCATGTTTTAGCAAGATGTAAATTTCTATTTATACATAAATGAACTTACAAGGGGGGCATGTATATTCCCTTTTAGGGATAGAACCTTTTCAGGTCATTGCCGCTCCAGGTGTTCCCCAACAGCTCGCCTTCCTGGTTCTGCAAGCGGTACCCTCCTGTCAGGAGTGCTTCCTGGATGATGAAGGGTCCTTCCCAGTTTGGGTTAAGCTTCCCGACGGCTGCTGATCTTCCTATCGCGTCCACCTTTTTTAGGACCAGGTCACCTGCTTGGAAGTGCTTGAGGCAGACATTTTTGTCGAAATGTCTTGTCATTCGGCGCTTGATCTCTTCTTGCCTAGCTGAGGTCAGGTCCCGCAGCTCTTCTATGTAGTCGAGGGATAGCTTCTGCGCTTCTTCATTCTCTAATCGTCATTCTTCGTTTCCGTCTTCGGCGGCTGCCACCCTTGGGCTTCTGACTTCAAACTCTACTGGAATGAGAGCTTCCGACCCGTGAGAGAGCTTGAACGGTGTTTCCCCGGTGGCTGAGCTAGGAGTGGTCCTCAAAGCCCATAGGACCGAGGGGAGCTGATCCGCCCAACTACCTCTCAGGTTCTCCACTTTCTTTTTTAGCAGATTGATGATCAGCTTGTTGGCGGCCTCCACTTGACCATTGCTCCTGGTATGGTGCACGGAGGCGAATCGAAGATCAGTTCCCAGCTGCCTGCAAAAATCTTCCAATTCTAAGCTGGCAAACTGGGGACCATTGTCGGTGACGATGGCGAGAGGGATTCCAAATCTGCAGACGATCTCCCCACAGATGAAGTTCTTCACGACTTGAGAGGTGGTCTCGGCCAAAGCTTTGGCCTCGATCCACTTGGAGAAGTAGTCGATCATGACGAGAACGAACTTCCTTTGGCCACTTGCTTGAGGGAAAGGGCCGATCAAGTCCATCCCCCAGATAGCGAACGGCCATGGGGCGGTGATTGATCGGAGCTGCTGGGCTGGCTGCAACTGAAGGGGGGCGAAGAGCTGGCACTTCTGACACTTCTTCGAGAAGGTCTCAGCATCCTTTCGGATAGTAGGCCAGAAGTAACCTTGTCTCAGGATCCTTTGCTCTAAAGTGCGAGTCTCAGAATGGCTTCCACACTCTCCCGAGTTGATCTCTTCCAACACTCGGGGTATCTCGTCTTCAGAGACACATCTGGCCAGAGGGCCTGAGATGGTTTTTCGGTACATCTCTCCGCTTTGCAGTAAGTAGTACGCTGCCTTGTACCAAAATCTTCTTTGATCCCCTTCGCCCGCTGGGAGATGGCCGCTGACCAGGAAGGCCACAAAGGGATCCATCCATGAAGGGCGCTGCTCGATCTCCATCATCTCTCCCTCTTCAATGGATGGGCGGAATAGCTCGGTAATAGTTCCTCCAGCCCTCGACCCATACTTGGCTAAGCGATCCGCTGCCGAGTTCTCCTCTCTTGGCACATGCTCGACGAAAAAGGACTGGAAGCCTCTTATCAACCCTTTTACTTTTACTAAGTACTTCTGCAGGATGATGTCGCGTACCTCGAACTCTCCTCGAATCTGCGATGCGACCACCATCGAATTCGTGAAAGCCCGGACATCACGAATCCCTAACTCTTTGGCAAGGCACAAGCCTGCCACTATGGCCTCGTACTCTGCTTGGTTGTTTGTGACGGGGAAGAGGATCTCGACGGCTTGCTCGATCCTTGTTCCCTGTGGGCTGACGAGCACGATGCCCACTCCCACAGAACTTCTGCTTGAAGCTCCTTCTGCGAACATCTTCCATGGAATTGGATTGAGAGCTGCTTCCCCTGGCTCCGTTTCCACCGAGAAGTCAGCCAAGAAGTCTGCTACCGCCTGGGCCTTGATCACCACCCTGGGTGAGAAGGAAATGTCGAAATCGCTGAGTTCTACCGACCATTTCGCTAACCTCCCTGAATGCTCCACTCCCTCTATGACCTTTCGGAGAGGATGATCAGTCACAACCCGGATGGAGTGAGCTTGAAAGTAAGGCCGGATCTTCCGCGCCGACACCACCAGGGCGAAAGTAAGCTTCTCCAGGATCGGATATTTCAACTCTGCCTTCTTCAACACCCGACTGACATAGTAGACGGGCAGCTGCTTCCTTCCTTCCTCTCGGACCAACACGGAACTTACTGCCTCTGCTCCTACTCCCAGGTAGATGAGCAGGTCTTCGCCTTCCTTCGGGCTCTGAAGGAGAGGTGTCTGAGTCAACTGCTCCTTCAGTCTTTCGAACACCTTCTCACATCCTTCGGACCACTCGAAACTTTCAGTTTTGCGGAGTGTCTTGAAGAATGGAGAGCACTTCTCCTCGACCTTCGATAGGAAGCGGCTAAGACCCGCCAGCCTTCCTGTCAACCTTTGAACTTCCTTCATTGTCTTTGGGGACGGCATCTCCAGGATCGCCCTAACCTTGTCGGGGTTAGGCTCTACTCCCTCCGGGGTAAGGAGATGCCCCAGGAACTTTCCTCTTCCAGCTCCAAAGACGCACTTCGCCGGATTGAGTCTCATCTTGAATTTCCTCAGCGCCGCGAAGGTATCCACCAGATCAGCTACGTGTTCCTGGACGCTCTTGCTTTTGATCAAGAGGTCGTCCACGTACACTTCCAGGTTCCTCCCCTTCTGCTCCTTGAAGATGTGGTCCATCATCCGCTGGTAGGCAACTCCCGCATTTGGGCATCATCTTGTAGCTGTAGCAGCCATCATCAGTGATGAAGGAGATATCGCGACAATCGGGGGGATGCATCCGGATCTGGTGGTATCCTGAAAACGCATCAAGGAAACTCATCACAGAAAAACCGACGGCTGAATCAACCAGCGCGTCGATTCGAGTCAGGGGATAACAATCCTTAGGGCAGCTTTTATTCATCAAAGAGAAATCAACACACATCCTCCAGCTACCCCCCGCCTTCTCCACCATTACAACATTGGAGACCCAGCCTGGGTACTGGATCTCCGATACAAAGCCTGCATCGAGCAGCTTCTTCACCTCCTCCCGGATTGGCTTGGCCAAGATGGTGGCGTTCCTCCTCTTCTTCTGGCGGACGGGCTGGACCGCGGGATCCAAGTTGAGGCGATGGCATGCAACCCAGGATCGATTCCTGGCATCTCGACGGCACTCCAAGCAAAGATGTCGACGTTCTTTTGCAGACACGCCGCCATCTCGATCTTTTCCTCCGTCTTCAGCAACCCGTCGATCTTCAGCAACCCAGGTACTCCTGCTGCGGAGAGTACCTCGATTTCTTCGACTTCTTCGGCCACCTCCAGCCTGGCCGGGCTCTCCAACACCCTTCCGAACTCTTCCGCGTCATCCATCCAGCTGATGGTACTGACGACGCTGAGATAGCACTCCCGAGCGGCTCTTGGATCGCTCATGATCCTCACCTGGACATCTCCCTTACAGTACTTCAAGCATTGATGGTAGGAGGATGGGACGGCCTTGAAGGCATTGAGAAGTGGCCTCCCGAATATAGCCCTGTAACAGCTCGGGGCGTCGACGATGACAAATCGACAGCTGATGGAGGTGCCACCGAGCGTTACAAGGAGATCTGCTCCTCCTTCCACCTCTTTCTTCTCTCCGGAGAAGCCGAAGAGGGGACCATCGGCTGCCCAAACCCTTGCTGCTCCGACTCCCAGTCCGTCAAACGTCCCCTTGAAAATGACGTTTACGGAGCTACCGTTACTGATCAGAATCCGTTCAACGGTGAAGTCCTCTACTGCGGCTTGGATCACGAGGGCATCATGGAAGGGATTCTCATTCCCTAACATGCCCTCCTCAGAGAAGGTGATCTCCTCGATCGGGGGCGGTGCTTGCGAGGTCGAGGCGACGCTCCTGCGATAGATCTGATGGAGGCTCCCCTTGCGGGAAGCTTCCAGCCCTGCTCCCCTGTGGATCACTCCGACTCTGCCTCCCTGAACCAGGTCCCCTCGACCTCCCTGGTCGACCCGGTCTTCATTCCTCCTTCGAGCGACAGCTTGTACTGCAGGAGGCTCGACAGGGGCTTCGATTCTTCGCTGCTCCCCTCCACCTTCTCCTGCTGCTAGCCTCCTCCTGGCTTCCCAAAAGTATGGGCAAGCCATCATCGCATGCCCTTCTACCTGGTGGAAGTCACAGTAGAGGGGAACCTCTTCTGTCTGCTGCCTTCTCTGCCGCTGCTTCTTCCTTTCTTGACGGCGGCCACGCCCGGCTACCGCCATCGCTTCGTCTCTGCTCCTCTCCTGACTCCTCTCCGGCTGGCGAAAGGGTCTTCTCTCCGGGGATCCTCCCCTTTGATCCCGACGCTGGTGCCGTCCAGCCGGCCTCCAAGGTGGCCGGTTGACGGGGACCTGATAGCGTCTTTCCTCCTCCTGACGCTCCGGGGTCACGATGGGCCTCCTCTCATCGCTTCTCCTGGCTTCCTCCCTCTGGGGCTCCTCCCTTTTCTTCTCTTCTCCTCTCCTTTCTTCGCGCCGCTCCGGGCTCTTCCTTTCCTCCCTCCGGGGCTCTTCTCTCTTCCTCTTCTCAGGGATCCTATCCCTCTCTTCTCCCTCACCTCCGGTCACCCTAGCAAGCCTGACCAAGAAGTCAGGGTTGGAAGCCTCTCCTCGGACAAACTTGTTGGCCCTCTGAATGAGGTTCTCATAGGAATAAGGAGGATTCCTACTGAGCTCCAACTTGAAGAGGCCTTGCCTTATACCGAACGTCAAGGCCAGTAACAGGATGTTGTTATCCACCTCCTGGATCTGCAACACCTCCTCTTGAAGCGCTCGACGTAGGCTACCAACGCCTCATCCGGCCTTTGTACCAGATAGAACAAGGCCGTTGCTTCCTTCTTCAGCTTCCGGGCCTTGTCGAACCGGGTCGTTACTCCACGACACAGGTCTTCAAAGCAATAAATTGAGCCGACGGGCAACTGGTGGAACCAGTCCCAGGCCTTTGCCCGGAAGGTGATGGCAAACAGTCTGCACTTAAAGGCATCCGACATGGTTCGGATAGAGACTATATTCTCGAACCACTGGATGTGCCGGACAGGGTCATCCCTCCCTGAATAATAATTCACCATGGGGTCCCTGAACCCTTCTGGCACGGGCGCGGCAAGGATTTCCTCGCAGAAGGGGCTCCTCCCTCCTGCCCGGCGACGATCATACTCGCCATAGGGGCGAGTATCACCACCATACTCGCCATAGGGGCGAGTATCCTAGTACCTTGCCTGCTCCTCCGTCTCGCGGAAACGGATCCCTTGCGAGGTCGGCTGGTAGAACTGCGACCTCCTTGGTCGCTCGGTCTCCTCCTCTACATGCTCCTTTCCTGCTCGCCGAGGGGGACTCGTTCCCTCGGTCAGAACCGGGCGATGCGGCGAGGTCGTCGTGACCTCGGCGCGCGTCTGAAGCGCTGCCCGCATGGTCCCTTCCATGCGCTGCGCGAAGGCCTCGAAAACTGCCAACGTCACGAACTCGCCGCTCGCGGACGAGTTGCCGACTACCTCCTCATGGTCGCCAACTATGACCATCTCGCCTTCTTACTGGACTTTCCTTCTCTGACTACGATCCACGCTCACCGCACCAAAGTGTTGACGTCAGGAAAATCCTGACCTCAAGATTCGGACCGATGCAGCCGGAGGCTACTCGCCCAGCAGTCCAACGAGATGACTTGGCTGGCAACGACGAAGAAGCTGGAAGAGCAACAAACAGGACCCCGGGTGCTGCGGCAGGGAGGTCCCACCACGTACCCAGAAGCTCAAGAGAGTCTTCCCCTCCGAAACCAGAGTGGCCGAGCTTGGTACAGGGAAGGCACCGACTTGGCTAAAAGCAAGGGTGACGGGCTCGAGAGTTCGGAAATCGGGGTCCAAAAGCTCAAGTTCAGGTGTCAATCCAAGTACCCCTGGGGTCCTATTTATAGGAAAACCAAAGGGTAGGGGGCTTTTTATAGCCCAGCCCCCAACCCAGCGACTATGGGATACCCGGCGAGTACTTATGCCATAGTCGCCCATCTGGCGAGTATTGGGTGTTGCTCGCACACGTCGGACCAATACTCGCCTAGGTCTTCTGCTGCTTTCCTGCGCTCGACGAACTCCTCTTGTCAATACTCGCCTATCTGGTGAGTATTACCTGTATACTCGTCAGAGTCTTTTCTGCTTCTGTCTTGGACTGCTGGTCTCTGTGTTGACCCCTTGACCTTTGACTTTTGTCTACGTGGCCTTGAGTGGGTCCACCCTCGGAGAATGAGAGTTGTACACTTCACAAATGAGCTCTATTCTGCGCATCACAAATGAGCTCTATTCTGTGTATATCAGGATCCTCTCCATTTCTGATGAAATGGAGGGAATTCATTTCACGATTCAGATGGATTGCATTTTGATCGGACGGGTTCACCATTTCCCTGCTTGGTTTAAGCTATTCTGATTTCTTTTGAAGGGTAGGCATTAGATAAACTAAAATTTAAATTCAATTGGATTTCAGTATTTCACAATTTTAATTGGGATTTCACAATTTAAATTCAAGCACAGAACTCAAAAAGAGAATTATTTTGAGGCAATTTTTCAGATTAAAATCACAGCCATTGTTGAGGAATCAACAAAACATGATCCATGAGCTGGTGCCCCCAAATCCGTCCAATTTATTAGAACCCTAGATTTCTGGCTCTCGCAATTCCAATAGAAGCCCCTCAATCGGATTCAAGAGCAAGACGAAACTTCTATACCATCTTCGCTGCACGAGCTGTCCAAGTCTCGATTGATCGTTAGGGTTTATTCCAGAGCATAGACGATGGAAACGGGAGGGGAGGAGCAAGACGGCTTATCTGTACATTCTCCAGGTCAGGTTCCTCCCTCTTCCGCGTCTTCGCTGCGAAAGGTACTTTTAAAAAAAACTTCTCTTAAATTTTCAATTAAAGCCGATCCAATGTAGATTCAGGCGAAGTATCGTGCATTCTGACTCGTGAACTTTATCGACGTGGTGTGGATATCTATTTCTCCGCCATTGTTCCATTAGGAGCAGATGCAGGTGGAATTGGAACTGAGGATATTGGAAGCTCTAGAAATTTATCCACCCGCTAAATTACAAGGTATATTTTTTTCATTGATGAAACTTTATGCGTCGTTCATCGTTTTGCCCTTGATTTGGTGATTTTCATCACCTTTGATTATGAAATAGTCTTATGCATCTAAGCTTAAAACTATGAATCCGTTGTGCATAGTTAGTGTGAAAACCATTGCTTGATCATTAGGTTATCTTTTAATCCCCAAAGTTGGAACTTTACTGTTAGCCATTGATTACCATCAAGTGAAAGAGGTATGTTAGTTGTGCTTGAGATTTAAAATTATGGTATATTGGCTTTCTTTATTTATGTCTCTTTGTAATTCGAAATTTAGGGTTTGTTTGGCGCGGCAGTGGCAGTCGTTCGTGAACGTCCGCCCTCACCTAAGAAACTCCATCCACTTTTATGTTCAAAATTAATTTTTTTTCTTGGCGAAGGTGATAACCATTGTAATGCCAAACACATGTTTTATGATGGTGGGGGTTTTGCCCAAACTTACCGGAGCAAAAACGCCGCGCCAAACAGACCCTTGTGCTTCAATAATTGGTTATTTAACCAGTGAAATATTCATTTTTGGAATTAACTGATAAGACTAAAATCCAGAATTCATTTATCCTTGTCAACACGTCACTTGTGGTTCCACCATGACGTTTGACGGAGGATCTTGAAAACATAGCAGTAGATTATAGTTTGCATGAGTTGGCGGTTTGCATGGGTTCGCTAGAGCAGTAGCAAAGTACTGCGGTCGCACGAGGCACATTAGTTGTGAGCTATATGTCGCAATTTATTTTAAAACAACTGCAATTGGGCATCGACATCCGACCGAAAGATACATCGAGTGTTGTTCAACCACATGACAAGCAATATAGAGATAGAAAGCATTATAGTGGTTGGTTTGTATCCAAGCATTGAAATGAATTTTACTTAGGAAAAAAAACAAATTTAGTTCTTCAGACTCAACCACTTTGGAATTGAATATAATAGATTGTAGTCATCGAATATGGCGATGTTTGAGATATCTCATTAATAGGGACTTATATCTCCTTCATATACCTATATGTGAGAAAAACAGAGGGAGAAGTAATATTGGGGCATAGAGAACATATCTTATATCTGTATTTAATTCTGATTATAATGAAATATCTGATCTCCTTGTAGACATGGACACTGAAAAGTGGGACTAATGGCTGAGGATGAGAAAATTATGATCATCATTGTTGAAATCCGGATACCAGTTCAACTGAGTTCGAGACTTGGGGAGTAGTTTGAGTTACTTTTCTCTTCGTTAGATCCCAGGAGCTAAGTATTTCGAGCTTGGAACTAGCCCTCACTATTTAGTGGATGAATGTCTATGAACAGACCCACAGGCTGCAGCGAGGAGGTTCCTCCATTAATCTGGAAGCTTTGTAACACTTCCCCTCCTAAAACCAGGAGCTGAGCCCACACCTTAGATAGCACAAAATGGAACGAAAGAAAGCTTTGACTCTCTATGGGGGGTGGATTTGTGCTGATCTAAGGAATAAAGAGTCATATTTATAGGCAAATTCTTCTGAGGGCAAAATAGTCTTATTGGTCTGTGGGTAGCTGCATCCGCCTTAACCAAACTACTATCCGCAGACCCCCAATGGTTTGCGAACAACCCCTAGCACATTTTCGTAAATACTAATCGCAGCCCCCGTTGGTCTGCGGATAGAGAGGGAGGACTCGCGAGTCGGATTGACTCGAGCTCACCTCGCCTTCCCCTGGGGCGAGTTTGCCTGAGGCGTGCAGACTCGCCTTCCCCTGGGGCGAGTTCGCCTGAGGTGTGCAGACTCGCCCCGCCTTGCCTTGGGGCGAGTTAGGCCGGTCTTGGGCCTACTCGCCTAAAACGGGTTGTACAATCATATTTGGAAACAATTATGAATATCAGACGATGTATATTGAATACTATACGTACTAGAAGAAGTTGCATATACCTTGACCTTCTTGGAGTAAAATATGCTAAGATGTCTCAAGCTACTGTGAAAACAAAGGCTCCATTTGGCGTGGCGTTTTTGCTCCGGTGAGTTTGGACAAAAACACCACCGTTGTAGAATGTATGTTTGGCATGACAACGGTTACGACCACCACGAAGAAAACAAAACTAGTTTTGAACATAAAAGTGGATGAAGTTTCTTAGGTGTGGTCGTGCGTTCATGCACGACGGTTCATAACCTTCGCGTTAATGACCGCCACCACCGTGCCAATCGGAGCCAAAGTGTTGTTCGTCTATCCTTGGTGATGAGCATAGCCTTCAATATCTAGAACAAGCATGCCACAATTGGAGTGATAAAGACCCTTATTGGATAACACATCAACCAATTCAACTTGATCATAGTCAGTTGGGCATAGTTGACATTTTAACTTCATCATAGTCAGTTGGGCATAGTTGACATTTTAACTTCATCATAGTCAGTTGAGCTTAGTTGACATTTGGTTCCACGATCAAATGGAAGCATTTTTCGTCTTTCTTCATTATTTGATAACTAAACGAGGACTATGATCACCACCGGTAGGTCACATGGTTCGATAAAGATGAGTATGAGTGTCATGATATGGCTTTGAATGACGAGATCAAAAGAAAAGAATCCAATGAAGGCACACCTTTTTTGTTTTGATTCTTGACCTACAATAGGGATAGATCTGTAAAGGTTGACATTGGGGCATGTCTACGCCCAACACAATCGTAAGAGAAGTCAACCCTGAGAATACGACGACATGTGTTGTTAATGTGGCATGGTCGTTCAGATGAGAAAGATTACCATAAAATAAAGGAGTTCAAAAGTCAAGCTAGAACGAAAAATCTATAAATGCGTTATAAGTGTCGTAGTCTTGTCAAATCATAGGTTATGGAACATGGGCATCATTCCGCTCCAGTTATATAGATACTTTATGTCTAACTGCTGTGTAGGAAGTTTTGGCAGAGTTTACATACCCGATGACGAGCCCCTTATATTATATGCACTGGTGACATGAATGCGAACATGGTCACTTAGATGTTGCATAAGGTGTGACACATCCTTGGCTTGAAAAGGAACCTCGTCTCCATTGAGAAGCTTCATGCAGGTGGTTCAAAGTTATGGAGACAAGTTTTTGCAAAAAAAAATTCTTGGGAAAACAAAAGAAAGTTACTTTCTCCAACTGGTTGTGAGCTGCAATCTCAGAAGTTTATGCGTGTGTACACTAATTTATGTGACTGACCCTGGTGATATCCCTCGGAGGAGCCACTTACTACATCGCTTTCATCAATGAATCCACCCGCAAAGTATGCATTTATTTTTTTCGATATAAATTTCACATATTTGATAGCTGTAAGAAATGGAAAAGCAAGATGGAGAATGTGGTTGACACCAAAATTAAGGCTCCGTTTGTTGAATTTGGTTCGGATATGCATTATATATATATAGAATTATATATATATATAAGGATATATATAGAGAGATATATAGATATATATATATAGAAATAATAATAAATATATATATATAGAAATAAATATATGCATGCTTAGGTTTCAAGGTTTGATAAAACCTGTACCGTGGAAACAATCCACCGGGAGATATAAATGGGGAGAGCCGCCTGGGAGGAATTATTCACCGTGAGGATTAGTTGCACCCGCCTATAGCCTCTCTCTCCCCCGTTCTCTTTTTCTCTCTCTCTCTCTCTCTCTCTCTCTCTCTCGTGCGACGAGGAGGCCGCCGGCCTCGTGGTGTTTCGCCGTTGAGAGGGTGGTGTCGCCGGTCTTGGAGGTGAGCCGCCGGCGTTGGAGAGGGAGTCGTCGTCGGGCTTGGTGGAGAACACCGTTGACGTTGAAGGCTTGCGTGTGTGCAGTTAGCCTTGACGGCGTTTGATCTCGGTGGTGGCGTTTGTCTCTGGTGGCGGCGTTGGTCTCCGGTGGTGGTTGCGGTTGAACGTCGGACCTCGACGTTGAAGGTTCCGGTGAACCTTGTGCGTCCGCTAGGCGGATTGCAGTCCAGATCTTCTACTCGCCCGCGGATCGTGCGCGTTCGACGCATCTGCGGTGTTTCACCGGACGGTCATTTCTTCTCCTGTTATTTCTTGTAATTGCATTTATATATTGTCTGATTTAATATATATTTGTGGTTGTGCGCCGGCGGGTTTTGCCGGACGCAGTTTTGGTCTTATTTTGTATTCTTGTTACCTGCATTATTTTATAGCTGTGCCTGCGTTTGTACCGGATTTTACAACACCGTTTGGCACAGCGGTGGTGGTCATGAATGTGGTGGTTATGAACCATCGTTCGTGAACGCTCGACCTCACCTAACGAACTTCATCCACTTTTATGTTCAAAATTAGTTTTCTTTTCTTGCTGGCGGGCATAACCGTTGTCGTGCCAAACACACATTCTACGATGGTGGCGTTTTTGTCCAAACTCACCGGAGCAAAAATGTCGCGCCAAACGGAGCCTAAGTTCCTGAGAGTGAGATTTGAATTTGATTCCTTTTTCAACTTCAGTTAGAATGATTCATGATAACTCCTCTTTGATAAGAATGAACATAAACAAATAAGCTTTAACTAAAGTAATTAAGCTTTAACTAAAGTAATTCATGATAACGTTTTTTTTTATTCCAAGAAGTTCAATAATAGATATTTACCTAATAAAAAATTTGATCCACCCGACATACCTCATCAATCTTAAAGTAATAAGGTCCATCTAGGCCTCACGATGAAGCTAGATCTACTCATTATTAAGGGTAGGGGCAACATCCAACTGAGCTCAATTTGACATAGCAGAAAATGATTTTTTTACTTTCTTTGTTTGAATAGATATGTATTAGAGATATATATCATATGGATTCTTGATCCCTACTAAAAAGATTTTTATTTTTAAGCCTGTACTGAGCACTTAGAAGGGGAGCCTTGGCGCATCGGTTGAGGCGCTGCCATGTGACCTTGAGGTCATGGGTTCGAGTCCCGGAAGCAGCCTCTTGCAAAAATGCAGGGTAAGGTTTGCCTACATTTCACCCATGTGGTGGGACCCTTCCCTGTATCCTCGCTGCGCGGGGATGCCTTGTGCACCTGGCTGCCCTTACTGAGCACTTAGACAATCCCATCACAATGAAAAGAAGATGCTTCATGGCATGAAATCCAACCCAAATTTCTTTTTATTTCCAGTAATGGCTATGAGTATGATAATAAAGGGTTTAGGCATTGTTTTTTTTTTGCAATTGACATTCACATGCACAAGACCTTTCAAGTTACTCCGCAATAAAATGTAGTGGCGGAACTAATGAGTAGCTGAAAGAATGAGTAGGATGTTAATTAAAAGAGACTGTAACATTAGGTTACATGCTGGTTTGCCTTGCATCTTGTCATTTATTTATTTTATACATTACTAGGAGAAGTTTGTATTGTCACAAGAGTGAATCTATCCTTCTCAGAGGTCTTTGGTTGGTTGACATATCCGCATGTTAATGTTGTTGACAAAGGTAAGCTAGATGCTAAATCCATGAATTGGTTGTTTGTTGGATATGGATAGTTTGATTTTGGCCACCGCCTATGGGATCCAATTCAGTGGAAAATCGTACATAGCAAAAATGTGAATTTTAATGGGTTTATGATTATAAGGATAGTTTTGGCGATGAAAGAAGCAAATCTCTGCAAATTGAGCATATTGAGTTCGAGGAAATATTTGAGGATAAAGTGTACTTCCTAACTGAGTGAATCCCTCAAAATGATGAGATTCATGAGGCTCCGTTTGGCATGGCGGTAGCGGTCGTGAACACAGTGGTTATGAACCGTCATTCGTGAATGTCCGACCTCACCTAAGGAACTCCATTCACTTTTATGTTCAAAACGAGTCTTCTTTTCTTGGTGGCGGTCATAACCTTTGTCATCCCAAACATACATTCTATGGTGGTGGCATTTTTGTCCGAACTCACCGGAGCAAAAACGCCGCGCCAAACGAGCATGGTTTAACCTTTTGCGCTTGACCATTATGTTGAATACCTGAATTTGATTTGTGTACCGTTAGTGTCCATGCTGTTGTTGGTTAAGAATAAACAAAATAAGTTTAATGTAGCCCAATTGCTTTCATGTAATGCTGAACTGGGGGTTGCATTTGATTTATTTGTTTTAATAATGTTAGTAAATCATATGCTTATATGTAAGATTTAGCAGAATTTTGAAAATAATTCCAACATTTGCTATTTTGGATTGTGGAGGATAAATTTTAAAGAATATCCTTTCTTCATTTTAATGCAATTATTGAGAAAATGTTCTTAATGGTTTCCATAGGTGTACATCGCCACTTTGTTCTTTATGGACTGATGGAATATATGCGGAAAAGGTTGGTTTTTGTTTTATTTGTTTTTGTAAAGAGAATTTATGATTCACCACATGATGTATAGACTTAGGCTTAGTTTGGCGTTGTGGTGGCGATCGTGAGCGCGGTGGTCATGAACCGTCGTTCGTGAACGCCCGACCTCACCTAAAACAATTCATGCATTTTATACTCAAAACTAGTATATTTTCTTGGTAACGGTCATAACCTTTGTTTGGCCAAACATACAATCTATGATAATGGCGTTTTGACCCAACTCACTGGAGCAAATAAGCCGCGTCAAACGAAGCTTGCTCCATGAGCACCGCAGCCGGATTTTAACTCAATTGCTTTCCCGCAGCTTTGAAAAGCAATTCACAGCGGATGAGATTTTGCAGTTGTTGGATCGTTTCTTCAATTTGGAAATGCTGGTATGGTTCAAATTTTATATATGATTGTGTTACTTGATGCTTGGAAGCTTTAATGTTTTATTCCAGTTTTTTTGTATTCTTAGCGGGGGAATGCTGTCGGGGAGGTCGAAGAGGGGGTTGTTGGGATAGTGTTGTCAGTAAAACGCGGGTCATTGGATGTTAAGTTCGCTCAGGACGACATGGGCGAGGTCGATCGCTTGGATGGACATCTGTCGGCGGTTTGTGCGGTCTAGGGCAGTTGTGCTCATCCAGAGGAGCGGAATCATGGGATCGTAGGTCGTCGGGATCGCGCATGACTTTGATATCAAGGTGTTATGACTCGCCGATTGAGGTCAGGTGCGTTGCCGCGAGAGGGTGAAGTCGCGGAGAAGATCCTTTTGGCCCTTCTTGGACCTAGGGTTCGCAATGGTGGAGGCGGAGGGAAAGATACTCCTGATGAGGAGCCGTGTTCAACTCACGCGTGTGACGAGGGAGCCAGACTCAACCTCATGATGCCCTTGTGGTGGGTATCACTGAGAGAGAGAGAGAATATGAGAAGAATATTAGTTCATTCCTTACCCTCATTGACTTAAACAACGAGAGTGAAGATTCTAAATATTACAAAATGCCTCCTCACTTTGGGATATGTTATACAAGTGTAAAATTCTAAAAGCGCGAAATATAAAAGGTACTATGCCATAATATAAAGGTAATACGTCGCCCCCACTCGAGCCCGTAATAGGAACATTTGTTGGATTCTTTAACGCACGACCCCATAGGAGTATGTATCGATCACTGAAAGAAGGCACGATCGGCGCTCGGGAAGCAAGTGCAGGTTGGGAAATGACAGAGACGTTAGTCGCTGACTCTTAGCGGGTTGCGCCCGCATTCGTGCGGGCAATGCCTGCATATGAGCGGGCTGCGCCCGCCTATAAGCGGGTGCGCCCGCATATGAGAGCTTACCTTTTATTCAAAACATATACATATGAGTACTTAAAATGATCGTAAAAAAAATATGAATCAATATTCCTATTTTTATTTTGTAAAAAAACAATTTCTCTCTCCCTTTCTCTTCTCTCTCCCTCTCCCTCCTATCCCTAAATGTAGGTATAGGAGAGCTATAAAGATTCCTTCTCCCTCTCCCCCCCCCCCCCCCCCCCCTCTCTCTTCTCTCTTTCTTTCTCTCTTCATTGGATTGCTGCTATCAAAAGTTTGTCACATATTGGATGGCTAAGATTAATTCTACAACTCCAAACTACTTCTTTAATATAGTTAAAGATATATATACTGCTTGGGTTCTATCTATATGCATACATACTGAATATATTTCATTTACACCCAATTTTTTTGTGACAGAAACCAGATGAGGAAGACATGGAGAGCATTAATCAAGTAGAGGATTTTTCTTTGCCACAAAGTTTCATTGTCAAGGAGGAGTCATAGTGTATACTCTTTTCTCCCAAATCCTCAGAGCTGCTGAATATTATATAAAATGAATTATAATTTTTATAGTAAAAGCTCCAGTGCAGAATGTTTGTCTATAATAATTCTTGGGCCCAAGCTGTCTATATGCCTTTTTATGACCTGATTATGCATTTTGAATGGGTTTTAAAGCTAGAAAATGAGGGGTTTTTCTTATGAGATGGGCATCAAATGGAAAATGCCATACTATTATGGATTTATTATATAATTTTGAATAAAATTTGTGATATGTGTTGATATAATTAATTTTTGAAATGTTAGGAGTAAATTGTTTATGTTATTTAGCCCATGTCTTATGGCCTATTGAGCCAATTCTTCTCTTAAGCTCTTTTACTCCCACATTTTGTCTTCTCTCTTAACTTTTTTCTCCGCTATATAGGGAGTATATTGTGCATGTATTGAGAGATATAGTGATAACAATTCAATTTAGTCCCTAAATTTTTAAGTTTTGTCGTTTTCATCCTCTTGGCCAACATAAGCCTTCATTTTCAGTGCAATTCAAGAGCTAAAAAAAGTACGTAGATGAGAAGTTCAAGGACTATTTTTGAGTTTTGACACAACTAAAATTTTAGAGATTAATTTGACATTGGCTTGAAACTTCAGTGATTGGTATGATTTTTAACTGTTATATCTATTCTTTGTATTAATGATAAAAAATCCATCATTTTGATAAAAATAAATTCTTTTTTAGTTATGCACTTTGTTGAAGCCAGAAAAATTCTGACTCTAAAATTCGGATCAATGCAGTCGGAGGTTACTGATCATGCGATCAAACTCCACGGCTCGGATAGCTAAAACAGGAGAGAGAAAACGACTATAAGCACACCCCAACTGCTCCATGCCCGCCTAGTACCTCGCCCAGCTTTTTTTTCTTTCACCTCTGCTCGCCCCATCTCGCGGCGAGGTCTGCAAATAACCGTCTTCTTAGATATTTCTGATCTCAACGAATTACGGGTTATACACACTTCTTTCAATAGCTATTATTTATAATTTATTTAGATGATATAAGAAAATAAACAATATGCAAAATTATTAAAAAGTAATTTAAATATATTATATCCAATGTCTTTTGTAATTAATTTAATATAATTGATATGTTATTATATTATAAGTTAGTAGTTGTGAATGAGTTCCAAGTTGATATCTTGCGCGGCGGCTACGGTACTTGGCCCATGCTAGATATCTCCTGCGTAATGTCGGAAAAAATGATTTTGCAGGGGATATCTACGCGCGCACCGTCGTTAAATCAGTGCACTATTATTTTAAAGAACTTATTTTTTCCCTTTCATGTCGTCGAAGCATGATACATGAATTTGATAAGTTAATATTTGACCTTGGTTAATCATCGGCTTTATTGCGCAATGCAAAATAGAGCACGCGACCTTTAGATTTGAACTATTATCCAAGTTTGGAAGGCCAATTTTGTGGATGTTGGCATGAACTTGATCAATATTTAGGTATTGTGATCTTCAAGTCGCTGAACTTGTTCTCCTCGGTGATCGGCGGCGATAGATTGTATCGATTTCGATTCAATTGCTGCAATTTACGGTCGTTGATTCTCCTAAACCCGTCTTGTTATTTATTCATCTTTATATCACTTTGTAGTTTGGGCGCTATAATGCCGGGATGGCTTTGATTTAAGCTTCTCCCTCCATTTACCATTCAAAATTTAGGGCAAAAATTAGGGCTTTGATGCTAGGGTTTATGAAGGCCTAGTTTTATTTTATTTTTCTGGGCTAATTTTGCTCAAATGTTAAAGTTATTCCAATGTGATTTTTTTGTTGCAATATGTGCTCCTCCGTATTGTGTTTTCCTACAACATGAGTCTTAGTTTCCGTTTGAGGGGACTTATTTTCACCGATCAAGCGGTTACGATCGCACGGTCGCATTAAGGTCTGGTTCATGCGATCGTAACCGTTTGATCGGTGAAAATAAATCACCTCAAACAAAGTCTAAGGCTTCGTTTGACACGGTTTATTTGCTCCGATGAGTTTGGTCAAAAACGTCGTTATCATAGAATGTATGTTTGGCAAGAAAAAGGTTATATGACTGCTACCCAAGAAAGTGAACTAGCTTTGAGCATAAAATGCATGAATTCTTTTAGGTGAGGTCGGGCGTTCACGAACGACGGTTCATGACCACCACATTAATTGAATTTGAATATTGGAATTTAGATCAATTCCATTTTTCCTAGAAATTTAAATTCGTCTAATTTCAATTATAGTGTTCCTTGATAAACAGATTTAAAGAATATTGTAAAATTGATTAATTTTGTTATTCATATATTAGATAAAATTCAATCTTAGAATTACTCGTGGTAGAGAGAAAAACGCGCACCCAGACGAAAATGCGCGCAGCCGGTCAAAAAATGTGTGCGCGGTCGAAAATGCGCGCGCCCGAGAGAAATAGCGCATTCTCAGGCGGAAAGCGCGAGCTTGGGCGAAAAATGCGCACCCGGGCGAAATACACGCGCCAGGGCGGAATACGCGCGTTCGGGTGGAATGTGCACGCACATGCAAAAAATGAGCTTTGTGGCGAAAAAAGCACGCCCGGGCAAATAAATGTGTACTAGGGTGAAAACGCGCGCACGAGCAAAATACCCTAATCCTAGCGAAAAATGAGTTTCCAGGCGAAAAATGAGCGTTCGGGCGAAAAAACCGCAAGTTGAGTCGAAGATCGCGCACTAGTGGAAAATGTGCGCTCAGGCGAAAAAATGCGCACCCGAGCAAAAAAGCACGCACGAACAAAATACGCGCGGCAGGGCGAAAAACGCGCGGATGGATCGAATACGCACACACGTGGGAGAAAAGCGCGCGTCGGGGCAAAGCATTGTGGCGAAAAAAGTGGGCCTGGACGAAAAAAACGTGTCGTGCGTCCGTATGAAAAATGCTCGCCCGTGCAAAAAATGTTCGACCGAGCGAAAATACGCTCCCCGGGTGAAAATGCACTCACAGGCGAAAAACCGCAAGGTAAGACGAAAAACACGCACGAGTGAAAAAATGTGTGACCGGGCGTAAAAATTTGCTCGCTGGTGAAAAATGCACATCCGAGCGAAAATGCGCGCCCTGGAGAAAATAGCGTGCCCGGTCGAAAAAAGCTCTCCTGGGCGAAAAAAAATACGCATGGTCGAAAATGCGCGTCCGAATGAAAAATACTCGCCCTGGCGAAAAAATGTGCCCATGTGCGAAAAAACACACCTCAAGCGATAAACGCTCCTCGGCCGAAATTATTCAATTCTTATATATTTAAAAGAATTGGTTTTAGTTTAAAATGAATTTCATAGAATTCATTAAAATTACAATTCAAATGTTCAAGCGCGCAAACGAACGACAAAATTGAAATTAGGCATTCAAATCTAATTCCATAGCTCAATTCCATCCAAACTAAATCAGGAAATGATAAAGAGTTTGTAACACATTTGATAAACATTTTGTAACACATTTGATTGCATGACCAAAGAACTATTTATGTAAACATGAAAACGATAAGTATTTTCTTAAAAAAAAAATGTTTATATTGGCAGTCCACAAATGACTATTGGCAGCCCCAATAACCTAAAAAAACACAAAATCTAATTTGACTCTTCTTTAATAGCAGTCTCACTTAAAGACTCTTCATTTTCGTCCCATTTTTTCCCATTCTCGTCAAAATCCCCCGAAAATTTCTGATTTCTCGCCTCCGGTCGCCCACAACCGCCGGAGAAGAACCCTTCGACACTGTCGAACCCCTCTGAATATTTTTTGGCGACACCGACGAACCCTTCCAAAATCTGGTACATTTTTTCCTATTTTTCCCATACTTTTAATATTTTTGTAACTCCAAAATAATATTTTTCATTTTACCATTTGGTGAGAAAATAGATGAAATTTTTTTCATCGAATATGATTTGTTTGACTTTAATTTTATTTTCATTTTGGGCTGCCAATATTCATTGGACTGTCAATAACCATTTGCGGACAACCAATATCCCAAAAAAATTGGGGGAGCCGCAAATATGAGTCCGTCAGCCGCAATTATTCATCAAGGGTCTGCAAATATAATTTCCGATATATAATTGCGCCGCGACCTCTCACTCTGTTTTTTAAGGCAATTGTTAACCGCACCCCAGTTTTGGCTATCCGCAACTCTTTTATATGAAGTATTACTTGTTTTTTTTGGAAATAAGCCTTGTACAAGCATTTTTAGGAAAAGTGTTCAACACGAAAGTTGTAGATATCGTCGAGATCTACAACTTTCGTGTTGAACACTTTTGCTAAAAAAGAACGCACAAGACGTATTGCCGCCCGAATTGAAACATGAGCGTAACTGTAACGAATTTTTAGAAATACGCATTGTGCATGCACTTTTAGGAAAAATGTTCAACACTAAAGTTGTAGATCTCGACGATATCTACAAATTTCGTGTTGAACACTTTTCCTAAAAATGCTTGCAGAAGGCGTATTACCAAAAAAACTCATAATATTTCATATAAAAGGGTTGCGGATAGCCAAAACTGGGGTGCGGTTAACAATTGCCTTTTTTTAATTAATAAGCGAAAATTACATTTATATAAAAAAAAACAAAAATTAAGATGAAATATTAATGTCATAAGTTTCAATAAATATCAAATCAGTAAATATTTCACAGGGATAAATAATATTTTTAATTTAAGAGTTTAAACTTTAAGCAGGTGTATCATAATTATCCCTAATAACCGCTAAAGCCTATCATTTGAAGTCTTGCTTTTGGGGCAAAATCTGACACCGGCTAATAAATACCGTTACGCGTAACGGTCGTGAATCAAAGAGATAATAAGGTGTGCGTGCGCACATACCTCTAGGAGTAAGTGTAAGAACGAGACTTAAAAAAGAGAATAAAATAAAATAAAAATTGAGCGATGAACGGCTTGAATTGCACTCGACGCACACAGCTTTTGCGCGTCGAGCGCACGAAAAAAAATCTCATTCAAGGACCATATAAGATTTTACTTCGTATTGATGAAATAACTTAGGACATGATAGTCTGCTATTAGGAGTAGAGTGTAAGAATATGTCATTCATCATCTAGCACGTGTGCATAATTGATCTCATATCTCTTCATACTCAACATAGAGACGTGAATGATACTTATGACACCTTATCTTGCTGCTTATTTACTGATTTACTTTATGATTATTGCGATATGTTGATCTGCAGGGGCCAGTGCTCCCCAGGATCCGCTAGGATGCCCTAGGAGAAGGGGATCGTTACACAATTGTTAGTTAATTAAGACTAACCCTCATCTTCCGCTTATTCCTATTTGATTGTAGGGACTTGCGCGCACTTAGAGTTGCTCGTTGCAAAATTTAGAAATAAAACCAAAAGTTTTTTATTGTCGTATATTCATGCGTTTTTTTTATGTAACGGGTCTGCGCGCTATGAATATTGTTTTGTACAATTTGCATAAATGTAATGATTTGGACGTTGGTAGTCATGTACATTCTCATGGTAAATGATGTGTACTCATACAAGACTCTCATTCATTTATATGGATAAGAAGAGGTGGTTACTCCTCAAGGCCACTATCATGATGAGGGGAGAGTGGGGAAGTGGGCAAGCCCACTCTCTCCATGGCCAACCGCCCTCGTCGGACCGCCCGCAACCGCGCCGTAACACTACCGCGCGGCGCTACCGCACGGTAGCGCGCAGGCCACCCCTCCGCGGGGGCGCAGCCTAACCGCACCCCAAGTGGGGTGTGGCCATGCCGCCCCAACACTACAACGCGGCGCTACCTCACGGTAGCGCGCGCGGTAGCGCGCTCGGTAGCGCGCGCGGTAGCGCGCAGGCCGCCTCTCCACGGGGGCGCAGCCTAACCGGACCCCGAGTGGGGTGCGGCCAATCCGCACCCCCTCGGGGAGCGGCCAAGCCGCACCCCTAGTGGGGTGCGGCCAAGCCGCACCCCTAGTGGGGTGCGGCCAAGCCGCACCCCTAGTGGGGTGCGCCCAAACCGCGCCCCTTGGGGTGCGGTCAATCCCCCTCCCCGTGGGGGCGTTCGGGTGTGTCCCCCCTCTCTCCAGGCTCGATGTGCGCTCTTTGGGCCCCTGATTCCGCTCAGAGCGCTCTCGCGCTTGTAACATGCTCAGAACACCTCTAAGCACGTTCGGAGCACTTCCGTGTTCGTTGCACGCTCAGAACGCTTCGGAGCGCGCTTGCGCGCCCGGAACACTTTCGCATTTCTAACATGCTCACATTTTGTCTTTCTGACATGCTCACATTTTGCCTTTCTAGCTTCTCAGATTTCAGGAACAATCCGTCGCCTTTTTCGCCTCCAACAAAACTGCCCAAACTGCCCGAGGGGCAAGATGATCATTTACGAAAAATGGCGATCCGTGTGCTCCGAATCGGAAAATATGATTCGTCCGCCAGGTGGTTACGGAGGTTACAACGGCAAAATTACCGGGCTACCCCGACCAAAGCTATAAAAGGAGCCCCAGGGCTTCATTTCAAGGGACCTTTTGCCTTCTGCACCTGGGAGAACTCCCTTGAAGATTTTCACGGAATTCTCCTTCGGCGCTTGAAGATCTCCCTCGTGGACTTGAAGATTTCCCTCATCCCGAAAGGCGACTCAGCATTCTCACTTTCGTTCCCCGGAGCATTCTCACTTTTGTTCCCCACAGTTCTCAGAAGGAAAAAGACTTAGTTTTCCGAGAGGTGGCCTGTCACCCTCAGAACTCCCCCTCTCTCTCTATTATTGTAACGAGCGGCGGTCTATTGCGCTCGACTTCTAAATACCTAACTGTAAGCTCTCAGAAGATAGTGAAGTTTGGTCGGCACAACTCCGGTCGCGTGGTTTTTTACCCTTTCCGGGTTTTCCACGTTAAAAAGTCCCAGCTTACTCAACGAATCTCAAATTGACTGTTTGTGTGCTCGGTACGCTTCCGAGCTAAGGTGGTTCAATTCGACCAGTCTACCAGAGCACCCGAGCGACCCACAACAGTTTGGCGCCGTCTGTGGGAAGGTTCGCCCGCAATGTTTTCGCGCGCAAGGTTCGCCCGGCACGGACCGCGCGACCCCCCCTCACCGGCGACCTACTCCCGCGGCCGGCAGCACCCGCGCGCGGCCAGCGCACGCCCGCCAGCGGCTTGCTCCCACGGGCGGCACCGCCCACGCGCGGGCATACATGCGGCCTCCGGCCGTTTGCTCCCTCGGTCGGAACCACCCCCGCGGGCACACTCCTCTGCCCTCCCTCTCTTTCTTCCTACAAAATGAAAAAGAACTCACCTCCGCCATGATCCAACGCACCGCGCAACAAACCGAAATTGCCGCGAACAAGAACGAAACCTTCGCACTCCTCCGCACGAAAGCTTGGACTCCGAAGGTTTGGGGGGCTCCTGATGCGTACTCATACAAGACTCTCATTCATTTATATGCATAAGAAGAGGTGGTTACTCCCCAAGGACACTATCATGATGAGCGGAGAGTGGGGAAGTGGGCAAGCCCACTCTCTCCATGGCCAACCGCCCTCGTTGGACCGCCCGCAACCGCGCGGTAACACTACCACATAGCTCTACCGCGCGGTGGCGCGCAGGCCGCCCCTCCGCGGGGGCGCAGCCTAACCGCACCCCTAGTGGGGTGCGGCCAAGCCGCCCCAACACTACCGCGCGGTGCTACCACACGGTAGCGCGCAGGCCGCCTCTCCACGGGGGCGCAGCCTAACCGCACCCCGAGTGGGGTGCGGCCAAGCCGCACCCCCTTTAGGGTGCGGCCAAACCGCGCCCCTTAGGGTGCGGTCAAGCCCCCTCCCCATGGGGGCGTTCGTGTGTGTCCCCCCTCTCTCCAGGCTCGATGTGCGCCCTTTGGGCCCCTGATTCCGCTCAGAGCGCTCCCGCGCTCGTAACATGCTCAGAACGCCTCTAAGCGCGTTCGGAGCACTTCCGTGTTCGTTGCACGCTCTGAACGCTTCGGAGCGCGCTTGCGCGCCCGGAACACTTTCGCATTTCTGACATGCTCACATTTTGTCTTTCTGACATGCTCACATTTTGTCTTTCTAGCTTCTCAGCTTTCAGGAACAATTCGTCGCCTTTTTCGCCTCCAACAAAACTGCCCAAACTGCCCGAACTGCCCGAGGGGCAAGATGGTTATTTACGAAAAATGGCGATCCGTGTGCTCCGAACCGGAAAATATGATTCGTCCGCCAGGTGGTTACGGTGGTTACAACGGCGAAATTACCGGGCTACCCCCGGCCAAAGCTATAAAAGGAGCCTCAGGGCTTCATTTCAAGGGACATTGCCTTCTGCACCCGGGAGAGCTCCCTTGAAGATTTTCACGGAATTTTCCTTCGGCGCTTGAAGATCTCCCTCGTGGACTTGAAGATTTCCCTCATCCCGAAAGGCGGCTCAGCATTCTCACTTTCGTTCCCCGGAGCATTCTCACTTTTGTTCCCCACAGTTCTCAGAAGGAAAAAGACTTAGTTTTCTGAGAGGTGGCCTGTCACCCTCGGAACTCCCTCCCTCTCTCTATTATTGTAACGAGCGGCGGCCTGTCGCGCTCGACTTCTAAATACCTAACTGTAAGCTCTCAGAAGATAGTGAAGTTTGGTCGGCACAGCTCCGGCCGCGTGGTTTTTTACCATTTCTGGGTTTTCCACGTTAAAAAGTCCCAGTGCACTCAACGAATCTCAAATTGACTGTTTGCGCGCTCGGTTCTCTTCCGAGCTAAGGTGGTTCAATTCGACCGATCTACCAGAGCACCCGAGCGACCCGCAACAGTAAAAATTTGGTTATCTTCCGCTTTGTGTATAGTAAACTCTAATGTACATGTGGTGTTGGTTAGCTTTTTATGATATTTCTCTTATTGAAGTTCGAGCACTTTTATTTTTTTGCGTGGCATCCCACTGCTCTCAAAGGAACCTAAGCAGGCTACTTGAATCCGCTCAGATGGGGGGGGGGGGGGGGGGGGGGGGAGCAAAGTTGTTCGACCATTAAAGCCGGTGATCCGAGAGACATAAGAGTGTTTCTATTAGTTCGGCAAATTATTAAAAGGGCTAAATTTCATATGCGTCCCTCTTAAAATCTATAAATTGGGCCCACTCCTTCATTTGAAGGGGCAGATAATTGAAGGAAGAGTACAAATCCTTCCCTTATGCGTTGTGACACCGAAAAAACTATGATGAAAGCCCGCGAGCATCTTCGTGCACCGCTCTTCCTAACACATTCTGGCGGGTAGATGGAGTAAATGTATGGATCTCACGCCTTGTTCGTTGCGAAACCAAAAAATCTATGACAAAAGCCCACTATCACCTTCACGCACCACTCTCATGAGCAAGCTCACAAGCATGTACTCTCTGGTGCAGACACTGCCTTCAAGTGACCGCAACGGTCTCTGATGCACCCACGTGTGCTCCATTCTCCAGTGCACATCCCCACACTCCACTCTCTTGTCTACGCCCTCACGCTCCGCTCTCTAGGGTGCTCTATATGCTCCCCTCTGTCTGAGCAAATCCTATCGTATCCCATACCACACTGACTCAAAATCACCCCATGCACCTCGGGACATTTGATGGGAAAAGAGACCCCTCCAAACATGGCAGTGGCCTGTTTCCTCACAATGATGGAGATGTTCGGTGCACCAGACTAGCTCAGGAGTAGAGTATTCTCAGCAACGCTAAAAAATGAGGCCATTGCCTGGTTCTATTCTCTATCTAGAGGGGTAATCAATAATTTCATGAATTTGATTCAACTATTTAATAACCATTTCACTGCTCACCTCTGGAGCACCATGGAAGGCCAAGTAAAGAAGGGAGGCATTAACCCTCATAGTCCACCTCAGATGACTCGGGAGAGGAGCAGAGATCACCATGAAAACAACAACACCTTGCACTTGATCATGACTGTCGGACATCATCAGGAGTACCCAAAATTGGAAAATCTGGCCCGTTAAAATTTCCCGCGCCAACACATGCCTCACACAATCGAGAATGATAAAGCCTTTAGGAGGTTTGATCTTGCAAGATGGGTAGAGACAACCAGGCTCGATACTGCTGGTACCACCAAGGATTTGGCATGACACAAAAAGTGTGTGTATCTGGGGAAAGAAATTGAGCGATTCTTTCAACGAGAATGTTCGTGAAAATTCACACAGCGCTGCATATCAAGCTCAACGATGATGCACCCCGTCCATTGGGGGGGTGGTCTCAACCGTAACAAATATAATTCACAAAACATGGTAATATTCATTTTACAAATTTGTTACGTCCTAACGTGACAATACATAAGTCCTTTGTCATCCTTGTAAAATTGTTCATCTCTCAAAATACAAAATTTAATAAAAATTGAAGGAATAAGAAGATGCTATTTAAAATAATTTAAAAATCATATAAATTAAGTCCAATCACAAAAAGTTATAAGTTGTAACACAGAAAGAGTAAAATTGAAAATTTGAATATTTCGCTAAAGAAAGTTTTTCTTTATGTATAATACAAGCTAGATTCTTTGGTGCCCCGACACGAAAAAACATCCTCCATTTATTGTTCACATAATTTTTTTTTCCACGTCAAATAAAAAACTCTATAAAAATTTAAAGGATTAGAGCACACATTTCAAAATAAATTAAAAATGTACAAATTAAATTCATTTATGAAAAATTGAATTTTTTTGTAATAAAAATAAAATAAAACTGAAAAGTTAAATGTTTCACCCAATGATATTTTTCACTTATATAAATACGAGTGACAGGCACGAGGATCCGCTCCTACTGCAACAGTACCCGGCCGGCGACGGTGAGCTTCGCCCGCCCCCGTTCGGCTTCGCGTGGGCGGGCTTCGCCCGCCCCCGGCAGGCTACGCCCATGACGCTTCGGGCTGCACCCACATCAAGCCGGTTGCGTCCACCACATATACATATGAGTACTCAAAATGACCGTACAAAATTTATAATTAATATTTTATGATTGTTTTTTTTTCAAAAACATTTATATTTTAACAAAAAATCATTTTAAAGTAGGTCTAGAAGTTCTAATGATTACCTACGATAGTAGGTAGGAGATCAACTAAAAAGTTTTTGGATTTTATGAATTTCTATAATTATTTTTATTATAGTGATATAATGTAATTACACAAATAGCTATTATATTTTATGAATTTCCATTTTTTTCACAATATATGTTAAGTCATTGGAGTAAAATAATGAGGCTATATTTGACAATTTTGAATGTTGCATCAAAGACAACTTCTTGTATATAGTCGTTAAAGATATATAATATAGATAAAGATAATAAACAATATAATATAATCAATATTTGGTCAAAATTACAATGTTACCAAAACATGAGGAAGCTTAGGTTTCGTTTGGCGCGGCGGTGGCAGTCGTGAACATGGTAGTTATGAACCGTCTTTTGTGAACGCCCGACCTCACATAAAAAGTTTCATGCATTTTATGCTCAAAACTAGTTTATTTTCTTGGTAGCGGTCATAACCTTTGTCTTGTCAAACATACATTCTATGATAATTGAGTTTTTGTCCAAACTCACCAGAGCAAATAAGCCGTGCCAAACGAAGCCTTAGTAAGTCAATGAGATCTTACATTCCAACTGCTCCGGGACCTCTCCATTTGAGACCGGGGGCTCGTTTGACGCGGCGGTAGGATTTTCGCAGAAATCATCCACGTCGTGGGACCGCAACGACGGTTCCCGAGGCGCGGAAGATTTCCGCGGAAATCCGCGGGTTTTGCGCTGCGGGGTGGAGCCCCACCGCCCGATCGCGGCCCACCCAAACAGGTAGAAATTGCGGTGGGGCGGCTTCGTCCGCTCGACCGGCACGGATCCGCCCTGCCAAACGAGCCCTAGGGCTCCTTTTGGCTCGGTGGTGGTGGTCACGAATGCGGTGGTTATGAACCGTCGTTCGTGAACGTCCAACCTCACCTAAGTAACTTCACCAATCTTTATGTTCAAAACTAGTTTTTTTTACTAGTTTTTTTTTTGAGTAAATTGTTGATAACCCCCTTAGGTTTTACATCATTGTCAATAACCCCCATAGACTTTAGAAATAGGTGGATAACCCCCTTAAGTTTATTTTTTCATCATACTCATCCAAAATCATCATATAAATTAAGATTTAAGTTAATTAAGAGGTAAAACAAAATTTCTAATTAAAATACTTGAAATTAATTTTTTAATATATTGCCTAAATACAAAATGCTACCCATATAATCAACGATAAAATAAATTTAAAAAAAATCAAAAAATTTAGTTTTTTTCATAATAAAAAATATTTCTTTCATTAAAAGTTAAAAAATATAAGAGTTGTTGCGGATCACTCAAGACTCCGGTAGACCGGACTAAATTGGGCCGCCTTAGTCCGGGAGCGTTCGAGCGCGCAAATAGTCACAGAAAAAGGGAAATTAAGCTGACCAGACGATTTTTTTAACGTGAAAAACCCGTCAACTGGGTGAAAAATCACGTGGTCGGAGCTGTGCCGACCAAACTTCACTATTTGTTGGCGTTATACATAGCCTTTTAAGAGAAGGTGATGGCGACAGGCCGCTCCTCGTTACAATTGTTGGGAGAGAGGGAGAGTGAGAGAGAGAGAGGTGCTCGAAGGGTGACAGACCACCACTCACAGAGCTAAGCCCTTATCTTGCCGCCAAAGGGAATGATGCACTCTGGAGTCTTCGACTGTTGCTTGAAGGTCGGATCGGTGTGCTCTGCACGCCTTTGTCACTGCGGCTTGTCTCCTGCTGCGTGATAGGAGTCTGGAGTGTTGGTCTTGCTGATGACTGGAACGCTTATTCTTGAGTGGACAGAGTGTTTGATGCTGGATGCGCGATGGCGCGCTTGGAGCGGGGCGCACGGAGGCGCGCTTGGAGCGGGGCGCACGGAGGCGCGCTTGGAGCGGGGCGCACGGAGGCGCGCTTGGAGCGGGGCGCACGAAGGCGCGCTTGGAGCGGGGTGCACGGTGGCGCGCTTGGAGCGGGGCGCACGGTGGCGCGCTTGGAGCGGTCTTGAGAGCGGAGCGCACGGGGGCGCGCTTGTGAGCAGAGCGCACGTGAGCGCACATGGAGCAGCGGGCACGAAGGCGCACTTGGAGCGGAGCGCTTGGAGCGGGTGCACGGAGGAGCGCTTGGAGCGGGGGGCTGGGAGGCGCGCTTGGAGCGGTCTTGAGAGCGGAGCGCACTGGGGCGCGCTTGTGAGCGGAGCGCACGGGAGCGTGCTTGGAGCAGAGCGCACGGAGGCACACTTGGAGCGGAGCACACAGAGGCGCGCTTGGGGCGGAGCGCACGGGGGCGCGCTTGGGGCGGAGCGCACGGGGGCGCGCTTGGGGGCGCGCTTGGGGCGGAGCGCACCGAGCGCGCTTGGCGCGGAGCGCATGGGGGCGCGCTTGGGAGCGGGCAAGGAGGAAGCGCGCTTATGAGCGCGCAAGGAGGAGGCGTGCTTGTGAGCTCGCAAGGAGGAGGCGCGCTTGTGAGCGCGCAAGGAAGGAGGAGAGAGAAAATCCGTAGGAGAATTTTTCCGGCCGGAGCCTATCCTCAAATGAAGGAGAATGAGGGTCTATTTATAGATTCCAAGAGGGGCGACCCGGTAAATTATCACGATAACTACCGGAATGACGAATAGGAACGCTCCATTTAGAACACACTGATCACCAAATTTCCACAAATGACGAGACCACCCCCGGGCGGTTAGGGGCTTAACGGAAAAGCAACCGCTCCTCCCACAAGGGGAGGAGCGGCTGGCGAGGCCGGCGGCCGGGGAAGGAGGCCACCGACCAAGGTCGGACGGCTAATTTGGTCGCCCGACCTTGGAGAAGGAGAGGCCGCCCCTTATTAGGGGCGGCGGCCGAGGACGGGCGGCCGGACGGCCGCCCGTCTACGGCGACGGGGAGGTCGCCCCTCTTAGGGGCGGCGACCGAGGACGGGGGCGACGGGGAGGCCGCCCCTCTTAGGGGAGGCGGGCGGCCGAACCCGTCTACGGCGACGGGGAGGCCGCCCCTCTTAGGGGCGGCGGGCGGCCGAACGGCCGCCCGTCTACGACGACGGGGAGGCCGCCCCTCTTAGGGGCGGCGCCCGAGGACGGCGGCGGCGACGACGACATCGGCGACGACGGCGACGACGACGGCGTCGACGGCGACGACGGCGTCGACGGCGACGACGGCGTCGATGACGGCGATGGCGGCGATGGTTATACTTCGAGCAGTTACGTTGTTAGTGGGGGCTTTTTGGATAACCACACCCATGGATGGGTGCGGTTAGCACCTTCATGAAGACCCTATCAAGAGTTTTTAAAATATTTTTAAGGACTAATAATTTCAAATATTTTTGTTAAATATGAGAGATTAAATATATTTGAAGTTTTTCTTTATAACATATAATTTTCATAACATTTTTCACTATATATCTTCACTGCATAAACATAAGTCATGTGTCAACATTGTTTTAATTTTGAGGCGCATTCATTCTCCTGAGCGAAGTGAAAGAAAAAAGTCTTTGGTTTATGGTCACCGAGATTGCTCTCATGCCCCAATGTAACGGTACATTTATCGTTCGTTATTCTCGTAATTTTTTTGTTTCGTTAAATACAAATTTTTTTAATTAAAACATCATTTTAATTTAAAAACGTTTTCTTTTCGATCATATTTCATATAATTTAATGTATTAAAATGTTTTTTAATTCAAAAGAAATAAATTTTAACGAGAGAAATATTTTAATTGTTAAACAAATTAAATTGATGTTTTACTGATAAATTTTATTTTATCTTTATTTATAGTTAATACTAGTCATATTTAAGAATTTAATTTAGACAATATATTTTAAAAAATTATTTCAAGTATTTTAATTAAAATTTTCATTTTTACCCATAATTAACTTAGCTTGATTTTTATGATGATTTAGTATAATTATGATGAAAACATAGAGTTTCGGGGGATTATCGACCTATTTCAAAAGTCTAGGGGAGTTATTGACATAAGTGTAAAACTTGAGGGGAGTTATCAACAATTTACTCTTTCTTTTTTGATGTCGGTTGTAACCATTGTCATGCCAAACATACATTATATGACGGTGACATTGTTGTCCCAACTCACATAGCAAAAAACTTTCGCCAAACATAGTCCAAATGGATAATATTCATTTCTTGATCATAATCTATTCTTAGGGATCCAACTTGTTAGATAATTTTATCTTTTTTATATATATTTTTCATATATACAAAAAATTTACACCATTAGATAACTATGAATTAGGCTCCGTTTGGTGGGGCTTTTTTGCTCCGATGAGTTTGAACAAAAATACCACCATCAAGAATGTATATTTGGCATGATATCACTTATGAGCGCTACAAAGAAAATGAAATTAAACTAGTTTTGAACATAAAAGTGAATGAAAATTTTGAAGTGGGAAGTTCATGAACGAACGGTTCATAGCCACCGCGTTCATGACCGCTACCGCCGTGCCAAACGAAGCTTTAATCTTGATCATGAAATGCACGGGCGGACCCATGTTAAGACACGGTCGAGCACGTGCCCGACCGTGTTTTTCGTGAAATACCGCTAGGGCAAGATTTGGCAGAGTGGTGATTCGCGATTTCGACGGCGCTTCTCTTTCGATTTCGCGATTTTGACTTGGCAGAGTGGATCTTACGACTTCCGCCGCTAGCTTCAGCACAGGTATGCTGTATGCTCCTCCTCCTCTTCCTCTTCTTCTTCTTCTTCTTCTTTGTCTATCTTCTGTTCTTCCTGTATCCCCCCTCCTCCTCCTCTTCTTCTTCTTCTTCTTCTTTTTCTAAGTCTTATGTTGTTCTTTTTTTTCCCCTCCTCCTCCTCCTCCTCCTCCTCTTCTTCTTTTTCTAATTCTTCTGTTCTTCCTGTCCCCACCCCCACCCCTCCTCCTCCTCCTCCTCCTCTTCTTCTTTTTCTTCTTTTTCTAATTCTTCTGTTCTTCTTGTTTTCCCCCTCCTCCCCCTCCTCCTCCTCCTCTTCTTCTTCTTCTGTTCTTCCTGAATTGGTATAATGTTTGTTGAAGTCTAGCCCGGGCCTTGCATGAGATTTGCTCCCAGTTAATGATTTCTATTAATTTTCTCCCTAAAAATATGTTGGAACATGGTCTTCCGCATCTCCTAGGTTTGAGAATAATAAATCCTATGTGTATTTGATCTTGTGTGTTTAGGTGTGCAGGAAAACAAGTCCACATGACTCAAGGATAACATAAGAAAGTTGCGCCAAAATTTGAAGCCAAAATTCCAACATGCCCGCTAGCACCGGCGCTAGCGCTAGCGCTAGCTCTGATTTGAGAAATTTTTGGAAACAGTTATGGAAGGTGCTGGCGCCAGGCGATAGGAGCTAACGTAGGTGGTAGCAGCTAGCGCAGGCGGTATCGACTAGCACCGGCGGTAGCGCAAAGCACAAGAGGAAGGCGGTCGGCTTGTTTAAAATGAAGGATTCTCGCGCGGAGAATATTGCCTAATCTGGGATAGCGCCGGAGGTAGCGATAGTGCAGACGCTAGCTCCAAGGCTATACAAAGGACCTCTTGGATCCGTCTTCTTCATCCTCTTACACTCCCAAATTCCAGAGCTTCGTGTCACTTCATGTAGAGGAAGGTTTAGAGAGATGCTCCCACAAATCCATGAATGCTTAAAGAGATCCGTGGAGAAGATTTCAACACGCGTCATCATCGTATCGAAAGACCGCATCGACTACGATCATACTCTGCGAGTCTTCGTCTACTTCTCCAAGAGATCCACATAGAGAGAGTTTTTAATATTATTGTTCTTTTCATTCTTGTAATCGCTTAGTAAATTCGCCTCGTGTTGGCGACTAGGTCTGGGTAAGACTTAGGGCAGAAATTCGCCTCGTGTTGGTGACTAGATCTAGGGTGTAGATCTAGGGGGTGCTCGAGGCCATATCCGGGGAAGGATTGGCTAGAGCGGCTTGAGGCTGTATCCGGGGAAGGATCGGCTAAAGCCAACCGGTTCGTGGGGATACGAGTCGGTATAGAAACAAATAGAGTCTTTCATATCTCGTTTTGATTTCTAGCGTCATTGAAATTAAATTTTGTAATCAATTTTATTAATAATAATCATGTCTCTCTTTGTGTAATAAAATTGATTTGATCTTCATTTCTCTAAATTGTTTATTATCCTCTCCTTCATTATAAAACAATTTAGATCTTTATTCAAAATCACTATTTTGATCTCTTATTATTTCAAGTATTTCAAAATATAATAAAAGTTTTAAAACCCTTATTCACCCCCTCTAAGGGCACCTACCGATTCAACAAAATATAGTATATTCTTTTTAACAAATGTTATACCAATTTTATTGATTTTAATCAAGATTATGCATAAGTATATTCTTCTGTTCTTCCTGAATTGCTTCATTTGTAATAGTACCCCCCCCCCCCCCCCCCCCCCCCCCCCCCCCCCCCCCCCCCCTTTCTCCCAGTTAATGATTTCTATTAATTTTAGGAACTTAGGCAAAGCAGGTTGTTTTAGTATTTCTTTTTGTTATTTTTTTCCTGATTACTTGGGCTCTATGCCTTTATTTGTTGTAAGCCTGTAAGTTCCATTGTGGCATTGTTCCAACTTCCAACTGATTATAATCAGAATTTTCCTTCAGCACTGGTTTTGTTCTTATGCTTAATTAGATGTGTTAAATCTTCAGTGTTAAATCTTAATCAGGTGTGTTAATTCTACCACAGAGCTTCTCCAATAATAAATGAGAGTTGAAAGCATCAACATTATTGGTTTTGTTCTTATATACTGTTAACAAACATTGGTTAACTTGCTTGCAGGGTAATTATTTGTCCAATGGATAAATTTTTTTCAAAATTAGGATCAAGTCAAAGTGTTGTCAATTTGCAAGAGTTAGTTTCAGTGGGTAAAAGACTTCGAGTAGAACAGTTTAAACTAGAAGCTTTACATTCAGATTCTGGTTTGAGACACCCTATAAACTCTTATGATGTGAATCTTCAAGACTCCATAAGAAGATAGTATATGCAAATGGGTCCTTGCCAACCTCGTTTAGAAAGTTTCCCTCAAACAAAAATCGGACACAAAGCTCGTCGTTTCAATAAAAATTGGTATAACGAATTTAAAGGTTGGTTAGAGTACAGTACAGAAAAAGATGCAACCTTTTGTCTTTATTGTTATATTTTTCCCCCAAAAGATTGTGAGCCTACTTTTGTCAGTAAATGATTTAGATATTGGAAAGATAAGACAATATTGGAGAGACATGTTGGAAATCATACGACTCCACACAATACTTCAAGAAAAATGTGAGGCATTGATAAATCAAAAACAAGGTATTGAAATTGCATTTGCTAGACAAAAAAAACAACAAACTTTAGAATATCGTGCTCGTTTATGTGCATCGATTAATTGTATTAGATTTCTTTTAAGACAAGGATTGTCCTTTCGTGGTCATGATTAGACTAAATAGTCTATCAATCGAGGAAATTTTCTTGAGCTTTTGGACTTTCTTGTGTCACATAATGATGACATCAAGTCAGTTGTGTTAAAAAATGCTCCTCAAAATTGTCAACTTACATCGCCAAAGATTCAAAAGGAAATAGTATCAGCATTTGCAATTGAGACAACAAAAAAGATTATTCGTGATATTGGAGAAGATTGTTTTGCAATTTTAGTGGATGAATCACGTGATGTTTCTACCAAAGAGCAGATGTCTGTTGTTTTACGATATGTGAATTCCAATGGCATGATCACAGAGCGTCTTCTTGGTTTTGTTCATGTATCTGATACTACTGCACTATCTCTTAAATCTGCTACTGATAATCTATTTATGAAATATGATCTTAGTATTTCTAAATTGCGTGGACAAGGATATGATGGCGCCAATAATATGAAAGGCGAGTTCAGAGGGTTAAAAACATTAATTTTGAATGAAAATAGTTGTGCTTTTATGTTCACTGTTTTGCACATCAATTGCAATTAGTATTAGTAGCTGTTGCAGAAGGGAATTTTGATATTGCTGAGCTTTTCACACTTATTAACACAGTTTGAATGTTGTTGGTGGCTCTTGCAAACGATGTGATTCTTTTAGAGCTCTAGAAGTTGATCGAGTGGCTAGAGAGCTTGGGTGCGGAGACTTAGAAAGTGGGCAAGGGTTAAATCAACCTTTAGAGCTCAAACGAGCTGAAGACACAAGATGGAGTTCACATTATGGTACAATTTTAAATTTTGTTCGTATGTTCTCTTCAATTGTTGATGTTGAAACCAGTAACCCGGTTTCGACGTTCGCAAGGGGGATGCAGCTAACCCTTACTTGACCTGAGCGAGACCCTTGACCAGTCACTAAGAACCGAAGAACCTTACCATTGAAGAACACCTAAGTCCACAAACGGATCCCTTAAGCTGCAGCGTGGAGGTCCCGCCACATACCCGGAAGATATTAGAGCGATTCCCCTCCCAAGCCAATGCTGAGCCTGGGCACCTTGGAGGGCACTAAGAACCACCTCACCGTCAATCTTCGATGACAAGGGGAGGGGGGTGCTTGCTCACAAGACCACGCGAGGGAGGGGGTAGAAACCAACCCTTCCCAAGGTGCCCATGGGGATCTATTTATAGACTTTCCCAAAAATGGACTGCGAATAGCCAAAATTGGACTGCGGACAGCCGAAATCCTGCTATCCGCAGTCCGACCACGATCACGGACGGGCCACGCAGTAGGAGGGGCGAGTGTGACTCGAGGTACTCACTCCCCCTCTTGTCGGAGGTTCAAACTGGTCTACTCAAGACCTCACTTGCCCAAGAAGGGTGAGTGAGGCTCCCCCTACTCGCCCCCAAAGAGGCGGGCGAGTGGGGACCTCTCCTACCTGCCACCAAGGGGGCGGGCGAGTGGAGATGGGGGACCTCCCCCACTCGCCTCCAAAGGGACGGGCGAGTAGGGAGGGGGAGACCTCCCCCACCCGCCCCCAAAGGGGCGGGCGAGTGGGGAGGGAGGGGCCTCCCCCACCTGCCCCCAAAGGGGCGGGCGAGTAGGGAGGGGGAACCTCCCCCACCCGCCCCAAAGGGGCGGGCCAGTGGGGAGGGGGGGACCTCCCCCACTCGACCCCAAAGAGTTGGGGCGGGCCAGTGGGGAGGGGGGACCTCCCCCACTCGCCCCCAAAGAGGCGGGCGAGTGGGGAGGGGGAGAACCTCCCCCACTCGCCCCCAAGGGGGCGGGCGAGTGGGGAGGGGGGACCTCCCCCACCCGCCCCCAAAGGGGCGGGCGAGTGGAGATGGGGAGAACCTTCCCCACTCGCCCCCAAGGGGGCGGGCGAGTGGGGAGGGGGGACCTCCCCCACCCGCCCCTAAAGGAGCGGGCGAGTGGAGATGGGAGAACCTCCCCTACTCGCCCCCAAGGGGGCGAGCGAGTGGGGAGGGGGGACCTCCCCCACTCGCCCCCAAGGGGGCTGGCGAGTGGGGCCTTGGGGGCGAGTGGGGAGGGGGGACCTCCCCCACTCGCCCCCAAGGGGGCTGGCGAGTGGAGAGGGCTGCCCCCCCCGGGCCTCCTCTCTTTGGTTCAGACCCAAGGTCCGCTGCGTTACGATCATCTGCTTTACCACGGCCTCATCTGCGTCGGGTCACACCGGCCAACGGGATACCCCTGCCGAGTCCTTCGACTGAACCTGACTTGAGGCGGAATGGACCTTTCTCCACTTGACACCCCTCTTGTGAGCCGAGCGCAACAGGAGGTGGAGAAAGCTCAACACCTTAGGTCGAATGGAACTCGACCTGAGGTGGAAGAAAAACTCAACACCCCTAGTTGAGCCGAGCTCGACTTGAGGCGGAAGGCAGACCTTTCTCCACTTAACAACCCTCTTGTGAGCCGAGCTCAACTGGAGGTGGAGAAAGCTCAACACCTTAAGTCGAATGGAACTTGACCTGAGGTGGAAGAAAAACTCAACACCCCTAGTCGAGTCGAGCTCGACCAGAGGTGGAAGGCGAGAACTCCACACCTACCAGGGAGTCGAGCTCACCTGGTGGGGGAGAGGACTCCACACCTACCAGGGAGCCGAGCTCACCTGGAGGGGGAGGGAACTCCACACATACCAGGGAGCCGAGCTCACCTGGAGGGGGAGGTAACTCCACACCTACCAGGGAGCCGAGCTCACCTGGAGGGGGGGGGGATCCACACCTACTAGGGAGCCGAGCTCACCTGGAGGGGGAGGGAACTCCACACCTACCAGGGAGACGAGCTCACCTGGAGGGGGAGTGAACTCCACACCTACCAGGGAGCCGAGCTCACCTGGAGGTGGAGTGAACTCCACACCTACCAGGGAGCCGAGCTCACCTGGAGGGGGAGGGAACTCCACACCTACCAGGGAGCCGAGCTCACCTGGAGGGGGAGTGAACTCCACACCTACCAGGGAGCCGAGCTCACCTGGAGGGGGAGTGAACTCCATACCTACCAGGGAGCCAAGCTCACCTGGAGGGGGAGGGAACTCCACACCTACCAGGGAGACGAGCTCACCTGGTGGGGGAGGGAACTCCACACCTACGAGGGAGCCGAGCTCACCTGGAGGGGGAGGGAACTCCATACCTACCAGGGAGCCGAGCTCACCTGGAGGGGGATTGAACTCCACACCTACCAGGGAGCCGAGCTCACCTGGAGGGGGAGTGAACTCCACACCTACCAGGGAGCCGAGCTCACCTGGAGGGGGAGTGAACTCCACACCTACCAAGGAGCCGAGCTCACCTGGAGGGGGAGTGAACTCCACACCTACCAGGGAGCCGAGCTCACCTGGAGGGGGAGGGAACTCCACACCTACCAGGGAGTTGAGCTCACCTGGAGGGGGAGAGAACTCCACACCTACCATGGAGCCGAGCTCACCTGGAGGGGGAGGGAACTCCACACCTACCAGGGAGGCGAGCTCACCTGGAGGGGGAGGGAACTCCACACCTACCTGGGAGTCGAGCTCACCTGGAGGGGGAGTGAACTCCACACCTACCAGGGAGCCGAGCTCACCTGGAGGGGGAGTGAACTCCACACCTACCAGGGAGGCGAGCTCACCTGGAGGGGGAGGGAACTCCACACCTACCAGGGAGCCGAGCTCACCTGGAGGGGGAGGGAACTCCACACCTACCAGGGAGTCGAGCTCACCTTGAGGGGGAGACAACTCCACACCTACTAGGGAGCCGAGCTCACCTGGAGTGGGAGGGAACTCCACACCTACCAGGGAGCCGACCTCACCTGGAGGGGGAGTGAACTCCACACCTACCAGGGAGCCGAGCTCACCTGGAGGGGGAGTGAACTCCACACATATCAGGGAGCCGAGCTCACCTGGAGGGGGAGTGAACTCCACACCTACCAGAGAGTCGAGCTCACCTGGAGGGGGAGAGAACTCCACACCTACCAGGGAGCCGAGCTCACCTGGAGGGGGAGGGAACTCCACACCTACCAGGGAACCGAGCTCACCTGGAGGGGGAGTGAACTCCACACCTACCAGGGAGCCGAGCTCACCTTGAGGGGGAGTGAACTCCACACCTATCAGGGAGCCGAGCTCACCTGGAGGGGGAGTGAACTCCACATCTACCAGGGAGCCGAGTTCACCTGGAGGGGGAGGGAACTCCACACCTACCAGGGAGGCGAGCTCACATGGAGGGGGAGAGAACTCCACACCTACCAGGGAGCCGAGCTCACCTGGAGGGGGAGGGAACTCCACACCTACCAGGGAGCCTAGCTCACCTGGAGGGGGAGTGAACTCCTCACCTACCAGGGAGCCGAGCTCACCTGGAGGGGGAGTGAACTCCACACCTACCAGGGAGCCGAGCTCACCTGGAGGGGGAGTGACCCCCACACCTACCAGGGAGCCGAGCTCACCCGGAGGGGGAGGGAACTCCACACCTACAAGGGAGCCGAGCTCTCCTGGAGGGGGAGGGAACTCCACACCTACCAGGGAGGCGAGCTCACCTTGAGGGGGAGAGAACTCCACACCTACCAGGGAGCCGAGCTCACCTGGAGGGGGAGGGAACTCCACACCTACCCGGGAGCCGAGCTCACCTGGAGGGGGAGTGAACTCCACACCTACCAGGGAGCCGAGCTCACCTGGAGGGGGAGTGAACTTCACACATATCAGGGAGCCGAGCTCACCTGGAAGGGGAGTGAACTTCACACCTACCAGGGAGGCGAGCTCACCTGGAGGGGGAGAGAACTCCACACCTACCAGGGAGCCGAGCTCACCTGGAGGGGGAGGGAACTCCACACCAACCAGGGAACGGAGCTCACCTGGAGGGGGAGTGAACTCCACACCTACCAGGGAGCCGAGATCACCTGGAGGGGGAGTGAACTCCACACCTAGCAGGGAGCCGAGCTCACCTGGAGGGGGAGTGAACTCCACACCTACCAGAGAGCCGAGCTCACCTGGAGGGGGAGGGAACTCCACACCTACCAGGGAGCTGAGCTCACCTGGGGGGGAGGGAACTCCACACTTACCAGGGAGCCGAGCTCACCTGGAGGGGGAGGGAACTCCACACCTACCAGGGAGCCGAGCTCACCTGGAGGGGGAGTGAACTCCACACCTACCAGGGAGCCGAGCTCACCTGGAGGGGGAGTGAACTCCACACCTACCAGGGAGCCGAGCTCACCTGGAGGGGGAGGGAACTCCACACATACCGGGGATTCGAGCTCACCTGGAGGGGGGGGGGGGGGGGGAGAACTCCACACCTACCAGGGAGCCGATCTCACCTGGAGGGGGCGGGATCTCCACACCTACCAGGGAGCCGAGCTCACCTAGAGGGGGAGTGAACTCCACACCTACCAGGGAGCCGAGCTCACCTGGAGGGGGAGTGAACTCCACACCTACCAGGGAGCCGAGCTCACCTGGAGGGGGAGTGAACTCCACACCTACCAGGGAGCCGATCTCACCTGAAGGGGGAGGGAACTCCACACCTACGAGGGAGCCGAGCTCACCTGGAGGGGGAGGGAACTCCACACCTACCAGGGAGGCGAGCTCACCTGGAGGGGGAGAGAACTCCACACCTACCAGGGAGCCGAGCTCACCTGGAGGGGGAGAGAACTCCACACCTACCAGGGAGCCGAGCTCACCTGGAGGGGGAGAGAACTCCACACCTACCAGGGAGCCGAGCTCACCTGGAGGGGGAGAGAACTCCACACCTACCAGGGAGCCGAGCTCACCTAGAGGGGGAGGGAACTCCACACCTACCAGGGAGTCGAGCTCACCTGGAGGGGGAGTGAACTCCACACATACCAGGGAGCCGAGCTCACCTGGATGGGGAGTGAACTCCACACCTCTCAGGGAGCCGAGCTCACCTGGAGGGGGAGTGAACTCCACACCTACCAGGGAGCCGAGCTCACCTGGAGGGGGAGGGAACTAACAATTTCTTGAACTGTCCGGGGGAGGAGAACCAGTCCACGTCCCAGGTGCTTACCTTCACCTAGAGGCGGAGGAACTCCACTATCTTATCAAAGCAACTGAGGCAGAGATCCAACCCACGTCTTAGGTGCTTACCTTCACCTAGAGGCGGAGGAACTCCACCATCTTATCAAACCAATTACCCTTTCTGAAATCTTGCCCGTAGCGAGTCGACCCAATGAGCCTCCCATCTTCCGGCATTACTGAGCCCGGTGAATGATCTCTAGTCGGGGATCTTACCGATTGGAGGCGGAAGAACCCATCCGCGTCCTAGGTGCTTCGCTTACCTGGAGACAGGGGAACCCAACGCCCTCTCAATTCCAATTGGAGGCGGGAGTACCCACCCGCGTCCTAGGGGCTCAGCTTGAGACAGAGGAACTCAACGCACTCCTAAATCAGTTTGAGGCGGGAGTACCTATCCGCGTCCTAGGTGCTTTGCTTACCTAGAGACAGCGGAACTCGCCGCCCTCCCAATCTAATGGGAGGCAGAGGTTGTGAAATTTTCTCGGACCTTGTGAGAGCAAGCAGGAATAACAACTAGAGATACAAGCCAAAACAACCAGAAACAATCTTAGGCAAACAAACGATCTTTATTGATAGCAAACTTCAATTACAGGGCAAGATGTGCTTGACGAGACATGATTTCGTCAGCACAAAACTCCAAAGAGAAATACAAAAAACTGAGGATAACTGGAGACCGCCCAAACCGCGCGACCTCCCCTGCGATCTCTGCCAGTTGCAAGACCGCAACTCTCTGCCGACCACAGAACACCACCAGACCGCTGCACAGACCGCTCTCTTCTTCCGACCTCCTGATTCTCCCGAACTCCAGCACCACAACTCCAAGCCGCAGACCGCCCGAACACTTTCAGAGGAAGAGGTGATCGCTGCTGCCCACACTATCCGCAGAAGCTGCACAATAAGAATTCAATCAGAGACCGCCCGGTCAGAGATAGACAGACCGCAAGAACAAGAGCGAACTCAGCTTACATTTGGTGTGTGTGTATTTGCTGCAACAGTGGATCCTATCTATAGGCGTGAGACCTGATCCAGTCACCACCCTATGAGATAGGATCACCACCGTCCAGACCGCGCGACCTGACCGGTCACACTGCGCGATCAGCAACATTACTTCTGCTTCATTTTTGGTGAACCCGTCAGCTTCAATGTCGCCATGAGAGACCGCCACTCTCACAGCAGACCGCGACTCCACAAAGAGCTCGCCAGACCGCCTGAAGCTATTCACCACCTGTGTTCGCACGAGACCGCGAACACAGTCAGTTCGCCATCAGATCGCGAACTCATGTCCGCATGCCGATCTCCTCCTGAGACCGCGAACAGCAACCAGCTCGCATACCAGTCTCCTCCTGAGACCGCGAACTAAGACCGCGCGACTAAGACCCTTAGTCCGCGAATACCCCCAAAAAGCCCGATCAGCTACCAGACCGCATTCCGGAGAGAACCTGGATCAAACTGTGCGGTCACACCAGACCGCCACAGCCTTGAAGAGGACAGCACGCCACGCGGTCACGCACAGACCGCGCGGCTCCACCTTCAGCAAACTTTGGACAGGACCAGCGGTCAACCCGGGAGACCGCAACTAGGCTTAGATCAGCCAGACTGCAGATGCAGACCGCCCGACCTCCTTCCAGACCGCCCAGGTCCAAAAGCCACATTCACTTCCACTTCAACAATTTCAACACTCCCCCTTGAAGTGGGAAGTGGAAACCAGCCCAAGTAGCTCCCTTAGCCGTGTGAACGGCCCCTTTGCCAGCGCCTTTGTGAAGATGTCCGCGACATTGTCCGCACTCCGCACATGCCCGACCGAAAGAGATCCCTCCAGCACCTTCTCCCGTATGAAGTGATGCTCGATCTCGATATGCTTGGTCCTCGCATGACAAACTGGATTGGTTACCAGTTTGAGAGCACTCTCATTGTCACCGCGTAGCAGAGTCAGCTCCCGAACCTCCTTGTGGACGTCTCCCACCAATCTCCTAAGCCAGATGGCTTCCTGAGCTGCCAAGGCCGAAGCCTTGTATTCCGCTTCTGTGGTGGAGACCGATATGGAATCCTGCTTCTTGTTGCACCATGATATAGCCGTAGGGCCCGCCATGAAGACGAATCCAGATGTCGACTTCCGATCATCCGAATCTCCCCTGTAATTAGCATCCATGTATCCATGCACTTCGAAGTCCGCATCCCTCCTGTATAGGAGACCCATGTCCGAGGTCGCCTTGACATACTTCAGAATGTTCTTGGCCGCTAGCAGATGAGGTACCCGTGGCTCCGCCATATACCGACTCACTCTGCCTACTGCATATGCAATATCCGGCCTCGTGATCGTCAGATAGATCAAGCTCCCAACCAGAGCTCGGAACACCAACGGATCTTGCATAATCCTCCCCTCATCCTTCCGAAGCTTCATAGCCTTCTCCAGAGGTGTAGAGATGCACTTCCCTTCCTTCATGCCGAATCACTCCACGATTCGCTCCGCATATCCAGCCTGGGACACCAGCACTCCACTTTCCTTCCTCTGCACCTCGAGTCCAAGGAAATGGTGAAGCTCACCTAAGTCCTTCATCTCGAACCTGATAGCCAGCTCTGCCCGAAGCTGAGCTACTTCCTCCTTCGAGTTCCCCATCACGATCATATCGTCGACGTAAAGCAGCACGATGACTTGAAGCTCCCCGCTCTTCTTGACGAACAAGCTTGAGTCTGAGTCTGAAGCAACAAATCCACAGAATAGGAGATATTCTGCGATCTTCTCGTACCACGCCCTTGGCGCTTGCTTCAACCCATACAGGGCCTTCTTCAGCTTGCAGACATGCTCCGGAAAATCCTCAGACACAAAGCCTGGTGGCTGGACCATGAAGATATCCTTGTCGATCTCTTCGTACAAGAAGACGTTCTTGACGTCGAGCTGCCAAATCTTCCATCCATTGAATGCCGCCAAGGCAATGATAAACCGAACTAAAGTCATTTTCGCCACCGGACTGAATGTCTCCTCATAGTCCTCACCGTATTGCTGCGAGAACCCCCGAGCCACAAGGCGAGCCTTGCACCGCTCGATACTGCCGTCAGCCTTCTTCTTGAGCTTGTAGACCCACTTGCATGTCACCGGAGTGGTGCCCTTTGGCTTGGGCACTAGAGACCAGGTCTCATTTTTCTCGAGAGCTTCCATCTCCTCTTGCATCGCAATATCCCACTCCTTCACGCCTCTGGCCTTCTCAAAGCTCGACGGCTCCCTCTCATCCAAGGGACCAACGAAGAAACATGAGACAAAGCTCACTGCGTTTCCTCCTGTATAGCGATCAGGGGCGGTGATCGCTCGCTTTGACCTCCTCAGCTCATTCCCCTGAACCGCATTGTCTCCAGCTGCTTCTTCTCTAGCTCCCCTTCCAGACGTGCTAGGAGCACCGCTCCCCCTGCTCCTTGAACCAGAAGCCTCCGTCTCAGAACTAGAAACTGATGGACCACCTGGTGACACAGGTAGCTCCACCTGAAGATCCTCCACAGCTTTCTCTGGCACCTCCACCCTGTTCTCTGGTAGCTCCACATCAGAAGAACCCTTGTAAGATGTCACCTCATCGAACACGACGTCGCGAGATACCACAAATCTCCGCGTCTCCGGGTCCATGCACTTCCATCCTTTCTTCCGCTCATCGTATCCCACGAAGACTAGCTTCCTTGCTTTTGCATCTAGCTTCGTCCGAAGAGCATCTGGAACGTGCACATAGCAGGTGGATCCAAACACCCGAAGGTGTGCCACGCTTGGCTTCTCCTTGAACATCATCTCATGCGGGGTCAACATGTTGATGGGGCTCATAGGCATCCTGTTGATGACGTAGGCAGCACAAGACATTCCCTCCGCCCAGAAGGACTTTGGGATACTCTTGGCATGCAGCCAACACTTGCAGGTTTCCGTCAGATGACGGATCTTCCGCTCTGCAACTCCGTTCTGTTGTGGAGTATGAGCACAAGTGAGCTCCCTCCGGATGCCTGCCTTCCTGCAAAAACTGGAGAACTCAGCAGAGGTGAACTCCCCTCCGTTGTCCGTCCTCAGCTTCTTGATCCGCAGATTCAGCCGACCCTCCACGAGCTCCTTGAACTCCACAAACTTGGCAAACGCCTCCGCCTTCTCCTTCAGGAAATAAACCCAGACATATCTGGTGTAATCATCGATCAACACCAGCATATACCTGCTGCCTCCGAGACTTGGGGTAGCGGTTGGTCCCATCAAGTCACCGTGGATGCACTCCAACGGCACACTACACCTTGTCTGCGACTTATCAAACGGCAGTCGATGAGACTTGCCGAACTGACATCCCTCGCAAACATGACCTTCACCGTAGGAAGATAGATTTGGCAGGCCCTTGACCAGACCTCTCACCGCCATAGCTTTCAGCTTATCCATCCCTACGTGCCCCAACCTCTCATGCCATATCACGACACCATCATTCGTCTTCATCTTGTCGACATAAGAACTTGTCGATAAAACGAACAAGTCTTTCGCTCTCCTCCCGACATGGACGACCTCGGCCTTCACGACCTCTACATTACGTAGAAATTTCACTTCTGTTGGGCCGAACAGAACGTGATACCCAACGTCAACAGCGTTGGTCACGGAGAAGAGGTTTTTCCTCATACCGGGCACATGATAGACACTCTTCAAGGTTAATGGCCCTCTATCACTGCCCAAGGAAACAACCCCCACCTTCTCGACTGCATGCCCAGTATTATCTGCAGTAATAATAGCATTGTTACCTGTGTAGGGCTCCGCTGAAGAAAGCTTTGACCCATCCCCGGTGAGGTGATGACCACACCCCGAGTCCACGATCTAGTCCTCCTGATAGTTGATAGGAACCGAGGCTCCAATAGAAGCCGAGAAAGCTCCTCCCCATCCTCCATCAACCTGCCTGGTCGGTGCTTCCTCCTTCTCAGCAGCATGCCCTGGCTGAGTATTCAGCCTGTAGTCCTTCTTGAAGTGCCCAACCTTCCCGCATTTGTAGCATTTGAAACCTTCCTTCTTCTTCTTCTCCTTCTCCTCAGCCTTAGGAGGATAGCCCCTCTCCTGCTGTCCAGAAGTTGAGGGCCCATAGCCTCCAGCGGTCTTCTTCTTCTTATCCCACTTCTTCTTCTTCCCTGAGAAGAGAACCTCGCCATCTCCCCCAGACACGGACACCCCCGCCATCTGCCTTGCCAGACTTTCCTGTGACGCTAGCAGATTCTCCAGCTCTATCAGAGACGGCTGATTAGCCCAACCCTGCACCGACGTCACAAAGGCCACATATTCTTTCCGCAAGCCGCGGATGATGTGCCTCTTCAGCTTCGCCTCAGAAATTGGCTCATCAGGATCCAGTGCTGATATCTCAGCGCAGAGGTTCTTCATCTTCAGAAAGAAAGTGGAGATAGAAAGATCGCCCTAAGCCGACCTTGCCAGCTCATTCTCCAAGAACTGCAGCCTCGCTACATTCTTCTTGTTAAACAGCCCATCCAGGGCTCTCCAGATCTCGGCAGCTGATCCACACCCTAAGATGTGATCAAATAGATCAGGTGAAATGGCACGCTTCAAAGTGAACTCGGCCTTAGCATTGGTCTTTCTCCACGCCCTTACGGCCGGACCATTGTCACCCGCTTCTGTTGCCTTCACCTCTTCTGTCGCATCTCCTCCAACAACCTCCCAGAGGTCCTCCCCTAGAAGATAGCTCTGCATACACGACTTCCACTTCTTAAAGTTAGTCGATGTAAGCATCTCAATCCCAAGACCTCTTGCAAATCCACCTTCCATTGTTCTTCCTCTGGTTCCTTCTTCACAAAGGCGATGGCTACTCTAAGTTATTCACTGCTCTATCCACTCCAACCTCCCTCTGATACCATGTGAAATTTTCTCGGACCTTGTGAGAGCAAGCATGAATAACAACTAGAGATACAAGCCAAAACAACCAGAAACAATCTTAGGCAAACAAACGATCTTTATTGATAGCAAACTTCAATTACAGGGCAAGATGTGCTTGACGAGACATGATTTCGTCAGCACAAAACTCCAAAGAGAAATACAAAAAACTAAGGATAACTGGAGACCGCCCAAACCGCGCGACCTCCCCTGCGATCTCTGCCAGTTGCAAGACCGCAACTCTCTGCCGACCACAGAACACCACCAGACCGCTGCACAGACCGCTCCCTTCTTCCGACCTCCAGATTCTCCCGAACTCCAGCACCACAACTCCAAGCCGCAGACTGCCCGAACACTTTCAGAGGAAGAGGTGATCGCTGCTGCCCACACTATCCGCAGAAGCTGCACAATAAGAATTCAATCAGAGACCGCCCGGTCAGAGATAGACAGACCGCAAGAACAAGAGCGAACTCAGCTTACACTTGGTGTGTGTGTATTTGCTGCAACAATGGCTCCTATTTATAGGCGTGAGACCTGATCCAGTCACCACCCTATGAGATAGGATCACCACCCTCCAGACCGCGCGACCTGACCGGTCACACTGCGCGATCAGCAACATTACTTCTGCTTCATTTTTTGTGAACCCGTCATCTTCAATGTCGCCATGAGAGACTGCCACTCTCACAGCAGACCGCGACTCCACAAAGAGCTCGCCAGACCGCCCGAAGCTATTCACCACCTGTGTTCGCACGAGACCGCGAACACAGTCAGTTCGCCATCAGATCGCGAACTCCTGTCCGCATGCCGATCTCCTCCTGAGACCGCGAACAGCAACCAGCTCGCATACCAGTCTCCTCCTGAGACCGCGAACTGAGACCGCGCGACTAAGACCCTTAGTCCGCGAATACCCCCAGAAAGCCCGGTCAGCTACCAGACCGCATTCCGGAGAGAACCTGGATCAAACTGTGCAGTCACACCAGACCGCCACAGCCTTGAAGAGGACAGCACGCCACGCGGTCACGCACAGACCGCGCGGCTCCACCTTCAGCAGACTTTGGACAGGACCAGCGGTCAACCCAGGAGACCGTAGCTAGGCTTAGATCAGCCAGACCGCAGATGCAGACCGCCAGGTCGTGCGGTCACTTCAGACCGCCCGACCTCCTCCCAGACCGCCCAGGTCCAAAAGCCACATTCACTTCCACTTCAACAATTTCAACAGAGGTATCCACCCGCGTCCTAGGGGCTCAGCTTGCCTGGAGACAGAGGAACTCAGCACCCTCCTAAATCAGTTGGAGGCTGGAGTACTCATCCGCGTCCTAGGTGCTTTGCTTTACCTGGAGACAGGGGAACTCACCGCCCTCCCAATCTAATGGGAGGAGGAGGTATCCACCCGCGTCCTAGGGGCTCAGCTTGCCTGGAGACAGAGGAACTCAGAGCCCTCCTAAATCAGCTGGAGGCGGGAGTACCCATCCGCATCCTAGGTGCTTTGCTTATCTGGAGACAGGGGAACTCACCGCCCTCCCAATCTAATGGGAGGCGGAGGTATCCACTCGCGTCCTAGGGGCTCAGCTTGCCTGGAGACAGAGGAACTCAGCGCCCTCCTAAATAAGCTACTAAGTAGCAAGTCGACCTGATAAGTCTCCCATTTGCCGGCATGACTGAGCCCGGAGAATGGTTTCTAGTCGGGGATCTTATCATAGGTGTTACCTGGAACCTTTTCCATTCATCATCGAGGAGTTACATTTTTATTACAACGCGCCTTTCTGGACCTACTTGGTCACATGCACTTTGACCATCTCTTTCATTACTTCCTCCATCTCTTTCGTCTTCTTATTCCTTTTCTTTCTCCTGGTCCTTCCTGCTTCGCTTGTCAGCCTGGAGGCGGAGGACTTGTTCCTGAAACTGTTCTTCGTAGCTCCCCTGTGTCTCCCCGTGCTTCTGTTGACTCAGGAACAGGGACTCCGCCCCCTTCTTCCCCTTCTCTTGTTGACGCGCGCGCTCTGTCCCCGCTGGGGATGGCGAGGTAAAGATGGGTGCGGGTGGTGTCGAGCACTCGCTGTGAGGGGGGAGTGCGACCCGCAAGAGTTCCTGGATTGACTTCCTGAACTCCTCGACGTCACCTTTCTTCACGCACTCGCCGGTAGGGGGTGAGTCCCCCAGCTCATCGCTTCCAGCCATGAGACTTGCTCAGCGCTTTCCGAACTAGCTGCTTCCACGCTCACCGCACCATAATGTTGAAACCAGTAACCCGGTTTGGACGTTCGCAAGGGGGATGCAGCTAACCCTTACTTGACCTGAGCGAGACCCTTGACCAGTCACTAAGAACCGAAGAACCTTACCCTTGAACAACACCTAAATCCACAAACAAACCCCTTAAGCTACAGCGTGGAGGTCCCACCACATACCCGGAAGATCTTAGAGCGCTTCCCCTCCCAAGCCAATGCTGAGCCTGCGCACCTTGGAGGGCACTAAGAACCACCTCACCGTCAACCTTCGATGACAAGGGGAGGGGGGTGCTTGCTCACAAGACCACGCGAGGGAGGGGGTAGGAACCAACCCTTCCCAAGGTGCCCATGAGGGTCTATTTATAGACTTTCCCAGAAATGGACTGCGAATAGCCAAAATTGGACTGCGGACAGCCAAAATCCTGCTATCCGCAGTCCAACCACGATCACGAACGGGCCACGCAGGAGGAGGGGCGAGTGTGACTCGAGGTACTCACTCCCCCTCTTGCCGGAGGTCCAAACTGGTCTACTCGAGACCTCACTTGCCCAAGAAGGGTGAGTGAGGCTCCCCTTACTCGCCCCCAAAGGGGCGGGAGAGTGGGGACCTCTCCTACCTGCCCCCAAGGGGGCGGGCGAGTGGAGACCTCTCCTACCTTCCCCCAAGGGGGCGGGCGAGTGGAGATGGGGGACCTCCCCCACTCGCCTCCAAAGGGGCGGGCGAGTGGGGAGGGGGAGACCTCCCCCACCCGCCCCCAAAAGGGAGGGAGAGTGGGGAGGGGGGACCTCCCCCACCCACCCCCAAAGGGGGCGGGCGAGTGGGGAGGGGGGGACCTCCCCCACTCGCCCCCAAAGGGGAGGGCGAGTGGGGAGGGGGAGAACCTCCCCCACTCGCCCCCAAGGGGGCGGGCGAGTGGGGAGGGGGGACCTCCCCCACCCGCCCCCAAGGGGGCGGGCGAGTGGGGAGGGGGGACCTCCCCCACCCGCCCCCAAGGGGGCGGGCGAGTGGAGATGGGGAGAACCTCCACCACTCGCCCCCAAGGGGGCGGGCGAGTGGGGAGGGGGGACCTCCCCCACCCGCCCCCAAAGGGCGGGCGAGTGGAGATGGGGAGAACCTCCCCCACTCGCCCCCAAGGGGGCGGGCGAGTGGGGAGGGGGGACCTCCCCACTCGCCCCCAAGGGGGCTGGCGAGTGGAGAGGGCTGCCCCCCCCCCCCCCCCCCCCCGGGCCTCCTTTTTTTGGTTCAGACCCAAGGTCCGCTGCGTTACGATCATCTGCTCTACCACGGCCTCATCTGCGTCGGGTCACACCGGCTCGGAAAATATGAGGGTTGTACAGTTGATGTGCTGGAGATTATCATAGTTGATGGGGCAGATGGAAACCAAAGAGGAATGGCAAGCGCACTTCTACAAGTTATCTTGACCTTCAAATTTGCATTTGTGATTCATTTGATGAAAAATATTTTGGCAAAAACACATGAACTATCACAGGCTTTGCAAAGGAAAGATCAAGATATTGTCAACGCAATGCATTTCATAAAGTTGTCAAAGATGTTACTATTGAAGATGAGAAATGATGAAGACGAGTGACAATCCTTCATGGTTCAAGTCTCTTCTATCTGTAGTAAACATGACATAGAAGTTCTGAATATTGATGAGAAATTCATTCAACCGGGCAGATTAAGACACAATGCACGTGACATTACAAATGTGCACTATTTTAGGATTGAAATTTTTAATGCAGTGCTTGATTTGATGCTAAACGAGTTAAATGATCGTTTTGATGAAGTAAACACATAATTGCTTTTATGCGTCGTTTCTCTAGACCCAAAAGATCAATTTATTTCTTATGATAAACAAAAATTACTTCGACTTGCTGAATTATATCCATATGATTTCACTCAAATAGAGCTGCAGTTACTTGAAGAACAACTTGACATATATATATTTTTGACATGCGATCTACATCAACTAACACATTTTCTGAAGTTAAAGGAATCAGCGGACTTCTTAAAAAGTTAGTGGAGTAAAAAAAACAAGATCATTATCAGTTAGTTTTTAGATTGTTGAAGTTGAGGGTGTGCACAGAAAACCGAAACCGACCAAACCGACCCAAACCGAACCGAATTTGGACCGAACCGATCAGTTCAGTTCGGTTTCGGTTGGGGGGGGGGGGCTGAAAACCGAGCCTATTCGGTTTGGTTTCGGTTTATAGGGTCGATAAACCGAAAAAACCGAACTGATTATAAGTTTGACTTGGAGTTTGTCCCGTCGTATTAAAACATGAGGTTGTGAGCATTGAGTTTGAAGTTGAACCCGAAATAACGAAACCATGTAATATCACTTATCTTATCATAAGTTTGTAACAATTACCCGAGCGTGAACGAGTAAATTAAATGTGTTGTACTTATTGATTTTTATTTTAAACTAATACAACAACAACAACAACAGAACCCATATAGTCCCCAATCATTGGGGGTATGGGCGGGGGAAGATTGGAGACAGACCTAACCTTTGGCACTATGCACAATGTGGCTTCTCTCAGAGGAGAAAGACCTAACCTTTGACAATAAATGCACAAAGTGGCTGCTCACAGAGTACCACTGAAATAGTGGCCCCCTATACCATCGCGTTTGCTGCGGAATCATGCCCTCAAATCAAAGCCAAAGACATCAGAGAGGGCAGACCCAAGAATCCATTTTGATTTATGTGCACATAACCATGCTTCCTTCATTCAGCATCCAGAGCATTGGTGAAGCACAAGTTAATCTAAATGTTATTGTGTTTTTTCAATTTTCCTTCAATGTTGATGAACTGCTTTCTAGATTTACTATTAGAAAATCACTTGGACAAACATTAAAATTTATTTTGGGGGATAATAAGTTTTTGGTTTACCGAAAAACCGAACCGATGTTAAAAAACCGAACCAAACCGATCCATTTCGGTTCGGTTTCGATTTTGGGTGTGTAAAAACCGAGCCTATTCGGTTCGGTTTCGGTTTTATCTAAAACCGAACCGAACCGAACCGCTTGCAGGCCTAGTTGAAGTTGGTTTGCCTATTACTAGTTGCAACAACTACTGTCGAAAGAACATTTTTTGCAATGAAGATAATAAAAAATCGGTTGCGAAACAAAGGGGGACGAATGAATGAATGATTGTTTGATTACTTACATTGAAAAAGATGTTGCGGATACTATTACAAATGAAGCAATTCTTTCACGTTTTCAGAGCATGTGTAAACACAAAGTATCATGTTAATATGTAAGTTTTTTATGATGTTTTGTTTTGATAACTAGCTGAAATTTTAATGATATGTTTTGATTTTACTTTGAGAAAATATTAAAAAAATTATATGTATGTTACAAATAATTGTGCCCGGGCGACACTAAAATCCGAGTTCCGCCGCTGATGAAATGAATAGTATCCATTTGCTCAAAAAGGAGAGGATTTTTGAGAAATATTTAGGTACATGTAACACACGGTGATCATAATAGATCGCCGTGCGGGAGCAAATCCCGCCGTATGATCCGTGATTTTAACGATGTATATTGTTTGCGAAAATATACAGCTCTACTCACATTGAAGCACCAACATTTTTTTACTAGGATTTTAGGGAAATAGCTCTGAGGCAAATGATAATTACCACAAATAAGAAGGGTAAATACGTAAATCAGTGAGAGCTTCTCCTAATCAGGTGTCTCGACTACATTGCCGGTCGTCTCCCTCGATTCCAGTCCTCCGTCCTCCTCCCACCCCCTCCTGGATACTCCTCCGCGCCAATTTTTCATCTCCCCCCCGCTGTCCATCCTCTCCCCCAATTCCAGTCGAGCACGTCGATTTACTGCAATCTATAACCCTAATTTTGAACTCAGCATAGCTCTCGCTTCCCCTGTTTGTTTGGCGGAACTGCCTTTCCGGCTACCCAATAGATGGAATGTCACCAGGGAATCGGCTTCGAGAAGGCCTGCCGCCTCTCCAACACCATCCACTCGGAGATCGCTCCCTCACTCTCCCTGCCCTCGCTACCTGTGTCCACTGGCGCGGCGGATCCGGCGCTCGGACTCTTCGAGGATGCACCTGGCAGAGGCTTCAGAGATGACTGGTCTGATGTCTTGCCGCAGGTTGAAAAGATCGTGAGCTTGCTCAGGGACTGCGACGTCGGTTATTTGTAAGCTTCTGCTGACTTCGGGGCTAATTGGATTTGCATGGAGTTGCTTTGTTGTGCTAGTTTTGCTATTGTTTTTGGAGTTCTTTACTTCTAACTGATTAATTTATTTAGAAATTTAAACAAGGGGGCGAAGAATTCCCGGTGCAACACCATGGAGGTGTCAAACCTCTATAACGAGGTTCTCAAGCAGTATCCAGCAGCTTTTGACTGTTCTGCTGCAGGTAATTTAAACTCAATTCATTGTTTTTTGGTAATTTGTCAGTATTATTTCATTCAAATGTTTTTGCATAGTTCATGTAGCGTTTTTTTTTGTTGTTATGGTGAAGTTGCAACATGAATTCTTACTCTGTGGTGTCAGTGGCGGGTTTCATTGTTTCTCTTTTGGAAATTTGGGGTATGATCTAATTCAAAGGATACATGTTTGAGTACAAAAGCATTTGTGAGGGAAAAAGTTGATGATCATAAAGCATAATGAATACAACCCAACTTTGTTCTAAGACACCTACCTACCTGTAGTACAGCTCAAGAAGCCTATACTTTTACTTCTAAATGATTAATGGTTGTATTCTACTGGTGTTTGACAGTCCAACTGGATCATCATTCTCTCCTTTATCCCTGGCATTTATAATCCCAAGTGAACCACAAGATACCATAACTCAAAAATCTACAAGCCACCAAACTTCTCAATTTCAATAATCATGAACATCATATGCTGTAATTAAACTATGATACCAATTTTCTTCATACTACCTGCTTGAATGAAAGTATATACTAGGAGTGAAATACCATGCTCATTAAGCTAAATGAAGTGAGATGGACTCACTAGAGAAGACTAAGATTTACATGGTTTTGCCTTTAAATGGTTCTATGTGCGTAGGTGAGGAGAAATGTTTTGGTCCGCTAAAAAACTTAAATCACACAAATGATGTATAATGAAGGTCACTCGCCAAGGCTTCCCAGAACCTGGGTTCACCCATCTCTCAATAAAAATGGGAAACCCAAAGCACACAATTGGGTTCTAACTTGAAGTTTATGCAAACTAGACAACATTAACAATTACTGAATACCAAGATCAGTTCGTCTCCTAATCCGCTTCCTAACCAAGCATTTTTATGCTCTAAAATCTACATCACCAGCTTTGACATTCACAATGATCAAAATTAGATCCAAGTACAAAACCAATCTTTTACTAAGCCAAATTCTAGCCATTGATCTCTTGGTGATAATGATAAGAGATACAACTTGACAAAAGAGAATTTATCAACTTACCAAAATTGACCATCTCAAAAGTTTCTCAAAAGAGCACCAATATGAGTATTTATTGATTCAATACAACACTTTCAGTTTATCGGCTTAAGGACAAAATAAAATTTCTTCTCTTTTCTCACCTTATCTCGCCTTTATTTTCTTCAGAGGAAAACTAAGAGAAGCAAACCAACCACATATGTTTAACTTCTCCCAACTAACTGCAAACGATGCTCTTGACCGGCGTCTACTTGAATGATTTTCGATCGGATCTAAATTTCTATATGACTCTCCTCAACTCAAGGGTATTAAAAAGCATCTCAATCAAGATAAATAACTTATAAATATCATCCATCTGGATAATAATCAATCAGGATACATAAAACTTATCCTTCAATAATTCTCTTTGTCGACCAGATCACATGTAATGGTTTTAGATTTGGTGCAGCACACCGGCACACGCCATACAAAACTTCACATAGCTTAATTTTGAGGCACACATTTCAACAATCATAAGCATTCAATCCAAAAATCTTAAGATAGAAAGTTAGAAACTGTTTGCAAGTTATGCAAATTTTTTATGCCCGGAAACTGGAAAAACAGTAACCTGAGTGTTTGGACTTGATCATAGTTCATTGATGCATTTTTATGTTTGCAATTGTGTTTTACGTTTCTCAACATTTATAGGAGATGCCTGTGGTTTATTATATGATTTATCTATATAGGAGCTGCTTTTGGTTTATTATATGATATATCTGCATCCTTACCTTACGTTATGCTGTTCAAGTTTCTCAGGTCCTTTCCAATCAGAGCATCATCAACATGGAGCATTTGAAAAGAAACCCTTTATTAAAAATATATCCACCACTGGTGATGCACATTTCGTAAATGGAGCCACTTTCAATAACCACGTGGACAACAAATTGGTTCATGTAAGTGCTTTTTCTCCTTTGTAAAGTGGTTTCTTTTATATTTTTGAACTTTAGAATGACCAAATATTTCTTTCAGGAGCCATTGACTTCTGCCGATTCAAGCAAACCCAAAGCAATGAAGAAAGAAAGTGATTCAAAATCGTTGTCACCAGGGCTCGCTCCTCCTGATCTTGAAGGTTGCTATTTTTCCCTTGTTCCATGTTGCTATTATTATTTCTGATTTTTAGTAAAATTTCAACTTTTTGTTCGTAGCTATTCTTGGCGCCTTTTGTGAGATGTTGGAAGACTTCTGTGGGAAAGCAGAAGTTCCTGATGATATAGGGGGGATAGGGGGACCGTCAATTCCTCTTGTGGACATCAAAGTTCTTATAAATGAAATAACGTCTGCTTCTACAAAGAAGATCTTGCATTTGGTTCCTCTTGATACTCTTGTGAGAGTCATAAATGTACTTGATCATCAAATTCAATGTGGGCAAGGTCTATCTATTAACGAGAATGAAAATGTAAGTATCAGATATGCCGATATTTCTTTTGATAATGAATTTTCATTTTGTTATTCATATAGTTGGTTTTGTGCAACTGTGAGTTCCCGTTGTAATATCTTTATTGATGAATGATAAAAACTATTTGTATTTTGTTTTAGATTTCTTGCTTCTTACACTTCCTTTATTTATGGTTAGTATACTCCATTATGTTATTATGATTTTTCCATATCCTTTTTGTTATTATGATTTTTCCATATCCTTTTTGTTATTATGATTTTTCCATATCCTTTTTGTTATTATGATTTTCCATATCCTTTTTGTTATTATGATTTTTCAATATCCTTTTTGTTATGATGATACTTGTCTAAATTTAAAACCTTCCAAGAAATATGCTGACAAAAGTAAATACAAGGAAAGGTGAATCATACAACCTCAAAAAAGGTGTATGCTCATGAGAGATGATCTGATCTACTATATATAAGCCACAACTTAGTGTAAAATAAAGGACACTTATTCGTCCTTCCCAAAACACTATTATTAAGCCCAAGTTTGTCCACAGGAACTTCCAGTTAGAGATTGCTTAATATCCATAATTGAAGGTTGATCTTCTTTGCGAAAGTCCCTTCTCTACCCAGGAGTGTCCGTACTCCCCTTCCAAACACCAAGAAAGATCTCTCTTATTTGATGAGTTGTGACCTTCCTTTCTCAGTGGTTTTGTACCCCGAAATCTTTATCTACATCGATATTTATATCCCGACTCCCTCAGTATACCTCACCGACCTTGTTAGAATGATTGTGTTGGAATGGTGCAACGATCTTGACAATACGATAGAAATGGTAGCAATTGCGATGACCCGTATGCACGTTTCACACTAGTCTGTGTTCACATAATTTATGATTAGATTCTATAATCCTGAATAATTTCTCAGCTACTAGTTACACTTGTTGTGCTCTAGCAAGTGATCCATTGGTCGTCCTCATAGATGACATATGGCTATACGTGTATTGTATTTGGTCATATTCAATCTTTTATACCTAATATCGTCTTTGATATGGTTCTTGATGGTACAAATGAATCAATCTTAATAGTTATCCTTGCCTTTTCACCCTTCTCGAGGGGGAAGAGGGAAAAAAATCTTCGGGAACGGTCTCTATATTAATCTACCATGGTTCTGTTAAAATTCCCTTTTGCATTTATTTTTATTGTCTTCTTCGAGTGTTCCTCCTTGCAGGATCTTGTCGCTCTTCATGATGAAGTTTAGAAAATGTCTCTTTCAGATCTACTGCTTTTTCGACGATCTAAGAATCATCGAACATGCTCTTAATATGATCTGAAAAATATGGTATATTTTCTTCGTAACAGTCATCTTCTTTTAAGTGTCTGAGAATGTTAGGCTTAACCTCCCCGAAGAGTTCGAGCATCGATTAAAAAATTCTCCTGCGAAGTTCACCACCGATATGTTGCTTCCCGTCTGAGTGTTCTTTTTGTTGTTGTGATTTAAATGCTTTACTCTTATTTCTGCAAAGATCGTCCTATCAAATCCTTTTGATGATGACGATCCTTCCAAATTGGTTTCCACGACAGTTTCTCCACCTGCCTCCAAAATTTTAATTAATGCCGAAGTTACTAATCCAACTTATCATCTATTAGACGAGGAGACAATAAGAGAGCACCTTCTCATAATATATCAGGTTCTCAGATGATCTAAACATATTTTATGTAGAAGGATGTTGTTGACCGAGCGGTATCTCAGCTTAAGGTTATCACTGTGGTGAATGCTATGAAAATGCCTTCGGTAATTTCAGGAACAGCAAAGTATCCGAACCACTTACCTCCTTATATATTTTTTAAAATTTCTTATATATTATTTTTATCTTTTACTAGTCTGCTGCTATGATCCTGCTAAAGCCATTCTTGTGTTGGAGGGCGTTGCTTTGTCACAAACGCGTCTCGCATCAATGACCATGCCTGCGAAGGAGGTTAGCGAGATGCAAAGATATCTTTGGGTTAAGAACTTTGATTCAGAAGACGATAGGTGCAAAGGATTCCTTCACATCTTCAAATGAAAGAATAGACATGCTATAAGCGCTAACCACTGAGATCAACACTGCATTGGGGAGGTCGAATGAACGAGAGAAACAATTGCAGTTGCCATAAGCCGGTGCGAATGACATGATAGTAGTGTCTGAGATTGCATTAGTGAGGATTCCAGCTTGTTTTTTTTTGTTCTGGAGAGCTCAACTAAGGTTCATGACTCGTGGGTGGATCTACGCTATGATACTATCGATACTCGTTTCTCAATTTAGTCAGGAATAAGAATCTGATGATGGTTTACTAATCTTTCCATATTCTTCTCGCGCTCCTCACACGATTTCTAAGGAAATTCGTCCCAATTTATCGTTTGTGCAGGTGGAGATTGGGATGAAATCTTTTGAAGGGGTCGTTAGGGTATTTCAAACTTTGTGACGAGAAGTGAAGTCGCGAGTGATTCATTTTGGTATGTGATAGCTTACATCAAATCCATACTTTTTTTAGCTTATACCAAAACATTTTGTTCTTGACCTATTGTGATGTATTCTTTAATTTAGTTCTTTGATTTTTTTTTGTAAGAAATTGCAATCACATTTTATTCTATTGGTGATGTTTTTGAATTTGTTTGAAGAATCTCTTACATTTTAACTTGATGGTTGCCATTCTTGCCACGTTTGACAACGTAGGTGATCGTTGATCTGTTCGCAGGAATTCCACGTGTCTATCTGTTTATCCTGAGACACCTTTTTCATTTCTTCGTGCCTTGCATCTTCATCTTATAAAAGATACGGTCACTTCTTCTGCCCGTTCCTTTCTCTAATTTTCTTCCTTGTTGCCTTTCTCCATAGCTGCTTCTCTTCTTCTAGGGCTTGCACAATGAGTAAGGCTGTCAATGCTTTTGACTTTTTTCAGCAGAGAATGCTCTCTTTAGATTCTCTGGTAACGAAAGATTCCCTATAGGAGCTACGAGATATGTATCAAATTATGTTGGAATATACCTCAGAACCAACCACTGGCAACTGAGGAGAGGAACTATAACCGTCGAGTGGGCTCACTTATCTTTCATCTCGATCAATTTTATCTAGATTTGCAGCTTTCGTTTTGGCAGAAAATAGTTGATATTGCTATATGTTAATGTCAATTCCTTCGGAGATTGCCTCTAACTTTTTTTTGGTCATATCGACATTTATTTGCTTTCATAGATCACAATAGGTCAAATAAAGTATATTTTTGTTGCAATGCTTTTTCACTGTTCGCAGTGATGATGGCAACACGGTTCGATTAAGCAACAACGTAATGCAACCATGCATGCGATTAATATCGAGAAGAAGGTTAATGATTGGAAGGAATTCTACTTCCAGGTGTCTGACCTGTTTGAGTGCATCTTGTGGAAGCTCGCTCACAAGTTGCCCAAGTCACGCCACCTTCAGTTCCGAGGAGAGAAATTTGAATGAGTTCTTTTGAGGCGCTCCTTTTGACATAGGGTATTACAAAGGGCTGGCCCCTGTTCCGGTGGCCACCTCCATCTTGAATGTCAGCCCAATGTTCCCTCCTCTCTTCCTTTCTTCTCTCTTGTCGGATTTTTTTAAACCTGTTATGCTTATTCATGTCACTGTTGTCTCTACTGCTCATCCTATCTTGAGTGGTCGGCGAACGTTGGATCAATTTTCTAGGGTGGTGGCTTGGGGTCTGTCCTTTTTTGGAGAAATGCATAGGTACGGCTGGTGGTTAGAGCCTCATTTTCCCTTGCTATAAGAGATAGGGGTTCCTAGTGCTTCAGTGACTAGTGTTTTAAGAGGAGGAATGCCTTCAGTTTCATGCTCCTTCGTCAATTAGAGAGGATAGTGTGCCTAGCAGGAGTGAAAAATATATCCGCGGAGGATTGCAGACTCATGCGTCTGATGAGGTAAATGCTGATGTAGACATTGGTAATAAATTTCAGTAACCTTTTGGCCGTTAGCACCCTTATTCCAATGCGCTGGCTAACAAGATAGATTTGGCATACAACCCTTTTTTAAATTTGTCGAACTTTAAATATATGGTGGAACTAATTATTCTCGTTCCTTTATATGCCTCTGTCAATCACAGTCCTGTTGCATTTGATGTTGGCCATGTGATCTCTACACTCAAGAGGGTTCAATCGCTTGAACAGTTGATCACTTATGGTCACCGAGAAAATAATTCATGTTACGAGAGTACGCAAAAAAGATATGGATTCTTTGCTTGCAGTTATTTTCTCCTTTGTAGGTGTTAAAGATCAAGCTTTTATTCTTTTTCTTGCAGGAAATCGAGGCCCATCAGGCATTAGAAAATGAGAGTTTGAATGGGCGATCTGTGTCAGCTGTGAGGATCGCTAATTTGGAACTTGCACTTTCTTCTTTAGCCAAAGAGAGGGACGATACTCTTGCAATCGTGAACTCACAGATGGATTGAATGAGTTATTTGGGGAGAGACGAAATGGAGTTTACTCTCAAACAGATGCATGAGCAGTGCTTTATCCTAGAAAAAGTTGAACTCTTAACCTTTTATCCTGAATTTAGGTTCTTTAGTTGGCAAAAACCATCATGGTGAGGGCCATCAGACCATCGATTTAGGTGTACAGAACTCTTTGGAGGATTAGCTCATCTTCTTCTCTTTTGTTTAATCCAGTGTATTTTTCCTTTGCTTATTGTTTGCATCTGTTGTTGAATTTGTACAAATAATTTTTGATGAAAATTTTACAGCGTAGATGTAAAAATCATTTACCTTTATTGTTTTCGATGTATCGATAATGCGTTTATTGTTCGAACAATTTTTACTTGTTGGTCGCCTAGGATTTATTCCACCAATTTCTATGATATACATGATTAGAGTAGTCGAGAGCGAGAAAATCCTGCACGAATTAAAAATAAAGCATCAAGGACGATTAAGAATTGAACAATAATTTAGTGTCAACAGAGGATGCTGCAACACCATAGTACATAGTAGATGCGAGGATGGGAGAATCCCTAAAACCCCCAAGAATAATTTAAGCTCAATTTAGGAAAAACTTAAACCACACAACGGGCTAGCATTCACATTGAAATTCAACTAAATAACTATATAACTATATATATATAGATTTAATTACTGGGACCTCTCCTGGAAGTTTGCATAATTACAGGTTGCACCCCTCTATCTTTCGAAATTACATTTACCTCCCCTCTAAGTTTCCCCAGTTTACAAAAATGCCCCTTCCGTTAGAAATATGGATGGAAAATGATAAAATCAGCCAAATTATTTTATGATATTTCAATTTATCCTTTTATAATGATTCTAGATTCATTGAGACTCATTGACAACTATTGAGAAAGATAAAAAGATTTGCATATGTTGTTTATCGATCTGGAGAAGGCTTATGATAGGGTTCCATGAGAGGTCTTGTGGAGTGTCTTAGAAAAGAAAGGTGTAAATGTATCATACATTAACGTAATCAAAGATATGTATACAAATTTAGTGATCAGGTTGAGGACATCTGGAGGATTAACACAGGAATTCCCTACCGCTATTGGCTTACATCAAGGGTCAACTTTAAGCCCTTATCTCTTTACCCTTATCTTAGATGAGCTCACCCGACATATCCAACAAGCAATACCTTGGTGTTTATTATTTGCAGATGATATTGTTTTGGTCGATGAGACGCGCGGGGGTGTAAACGCGAAACTTGAATCTTGGCGAGACACTTTAGAAAAGAAGGGTTTTAGGTTGAGCAGGACAAAGACGGAGTATATAGAGCTTAAATTTAGTAGTGCAAGAAGGTCGGATGACTCTTAAATTGGGTGACCAAGATATTTCCCGCAGTGAGTGCTTTAAATATCTGAGACCGATAATTCAAAAAGATGGAGGTGTAGATAAAGATGTGATACATAGAATCCAAGCAGGTTGGTTGAAGTGGAGAGGCGCATCTGAGATCTTATGTGATCGTAAAGTACCATTAAAACTTAAAGGCAAGTTTTACCGTACTGCAATTAGGCCAACAATGCTCTACAGTTCTGAATGTTGGGCAGTGAATGGTGTACATGAGCAAAAAATGGGAGTTGCGGAGATGAGAATGCTTAGGTGGATGTGTGGTCACACGAGACTGGATAAAATTAGGAATGAATGTATCAGGGATAAGACAGGTGTGACACCAATTGTAGAGAAGATGCGAGAAGCTCATTTAAGATGGTTCAGATATGTACATAGGAGACCATTAGAGGCACCTGTTAGTCGTTGTGAGAGTTTAGTCACTAGACATATTAAACGGGGGAGGGGTAGACCAAAAAAGACTTGGAATGAAACTATAAGGAAAGATATGATGTACTTAGGCATTAGTGAGGCTATGATTAAAGATAGGGCGCAATGACGACAAAGGATCCATATTGCCGACCCCACTATGGTGAGATAAAGGCTTGAGTGTTGTTATAATGATTCTAGATTCATTACAAAGGGTAAAATATAACTCACCCCTTTCAATGTAGAGTTATTACAAAGGGTAAAATTGGAATATCATAAAATAATTTGGCATATTTTATCACTTTCCATCTATATTTCCAAAGGAAAAATCACCTCTTTTAATGTAGAGTCATTACAAAGGGTTTAAATTGAATATCATAACATAATTTGGCAGATTTTATCATTTTCCATCCATATTTCTAATTGAAGGGGCAATTTGTAAACTAGAGAAACTTAGAGGGGAGATAAATGTAATTTTGAAAGATAGAAGGGTGCAACCTGATATTATGCAAACTCCCAGGGGAGGTCCCGATAATTTGCCCTATATATAATGTTTGTGTGTATATATATAGGGGAGTGTGTGTATGTATATAAAACTTTTAATTTTGAGACTTCTTGATTCGATCTTTTATCGGTTTGAAAAAGTAGTAGTTTTGGCTCGTAGATCGGATCTTTGAGTTACTATGCAAGATCAATCTGAGCCATAAACTCGATCCATTTTCAAGCGACTTTCGGTGTTCGAGTCATCATAACAACCCTATCCACAAGTTGATCATATATCAGTATACCATAGAGGCTCTTAATATCGCTGAAAGCATTTGACATTATGTGCTCCCAAAAGGCGATGAATAGAAATTTCTTGTTCGAACTTTCGAACATGAACACCGGGATCACCGATCCCTGTGTACGTCGATATCTTTGGCTGCTTGAAGTTGTCGGGGATACAATGTCTACGAATCCTGCGTTGAAACTTGATTTTTGGTTTTCATCATCTTTGTTAGTGGCAATGTTATTATGAAAATATAGCCGACATATATCTTGTGTTGTCCTACAAATCTTCTCGGATTTGGCCTTCGTGGGGATTCACCGGTGCTTTTATAGGATTCTCAACCTTAGGTTGCACCCAGACATATTGAATGTTGGTGCCTGAGCTCCCACCCTTCTTACGAGCATCAGAACGATAGTCTTTAGATGATTTATGCTTTCTCTGATCTATTGGACGTGACCCATTATGGCGAGCCCTCTGGTGCTAGCGGTTGGCAAACTGCCGTATGGATTCACTATGCTATTCTTGCTATCTGTTTTTCAAAGTGGATCACGCCTACCACACCTTTTGGGTGTTGAACATTGGTTTATCCACATGAATTTTCTGTCAGGCATTACTTGATAGTTAGAGCTTAAGGTTGATCTTCTTCGTGAAGGTCCCACCTCTTACCCAGGAGTGCTTGAACTGCCCTCCGAACACCATGGAAGATTTCTCTCTTCTTTTGAGGAACTGTGATCTCTTTCTCTTAGGAGTATATTTAATCCCCTACGTTTTTGTCTTCTTGGTATTTATATCTCGTGTTCCTCATTATTCTTTATCGGTGTTGTCAGAATATTGTTGAAAGGTTGTAACAGTATGACAAGATGGCAGAGTAGCAATAATGATGAACCATATCATGCGAACAAGTTTTTTGAATTTTCGAGCAATTAACTTTTTAGGTTCGCTTATTTTGAGATTAGATTTTATAATTTTGAATAATTTCTCATCGATTAGTCACACATGTTATGCTCTACGAGCGATCTCTTGATTGTCTCCAGAGATGATGGATAGTCATTCACGTATCGGATTTGTTCGGATTCAACATTTTATACTTGACACTGTCTTAATATTGTGCTTGATTGTACAGAAGCATTACTCAGTGCAACAAGTATAACTATCTCCCAACAAAAGAAAAATCTCAAGTACATCAATAGAATTGCAAGAGGGAATGACTCAAAACAGATTATACAAGAAAAATCTAGAAACACTAGAATTTACCCATTTCAAAATTTCCTTGTGAAAGTACCAATGTGTCTCTAATTTCTTGCGCAATAGTACCTTTCATTTAACAAGAGGATATCCGGTGCTTCCATGAATGAACTTTTGTCGGTTTTCTTATAAATGTAATTTTGTCTGTTTTCCTCTCATTTGATTACCTTCTCTCCATTTCTTCAATTTTTTTCAATTGTTGGATTGTTCTTTTTCCACCTGTCTTGCTTCTTATTATATGATATTGTGTGGGATAAATTTGGTCAAACATGCCTACTCGTGGAACATTTCCTTGCATGTGTTTAGATAAAAGTTGTCTCATTTATGTAGTCTGGGAACAGTCGTCACTGTTATATGAGATCACAAATTCTGTGGCTGATGTCTGCTGTCATTTTTAAGTCCTCTGCAGAAGTTTTACCTACGGTATTGCATGCTCTAGAGTCTACTCATGCTGTTCTTGTAATTATGACCCAACAAGACATGCCAAAGCAGCTATACAAAGAAGAGGTATGTTCCAGCTGTTCAGCTTTGGTCATTTTGTTTGATGTCAATTGGAACTCTTCTTATTTAGAAGAAATTTAGCAAACTCACACTTCAAGATTAGCTAATGTAATTTGAGATGCTTCTCTGAAGTTGACCAAGTTTTAATTTCAGGTCATTGAACGGATTGTTGACTTTTCAAGGTATCAAATCATGGAGGTCCTGGCTGCGTATAACCCAATTTACCATAACTCTCACGAACCAAATGAAAATGGTGAATTTTACTGTGAGTTCAGTAAAATTAATTTGATATTTTTGTTGTCATAGATCTGTTTCTTAACAATCTACTATTTTGCTTCAAAAAGAACTTCCGAGAAGACTATAGAAACAATGAAATATTCTGAGCACATGTAACTTGAATCATCATATTCATTAGCTTAATCATCCAAGTATATTTTCCATAACATATATAATAGTTGCTACTCCCATACCTATGAAGCACAAATACTTTCCCGAGGGCCCCGTACCCATATCCGGTACGTACCCGATACTCGACGGATACACCTGGTACTCTAGTCTGAGGATAAACTTAGATTTGATAGATCGTTATGCATTTTGTGATATGACTATGTTTTTCTAAAGTAAACAAAAAAATTCTCCATGTATTTTAGAAAAGAAAAAATGACTCGTTAATGCAACTAGCGGTGTTTGTTTACTATAGTAACAAAATGTGGTTCTGACGTAAGTTTCTTTTTATTGTTAGAACTACGAAGAATTTGATTTAAATTGGATTATTTTGTTAATCTACTATGTATTTGAGGATTAGATGTTTTCTCTACTTGCTCAATATGAATTTTTTTATGTTTTCTCCCTCTTTAAAAAAAAGTGGCATATATAAACATGTACATTTATATATATGTATGTATATATACAAATCAATTTTATTAACATCCTGCTCCGAACGCACCAGTGTCCTTTTTTTTGATAGTCACGTACCACCGTACCGGATACGTATCGTACCCGGTACTCGTACCCATACCGGTGCTTCATAGTCCCATACTCTCAGAAATTATTTTCTTCTTAGTTTTACCATTTATCCATTATAATTATCCCATCTTTGTCATACTGACGATTCAACTTACTGGTTGGTGCCTTGTTGTCCAACCTCATGCATATTATAACACAATTCTGTTGAAAATCAAAAGAGAAATACTTGATTGATATATTCATCCCTCAAGGAGGCATTAAATAGGACTTACATGGACTCTTAAAAGTAAACCTACAATGTGGGACTAAACCCAACTATACGTAAAGACTCTAATAGACCGACATTGACTCGATAAATCCAACACTCCCCCTCAAGCTGAAGGGGGGACCCTTCAGCTTGGACATCACAAATAACGGCAATGAAGGTAGAAGATGCGGGACAAAACATCAGACGAGCCACCGGGGGGAATTCCAAACCGGGGAATCAAGTCGGGGACATAGCCACACACGACATTGACCCACACACGACGCAAGATCCACACACGACGCGGACTCACTGGAAACCGGTCAACCAACATCATCTACACACACAACATGCGAAGAGAACCAAAGATTTGGAGCAAATCATCAAACGAGTGATCAGAGATAATCCGTCGGGGTTAATCTGTCGGGGATAATCCGCAAGAAGGGCGGTCCCACACGTCACAGTCCCACACGACACGGTCCCACACGACACGGTCCCACACGACACGGTCCCACACGACACAACCCGCTGAGATTATAACAACCAACACAATCACGTCCCCAACACACGACCAATCGAAAGAAAACATGGGGAAACACAAGACATAAGCCTAGAGGCCGTGTGGAACGAAGGCGAAAGAATCGGAAAAGATCATCCGAGACGCCTTCATCCCAACACTCCCCCTCACGTGGATAACACGTGCATATAGGCATAACAAGACAAACAAACAAAGAGACACAAAACAATACACAAACTCATAAGATAAGACACGAACTACCATGAAGCATCATCTTTGGTGAGAAATCAGCACCCTAGAAGGGGTGACAACATCAGGAATCGTCCAAATGCTGAAGGGGAAGCGACAGGAGGCGGCTGAAACATGAAGGAGAAGAAGCCCTTTGTGCGGGCGAGATGTCGTGGTCAGGACAGCAGTGGCACAGGGCGGCAGTAGCCGGAGAAGTAGAGCGGCGGCATGACAGCAGGAAGGAGAAGCTCCAGCGGTAGATCTGGAAGAGGCAAAGCAGCAACAACATCGACGACAGACATCGTCGATCTGGAGCAGGACTTCGACGGAAGAAGCAGTCGTCGTCGATCGGCAGAGGAGAACGACGGGATCGTGTCGTCGATGGAAGAGGGCAGCAGCGGTCAATGAAGATGGAAGCAGTGGTCTTAGGTCGATGAAGATGGCTCGACGGGAGATCTGGAGTAGCGTCGACGGGAGAAGAGGAAGGCCCGCAGCAGTCGTCGATGGCGGAAGCGTTGTCGACATCGACGGGAGAAGCCAGCAGCGACGTCGACAAGAGATGGCCCCGCTCCCGTCTTTGGAATCAAGATACGATCCCATCGACGGGAGCGAGGGGGAGAGGGAGCCGCCGAAGCCCTATCAGCCGAGCCGGAAGCGGAAGACAAACGGGTCGGGGGGGGGGGAAGGTCGCGGGATGAGCGAAAAAAAAAATTTATTTTAGGCTTTCAGATCGAAATGCTCTGATACCATGTTGAAATCAAAAGAGAAATACTTGATTGATATATTCATCCCTCAAGGAGGCATTAAATAGGACTTACATCGACTCTTAAAAGTAAACCTACAATGTGGGACTAAACCCAACTATACCTAAAGACTCTAATAGACCGACATTGACTCGATAAATCCAACAAATTCATCTTATATGGATATTTTACATAAATTTCATTTTTAACTTTTGATATATTCTAGTTTTATCTTAAACTTTTGGTGTTCTTTTATAATGTATATCCCTAGAAGATCCGTTCCATTTAGTCATATAATATGCACATAAATTTTTTAAAACACTATTAAATTTTGTGTTGGAGTTTGGAAACAAAATTTAATGTAATGCATGCTTCAATTTGAATCCAATTGCTTTCTTAGGTATTAATTATATTCAATTTGTTCTGTCAGACGATGAGGGTGAAGATGATGTTGATAATGGTCCAGTGGCCAAAAAACGACGAAACACACGGACTGCTAATACAAAAAAGTCTACTGTAAACAAGTGAGCTAGTCGATTTCATTTGGTGCTCTCGCTGCTCCATCATGCTCCAATTCGTTGTTACGATTATCTTGATGCTATTCCATTTCAAGTTGTGGTCATTTAACAATATGTAACATTTGACATAGTTTGCATTTCCTTTTGTGGCAGGGTTTCTACAGCTGTTTATACTGTGGCTCAAAAGCTTTGCTCTATATTAGACTATATTAAGGATCTTCTGTCAACTGTGCGGCTAGCAGATAGCTGTATTTTTCAGCTTTTGAAAGCAAGTGTTTGTACATTCTTGGTTGACAATATACAGCTCTTACAATTGAAGTCTATCAATTTACTTTGTGGGGTAATAAACTCTGTAGTTCTAGCTGTTATGTCATGGAGTATGATTTTGTTATTGAGATTTTCCTAATTTCAGTATATTCATTTTGTACCTACACTGGAGCAGGTCTTTGCTTCATACCCGGAGCAAAGAGATTTCTTATTAGAGGAAATACTTCATCTCTTCCCAAAGTTGCAATTTTCAAAGCGTTCCCTCAGAGCCTACCATTTACCAGATGAGGAACATAAGCAAATTCAGATGATAACAGCATTGTTGATTCAGCTTGCACAATTTGGTACCAACCTTCCGGATGCTATAAAGACAGCTTCAAATATAGATGCCATTTTGAGTTCTTCAGTTGATGCAACATGCCCTTCTAAGTGTCGTGGTGTCGCACAAATGGTTGCAATTGCTTTGTGGACCAATGTTGTTGAAAGATGTACCAATACTAAGGCTCAGGATTTATCAGAATCAAAAACAATTTTGGAAAATCTTGTGACTGACCTGTTGACAACCTTGAATTTACCGGAGTACCCTGCTTCTGCCTCTATATTACAGGTGATGGTCTGTGACTTGGCGTAATATTATTTTTTCACCTGTTATATGCAATTAATGATGGAATACATGCAGGTTCTTTGTGTTGTTCTGCTCCAAAATGCCGGGCTTAAGTCAAAAGACATCTCAGCACGCTGCATGGCAGTTGATGTTCTTGGAGCAATTGCAGCCAGACTAAAACGTGATTCTGCAGTTTGCAGAAGAGAGACGTTATGGATTTTGCAAGAGTTGGTTGAAGGGGAGGCCAAGTTATGTAATGAAGTAAATGATGCTTGCTGCGTATGTTTAAGTGGAAAAGGTATAAATGTTGATTGTCGGCTGTGCCATAGATTGTTTCATACTGATTGCTTAGGAGTTTCTGGACAAGAAAAGTTGGCCCGTGATTGGTCATGTCATGTTTGTCTTTGTAAAAATCAGCTTAGTGTCCTGCAATCATATTGCAAACTTCGAAGTAAGGATGATATTAAATCTGCTAGAGATGCTGCAGAAAGTTCCACCAAAGAACCAGATTTGAGTTCAAAATTTGAAATCCTTCAACAAATACTGTTGAACTACCTTGAAGATACTGGCCAACAGGATGATGCAAGTCTGCTTACTCGCTGGTTGGCCGCTTCACAATTTTCCTCAATGTATTTTAACTAATAATTGCTAATCTGCTGAACTGCTTTGCAGGTTCTATCTATCCCTATGGCACAAGGATAAGCTTGTATCCCAAGAAAATATTATTTACCTTATTGCTAGGTTAAAGTCAAAGACAATTTTAAGGGGATCCGAAGGTACATTGTCATTGTCAAGAAATTGGGCTAAAAAAATTTGTTTAGCATTGGGGCAAAAACTTTCCTTTTCCAGAGGTTTTGATACAATTCTGACACATCTTCTGGTAAGGAAGTTGTTCTGTTTGTTTAATTTTATTTCTGGTGTGAAGAGAGAGGGACAGAGTTTTGCATCTGTTAATGTCTGGTGTTTGTGATGCCTTTATCAGAATAAATAAAGCATCAGAATAACTAAAATGTACCTTTGATTCTCAGGCAAGTTTGAGAGAAGGCTCTTCTATATTAAGGGCTAAAGCATTACGCGCAGTGAGTCTGCTTTCTAGATATTTTCTTTTGCATATTTGATAAAAATGCTTAATTTATCCTTACACGTCCCTCTTTCTTGCAGGTTAGTGCGATAGTGGAAGCTGATCCAGAAGTTTTATGTGATGAACGAGTCCAAACTGCTGTTGAGGGAAGGTTTTGTGACTCTGCAATATCTGTTCGCGAGGCTGCCCTCGAACTTGTTGGTAGATATATTGCTTCTCATCCAGAGGTGGGCTTAAAGGTAAGTAGTACAGAATGAGTTTTATCTTCTTTTCAATGCTTTGTATGTTAATTTCATCATGTTATTTGTTACTTGATAGTACTTTGAAAAGGTTTCTGAACGCATAAAGGACACTGGAGTAAGTGTGCGTAAGCGTGCAATCAAAATTATTAGAGATCTTTGCACTTCAAATACCACTTTTCCAGAAGCAACAAATGCTTTTATAGAGATAATCTCTCGTATCACTGATGAAGAATCCAGTGTGCAAGTGAGTTGCTTATCATTTAATGTTTTCTTGTTTGTGCATAGTGTGAAGAATTGTAAAAAGAAGTTATTGAATATGGCATTTTATTATTTCTGAAATCCTAGGTGAAATTAATCATATTTAAAGATCTACACTTATATGCTACTGATTTTTTGTTATTTCACATGGAGCTATGAAGTAAATATGCAAATTATTATTCTGTTTAACTCTGCATAACAATCATAATCTGCTAATTAACATAACCTTGTAAGTTACTAATTGGTTACACCAGTATTGTTAAAAATGTCGGTCACCCAAAGAGATATGACTTGGTGAATGCCAGTGTACCGGGCGCTAGTCTAGGTGTCACAATAGATCGCTTGAGCATAAATGAATTGAAAATGAGATAGCTATGTTTGTTAGTAAATTCATTTTTAATTTTGAGGCATTCTTTTGAGTATACAATGTGTAATCTCACTAAATATGCGGTAAAAATGATTTTTTTGAGTTCCATTGAATTTCAAGTTTGAAACCTTGCTGAATAGATTATCTTAGTAAGAACAACCAAACATTTATATTTTTAGTATGTATAGCCTAATTATAATCTAGTATGTATCGCCGTGTGACCTTGAGGTCACAGGTTCGAGTCCTGGAAGCAGCCTCTTGCAAAAATGCAGGGTAAGGTTTGCCTACATTTCACCCTTGTGGTGGGACCCTTCCCCGGACCCTCTCTGCGCGGGGATACTTTGTGCACCGGGCTGCCCAAGCCTAATTATAATCTAGCTAGCACTGCTACCCACTCCATCTTCATCATCATTCATTTATTCTCCATAATTGTCATCATCCTTCCTCTATCTCTTTGAACTCATCCACTCCATCCTCAAGTTTTTTTATTTAACTTTTGAATGTGTTGCATCTACATTTGTGTTTTCCTAATAATGCAAGTTGTTATTTCTCTAAATTCTTACTCTTTTCACATCATATCATTTCAAATTACACCATTAAGGTTGAAACCTTCCTTTCTAGCCTTAGGCTCTAGAGACTCTCTAGACTATCGAGATTAGATGTTCTTAGCACTCATATTAAACCCATCCTATATATATTATAAAAAAGAAAGTCACCGTCAACATGTGATGTAAGCTGAGCAGGATTATGTGTCTGTGTCATTGTATTTAAGTGTCATTATCGATGTATTTCTTTTAGTAATTCAAATTTGTCTTTATTTTAAATGTTAAGATCATATGATCATTTGTCAGTTGTTTAGGATAATTTTGAGTTTTAGTATTATAAATAGAGGCCCAAGTGCATACTATATGGAACGAATTGATGATCGACCTTTGTGCTTGATTATTTTTTCCATCCTCAACTTTCTCAAGGCTTCCAAAACTCTCACATTACCTCACTCAACATCAGTTGTTATAAAACTTCCTTATGCCTACATTTTGTATCATAAGAGAAGTTCTTGAAATCATAGACTCTTCAGTTTTTGCATGATCATTGCATGTTTCATGAATCTTCATTAGCACATTTTCGACATGCAGATGTGCTATGCTTCAATTGCGTAGTTTATGTCATATCTGTCCTAGATTGGATTCTGCAATAGAAGGTGAGCACTTCCTCAACCCTTCGACTCATCTACAAGGAGAGAGTTTACTACCATGCCAAAGTCCTCCCCAATGGCTCCATTTTTCGCTTTTCACCACTCTTGTTTCCTTAATCACCCTATTTCCTTCGACATTATAGTCACCTATGGATCACTATTTTTTGTACCACACCTTTATAGTCACCTATGGATCACTATTTTTTGTACCACACCTGTACAATTATCATGTGATTTTCAATTCATGGTATTGGGGTGCATTACCACTTACACTTTGCATTATCACTTACACTTTGCATTACCACTTACACTTTGCATTATCACTTACACTTTGCATTACCACTTACACTTTGCATTACCTCGCTAGTGTTTTCAAAGCTCAATCATATATCACATTACGATCAATCCGTTGTCCGCACTTCATATTAAGTGTTCATTACAACACATACCTACACCTCTACATCCCATATTGCCTTTACGTCAGCTTGCTTCCTAGTGTGAAGCTGACGTTCTCAACATTGTATCCTTTCTGACACAGGGTAGGCTGCGAAAGGTGTGCCGACACTAATGTAAGCCTATGCGAATGGCGTAGGATTGACTCGAACAACCCTAATCTATATGATGCGTGTGCTGATTGCATTGATCCAGAATAAAATTGAGTAGTAAAATTTAACTAGTCTAAGCAACCAAACACAACATTTGGAACAAATCTTAAGTTAAGCAATCAAGAAAGATTTTCTTTCGCACGAAGTGCTTTCGACTACAACCTTCACACACGGATCATTATAGGAAAACAAGAAATGAAATAAGGGCACTGGCAAATCAATACTTCCAAAACATATGTGATACTAATCCAATATTCAATAAAAAATAAAGACACAAAACTTGATACTCACAAGTATGGAGATCCGGTGGCGGGAGGTGTTGGTGGGTGGTTGTAGCAAGTCGGACGTGGATTTGACGGCAGGAACTTGCAATTTGAGTGGAGGAACAATAGGTTGTAGGGGTCTTGTAGGAGATGGTGGTGCTAGGGCTGCGACCTGGAGAGGAGCAACTTGCAGCATGACTGGGAGGAGGTCGGCCTACGTCCAAGGTAGGGTGCCGATATAGGAAATGGACACCGACCGATGGTAGCATCTAGAGGGTGGAGGGTCGAGTTGGGGGAGGCGAAAGTTGCAGCTGGAAGTGTCGATCTCGCCGAAGAATCCGACCCGCTCATGGAGGAGCCAACAATTACAGGAACGACGTGGGGAGGGGAAAGGAGAAATCATGGGTAGGGCTCTTTTCACGTGAGAAATAAAAAATGGAAAGACTAGGAAAATAACCGGATGTCGCACCCCGGGATCTCGCGGCGCCGCACCACGATGTGCCGGCTCTTGAATCTTTCACAAGGCTAACAATACCTCAAAACTGGCAGCCCACACCCTTATTTATAGCGAAAGGGGGGCTAGGACACCCATCATCAACAACTATGTTTGGCCGCTACACCCAATGTCCAAAACACACTAAATAATGTCCAAAATAACATAAATGTAGAAACGGCGCTCCGGACGCGCTCGTGGTTTCGAATCGGCGATCCGATCAGCACCTCCTGCACGAGTACACAAATGCGGGCCCCGCCCGAAGTCCAACGTTGACCCGTGGCTGATCCTCATCACTTTCATCAATCCACAAATCCATTTAAGCATCCTGCAACCCTCCATTCAACAATTCACAAATTTCTTTGTACATTGCACATCCAATTTCCACTTTATAGTAGTCCATATTTTCAATTCGCAAATCACAAGCACTCATTTTGGTGCCATGGTCATTTACTTCTACAATTCATTATTCTCAAATTCACCCCATAAGTTACCTAGTACTTCTTCTGCTTGGATTAGTCTAGCAGTGTGCATGAAGACTTCGAAGCTCCAAAGATATATTTCTGAAGTTATTATAGTTTTCTTAATGATATAAGCCATTTTCTTTCTACCAATATTATTAACTATAGTGATGTTCTTTTTCCCTTTCTCTTTGATGCAAGATAAGACTATATGGACTGACGCCAATCTTACTCTATGCCAATGCAGGCATATACAAAAAAAGATTATGACTAACATCCATCACAATATTGATGTGATGCAGCTATATGACTCATCATGCATAATATCCAACACCAGATTGCATTAGTTAAATAGACTTTAAACTTTAACAATAATGCCAATTGATCGCACTGATTTCAATTCATAGTTGAGAGCAGAATGAAATTAATCACAAAGTGGATAAATTCTGCACGGAATAAAACAATGAGATAAATTCCAATAGTTGAATATCACTAAGTAATACAGGAATGCCCGTACAATGCAAATGAAATAAAACAACTACAAATTCACCAATATTTAGGGAGGGGGTGGAGCAAGAATCTGAGGTGGGATGAGGTGTAGTGGTCAGCTGTGATGACAAAAGAAGAAGTGGTGTGGTTTGTCCATGTAGGGAAGGGCTCGGGAGGGATGTTGAGTGGTGTTTGAGAAGGAGTGTAGGAGACTAGGGAGGCTGTAATAGGATATGATGCTGGGTTGTTGAGGCACTCAACCGGATGAGGGCAAAAAATGGTTGTAAACTACCGACACCCATCATGGCATGAAGAGAAACCTCCCGCTCGGCCTTGTCCGAGGGAATCGTATCTTCTCTATCTTTTGTCTCCAGCCAGAAGAGTTTTTTGCACCTATATCCCGACAAATATGTCTCATAGGAATTAAAATAGATCCCATTGGCCCGACGCTCTGCCATCTCTGCCAGGGAGAGTTTGCAGATGAACGGAGGTGGCCCTGCCGCTGGCCCCTTTTCCTCCCTCTGGGTGGTGCCCCTACGGTCCAGGGGCTAGTGCTTGGGAGGTAGCTGCTGTCGTCAATGGGCGCTCACTCTGTCCAATTGATATAGGTGGTCATAAATCCGCGCCAAGCTCATTGCCGTGGTGAGTTCAGGAGGACCCTCAAACTCGTCGTTCAAGTAAAGGCACTCCTGGAGCCCCGTTGTGTAGGTGGAGACGTGCTGTACCAGTTGAATGTCAGGCATGTGCAAGAGGAGAGTCTGAAACTTTTCTAGGTAATTGTAGATCACCCTGATGGTTTCAAGGAGATCAAGTTTCCCAAGGGACTGCTCTGCATCGAGGGCCCAATGCACATGTGGTAGAGTTGATTGAAGTCATCCTAAGTCACACGGGGCTTCTTCATATCTAAGCTTAGGAACCACATCTGAGCTGCATCGATCACGTGATACAGGGCGAATGAGATCCATTCTATGGCTGGTGTCCTTTGATCGACAAAGAACTGCTTGCACTGGGTCATCCAACCCAGTGGATCACACTTGCCATCATAAGTTGGGAATTCCATTTTGACATAGCAAGGAAAAGCATTGTTCTCATAACACCCCCACCCTGGAATCCCTCTCTATTTCCGTGGAAGGGGGAGCCCCCTGCTGAATTCTTCCTGCCCCATTGTGCGGACATTATCGTTTCCATGGTGAGGGGGAATAAGACTCTTCATGTAGGTTGAAAGTTCAGCAGAAGCCACTTGTTGCCGATCCTCAGAGGCAGTGAGTTGGTCTATCATCATTTTGTTTATCCTTTCGAACATCACCAACATGGGATCGTTGGATCCTGTATGGTGGGCTCTGTTACAAAGTTGTCACAGGCTTGGACATAGGCTCGGTTCACAATGCAAGATGTGTTGGATTAAGAAGACGGAGAGGGTAAATCGTGATGTTTTCCTCGAGATCCTCGATGTCGACCGATGATGGAGTTGTGAGATTGGAACCTTTTTGCGGCGTACGAAATGGGGCCGTTAGTGGAAGAACGAAGATCCGTCTTTTGCACTCTTGTGCGCACTTCTAATTTCTTGGGATCCTACTATATTACTCATTACATATATGATGAAGTTTTTTGTATCTTATCTATTGTGCCACCGTGTGAGTTTTCATCCTTAGAAACATTAGACATCAGAATACTGTTTTTTAGTGTCAATATCTCAACCATTTATCCGGATGATTGTCGCATTCGTGATGAATTTTACTTGAAAGTGAAGGTAAATAGTTGAGAATTACTCTAGGGGGGTGAGGTGAATAGAGTTTTAAAGATTTTTAATCATAATCATTCACAGTTCATGCCGCAATTATTTTAATATAAGCAACAGAAGTATTATAACACATAATTTAATAAAGAAAACTATAGAGAGCTATGCAACCAGAAGTCATAAATTTTTTTATAAAGGTTCCCCAAATATTAGGTATGTCCCCTCTTCTACCCCTTGATAGGATATCTACTAGTGCCGAGTCTTTGATAAGGAAATTCTTAGAATCGATGCAATAAATCTTTTGATAAGGTGATCTACAAAACCAACACCCTGAATCTTTGATAAGGAGATTCACATAACCAATATGAATCCTTTGATAAGGGAATTTTTAGGACCATCTGAGTCTTTTGATAAGTTGACTTTTAAGACCGACATAGTCTTTTGATAAGGAGACTCTTAGAACCAACTGAATCTTTGTAAGGGAGATTCTAAAAACTCTTTCTCAGAAGTGGTTGATGTAGAAGATGATTTTCCACAATGTGATCTTTCTTCAACAAAGCTCTGAAGAATCTGGTTCTTTGAAATACTATATGGATTCTTGATTATAGCAACAACAACAATCGGCTATTCCTCTAGGCAGAGAAGACTGGATTTAATAGAGAGAAGATGAATCCGGTCCTATGAGGAATTCTGAGAAGAAGATGATGAACCCTTGAGAAGAGGAGCCTTAAATTAGAGAGAAAATGTCTTTCTTTTTCTGAGGAGGAGGAAGACGACTTCAGAAAGATTCAATTTTAATCTATGGGCTGAATTGTCTCTATTTCACGGTTTGAAAATTTTCTATTTATAGGACACCTCTGAATTGGTATCATCCTATTTTCTTCCCGTTTCATCACGATCTCATTCCATATATAGAGCACCAACGGCTAGATTTGATCTTCAATCCCGACCAAAATTTGCTTGGGAATTGATAACAGAAGTCTGGAGAGAAGTCGACGTTTTGTAACTTTTGCATTAAATACTTCTCACTGTATGTCAAATGTTTGAGTAGAGAGAATTCAACTTAAGCTGAATAGCTTTGCTTTGAGCTGTCTTTCCTTCCAAAAAGATCTTGACGTAAGGAGGGAACTTTGCTTTCAACCTGCGTTGATCACCTCGACGCACAAAGTCAACTTCACGTCGTGCGTTGAATACTTCTCAACGCACAAAAGTTTAACTTAGTTGAATCTTCTTCTTTGAGTGCATTCTGAATCTTTGGTAGCCTATATCTGATTACAACTCATATTTTTACAACATTTAGCATTTCTATTCATATGATAAGGCAATTCCTAAATCACTTATATTAATCTGATATACCAAACTAAGAGATTTTTCCCAACACTACTACATACTTCCTAAAGAGCCTCCAGATAAAGCACTACTTGTTAGTGACAAATCCATTATTTGTGGGTCATTCAAGTGTGAGATTGCTCTCAATGGCCTGATGATCGATTCCATCATCATTAGTACTGATACCTCGGGTGGTTATTTAAATGATCATTGCGCTTGTGATGAATTTTTTTAAATCCCCACTCACTGAACCCCTTAACCATGTAGCCCTATGGAAAGATATCTGGAGGGTTGTAGAGCCTCTGCATAGGAGATCCGTTGAGTCTATTGACTATCATTTATCGTCATTGTATGGCATGCACGATTCTATCCGGCGTAGGATCACAAGATAACATATAGTTTTTAAGAAGGTGAATAAGTTATGATTTATATACATGTTGAGAGATTCCCGTAAGGAATTGCGGGAAAATTAAATGCAAGGTGAATGAGTCCTTATATAGTTATTGAGAGAATTGAGACAAATGTTTATGAATTTAATATTTCTCAGAATATGTGAATTTCACTCATATTCAACATTGAAGATTTGACCTTATTTGATGAGCCACCGGATTACACGAGCCCATTACTTTCCACCACCTCAAAGCCTCCACATACCTTACAATCTCCCCCATCGGCTTCCTCTTACCCCAGCCTCCGACAGTACCACTAGCACCACTCCTAACACCTTTGGCATTAGTACCATTGTCATCATCATCTTTAGCACCATCTACAACAATGTCATTTCCAGTATCAACACCAACATCATTCTCAACGCCGATGATAACAATAATATCATTATTAATATTATTTTCAACACTGACTTCCTCTACTCCCACTCTGACATCTTCAGCACCATCTCATATGGCAACAACACCATCTTCAACACCGTCGCCAACTTCAGCAATACCATCCTTGGTACCATCGTCAACATCAAATTTATTAATACTGTCTTCAGCATTTGCAGCAGTAGTACCCTCAGACCCGTACGCTGTTCTTCCAGGGATCCTAGCCCACGTGATCACGACAACATCAAAGCTAGAGGTAATCACTTTTCAAGGCGGGGGGAATTGATGGGGATCACAACACACACAGGCTATACGATGATCAGAGCAGTCCATGGTGGCCCCTTAGTTTATAAAAAGGGATGGAAGACTCGTTTAGAAGTTATTGAAAGTTTGAGAAGAATTCCCTCCTTTTGATCACTGGTGCCGAAGCCGGAGTCTGAGTGCGACGCTTGAACAATATCCTCCCTTCCCCTCTCCCCGTGGACGACCCACGCATACTCCCTCTCCACCTTAGCCGGCCTACCACAACCCCGCTCCTTCCCATTTCAATTTTCTGGATACCACCACAACCTCCTCCGGCCACCACCACCACCACCTCCCGTGACCAACGCCGGCCACCCCTCCTCAACTCTTATTCCCCTCAATTTCAGTTTTCCTGCGATCTCCACCACCACTTTCGGCCATCCCCGGCGACCACCACCTTCTCCGGCGACCACCAACAGCCACCCTTGGCCGGCCACCTCTCCTCCCCATCACTTTCCCTCCTAATTCACCTTCCATACCACCAAAGGAAACCCCCTCCACACCTATTTCCACTGCCAACTGTCCCACTTCCTGGAACTCTCCAAACAGCCGATTACTCCAAGTAACTCGCTGTCCCAGCCCAACATTAAAACCAGAAATCAATTCCAGCTCCTGGATCTGTTCCAGGAACTCCTCCCCCGCATAATACTATTTAGAATACTACAAAATTTGTTTAATCCCCCCATTCCTTGCTCTGGTTCAGTCCAGGACATCTGACATACTGAATTCCAGGCTCTGGAATTTCATTCCAGCGCCCAGAGATCCGTATTTCTGCAAAACCAAACTGTTTCCACTGCCCCCACACATTTCCTAACGTCCAAAACACCATTCCAATCATTCTCCTGAGCCTAGACAGCTCGACAACTTCTCCACATCAGTTCCTGTTTTCAGTCTGCATTAGGACGGCCTCCATTTAACCATCCACCGTCACTCTGGCTTCAGATTTTCCATCCCACGTCATTTGAGCCATCTAACTTATAAGCATTGTAAGTTTATTGATCACTTGTCTTTTCTTTAGTGTCGAGTCATCTGTTTATTCAATGTTTTGGTTTATTAGTTTGTAATTGTTGCTTGCAAGTCTCTTGTGACTTGTTTTGGACTTCTTTGCTTGTGTATTTGTTTCTCGCTCTCTCATATATATATATACCGCATTATATATATATACACACACTTATATACACACCGCATTATATATATACCGCATTATATATATATTCCGCATTATATATATACTAACATCTTTGTACTGGCTTCGCCCGTGCTCGATGCGCCGCTGCGGGCTGCGCCCGCATTCAAGCGGGTTTCGCCCATGCTCGATGCTCAATACTCATGTTTAAAGTCTGTACATATGAAAAACAGTACTCATGCAGTTTTACAATCAGCACAAACTGCCTTCCTTGGCAGGAATGCATAGACACAAACACTCAGAAAGCCAACACCAAATTGTTAAAAGGATAGGTAAAAAGCGGGGATGCTCTGAGTGAATGGATTGGGCGATGCGCTAATAAAACTTGTTAGCTTTATTATTAGCCTTTATTGTAAACCTCTTATATAAGAGACTCTATTCACGCTTAATAATAATCAACCGTTCTATTCGTAACATGGTATCAGAGCGCTCCGCGCCGTAACCTAGCCGAGACTTACGCTCGCCCTGCTCGCCGCCGCTTTCCGCTCACTGCCGCCGCCGTCGGTTCTCCTCTCCCAGCCGCCGCTCGCCGCCGCTCGCCGCCGCCCTCCTTCCCTCTCTTCTCTGCTGGCGTAAGCCAGCGGGCCCGCGCGGTCTCTGCGTCGGCCAGTCGGCGCTGGCCGACGGGATGCCTCCCTCGCCGGAGCTCCGCCGGTCCGATTGACCTGAAACTTCGGAAAAAGCTTCGCTTTCGCTTGCTTATCCCTCTACTGATTTCTTGAGACATTCCAACGGTTGGATGTTCCCCAGACTCAGATCTCGTGTTTTTTGGCCTAAGAGGAGAAATGATTCTAGCTCTCAAATAAAGCCCTCTTTCCACACCGCTCTTTGAAGAAGTGTTCTCCGTTCCCCTCCATCGTGTTTTTGGAGGCGTTCCTCTCTTATGTCGGAAGTGACGGATTCGGGTGCCTCCATGACCCCCGCTAGATCTACCCGGGCTGGCTTGAATCACAGTTTCTCTCCGATTACTACGATCAGACTGGACGATCAAGCTTGTAGATGTCGGCCGACATGTCATTTCTGAGGGGAAATCACAACTTTAGCGACACAGATGGGAAAAATGGTGTTTTCTAGTATGGCGGCCATGTCGGACATGTCGGACATGTCGTCGGGCCGACATGTCGGACATGTCGTCGGGCCGGCATGTCGGACATGTCGTCGGCCCGACATGTCGGACATGTCGGCCCGACATGTCAGCCCGCATGTCGGTTTATGGCGGCTTATGACGGCGACATTAACTACGAACCCCATTAATGGCTATTAGCACCCAAAAAAATACTAAAACCCCCTTTATTTTCTCCCGGTAACCCGTAAAACCTAAAATCCCGCTGCACTGTAAGTCTCCCGCTGCCCTCGATCGATCCCGTCTCTCGCTGCCCCGCTGTTCCTGCTGCTGCTCGATCGAACCCGTCTTCCGCTGCTCCGCTGTTCCTACTGCTGCTCGATCGAACCCGTCTCCCGCTGCACTGTAAGTTCTTCTTCTTCCCTGCTGTTCTTCTTCTTCTTCCCTGCTGTTCTTCTTCTTCCCTGCTGTTCTTCTTCTTCTTCCCTGCTGTTCTTCTTCTTCTTCTCTGCTGCTCTTCTTCTTCTTCCCTGCTGCTCTTCTTCTTCTTCCCTGCTGTTCTTCTTCTTCTTCTTCTTCTTCTTCCCTGCTGTTCTTCTTCTTCTTCCCTGCTGTTCTTCTTTTTATTCTTCTTCTTCCTTGCTGTTCTTCTTCTTCTTCTTCCCTGCTGTTATTCTTCTTCCCTGCTGTTCTTCTTCTTCTTCTTCTTCCCTGCTGTTCTTCTTCTTCTTCTTCTTCTTCCCTGCTGTTCTTCTTCTTCTTCTTCCCTGCTGTTCTTCTTCTTCTTCCCTGCTGTTCTTCTTCTTCTTCTTCTTCTTTTTCCCTGCTGTTCTTCCCTACTGTTCTTCTTCTTCTTCCCTGCTGTTCTTCCCTGCTGCTGTTCTTCCCTGCTGTTCTTCTTCTTCTTCTCCTTCTTCTTCTTCTTAGTTCTTACTCAAATGTTTATTCATTGATTTCAGGAAAATAATATTGTACATATATATTAGACTAGCAGATTTTGTGGAGCATTAATATTTTGGGAATAAGCTGAGGTATGACTGCACTTTCTAGTTTAAATGTTTGATACTTTAAAATGATTTTGTGAAGTTGCAACATTTCTTATTTATTATAAATTTATTAAACACTAGTTAGTAGTTTAATCTTCTCATATGAATTTGAGTTTGCCCTTAAGTAGAAAAATAATTACCATCTAATTAAAAACATATATATATATATAATTAAAATCCGACATTTTGAAATGTCCCCGATATATCCCCGCAACCCGACATCCGACATAAAAAGAACCAAAACCGACATGAGTCCGACATCCGACATCTGCAAGCTTGTGGACGATACTAATTATCTATCATGGTCTCGCTCCATCACTTTAGCCTTAAAGAGTCGTCGTCTTTTTGGATATATCAGCGGCGCTACCAATGCTCCGGCCAAAGACTCTACAACTTGGTCTCAATGAGAGTCGGAAAACTCCCTTGTTATGTCTTGGCTCATAAATTCCATGCAGGAATCCATTGCCCGCAACTATCTTTTTGTAGACACTGCTGCTGATATTTGGAAACGCGCTGAGGCTACCTATCCCAGGAAGGGTAATGCAGCCCAGATCTATCAACTGCGTCGCAAGATCTTTCTTCTTCGCCAGGGCGATCGCCCCCCATCGGCTTATTATCTTGAGTTTACTCAACTCTATCAGGAGTACAACCACTTTGATTCTCTTGTCATGGTCTGTAATGTGGATGAACTCTCACTGCGGTCTCACGTGGAACGTAATCGGGTATTCGAATTTTTGCATGGGTTACACCAAGATTTTGATCAGATAACTGTCCAGATCCTTGGACAGTGTTCCTATTCCTTCGCTTCCAGAGTTTTACAGCATTGTTCAGCAGGAGTTTGACTGTCGACAATCCTGGAACGCCACCGCTATTACCGAGGGATCAGCGTTGGTTGCTCATCAGTCTTTTTCTGGCGGTCGCGCTTCTCGTGATTTCAAACCTAAACCTACAGATCGAGACCATCTCACTTGTGATTATTGTGGCAAACCTCGTCATACCCGTGATACCTGCTTTAGTCTACATGGATTTCCTCCTCCCAAGGGAGGCTTGTCATCGCGTGGTGGCCGCGGCCTTGGTAGAAATTCAGGGAGAACCAATCATTCTGCTCATCTGACCGAGGTTCCTGAGAGCAGCTTTTCTGGAGTTCTTTGCCCTACTACTACTCAGTCATCCTCCTTCTCTGCTGAAGAGATGTTGGCCCTTCGACGCATGATGCTTGATCTTAATACAGAGCCTGCCACTTCCTCCATTGCTCTTGCCCACACTGGTACTCCAGGTGCTCATTCTGCTACTGCTCATTCTTCTACTCATTGGATTATCGATTCCGGCGCCACTGATCACATGACTGGATCAACTTCAGGTTTTGTGTCATATTCTCCTCTTTCTGGACGAGATAAAGTGAGCATTGCTGATGGATCTTTCTCCTCCATTGCTGGAAAAGGATCCATCCCTTGTTCTTCTCTCACTTTATCTTCTGTGCTTCATGTTTCAAATTTCTCCCGCAGTTTGCTTTCTGTTAGTCACTTGACTAATTCTCATCAATGCTCAATTGCTTTCTTTTCTTCTCATTGTGTTTTTCAGGATCTGAAGACGGGGCAGATGATTGGCTCTGGTAGCATGCAGGATGGTCTGTATGTGTTTGACTCCTCCACTGTGTGTCCTCCGCAAGCTCTCAATGCGTCGCAGACTTCCGACCTGCTCACCTGGCACCGTCGTCTTGGCCATCCCTCTATTGCTACAATGCAAAGTTTATTTCCTGTTTTTCATTCTGTGTGTTTTAAGAACTTTGTTTGTGATGTATGTGTTGTTGCTAAACATCACCGTAATCCTATTCATCATGTTTCTTTACCAAGTACTACCCCATTTCATATCGTTCATACTGATGTTTGGGGGCCCTTTCCGGTTGCTTCAATTTCTGGATGTCATTGGTTTATTACTTTTATTCATTGCTTCTCTCGCACGACGTGAGTTTATTTGATGAAAAATAAAAATGATTTTTTTTCAATTTTTCAAAACTTTCACAAAATGGTCTCTACTCAGTTCTCTGCTACTATCAAAATTCATCGCGGTGATAATGGCCGGGAGTATGTCAACTCTCCCTTTGCTCACTACCTTGCTGATCATGACATTCTCCATCAAACATCCTGTGTCCACTCTCCTTCTCAAAATGGGGTCGCTGAGCGAAAAAACTGCCACCTCTTGAAGGTTGCTCGGTGTTTACTTTTCTCTATGAACCTCCCTAAATTTTATTGAGGTGATGCTGTTCTCACAGCTGCATACCTTATCAACCGCTTGTCGTCTCAGGTTTTGGCCTACCAAACCCCCCTTCTCACCTTAGGGGTTAAACCGACTTCTCTCCAACCGAAAACTTTTGGTTGTGTTTGCTTTGCTCATATCCATTCTCCGAGTCGGTCTAAGCTTGACCCCCGTGCTCTCCGCTGTGTATTCCTTGGATATTCGCCTACCCAGAAGGGATATAAGTGTTATCATCCCCCGACTCAACGAATATTTGTCACGACGGATGTTACCTTTCGTGAATCTGAATCCTATTATGCGACCTCACTTCAGGGGGAGCTTGCACCTACTGAAGAAGTGAGCTCTTCTACTATCTATCTCCTTACGGATTCCTCCTCCATATTTCATTCCTCCATGTCAGGGGGAGTCTCCCCATAAAGCGCAAGAATTACATGTATACACCAGACGGAGTAAGGGTCATAACATACAGGCTAATCCCACGCTACCAGTCTCAGTGCCAACTCCGTCGACAGACTCCTCTGAACTTCCAATTGCTCTTCGTAAAGGTACCAGATCTTGCGCACAACACCCCTTATCCCATTAGGTTTCTTACGACTCTCTAACTCCTTCACATAAAGTCTTTGTTTCTTCTCTCGCGTCTGTTTCTATACTCAAACCCTAGGTATCGACTATCAAGAAACTTTTGCCCCTGTGGCAAAAATGAATTATGTACGAGTTCTTCTATCGTGTGTTGTGTGCAAGGGTTGAGATCTCACTCAATTGGATGTAAATAATGCTTTTTTTCATGGAATTTTAGAAGAAGTATATATGTCTCTCCCCCCTGGTTTCTCTCCTTCTGGTTCTGAAGGGAAAGTGTGCAAATTAAAAAAGGCCCTCTACGACTTGAAGCAATCACCAAGGGCTTGGTTTGTCGCTTTCACAAAGTCATGATCCCTCTGGGATATCGACAAAGTCACGCTGACCATACATTGTTTATAAAATAGAGGGATAATATGTTAACTTCCCTCATTGTCTATCTTGATGACATTGTCATAACAGGAGATGATGTTGAAGAAGTGAAAACCTTGAAGAAGAATTTGGCTAAAAAGTTTGAAGTAAAAGATCTAGGCAAACTGAAGTATTTCTTGGGAATTGAAGTTGCTAGATCCACACGGGGTATTTTCATCTCTCAGAGAAAATATGTCCTCGATCTGCTGGAACAATCCGGTATGAGTGGGTGTAGACCTACTGATACTCCTATGGAGGTCAACCACAACCTTGGAAGGGATGACGGAGATCCCATTGAAGATGTCACTGGTTACCAACGTCTTGTCGGACGGTTAATATATCTATCCCATACTCGCCCTGACATAACTTATGTTGTGGGGGTTGTTAGCCAATATATGCATTCCCCAAAGGCGAGACATCTCGATGCGACTCATAGGATCTTGAGGTACTTGAAGACTTCGCCAGGCAGAGGAATCCTTTTCACTCCTAATACTGATTTGAAAATCGAGGTGTATACTGACACAGATTGGCCAGGGTCTATAGAAGACAGACGCTCTACATCTGGGTATTGTTCTTTCGTTGGCAGTAACCTGGTTACTTGGAGAAGTAAAAAACAATCAGTCGTCTCAAGGTCTAGTGCAGAGGCCGAATTTAGAGCGATGACACATGACATATGTGAGAGATTGTGGTTACGCTCTCTATTGCGTGATTTAGGACTTCATGAGGGCAGTCCTATCCGTTTGTACTGTGACAACAAAGCTGCAATCAGTATTGCCAACAACCCTGTTCATCAAGACCGCACCAAACATATTGAAGTGGACAGACACTTCATCAAGGAGAACAGTGAGAAAAAGATCATCTGTATTCCTTTCGTTCCTTCATAGGGACAATTAGCTGATATTCTTACTAGGAGTCTGAGAGTGAATGTTTCTAGTGGCTTCATCGACAAGTTGGGCATGACGAATATAACATGTCCAACTTGAGGGGGAGTGTTAGCTTTATTATTAGCCTTTATTGTAAACCTCTTATATAAGAGGCTCTATTCACGCTTAATAATAATCAACCATTCTATTCGTAACAAAACTGATATGCAAAACCACCAAGTTAGACAAAATGTTGTAATAATGAAACTGAATAGGTAAAAAGGAACACCTTGGGGGCACAAAGGTGAGTAAACAATGATAATATTATTCTAACCAAAAAATTTCAATAAATTTATGATGTACATGTTTAGATCGTCACAATGTTCAGATTTCAAATAGTTTGGGAAGGTTTCACGTGATGTAGATGCATGGACGCATGATTGAGAAGAAATAATTCTAATTTTGCATTTGTTTACCAAAAGGAAAAAAACATAAATGAATTCACCAAAGAATTCATCCGGACTGAGCAAGATTGCAAGAGGTAGATGTCGAATGTGTACCCGACGGACTCCAGCTTGGTCAGGGTAATGGTCAATGAAGGGTTGAGTAGGAGTGTAGGACAGGGTTGTGTAAAATCCGTGGAAGGAGTTTGGGAAGGTTTCAACGGCTGGAGTCGGTTGTAGGATGGGGCCTTCGCCTCTGCGTTGGCGTCGGCAGCAGGCTTCATTGTCTGAATTGTCGGCGGCAGCAGGGACAGTCTTCTGCGTTGGTGCCTGCGAAAGTTTTCGATGTTGGCGTCGGCGACAAGAGTCACGTTGAGAGTCGCGAGAGCAAATGTTTGGGAGAGAGGGTGCATTCTGTGAAGCAGCGAGTGCGAAGAATAAAACTGATGACCTAGTGCCATCGGCATGAATATGAGCTTATTTCCGGATCGTGTGGCAACGAAGGGAGAAGATTTGATTTGAGTTTAATCGAATGGCCGAAATTGAAAGTTTGGTGTGCCTCCAAATATGCATATTGCCTTATAATATATATATATATATATATATATATATATATATAGACACACACACACTCAAACCATATTACTTGTTTCCCTATTTGTGGAGCTCCGCTTGATTGTGGCTTAACTTAATATTGTTTATAAGTTCTTTTATTGCAAGTGCATTTATCTGTTACCTGTGTCATTCATATAGTCGACCTATGCTTTTGGTACATCCATCCTACGTCAAGTTCAATCTTTCAGATATAAAATAATTTTTAGCCTTGCACAACATCTTGAAGTTATCTTCTCTTCACTTAGTTTTTTGCAAGCCTCATTTTTAAAATTTAATGGTAAGGTTAGAATTTTAACTATTAGTTTTTGATCAATTTGATCGCATGGATGCTCATCTTAAACGCCTGAGGACTACCTTAGGAAGAGTCAATAGGAGAAAGCCTAGGGATTTAGGTGAAGCCACCGATGCGTATAGTAGTGCTCCCATTGACATGAGAGACCCGACACTTGATTTTGATTCATCTCGTCCGGATGAGACTCAATTCCCACTTAATTTTGGAGTCGAGTCCGATCATGACTGTATGTTACAGGTGGAGAGCGACCTTAGTATGACTAGTGATTTTGGTCACGAGAGTGAGGATGAGCGACCCAGTGACGGCATATCCATTCTCCACACCTCATTTAGACTAGTTTCCCCATCGGCTAGAGAACCAGTCCTCGACACCATACCTATCGACCTACTATTGAGTATGGGCTTTTCCCACTCCTCTACTGTCGTTGTCCCGAGCCATATCACGACCGAGAGCCGAGAGCCTAGTGTTGATCTCGTGGTGACCGCCTCACTTATTTTTGGGAACACTACCCCTTACGATGATGCACATCTGGAGGACCATGACCTTGTTGACGAGATTTTTGACAACCCCCTGTTGAGCCTCCTGATAAGCCACTACATCCTTGTGAGGATGAGATTCAGGTTAACTACTCATTTATGAGTATCGATTTATTGGCCCAGAGAGTGGATCTTGAGTGAATCATCAAGTATGTAGCCCTTTCCTTAAACGCACTTGAACATACTTCCAATGTTTTGAGAGTCTGCCATCTGACCACTCACACTCTTGATGAGTTTTGAGACACACTGCCTACTGACACGCCAAATGAGTTCTTTCTTGTTAGAGGCACTCGCCACACTATAAAGTCATGTCCGGTCGGCAGTGTCTATGACTTTCACTCAGGTGGTCATCGCACTCGCGACCAATTTTCATACATGCCTCCTGGTGAGCCCCCTGATATGTCACGCTCCAAAGGGGACGTTTGACACTTTATGAGCTCTCATTTGAGTGCTGATGTCTCACACAATCATTTGGATACTCGTCGGACACTCGATGAGTTTTTCTACTCTCCACCGAAAGAGCTTCCTGATAGACCATCCCATTTTAGAGATATCCAGGTCATTGTCAGACTTTCTCCTAGGGAGTGTCGTGTCTGTCTTGCGTCATTTACATAATTTGCATGAGTCTGTGGAGTCATTTGTTCATCATTTGCATGTGTTACATGAGTCAGTCCGACAGATCATCAATACTGGTAATGAATCTTATAAATCTCATGCAGATAACCACAAGCGGGAGCAGTTATTTCATGAATGCGGGCAGGTGATGGTGCGATTCTGTGCTGAGCGGCTCCCTCGGGGGCTTGCTAAAAGTTTGAGCGTAAGGCGAATTTATCCCTAGACAATCATGAGATGAATCAGAGCAAATACTTATGATCTTGATATCCCTATGAGCATGAGTATCCATCCCGTATTTAGTGTTGAGGACCTGACGCCTACTACAAGCCTCACGAGTATGTGAACCCATTTCATGGAGATTCTCTCGAGCCTACACCTCCACATCCTTTTGAGCCTGCACCTCCACATCCTTTTGAGCGTACACCTCCTCATCCTCAGTCCCGCACCCGTTCAGGGCTGATTGACTACTTGCCATATATGACGTCTCCGGATCGACGATCCGATTCCACGAATGCGTCCAGATCGACGTTTTGATGTTTTCCTTGGTATTTCCCTGGGTGCTCCCCTTTTGTATCCCCATCCATAGCCACAACTTTTCCCCTGTCGGGAACCCCCCCGACTCCCACAGTCCAGTTTTCCCTTGCCCCTCGCTGCAACCTTGACCAACCATTATTATCGGTCTGTAAACTCAATCCTTGTCCGCTGATGCAGTCCCGGAAACTGCTATTTTCCTGCCCGTATCCTAAGCCCCCCCACCCCCACCACACACACACACCTGATAGCAAAAAATTGATCCCTGTTTCTCCTCCCGAGTGGATTTCGATCTCTATTCATCAGGAGATGAATTCTTTCAAGCCGAGTAGAATGATGGGGATCAACGACGCGAACCCGCGGTGAAGCATGAATTTTGGGCCCGTTCGGGGCTGATTGGCCACCTGCCATAGATGGCATCTTCGGATCGACGATCCGACTCCGCGGATGCGTCTAGATCGACGTTTTGATGTTTTCCTAGGTATTTCCCCGCTCCCCTTTTGTATCCCCCATCCATAGCCACAACTTTTCACCTCTCGGAGCCCCCCACAGTCCAATTTTCTCCCGCCCCTCACTACAGCACTGAACAACCATTATTTTCGGTCAGTAAACTCAATCCTTGTCCGCTGCTGCAGTCCTGGAAAATTGCTATTTTCCTGCCCGCATCCTAAGCCCCCCTCCCCCCAACAGCCTGATCGTCTACTACAGGCACTTCCGTTGACTTCTAAAACAACAACTGATCTTCCTTTTCTTCCCTCCCTTATTGAACCCTTCCCTCCAACCCCCAAAACCAGCCCTCTCCACATATAGTGCCCTAATTCTAGCCACCCTACAAAACCCTACACCCCTTCCACCTCCGGATAGCCTCCACTCGCCTTGATTCATCAGATCCAGATGCTACGGCTTCCCCTTACTTTGTGAGTATTATTTTATTGTTGTATGGAACACTTTCTTCAATATTAATATATGGTTATGTGATTTCAAGCTTAATTGGATCTCTCGATTGGTAGTTGTTTGCTTTAGGATATTCTTGTGATTTGCAGGAGCTATTTGCCGTGCACTCTTGTTTTAGCCCTTGTTACCAATCCGAAAATAGCACTTGCAATAGAAGAAATAAGCTTGATACAATCACAAGGTATGCTCGTGCCCAACTTCAGGAGTCTGGTTCCTCCTAAAAGTCCCTCTCCAAATGGAGATCTCAAAAACCCTAGAAGATCAAAGATGAAAGTGTACAACCCCGATATTCGCCAGGCAAGGAAACCGAGCGAGACAGGAGTTGCGAGATCCAGACCTCGCCGAGATCGGCCCCCAGTCGATGAGACCTCGGCAGACCACCAAAATGGGGTCGCCGAAGTCCTCGCAAGGCGACCCCCTAAAAGAGGCACCGCGAGCAGTATTTGCGAGAAGACCCGCGAGAGCTCTGTCAGCAGGGTTCTCGCAAGGCGACCCTCTAAAAGAGGCGCCACGAGCAGGATCCGCGAGAAGACATGCGAGAGCTCCGACAGTAAGGTTCTCGCAATCCTTTATCCATAAATCATTAGGGTCAACTTACCCTTTTACCCTTGGTGGTCTGCCCTTAGCCTCTCCAAACAGCGGAGCTTGGCTGTTAGCAGACCCATTTGGGGTGCAGATAGTAAAATCAAAAGGCGGAATCCTGTTACTTGCAGACCAGACCAGAAAATCTATAAATAGGACCTTAAGGGCACCTTTGGAGGGAGGTCACTTCAGCTTCCCTCTCCTTAGGCTTTCTTTGGTTAGCATTTCCAGAGCTCTCCAAGGTGCCCAAGTCACAGCTTTGGCTTGGGAGGGGAAGCGCTCAACGATCTTCCGGGTTAGTGGAGGGACCTCCTCGCTGTGACTAAGGTCTTAGTCAATTTCTTAATCTTCCGTCTACCCTCCTCGAGGGATCAGTAAGGGCTAGCCGCCCCTCATTTCGGTGAGGGCCCCGAGCTCTACGAGAGACCGAGAAACCGGTTTCAACATTTTGGTGCGGTGAGCGTGGAGTGTGGCTGGTTCAAGAAAGTTCCAGAGAAAGGTTATGGCGGGAGATGGAGAACAAGACGAGGAGTTCGGCGAGACACCCCAGGTGGCGATGGCCAGGATGGTCGCAGATTTCAGAAAGGAAGTGTTCGATACCTTGGGGTTTATGGTCACAGCTCTGCGAAACGAGTTTGCGACCCCAACACCTCAGGCGACCCCTCCCCCAACGACGGTGGGCGAGAACGCCCCGGGGGGAAGGGCTGGAAAGGAAGTTGCCGTTGGATCAGGACAGGACAGGGAAGGGCGAGTGTTGTTCGCCAGTCCGGCGAGCTCCTTGCCGGCGAGCTCAGTGCTAACGAACTCCGTCCCAGCGAGCGCGACGCAGGCAAGTCCGCGACAAGAGGATGCAACGACGGTCGGGGTGGTTCAGGCGAGCACCACCCTCGCGAGTGCAATCCCGGCGAGCTCAAGTTTGGCGAGAGAGCTTGGGGGGCGAGTGGAGCCAGAAAAAGTGACAGGAGGGGGAAGCCCCTTTTGCGAGCTGGTGCTTTCCGCACCCATCCCGGGGGGGTTCGGAGAGTGGGACCGGGTGTACTACAACGGTAGGGATGATCCCATCCAGCACCTGCAGAGCTTCGAAGACTCGGTCTCCATCAGGCCGATGTCAGATGCCTTTAAGTGTCGGCTCTTTGCCGTCACCCTCAAGGAGAAGGTCAGGGACTGGTTCCATCAACTCCCTGCAGGATCAATCTACGCGTTCGAGGACTTGCGCCGAAGTTTTTTGCTGAGGTTCTCGACCTCAAAAAAGAGGAAGAAGGACGCTGATTCCCTCTTCGCAGTGAAGCAGGAGCCCAGGGAGTCGCTGACTCAATATGCCGATAGGTTCCAAGAGGAAGTACAGCTCACTCAGGAGATGCCTGAGTTTGCACTCCAACTCGCCTTCACGGTCGGGTTGAAAGAGAGTTTCTTCAAGATGGCGTTGAAGAGGAAAGCCCCCGTCTCCTACGAAGAGCTGATGGAGAGGGTGTCGGAGGAAGTCGCGAGTGAAGAAGCCAACCCGGAGCTCACCAAAAGGCTAGCAAAGCTCAGTGAGCCGGAGGTGAGACAACATGAGGTCAGGAGAAGGGAAGAGCCCCGGGCCCCGGAGGAGGGATGGAGGCCGCAAGGTGGAGGAATGCAAGGGCAGGGAAGGGGTTACGACCCAGGAAGGGGTAACCATTTCGGAGGTCAATGGAGACCCCCCCAGTTGGGGTGGAGGCAGGGTCCGATGCAGATGCCTCCCCCACCTCAACAGGCCATGGCAATTGGCCGGGGAAGAGGAAGAGGAAGGAGAGGCGAGGTGGAAGCGGCAGCCGCTAGGAGGAGAAGGAATAGGGTGGCGGAAACCGATGCAGGGGAGGTGACATTGCCGTATTGTATCTTCCATGATGAGGAAGGTCACGCAACGGACACCTGCCCGGAGTTCCTGGAAGTGAAGAGGGGCAGAAGGCCCGCGCCACAGCAGCAGCAGCCGGTGAGGATTGTGGAGGTCGAACCTCGAGAGGAGGATGAGGAAAGGTGTGAGGATAGAAACGATGTGGGGAATAGGGGAGGAATTGGGGTGATCCATGGGGGGGGGGGGGGTAGGGGTGGAGGCGACCCGCAAGGCTAGCCTCCATACCATCTACCGCCGGAGCGTAGCTTCAACATCCACCGCTCCACCCCCGGCCGAAAAAATCATTTTCACCCAGAAGGACATGCCGGGCTATGAGGACCCGTTCTGCGACGCGCTGGTCATTCAGACGGCGATCGAGAACTTCACCGTCTCCCGAATCTTAGTGGACAACGGGAGTTCGGTCAACGTCATCTTCAAGAAGGCGTTTGACAGGATGGAGGTGGAGCCTAGAAGGGTGTTGGCCTCGGACGGCCCTCTGTTTGGATTCTCGGGGGAGAGGAAAGAAGTGGAAGGGGGAGTAGGACTTCATGTGACCCTGGGTGGGCAGTCCAGGAACTGTCGTTTTGTCATAGTGGACGCTCCAAGCAGTTACAGCGCCATCTTCAGACGGCCACTCATCAGCGCGTTCCGCTGTGTCCCCTCCACCTTTCATCAATGCCTCAAGTTCAACGACGGAGGGGTCCAGGTGCGGATCAGGGGGGATCCCAAGGTGGCAAGACAGTGCTACGTGACGGCTGTCAACACCATCTCCTGGATGGGAGAAGCGGAGGAATGGGATAAGATGATGGAGGAAGCGGCCGAAGCCGGAGGTAAGGAGGAAGCTGAGGAGAAGTTGGCGGGAGATGAAGTCCATGCCCAGGAAGGGGTAGCTGAGGGACCCCGGGCGGAAGGAGAGGAAGAAGAAGAGAAGGCCCAGGAGGGAGGGGCGGAGGAACTGATGTTGGTAGAAAAGGGGGTCGAGGAAGGAACCCAGACTCTCACTTGTGCCGAAGAGGAGAGGGCTTGGGGAGAGCAGTCCCGACTGGAGGCTATGGACGAGGTCGTGGAGCTCGAAGTCACCACCCGGCTAGGGGTGGTAGAGAAGGTCCGGGTCAGCGGAGGACTCAACCCGGAAGATCAAGCGGAGATCCTGGCATGCGTGCAGAAGAACATAGACGTCTTCGCTTGGAGCGCCGCGGAAATGCCCGGGATCGACGCGGACGTGGCTTGCCATCGCCTCAACCTCGACCCCGGCACTCGCCCCATCCGCCAGAAGAAAAGGGCCACCGCCGACAAGCTAGAAGGACCCATCCGCGAGGAGGTGAGCAAGCTCCTACAGGCGGGCTTTGTAACGGAGATCCAGTATCCGGGCTGGGTCTCCAACGTCGTTATGGTAAAGAAGGGAGGAGGTAAATGGAGGATGTGTATCGACTTTTCTTTACTTAATAAATCATGCCCTAAGGATTGTTACCCCCTGCCCAGGATCGACGCGCTGGTTGATTCAGCCGTCGGTTTTCCTGTGATGTCTTTCTTAGATGCTTTTTCAGGTTACCATCAAATCCGCATGCACCCCCCGGACATCAAGGATGTCTCCTTCATCACGGGGGATGGATGCTACTGTTATAAGATGATGCCGTTCGGGCTCAAGAACGCAGGTGCCACATACCAAAGGATGATGGACAGGGTCTTCCGCGAGCAGAAGGGAAGAAATTTGGAGGTTTATGTTGACGACCTCATGGTAAAGAGCCGAGACTTTGGGTCTCACCTCCGAGACCTTGAGGAGACGTTCGGGACCCTGCAGCGCTACAAAATGAAGCTCAATCCCTTGAAATGTGTCTTCGGGGCAAGCTGAGGAAAGTTCCTAGGCCACTTACTCACCCCCGCAGGAGTGGAGCCTAACCCGGACAAAGTTAAGGCGGTAATAGAGTTGGGGTCGCCGAAAAATCCAAAGGAAGTCAGAGCCTTACAGGGAAGCTGGTCGGGCTCAGCAGGTTCCTCTCCAAGGCAGGGGAAAAGTGTGCACCTTTTTTCAAGGTGTTGCGGGGCAACAAGAAGTTTGAATGGACCCGGGAGTGCGAGGAAGCCTTCCAGGCTCTGAAAGAACAGCTCACCCAAACCCCTCTGCTCTAGGGACCAAGGCCAGGAGAAGATCTATCCCTGTACCTGGGGGTAGGGTCCGAAGCAGTAAGTTCCGTGTTGATCCGGGAGGAGGGGAAGAAACAGTTCCCTATCTACTACGTCAGCCGAGTGCTGAAGAAGGCAGAGCTCCGGTACCCGATCTTGGAAAAGTTGGCCTTCGCATTGGTGGTGTCAGCCCGGAGGCTCCGGCCTTACTTTCAAGCCCATTCAATCAAGGTAGTGACGGACCACCCGCTCCGTAAAATCATGGAAGGGGTGGAGCACTCAGGGAGGTTGGCAAAGTGGTCCGTGGAGTTAAGTGAATTCAATATCACGTTCGTGCCCAGGACATCCATCAGGGCTCAGGCGGTGGTAGACTTCATGGCCGACTATGCGGCCGAAGTGGGGGAGCACGAGCCACCTCCCCCAGAGGCATGGAAGATGTTGGTGGACGGAGCGTCGGGAAAATACTCCTATGGAGGGGGAATGGTCCTGGTAAGTCCTCAGGGGACTCGGATTGAGCAAGCCTTAAACATCCATTTCCCAATTACCAACAACCAGGCTGAGTACAAGGCAGTGATAGCGGGCCTTCGGCTGGCCCGAGAACTAGGGGTGCAGGACGTGGAGGTTTCAACAGACTCCATGGTGGTAGCATGCCAAATCAAGGGAGAGTTTGAAGCGAAGGACCCGACCCTCCTACTATACCTGGAAAAGGTCAAGGGGATCATCGGGCAGTTCCGCACCTTCTCCATCAAGCACGTGCCGAGGGAGGAGAGCACCCAGGCGGACCTCTTAGCCAAGTTCGGTCCCCGAGCGGGAGGGACGGCTTCGGAACTCTTCCGACCCTCCATCGAAGGAGGAGAGTTGATGGAGGTGGACCGACGAGCCTCGTGGATGGATCCATTCATCACCTTCTTGTCCTCCGGAAGGTTCCCTGGGGAGGACGTGGACAAAAGACGCTTCAGGTATAAGTCCGCCTATTACTCCTTGCATGCAGGAGGGCTGTATAGAAAGACCCTCTCGGGACTCCTGGCCCGTTGTGTCTCCGAGGAGGAGGTTCCGAGAGTCTTGGAAGAAATCCACTCTGGGGAGTGCGGCAGTCACTCCGGGAGTCGGACCCTGGAAGGAAGGGTGTTGAGGCAAGGCTACTTCTGGCCCACTCTCAGCAAGGACGCGGCGGAGTTCGCAAGGAAGTGTCCGAAGTGCCAGCTCCATGCCCCGCTCCAGCTCCTCCCAGCTCAAAGACTCCGGACCATCACGGCTCCCTGGCCCTTCGCCATATGGGGGTTGGATCTGGTCGGTCCCTTTCCCCAAGCCAGCGGCCAGAGGAAGTTCCTGCTGGTCATGATCGACTACTTCTCCAAGTGGGTAGAAGTGAAAGCACTCGCTAAGGTAACCTCTCAAGTGGTAAAGAATTTTGTGTGGGGAGAGATAATTTGCAGGCACGGGCTACCTCTAGCCATAGTGACGGACAATGGGCCGCAGTTTGCTAGTGAAGAGTTTGTTGGCTTCTGCACTCAGCTCGGCATTGACCTCAGGTTCGCGTCGGTCCACCACCCGAGGAGCAATGGGCAGGTGGAGGCAGCAAACAAAATAATCGTTAACCTATTAAAAAAGAAAGTGGAGAACCTTCGGGGGAACTGGGTGGAACAGCTACCCTCCGTCCTCTGGGCCATGAGGACTACTCCGAATACCGCCACCGGGGAGACTCCGTTCAAGCTCTCCCACGGGTCCGAGGTCGTTCTCCCCATAGAGTTTGAGGTAAAGACCCCCCGGGTGATCACTGCGAGCGAGGGGGATGAAGAGTGGCTAGAAGATAACAATGCAGAGCAGAGGCTGTCTTTGGACCTGGTGGAAGAACTCCGGGACTTGGCCGCTATCAGGCAGGAAGAAGTCAAGCGGCGGATGGCTCGATATTTCGACAAACATATCCGGATAAAGCACTTTCAGAAAGGAGACCTAGTCCTGAAGAAGGTCGATGCGGCCGGCCGAGGGGCCGCGGTAGGTAAGCTCAACCCCAACTGGGAGGGACCATATATTGTAAGCGAGGTGCTCAAGTCGGGGGGGATATCACCTCCAGGATGTGGAAGGGGTACCCCTCGACCGAGCCTGAAGTGGGGATGATTTGAAAATGTTTTACCCTTGAAAGCTTTATTATGTTGTTTCACTAATGTCTTACTCCCTTTTTATGATGCTTATAACTACCGCCGTGCCGGCGTGACAAAGGTTGGATATGTTGGCGCTGGAATGCCCCAGATCGATTCCGCTCCCGGGCTCTCACCTAGACGGGGGGTTCAGGTTGATCTCTGGAGAGGCTCACGAGGTTGGATATGTTGGCGCTGGAATGCCCCAGCTCGATTCCGCTCCTGGGCTCTCACCTAGACGGGGGGTTCAGGTTGATCTCTGGAGAGGCTGGCGAGGTTGGATACGTTGGCGCTGGAATGCCCCAGATCGATTCCGCTCTCGGGCTCTCACCTAGACGAGGGGTTCTGGTTGATCTCTGGAGAGGCTGGCGAGGTTGGATATGTTGGCGCTGGAATGCCCCAGATCGATTCCGCTCCCGGGCTCTCACCTAGACGGGGGGTTCAGGTTGATCTCTGGAGAGGCTGACGAGGTTGGATATGTTGGCGCTGGAATGCCCCAGATCGATTCCGCTCCCGGGCTCTCACCTAGACGGGGGGTTCAGGTTGATCTCTGGAGAGGCTGGCGAGGTTGGATACGTTGGCGCCGGAATGCCCCAGATCGATTCCGCTCCCGGGCTCTCACCTAGACGGGGGGTTCTGGTTGATCTCTGGAGAGGCTGGCGAGGTTGGATATGTTGACGCTGGAATGCCCCAGATCGATTCCGCTCCCGGGCTCTCACCTAGACGGGGGGTTCAGGTTGATCTCTGGAGAGGCTGGCGAGGTTGGATATGTTGGTGCTGGAATGCCCCAGATCGATTCCGCTCCCGGGCTCTTACCTAGACGGGGGGTTCTGGTTGATCTCTGGAGAGGCTGGCAAGAATGACAGGTCTTTATACTGGAAGGTGCCGTCTCGCTCGGCGGACAGGCCCGCTCGGCAAAGAGAAATTTTGCACACCATGCGAGTGGCGAGAATCAATTTTATACGGTCCAGAACAACCGGTCCTCGGTAGAAAGGTTGCCGGCACCGGGTAAGAGACGAGCTCTCGCCAAGAGAAAAAATGCCTTGCGAAACCTAGAGAAAATACACATAATTAAAAGGGTAGTAATCCCCAGGCAAACGGCGAAAGGTCCGAGCAACCAAAGTAGCCTATACCTATCTATTCAATATCGCATGGCGCGAGAACAATCATCGCGAGAATAGCCTCCGCGAAGGCGGATACCGAGATAAGCGAGGGCGAGACATTCAACGCATGAAAATTGCAAGACAGGAAAAGGAAGGCACAATGAGCAAAGCAAAATTTGCATTCTACATTTCATAGTTCGGTTACAATCTCCGGCGATCTCGCCGATAATAATTACAGCGCAAAAGAAAAGAATGCCGGCGAGCTTCAGGAACCACCCGCAGAGCCTTCTTCGTCATCGCTGTCCTTCACGGGCGGAAGAGGGAGGAAGAGCTCCGGGACGACGTCTTCCAGAGTCATGTCGACCGCATCATCAGCCAAGAGGCCGATCGCCTTCACCACTGAAAAGATGTAGCGAGCGGACTCTATGGATCCCACGCGGATTTCTTCGTCTCGCGCTCGCCGGTCTTCTTTTAAACGGCGAGGTGAGGGGGGAACAACGGCGCGAGTGAGGTCGCAGTTTAGGGCCTTCAGCCCAGCCACCTCGCCCTCCAAATCCTCGATGCGAGCGTTGGCTCTCCCGGCAGCTTCGACATCCTGCAAATAAGTTCAATTAGAAAAGGCGAAACGGCCAGGGGAAAGGAAGATGGAGGAGGTCTAGATGACTCACCACACTGCCCTCCGCGGCGAGCAGCTTCTCCTTCAGCTGCGTGTTCTCGGCAAGAACCCCCTGGTAGGCCCTCGCGAGCTCCACATTCTGAAGCTCCAGCTGTAAGCAACGCCTCCCCGTCATGTGGGCGAGCTCGACAGAGCGCAGCTGGGACCTCGCACTCTCGTAAGCAAGGGTCCTCGCGGTCTCATCCTTATAAGACCCCGCATCCTCGCGACCATAAAGGGCGAACGCGAGGTCGAAGGCATGACCGCTGACGGTCTCCTTCTCCACCCAAGAGGGGAGGATGAAGGAGATATCCACCCTGTTGGTCTCCGGTTTCCAAGTGACGAGGGGCTCACCAGTCTCGTCCCGGCGCCTCTGGCCGAGGCCGAAGTTGTAGTGGTTCACCGGGATGGGGAGGACGGAGGTCCTAACCGCCTCCTGGCAGGGCTCTTCGTCTTCGCCCCCCGAGAGGCCGGTAAGGTCAAACTCGTCGAAGGCGGCCTCGCGAGGTTCCTTACCCTTCGAAGGAGCGAGCGAGACCGTGCTCTTCTTGCTCTTCTTCTTGGGCGGAGATTTCGAAGGGGCAGCATGACTACCAGAAGCCCCCGATCTCTTGCGAGAAGAGGGCTCGGCCGGAGTGACGACGCCTCGGCAAGCTTCCGCCCCCATGGTAGCGAGAACCATGGTAGCGTCGGTTTTCCGGGTGCTCGCGTAAGGGGGATGAAGGGGCAGATCTCGCTCGCCTAGAAACAAACGATAGTTCGGATAAGTACGATATGGTAGCGAATAAAGACAAAGGTGTTGGGCGAGATCTTTACCTTCTCCAGCGAGAACCGGAGGTAGCGAATCTAGATTGCGGCGGAGGTAGACGACTTCGAAGTTCTTCTTGCAGAAGAACTGATGGAGGAGGGCGTCATGGCCGCCGAGGGCGGTGGGCCGGTAGGTGGTCTCGCTATGTTGAACTGGCGAGAGGGGAATGTTGCCGAAGTTCCCCTTGACGACGACGAACTTCTGGGCCCAGAAGTGGGCCTTGTTGACGGTCTCGACCACCTTCGGACCCATGCCCACGAAGTATGCTGTCCCATCTTTGTAGGCGCGGAACGAGAACAGCTTCCGGAAGACCGGGAGGCTGAACTCGATACGCTCCTCGCGAAGGTAGTAGGCGAAGGCGGTGACCACCGCCATGGCATTATGAGTGAGCTGGCCGGGAACCACCCCATAGTGTTTGAGCACGTAATGAGCAGCGAGAACAGGATTAGTCTGCACGGCGAGCGAAACTCGAGTGGCAAAAAAAAAAGGTAAATAAGCGAGAGCGATTATTACCTGGCGGACTTCCGGCCACAAGGGAAGGCGCAGACCGACCGCGAAATGGGCGGTAGGAATGGCCAACTCGTCGACCAACGGGTCGTTGATCACGTCATCCTCGCTAGGGCGGCGTGCCTCAAACGGGGGGGGGGGGTTGACGTAGTCAGCGACCGCGCTGAAGTACTCCTCATCGGTCAAGTTACAAGTAAAGAAGCTATGCTCGGCGAAGGCCTTCGCGACCCTTCGCCGACCCTCCGACTCCGCGTCACCGCCCATCTTAGCAACCTGCGAGAAAGGATGAAATGCGAAAACGAGAAGGAGCGAGAGCTCTGAAGCAGAGGAAGAAGAAGGTCGAGAGTAAATGCGGTGGTTGACTCAGTTAAAACCGCCTATTTATAGCCAAAGCAAAAGGGCGGGAAGAAGTCCAAGCGCCGGCGAGCGCGGGTAGCAGTTAAAACATCACATCATGGCCATGGGCGAGATGGACCTGCAAGGTTAGTATGAACATTTCTTGCGGGATACGTCTAGCGAGAATAGAGGGTCTTCGCGAGCACAATATAACAATTAAAACAGATCTATAGACAGCGAGTAAGAAACCATAAAAAAATAATGGTGATTCAGACAAGCCAGCATCTGTGGCAGTTACGCGAGCCACGAAACATAGCGAGATCGTTCAAAAAACAACGACACCTATTACAAATAATTCCATGACATAGCAGTTAGCGAGAATCATGGGGTAGCCATTTCCACCGGCCCCCACCACGCGACCCGGACCTCGGCGGTACCCTAGAATTATAATATTCCTCCGCCAAACGACCCTCCCTGTCCGTGAGGAAGGCGTAGTCTCTCATCCTAGCTATATGAACCTCCGGCGTCGTGGCGCCCTCATCCTGGTCACGCTGTCTCGCCTGCCGGAGCCTCGCACATTCTTCCATTAAAACCGCGTGCCTGTCCTCGGCGGCTTCTCGGTCCCGCCTCGCCTGCATGTTGAGATCCATCAGCATCCTCCCGTGTTTCCTCAGCAACTCCGCGGTTCGCTGCTTCAACCTCTCGGGGTCTCGCGGATCCCCTAAGAAGTCCTCCACCTGGTCCGGAAGGGGGGACATCTCGTCGTCGCCCAGCTCGGAATCGGTAGGCGGATTTTCGGCATTGTCTGCAAGATATTACGAAGAGGTCAGATGGCGCGCGTGAGTTCGCGCAGGGTTCCGGCGAGGTCAGAATACTTACCAAGCGGGAGGCGAGAGGTCGAGGGACGACCCTGGAACACGTTACCGTAGTGAGGATAGAGAGATTTGCCCAAGCCGGCGGGGTAGGCTGCACTGTTGGTAGGAGGGATCTTCGGCGGCGCAGAACCTCCGGTCTCCTCGCTCGTCAAGAGCTGGAATCCAGGCTTGTCTATGATTTTGTCAGGAGGCGGAAGCGGAGACGGAGGTCGCGACGACTGGCGGACCGGAGACTTCAGGGGCGAGACTGTAAGAAAAGAGTAACAGAGGTCATATATGGTTGACAGAAATATTACGGTATGCGAGATCCAGATCGTACCGGTGGTGTTTTTCCCAGCGAGGTTCGTATCCACCTGCGGGCTTTTCCGAGATCCCTCAGCAAGTTCTCCAATGATCTCGCTCGGCAAAGTATCCTGCGAGTAGAAATGAATGAGGAGCAATTTATTAACGTAAGTTCGAGCAGCTCATACCTTCTCGGGGCGGCGATCGTCCGGGGAGGAGTCCAGCATCACAGAGTCGTCTCCGGTGCGACGAGCCGCCTTCGCCTTCTTGACTTTCGGCGACTGGGCGGGGGACGGCCGGTTCATCCAGGCGGGGACCTTGGTCGTGGAAGGTAGCCCGCCAGCTCTCATCGCCCTCAGGCGAGCCTCTGCTTCTTCGGAAATCGGCATCTCCAGGCAACTAAAGTAAGAGAAGGAAGAAAAGTAACGGCGCGCGCCAATGGGGGTTCGGGACGATATTTATAGCCCACAGGGTGGGTCCCACCAAAGATTCCTGACAAGTCATCCGGGAGCGGGCGAATATCAGGGGTTGGATGATTCTTCGCGAGGACATTTGTCCTCGCGAAGAGCGGGGATTGTGTACAACCCCGATATTCGCCAGACAAGGAAACCGAGCGAGACAGGAGTTACGAGATCCAGACCTCGCCGAGATCGGCCCCCAGTCGATGAGACCTCGGCAGACCACCAAAATGGGGTCGCCGAAGTCCTCGCAAGGCGACCCCCTAAAAGAGGCACCGCGAGCAGGATTTGCGAGAAGACCCGCGAGAGCTCTGTCAGCAGGGTTCTCGCAAGGCGACCCTCTAAAAGAGGCGCCACGAGCAGGATCCGCGAGAAGACATGCGAGAGCTCCGACAGTAAGGTTCTCTCAATCCTTTATCCATAAATCATTAGGGTCAACTTACCATTTTACCCTTGGTGGTCTGCCCTTAGCCTCTCCAAACAGCGGAGCTTGGCTGTTAGCAGACCCATTTGGGGTGCGGATAGTAAAATCAAAAGGCGGAATCCTGTTACTTGCAGACCAGACCAGAAAATCTATAAATAGGACCTTAAGGGCACCTTTGGAGGGAGGTCACTTCAGCTTCCCTCTCCTTAGACTTTCTTTGGTTAGCATTTCCAGAGCTCTCCAAGGTGCCCAAGTCACAGCTTTGGCTTGGGAGGGGAAGCGCTCAACGATCTTCCGGGTTAGCGGAGGGACCTCCTCGCTGTGACTAAGGTCTTAGTCAATTTCTTAATCTTCCGTCTACCCTCCTCGAGGGATCAGTAAGGGCTAGCCGCCCCTCATTTCGGTGAGGGCCCCGAGCTCTACGAGAGACCGAGAAACCGGTTTCAACAGAAAGCTAGCACTCCCATGCCACCTCGTTATATAGCGCGGGGGGGGGGGGGGGGGGGGGGGGGGCTCACATAAACCATAATGCATATTATATAAAATATGAATTACAACCATACTACTAATACGCGCATGCATAACAATCCATCCCGCCAGAAAATCGACCTTGACCCCAAGGTCGAGATGCCGCCTGCCATCTAGTAGTGATGTGCCCGCGGGTGCGCTGCCGCAGAAGTGCCCGGAGCTCCGTCCGGCGGTACATTCGTGATCATAAGGGCGTCAAAGTCAGCCATGCCAAGCTCGTCCAAGTCATCCCCAATGAGGGCCCGAAACTCCTTGACAGGACAATTATGATTAGGTGAGTAGGGTTGCCTGCACGGTAGCACATGCCCTTGCTCCGCAAATCATTGTACTCTTGGTTGGACAGGTGGTGAGTAGGAATATGGTGGTTGGTGCGTGGGCCCATAATGGTCGGCCGAGGTAGGGCAGGTGGCGGTGGTGGAGGTTTAGATGGGTGAGGAAAATATGGTTGGAATGGAGGTTTGGAAGGAGGCGATGGGAAAGGAGGGTCCCCGGACGCCGCCAGGAGGTCGTCTTCCGCTAGTGGGGCGAGGTCCATGGCTTGGTGGACATTTAACGGTTGTAGGGTGCGGAGGCGTGCTCGGATGTGGGGTTGTAAGCCGTGCATGAAGTAGGCCAAGTAATGGTTGGGTGGAAGACCTGGAACATGGGTGACCAACTCGATAAATAAATCAACATACGAGTCAATGGAGCCGGTCTGACTGACTCCGCAAAGGCGCTCGATCATGGAGCCAGAGTAGCGGTGATCATACCGCTGGTTGAGGGCCTCCGTGAGAGTTGTCCAGGTGAGGACGGGAGAGGACTGGCAGAGCCAGCAGACCCAATGGAGGGAGGACCCTTCCATGCCGATAATTGTCGTGAAGACCAGTTGCGTCTGAGGAGTCTGATGAATGTCTAAAAACTGCTCGGTGCGGGCAATCCAACCGAGGGTTCAGTCCCGTTGAATGTGAGAATGTCGAGGCATGGGAGTTGCGGAGGAGGCAATACCGCCAATGCGGGTTCGGCGGGGGATAATGTATTGGGGGATCCCAGGGCAGAGGCGACAGGGGGGCCAGAACTTTGGCCGGGTTGCAAGTTGTGGAGCATGACCATGATCGAAGTGAACTGCTCGGCGTGGGTCCCGAGATGAGCGGTGATGGTGGTGAGGGCGTGTTCAAGGGCTTCCACGCGGGATTCCATTCGGCCCTTTGGCATATGACTCGATCGGCGCTGCTGAGAAGGGAGCGGACTACGGCTGACGGAGCAGAGGACTGCTGGACGACGTTGCTGAGAAGGGAGCTGGCAGAGTACTGTACGGAATCGATGCTGGCTAAAGGAACGAACGGATCCGGGCCTGGAGCAGGCGGAGCGGGCGAATGAACGAACGGATTTGGCCTGGAGCAGGCGGAGCGGCCGAAGGAACGAACGGAAGCGGTGCTGGCTAAATGAACGAATGTATCCGGGCCTGGAGCAGGCGAAGCGGTCGACGAGAAGCTCGATATGGCCGGCGCTGGATTTAGCAGAGCGGGCGATGCGCGGCACTGTCGCTGAGCAACGGAGACGAGCTGCGTTGTCGATGCAGAGGTAGGAGTCGAACGACCCTGGCGGAGGGTTCGATCGTCGCTGGAGGGAACGCGATGCAAGCCCGCGCTGATGTCGACACTAAGATTGAAACCGAACGAACCCGCCGGCATTCAATGCAGGCGGGGAGGCTAGGTTGGACCAAATATTACCAATCAGAAAATAGCATTTGCAGTAGAAGAAGTGAACTTGATACAATCACGAGGTATGCTCGTGCCCAACTTCAGGAGGTTGGTTCCTCCTAGAAGTCCCTCTCCAAATGGAGATCTCAAAAACCCTAAATGATCAAAGATGAAAACTAGCACTCTCATGCCTCCTCCCAGTGGCGGAACTAGTATTTCGGTTGGACCCGGGCACCATACAAAAACTAACTAATTATATAATTGTTTTAATAAAAAAAGAGTTAATCTAAATAAAAGTGAAATTACATACCGACTAGCAAACTACTTTTCGGGTACGCATATTTTGATAGCGTGCGATGATTGTCTCATTAGTAATGGTTTCCACAATGTCCTTCTCAATATAAGCAATTAGGCAATCGTTCATCCACTCGTCTCCCATTCTGTTCCGCAAACGACTTTTTATTATCTTCATTGCCGAGAACATTCTTTCAACAGTAGCAGTTGCAACAGGTAGAAGACATCCTAACTTCAAAAGCCGATAAACAAGCTGAAAATGATCATGTTTTTTTGTCTCCGTCATTTTCTGAACAAGTCAACTAATTCCTTTAACATGAGAAAATGCGTTAGTTGACCTTCAAGTAACTGCAAATCTAATGGACTGAAATCATAAGGATAGAATTCTGCTAGGCGAAGCAATTTTTGCTTATTAAAAGAAGCAAATTGGTCACTTGGGTCAAGACATGAAACACAAATAAGCAGCTCAGTATTTACTTCATTGAAACGATCATTCAACTCATTCAATACCCAATCAATTACTGTATTAAATAGCTCAACCCGAAAATGATGAAAATTTGTGATATTTCTTGCTTTACGCCTTGATCTTCCAGGTTGAACAAATTTACTATCCATATTAGGAACTTCAATCATATGTTTTCCACAAAATGAGATTACTTCAGTGATAAATAACTCCCATTCATGCTCAACGCTTCTCAAATTAAATAACAATTGCTTCGATAATTTCACAAAATTCATTGCGTTAATGATATCTTGATCTTTCCTTTGTAATGCTTGTGATAATTCATGTGTCTTTGCCATGATAATTTTCATTAAGTGAAATTCAACACAGCACCATAGTGAGAACTCCACCGTGTGTCTCCTGCCCTCTTGATTTCTAATGGTTGATTTAACCCCCGACCAGTCTCTAGCTCTCCGCAGCCAAGTTCTCGTGCAACTCTATCAACTTCTAATGCTCTTATATTGTCACGATATTCTATAATTTGTGTTTCTTCATGTCTAGCAAGTACAGTTTGAATACTTTGCTTCTGATTCATCAAATTTTCACACATCTTCTTAGAAGCACTATGTGCACTGTAATGTTTACCGACATGCTTTTCAAGTATTGTTTGTTTTTCCAATATTTAAATCCGCGGCTTACAAAAGTTAGATCACAACTCGCTTGAGGGAAGATGTAACAGTACAAGCAAAATGCAGCATCCTTATATTGGCTATACTCTAACCAACTCTTGTATTCACTAAACCACTCCTTGTTGAATCTTCGAGATTTTTGACCCATTAATGTTTGGGGAAAATTAACTAAATGTGGCTGACAAGGACCATTTTGTAAATAATATCTTCGGATTGAATCTTGAACATTAGCTTCATAACTTGTTATTGGTTGTCTCAAACCCGGATCAGAGGGTAAGTCCTCTAATTTAAACTCCAATCGAGGTCTCTTAATCTCATCTAATTCAACTGACTTTTTATTCGGAGCTGTTCTTGAGAGAAATTTATCCATAAAATAAAATTGAACTTAAGATCACAACAAATAAAATAGGCTGAGCAGAAGAAACCCAGAATGGTCAAGAACACTTCCAGCTATACTTGCGCCTGAGACTGAGAGTTTAACTGAACGTAGATAGATCATAGATTCATCATTCATGGGTTCATGGTTCTAACTTCTAAGTGGGATAAATGACTAGAAAATAAAACAGGGATGAATCCAGATTTTGCAAATGGTGAAAAAAAAAAAAACAGGCATCATAATCATACCATGGTAGACTGGTAGTCAAACTGTAGAAGATAACCAAAATGGGGAAGAATGCTTCCAGATTTTGCAAATCGAAGGCACATCCACTCGGTTATTCCTGAGAAATTTATATGAATAGTCAACACTCAACAGATACACTCATGCTCCTCAACAGAGAGAAATTTATATGAAATAGAATTGATTAGGACTTAGGAGTTAGGAAATGACAAAATTAGATCGAACCTTAGTAGGGATTAGGGAAAAAGGCAAACAGTAATCTTCCCCTTCTGCGCTAGCAAATCGGAGCAGGCCTGGAGACTGGAGTGGTGGTGGGCTGGTGGCGGTGCCGTTTTCTCCGTCAAGATCAAATGGCGTTGGGCGCACGCGGTCCCTTTTTCTTCCCCTTCTGCGCTCTGGTTTGCTTTTCCATGAAAGCCACCTCTGTCCTCCTCCCCGCTGCTCGCTCTCTCCCTCTCTCAGCGGCTGAGGACACCGGGATTCAGGAAGAAGGGAAGATGAGAGGCGCTAAGCGGCTGACGGGCTGCGGAACATAGGGCAAGCCGGCGTTTCGAAGTTTTGAATGGAACTGTAAACCCTATACCGCGTGTAATCGATGAGATGCAGTGAACCACGCGAATGGACGAGCCAGCTGCCTTATTTTTCGTTAATTTGAACCCAAATAGTGCCCTAGGTGAGCCTAAACTAGACCTAAATGTATTTGGTTAGACCCAAATCAATACCTCTAAATTTTTTTGCCGAAATTTTGGACCCGGACACGTGCCCGGGTGTGCCCGTGAACAGTTCCGTCGGTGCCTCCTCCTTATAGGGGGGGGGGGGGGGGCTCACATAAACCATAATGCATATTATTTAAAATAGGAATTACAACCATACTACTAATACGCGCATGCGTAACAACCCTCCACGCGGGGGAAAGCCGAACCTTGTTTTGCTTAATGAAATAGATTGCATCGCTTAAATTATCTAAGTCCGATTTAATTATTTATTACTTGTTTGTTCCCTCCGCCGCGTCATGTTTGCATGCTACATATAGGAGAGTTACTTATTTGCACCTCACTTAGGGTTGCTTGTTAGTCACACATCCACGTGTCACACCCTTCATTAGACGGTGTTTAGGTTCATTGCAGTCATCGCATGATTACTTTCATTACATCTAGGGTTAGAGCATCGCTTGATCGCCGCCGTCCTGCATCACATACACTTTACTATTATTTCTTTCACAAACATATTTACTATTTTCTATTTCAATAAGCAAGATAGAGATGATTGTTAAACATAGATTGTAATCTTTGAATGTAATGCATTTGACATTTTTAGAAGATCTGGCTTAAATGCTGCTGGGAAGATGGATGCCATCCTATGCATGAATGTTCATGCAGGTAATGACATGGGATCTTGATCCAAGCTAATTAAACTTAAAACTTTGAGGCTACAACTGTTGCTTGGACATTAGCAAGTGCATGCTCAGAGAATGCATCCTCCTTTTTGGCTTGATTATCAGTCTGTTGAGCTTTTGGATTTGTAGCTTAATAGTTTTTAAGTAACATTTTCCAGCAGTAGTATATATTGTACGAATGTGATGCACACGTACCATTTCATGCCATCACTTGTGATGTGCAATATATATATATATATATATTGCACATCACACACACACACATACAATCTATAAGGGAAGATGGGACTTTGATGTAACATTCATTATACCAATCTTATCCCTCTTCTTTTAATTCAAGCATTTGCAAGAGTTAAAAAAACATGGGCGGAGTACGTTAAAGCCCGTGTGCCCGAAGAGTCGGGCACAGGCGATTGCCAATATATATATGCATGTATATATAATTGTTTTTTAACTAATGTGTAACATTCTATTAATGCGTCAAATACTTTTTGTTCTAAGAAGTCATTAATGTCTGGGTTTCAATGCATAATTTTGTCAGCTGTATGTTGAGCTTTGTACTCTTATCTTTGATGATTTTCAGGATCTCGTTTGCAAAACCTTCTATGAGTTATGGTTTGAAGAACCTTCTGAATGCCAGACTCAGTTTGTAGGTGATGGTAGCTCAATTCCTATGGAACTCGCAACAAAAACTGAGCAAATTGTTGATATGCTAAGAACAATGCCTAATCATCACTTTCTCGTTACTATTATCAAGCGTAATTTAGCACTTGATTTCCTTCCCCAGTCAGCTAAAGCTGCAGGGGTAAATGCTGTTTCTTTAGCGTCGGTACACAAGCGTTGTGAGCTGATATGTAAACGCTTATTGGAGAGAATATTGCAGGTCTGCTGTTAACGGGAGCCTTTCCTTTCTCCATAAGCTTTGTTAAATTTTTTTTTGGGTCCTACCAGTCTTATCACATTTGCAGGTGGAGGAAGGAAATACTAATGAGGAGGAGGTCTGCACACTTCCCTATGTTGTAGCCCTGCAATCATTTTGTCTTGTGGATCCAATGCTTTGTGCACCAGCTACTGGTCCATCCCAGTTTGTTGTAACCCTTCAGCCATATCTCAAGAACCAGGTACTGCGTTGTATTTATTTTTCAGTGTATTTAATATAAAACTTACCTTTCTATAAGCTACTACAGTAATAATTGACAAAGTAGACTTTATTCTTCTTTTTGCAAGTTTTAAGCGGATCTTGAGCCATGTCATTTTATTTTGTCGTCATCCTATTTATTTATTGGTGTCTTTTTCATTGCCCTTTTCACTTAAAAATTACAATATTAATATATACTGTGCTGAAGATGATACTTCTATCTCAATTTTATGAATTGGTTGCAAGTCATTGCCCCACTTGTGTTATGAGCTGTAATCTGAGAGGCAGGCTGAGGGAATAAGCTGTGCATAACAGCATAACAGTAAGGATAATCGTTGTAACCAACCTGGCGTGAAGAGCAAATTGAAGTTAGTAACTGGTAGAATAAGAACTCTATAAATAGCAGTAATAACTCTATAAATAGCAGTAAGAACTCTGTATACAGTATAGATATTTTTGATTGAATGCAAGTTCTACTTCCTTTGCCCCAATTTCTCATTAGCGCAAATGTTCTACTCGGGAGAATAGGGCACCCTTGCCCTCCTTTGTTTAGTTCTATCTCTACTATCTTAGAAGGAGAAGTAGCTTGATCGGAGCTGCATCAGTGCTATCAGAGTTGCACGATCCACGGACAAATACGAAGAAATGGTGATTGCATACAACATGCGCAATCAGGATCTACGAGTGGAGGTAGATCAGTTACAACAATCCATGCAAGAGATGGACTCTCAACAACTGCAAGCAATTGATGAGTTATGCAAGCTGATTCAAGGGAAGTCTCCTTGGCCGATTCAGGAAGACAATCCAAATTTAGCATCGATGGAATTTCAGTCTAGTCCAAATCATTATCAATCTCCTACAAGAATGTCGAGAGTGGATTTTCTATGTTTTCACGGAGATGGATTAAGAGATTTAGTATACGTAGCAGAACAATTCTTTCAAATAGATAACACATTTGAAAATTTAAAAATCAAAATTTCCGCTATTCATTTAGAAGGAAAAACACTTTGCTACCACAATTATCTAAAACCCAATTACCATTACGCTTGCTGGCTTGGGAAGAATATATTCAGGCCATACATCAGAGGTTTTGGTTCGGCATCGGGAGATGATTCGAAGAGTGATCTAAAAATTTGATGTAGTTAAGTACAATAGAATAATATTTGTATGAATTTGATGCATTATTAAGCCGCATCAACATTTCAGATGAGTACGCCATCATATTCTTAATATTACTAAGGAATGATATTAAATTCCTAGTGAGAATATTCAGGCCGCAATCTTTGCAAGATGCTTATGGTCTAGCCAAGCTTCAAAAGAAAACCCTGGCATCCCAATCAGGTAAATCTTCTCATCATCAGCTTGGTGGATCGTGTCAAGTCGGAGCGACTATTGTCACAACCTTTGTCATCATATAGGCAATCAAATGGACCATCCATGAGTAATACTCGATTGTCCAAAGGGTTGTATTCATTTGAAATGGAGGAGAAGCAAGCTAAAGGCCTATGTTTCGGGTGCGATAAATTTTCTCCTATTTATCGTTGTGGTAAGAGGCACATTTTTGCTCTTGAACTAGAAGTGGTAATAGAAGATGAAGGCCATCAACGTAAGGAAACAATGGCAGAAGAGTTACAATTTCTAGAAGAACAACCAAATCCACCTCTAATTGTGTTTTAGCAGGAATTACCAATTATCATACCATTAGAGTAACATGATCCTAGAAAAGGAAAGCTATACATATTTTAATTGATTTTGGTAGCATGAGACTATTAAACTGAGATACCCAGTACAAACTATTCTAAATTTGCAGTGGCAAGAACAGCTGGAAACAAATTACAATGTACATCTATGTGCAAGGAATTTCAGTGGACAATGCGTTAGAGGCCTACTCGGATGTTGCCAGAGGAGTGGGAGGAGGTGGAGATGGTGGTGGTGGAGAAACTACAGAGCCATGACTGCGGCTGCCTAAGCGGTGCGTGCTCGAGAGAGAGAGCTTCCAAGATCTCTTTTAGGGTTTGGGAAAATATACTTTCTTCATTGATACCAATACAAGACCCAATGGGTCATTTAAATAGACTTACAATCGACTCTAATAGAAATACAAGCGACGGACTTCGAATGCAAATAGATAGGAAATGAACGACAGACTTGGAATGCCACTAAAAAGGACACTAGATAAAGACACGACATAAATAACGACGTCATATAAGGACGCGACTTTTAAGACAAAATAAATGCATATTAAGAAATAAATAATGCCATAATAAGACCCATAACATCTCTCTCGGCCTTCAAATCGAGCTTGTCCTCAAGCTCGAACTTTGTGTCGATGGTCGAGTCTTCTGGCATCTTTATCTTCTGCCAGGACAATGCTCGATAACGCGTAGAGGAGCCGGGGATGTCAGCGAGTAGCGGCAGCGCCGTCGGAAAAATGAGCGGCGAAAGGAATGTCTTTGGCGGGGCTGGTGGAGCGGTGTTCAACAGCAGCGGCAAGACGACTGAAGGAGCGACGATCGGCAGAAGGAACGGATCTGACGGCGAGGTGGCCGGAGATACCAGCGGAGTAGGGGCCGCAAAGGAAGTTGTGGGACGGAGGCCACAGTGACTGACGAAGACGGCCCAAGGTGGGCGACCCCACCACAGGAGGTGATAGCGGAAAGGCAATAATCGCAGAGATCTGTTGTATGTCGTCGGCTGGCGAAGAAGGCAACTACACGAGGAGAGGCAGCAACGACGACGACGGAGGAAACTTTGGCGGGAAGGCGAATATCAAATCATCATGCTTGTGGAGGAGTGTGGACATGTCGTCTCGACAACAAGCGTCGACGTCCTGACGACGTGCGTCGAAGTCCCGAAGGCGGGCGTCCCAAGAGGCCATCATTTCCTCTACCGAACGAAGGACGGCTATCTCAGTGGCACTAAGCTTGATGTGCTCCATAATAATTGATTACTTAATTTATTCAATTAATAATTTATCAGTAATTGAATTATTAGTAACTAATTAATCAAGGAAATGATTAATCAATTAAAAATATGTTCATGAATGCAGAATAAATTCAGGAATAAATTAATTCCTATGCACCCCCGCGTGCGAGTGTCGGCCAAAACAGGAAGGAGCTTACGCGTATGCGTCTGTTACACGTGCGTTTCTCGTCGGCAAAGGAGGATTAGATGCCCGTTGGGGCTGTTTTGCCTAGGATGTGTCGATGAAGCAGCGAGAAGATACACCGGAAGGAAAGAAGGACCCAACGGTGTGGAATCCAGCACTGGACGACGCTGGAAGGGTGTCGATGGCCCAATGGCGTAGACTCGCGAGTCGCATCGATGCTGTCTCGGAAGGAGGCGATGTTGGCATGCCGTTGCTAGAAGGAGATCTCGCCGGCAGGATCGGCGTCGAAGGAGCGTGCCTTTACGCGTGCGGAAACCAGAGGAGAGAGCAGAGAGGAAGTGCAGGCTTGGCCAGGTGCGGAAGACGGTCGCCGGCTTGATGCAGAAGCAGGAGCAAACGACAGTTTTCTAGGCTTCTCTGGAAGGAGACGGCGCAATCGTCGAAGTTGTTGGAAGTAAAATATTGTGCCGCTGGAGGAGATGCGTGAAGGATCAAGTTGACGTGCGTCGGCGGAAGAGGATCGAGAGCTCTGATACCAAGTTGTTAGGGGCCTACTCGGATGTTGCCGGAGGAGTGACTAGAGGTGGAGATGGTGGTGGTGGAGATACTACGGAGCCATGACTGCAGCTGCCTAAGCGGGGCGTGCTCAAGAGAGAGCTTCATAGATCTCTTTTAGGGTTTGGGAAAATAGACTTTCTTCATTGATACCAATACAAGACCCAATGTGTCCTTTAAATAGACTTACAACCGACTCTAATAGAAATACAAGCGACGGACTTGGAATGCAAATAAATAGGAAATCAACAACAGACTTGGAATGCAAATAAATAGGAAATCAACGACAGACTTGAAATGCGACTAAAAAGGACACCAGATAAAGACACGACATAAATAACGTCATATAAGGATGCAACTTTTAAGACAAAATAAATGCATATTAAGAAATAAATAATGTCATAATAAGACAATGCAGGGTGTAATCTTTACCGCTAATATGTTGATCCTACCCTTAGGTGGTTGCGATATAGTGTTGGATATTCAATAGTTAGTTACCCTAGGGACTTTTAAATTTGTTTTTAGCAATCTGAAAATGGAATTTAAGAGATTTAAAAAGAAGATTTAATTGAGGGGGAGTACGGTTAGTTCCAGTGAGGTAATTAAAAAAAAAATAAGTTGCCAAATTGATACATCAGCCAACAAAATTGACAATATTGAGCTTTTACTTTATTCAGCCAGTACAAGCTTTGCAGAAACGACTGCAACAGGGAAGTATACCTTGTCAACACATTAAGAAAATGACTACAAGATTTATTACAACAATTCAAAAATGTATGTGGCACCTATCCAATTGCCACCTAGAAGTGAGCATGATCATCACATTCTATAAAAAGAAGGATCAAAACCAATCAATGTGCGTCCAACATACAACCACATAACAAATTGAGATTGAGAAATTAATAGATGAAATGCTAGTAAGTTGAGTAATACGACATATCTGTCATTATTCATCACCTATAGTTCTAGTGAAGAAGAAAGATGAATCATGGATCTTATGTGTTTACTGCAGAGAACAAAATAGGAATACGATCAAAGATAAATTTCCCGTTCCGGTTATTGAGGAATTGCTTGATGAGTTGGGAGGTGCAAGATATTCTTCAAAGCTTGATTTAAGAGCAGGATACCACCAGGCGAGAATGACAGAGACAAATACCAACAAAACAACGTTTAGATCTCATCACGACCATTATGAGTTCATTGTAATGTCGTTTGAGCTTACCAACGCTCTGTCGACATTCCAGAGTTCGATAAATCAGATCTTCTAGTCATATCTTATTTGATGATATCCCATCTTTAACAAAAATTGGGATGAGCAACTACAACACTTGCAGTTTATGTTCTAGGTATTAAAAAGCAGTGAACTATTCGTGAAACAATCAAAGTTCAACTGATGGGGATCTCGTCGCTTATAGGTCTACACGACGATCAGAGTCGTCTGTTTTGTGCGGATTAACGATATGTGAATTTTAGTTATTTTGTGTAATTTTCTAATTTTTATTTTGTTCTATTTGAGGGTCATCTTGATCAGAGAATCATGACCGTTCATGTTGACCCCTTAGTCTATAAGTATGGATGGAGAGTTCATTTGGAGGTATTGAAAATTTGAGTGAAAAAGAAAATTCTCCTTTCGATCACCTGGTGCCGAAGCTGGAAAATCCAAGGGCCCGAAGCTTGGAAGTTATTCCCTCCCCTCTCCATCTAGCCGCCCACCTCCCTCTCCTCATCCTCCATATCATCCGACCACCCCTTCCCCTCCTTGGCCGCCATCTCTTTGCCCCCACCTCTACTAGCCTGCCACCACCATATACCCAACACCTCTCCAAAATCCCTCCCTATTGCCTCCACAAAATTCCACCCCACCACCTCTTATTTCCATTTAATTTCAGTTTTTCGATGATTGCCGTAAACCACCTCCGGTGACCTCCCTCAAGCCACCACCACTTCCACAAAACTCCATCCCCACCATCACTTTAAATCCTTTTAATTTGTCACTCGCTCTCTTTGAAAATCGGAGCCCTCGTTGTGATTGCGCGCTGAAATTAGGGTTGTGCCAAGGGTTCGCACCGACTTTTTGGGCGGGTCAAGCAAGTTTGCATCAATTTGGTGTGGCTGCTGGGATACTTCACTCCTATTGTGGGGTAGCCGAGCGTGTTTTGCACCCGAGAGTTGTTTTTAGCATTTTCTAAATTTATTTCATGGAATCGAGAATCGAACACCTCGAGGGAGGGATGCGTGACATGGGTAAACACATGGAAGAACTTATGATCGCTGTCACTGCACTCACTACCACCATGGGGACACGACTCAAGTCGTCCTACGGTTACGCACCACTGTCAACAATTTAGAAGCCCAATTTCACTTATGACCACCCCCACAACACCCAGTTCCACCCGCACCCCCACAACACCCAGTTCCCCCAGCACCCCCACAACACCCAGATCCACCTCTTCACGACCTACAACCCGCAGTTCCGCCACTCCACGACCCACAACCAGATTATCGGGACCAACGGTACCCTCCTAGGTGGGATGCGGACGTCCGATTAGACATTGGGGACTTTGAGGGCACCCTTGAGCCAGAGGTGTGCCTCGATTGGAGTGAACGGTTAGAGCGATACCTCAGCTGGAGGCGCATTCCTGACCACCAACAGGTGGAGTATGCCACCTTGAGACTGAAGGGACCCGCGCTCACATGGTGGGGTCAACTCGAACGTATGCGTTTCATGATGGGACAGCCTCCACTCACCACTTGGGTTGAATTCAAAGCCCAACTTATGAATAAGTATGTCCCGACGGACTTCATGCAGACATTATATCGGCGATATCACACCCTGCGACAGGATAGGCGAACCGTTGACGAGTACACCGACGAGTTTTTAGTGCTTCAATCACGACTAGATCTAAAAGAGGCCAACCATGTGGTTGTAGGCAGTTATCTCGATGGGGTGCGTTATGTGATCCGAGACCAGTTGGAGCTACATGACTTTCGGGAGTTAGAAGAGGTCTCCAGTCGAGCCCGTCGGGTGGAAGCCCTCCAGAGGAGGACGGGTGTGCAGAGGTCTGTTGACCGGGCCACACACACCTCACCTCCGTCTTTGACTGTTCGGCCTAGCCCGACAACCATTCCGAGCGCACCAGTCTCTACTAGGTCATTAGTGCCCGCCCCCGCTCCTCCCGGGGTAGCACCTACTGCCGCCAAAGGAAGAGAGGCAGGGGGTTCTCGAACAATATTCCGCTGTTTCAAGTGTATGGAGCCTGGGCACAAGTCTTCTGAGTGTCCCCGTCGCCGATTCACCGCGATAGTCGATGCGGATGATGACCGAGAGCCAGAGTATGGGATTTGGGACGATGATGCCTGAGGTCGAGTATGAAGTAGAAGGCGAGCAACCTACACATTTGGTCTCTGTTTTACAGCACAACCTTCTGACCCCACGCGTCCCCACTGACAACGCATGGCTGCGACATAGTATCTTTCGCACCACCGCCCGTATTCAGGAGGATTTTTGCTCCATCATTATTGATAGTGGGAGCATGGAGAACTTTGTCTCCCAGCGCATGGTAGAGAGGTTGAGGTTACCCACCCAGAGCTTAGAGCGTACGTACGAGCTATCTTGGGTCACTAGCGGCGCTACGATAGCTGTCACTCACCGCTGCTGTGTTACGTTCGCCATTGGGAGCACCTATACTGATTCTGTGTGGTGTGACATCGCCCCCTGGACGTTTGTCACATTATGTTAGGCCGCCCGTGGCAGTATGACCGACACGTTACTCATGATGGACGTAGGAACGCCCACACGTTCGACCACCAGGGTCACCAGATTGTTCTTCTTCCCCAGAAGAACGGTCTGGTCCCTCAGAGGCTCCCACCCCCATCTAGCCCGCTTACCCGCGCACCCGATTGTCCCACACCTGCTCTCACCACCACATCCTACCCTTCTGCCTCCTACCCGTCCATCACGATGCTTATGACCGCTCGTCAGTTCTGTCGAGACTCGAGAGGTGGAGGACGAGGGTTTAGTCTATATGCTGAGGGGGAGAGAATCCCCCACCACCACCACTGAAATACCAGTCCGAGTACAGTCGCTCGTGGCGATCTCACACTTGATGAGTTACCCGACCAGCTACCGCCGCTACGGGATATACAATACTGTATTGATCTCATCCCTGGAGCCAGCCTTCCGCATCTTCCCCACTATCGTATGAGCCCACGAGAGCACAAGGAGCTTAGGAGACTGGTATCAGAGCTCCTCCAGAAGGGGCTTATCCGCGAGAGCCTTAGTCCATGCGCCGTCCCTGCCCTTCTTGTCCCCAAAAAGGATGGGACATGGCGGATGTGTGTGATAGCCGCGCTATCAATAAGATTACTATCAAATATCGTTTTCCGATCCCCCGATTGGATGACATGCTCGATATGCTGAGCGGCGCGAAAGTGTTTTCGAAGATCGATCTTAGGAGCAGCTACCATCAGATTCAGGTACATCCTGGAGACGAATGGAAAACCGCCTTTAAGACCAAGGAGGGGTTGTATGAGTGGATGGTCATGCCCTTCGGCCTGTCCAACGCTCCGAGCACTTTCATGCGATTGATGACTCAGGTCCTTAGACCCCTGATCGGGATTTGCGTTGTAGTCTACTTCGCCGATATCTTGGTCTATAACATTGAGTCTGACCAGCACGTCACCCACCTGCGCCAGGTCCTTCAGATCCTGCGTGTGCACCGACTGATCATTAATCTGAAGAAGTGCACTTTCCTTACTGACAGTCTCACCTTTTTTGGGATATATAGTTTCTTCTGAGGGAATCCGAGTAGATCAGAAGAAAGTGAGAGCGATTGTGTCCCGACCCACTCCTAGGAATTTCACTGAGGCCCGAGGATTCCACGGATTAGCGTCGTTCTATCGACGTTTCAACCGGAACTTTAGCACCTATATAGCACCCATCACGGATTGCCTCAAGAAGGGCGAGTTCACGTGGACAACCGAGGTTGAGGCAACCTTCCTTCTCATGAAAGAGAAGGTGTCCAGTGCACCCATACTGTCTCTTCCTGATTTCGAGAAAGTATTTGAGGTTGACTGCGATGCGTCCCACGTTGATATAGGGGCTTTTCTGAGTCAGGAGGGCCGACCCGTAACATTCCATAGTGAGAAGCTAGACGACGCGAAGAAACGATATTCTTTGCTAACGTCCAGGCTCTCCGACATTGGCGCCACTATCTGATTCAGCGCGAATTCATATTGAATACACCACGATGCGCTGCGACACTTGAACTCCCAAAAGGAGGTCAGGCACCACGCAAAGTGGGTTGCGTTCCTCCAGGAGTACACCTTCCACATTAGACACAAGCCCGGGGAGGCCAACCGAGTGGCCGATGCCCTTAGTAGGCGTGCACATTTGCTTGTCTCTCTTCAGCCGCGAGTCACAGACCTAGATTCACAGCGGGAGTCGTATGCCACTGACCCAGACTTTAGCACCATTTGAGAGGATTGTCGTACAAGAGGCGCGGATAGTTCGGGTCAGTTTATTCTGAGCGAGGGATACCTATTTCGAGGGACGCGCTTATGTATTTGTCAGGGTCCGTTACGGGAGTTGCTCCTCACTGAGCTACACTCCTCAGGGTTAGGTGGACACTTTGGGCAGTCTAAGATGTTGGACCTTGCCACAGCTCGCTACTACTGACCGTGCATGAGGAAGGACATCGTTAGACTGGTTCAATCATGTCAGAACTGCCAGCTATTTAAGGGGCATTCCCAAAACACGGGATTATACACACCATTGTCCATTCCCGAGCGACCGTGGGACGAGGTGTCTATGGACTTCGTTAGTGTCCTACCCACCACCGCCCGGTGATTCGACGCTGTCTTTGTAGTGGTTGATAGATTCTCTAAGTTGGCTTACTTCATACCTTGTAGGAAGACATCCGACGGGGCGCGTGTCGCTGAGTTGTTCTTTAGGGAGGTAGTTAGGCTACCCGGGGTCCCTCGAGTGTTCTTATCTGATAGAGACACTCGCTTCATGGGATTTTTTTGGAAGACTCTTTGGGGCAAGCTTGGCACAAAGCTAAAATTCAGCAGCGCTTATCACCCCCAAGCAGACGGGCAGACCGAAGTGGTCAACCAGAGTTTGGGTGACCTATTGAGATGTTTGGCCGGTGAGCACCCTAAGCAACGGGACATGGCTATTTCCCAAGCCGAGTTTGCTTACAACAGTTCCGTGAATCGTTCCACCCAAAAATCTCCATTCGAAATTGTTTACGGATTTCCCATACCACATTTTCTGGATCGCCACTCTCTTCCTTGCCATGAGCGTATTTCTTTCGATGCTACCACTTTCATTGATGAGTTAAGATTTCTACATAAGTCTATTAATAAACAATTGCAGGCAGCTTCCGAAAAATACAAGCCCGCGGCGGATACGCACCGTCGTGAACAGTATTTTTCGGCAGGAGATTGGGTATTGATCCACTTTCGGAAGGAAAGGTTTCCCACCGGGTCATATCACAACCTTCAACAACGCCGTTTTGGACCTTTTCAGATGAGGAAGCGGTTGGGCGAGAGCGCCTACCTTATCGACCTACCGTTGGAATTCAGCACTTCCCCGATTTTCAATGTGTCAGACCTCGTTCTGTTTCATGGTCCACCACCCGCCAGCCCGATACCACCCCCATCACTGGGAACCGGATCAGAGACAGGCTTCCACTCTACTTTCACCCCTACAGTCGAAGAGATAGAGCACATCTTGGACGTTCGAGTTCCAGACCCGCCATGGCACCTACCAGAGATACCTAGTGGCATGGCGCGGACGTGACCTGTTGGACAGTACGTGGATCAGCTCCCAAGAGCTTCAGCGCCGCCGCCCGAACCTCTCCGTCTCCCCCATTAGTCCAGTCTCCCGGGGGAAGTGGTGCAACCCCGATGACGTCTTAACTTTCTTTTATTGCCTTTTTTATTCGTCGCACTATTTAGTTTTGTTGGTATTTTACTTTATGTTTAATTTGACTCCACTGTAGCGCGCCGCACAATTTTATTTGATGTTGTTTGTTATTGTAATTTCGTTGTAGCGCGCCGCACAAAGTTTGTATCCGGCATGTGAGCCCGGCCAACTCACGTGACCATGAATGAATCGGCCCGGTGTGACGAGAGGCGGTGAGGCGAGTATTACTCTTCCAAGGTAAAGACTTTTGTTTAAAAAAAAATAAAGACAAAATAAATTATGGTCCAGTATTATTCAGCCTAGCCACACTATAAATAGGAAAAAATGGAGCCCTAATGCGGTGGCTGGCATTGTGAGAAATCATTCTCTCACGGTGCCCTGGGCCAGCGCTCAACTATCCCGATCCGTCACCCTGTTCCCTCAAACCGCGATCCAATCGCGTTTCGTCCGCCGAATCGTCTTCGTGGAGTCGTCTCCGGTCTGCGAACCTCTTCCTCACCTCCACTCCGACCCTCGTGGAACCCCTGTCAACCACCACTTCCATCCGAGCCATCCTCCTTTCCCGTGGAACCACCAGTCGCCGTCGGCCCTCCTCTACCCCTTCTTCGTTCCTCACGACGACCAGAGGACCACCGACCTCCTTACAGCCGGGTTCGCCCTTATCACTCGCCGAAGTGGACGCCACCTCCATCTGAGAAGCGCTAACGGCCCAGTGAACCTTCAACGGCCGAATTTCCTCCACCATCATGCCGACCCGCCATTCTCCACTTGGATCGTGTCTGATAGGGCTTGCGAAGCCCCGGGGTGAGTTCTTTCCTTACTTTACTCCATTTCCTGGCTGTTGGTTGATTAATATTGGACGAGTAGCAACTCTAAATCTTTATTTGGAAGGTAGTATTGTCCGCATCAAATCTCGTTGTGCCGTTTATGTATATTTTGCCTTTTTTGCTTCTTTATCGTTGTTGTGAACTCTGTCTGCGAAATTTGTGAGTGCCCATTACTAAAGCGTGCGCCGGTTATTTCCTATTAATTGGTCACCCCCTCTCTTTGAAAATCGGAGCCCTCGTTGTGATTGCGCGTTGAAATTAGGGTTGTGCCAAGGGTTCGCCCCGACTTTTCGGGTGGGTCAAGCAGGTTTGCATCATCACCCCAAAACCGAGCCCTCCTTTCATTCTCCAAGCAGTCGACCAATTACCAGGCCAAAAAACTGCCATTGCCCACCCTCCAGATTACTGTCAGCCCAATGATTGCCTCTTCCCAACTTCCACATAACTTCCAGTCCCATGACCGCCACCCATAACTTGTTCAGGAAGGGGCTAAGTTACCTCCAGGCTCTGGAATTCACTCCTAGCTGACCGGTTCCCTGCTCCACAGCCCTCCCAGGTCCCCAGAACTCTCAGCTGGCTCCTGGAACAGCCCTCCCAGCCTCCCCTTCCCTTCCTCTGCCCCCCACTCCCTCCAGAATTGCAATCTCCGTCACAATTCTTTTGCTGGAACTCCTCACCGCCACTACCTGGAGCCTCAACCGCCAGCCAGCTCCTCAATCCAGCGCCTGTGCACGGCCACCTACTGTCCAGGGCTCATCCAGGGCTCCTTCTACCCCTACCGACAACCACCCTTACTCCCCACAGCCCCGCCAATACATGCAACTATTTGTATTTAGTAATCCTCCATTATTCCCTGTCATAGGGATCCTGCGTCAGATTGGTATCAGAGCAAGATTCAGGCTTAGTTTATGATACACGGGACTAGAGTCTGCATATCACTCATGTCATATCATAGTAGTTATTGCTACTCTAATCCTCTATTTGAGGAATCAGAGTCCGCCTATGTTTAAGTATATACAGTTTCTTCGGGGAGAGGAAAGTAAAGAAAGTGACTATTCTCGTCATTTATGTTGGCGATATTATTATCATAGGACATTATTTGGAAGAATTCACGCAGCTTAAAGCACGTCTGTGCAAGAAGTTCGAAGTCAAGGATCTAGGGAAGTTGAAATACTTCTTAGGAATTGAAGTTGCGAGGTTAGACCGTCTTCATTTCTTAGAGGAAATATGTCCTGATCACCTAGACGAAATAGAGATGTTTGTTTGTGCACCTGTAGGTATTCCCATAAAAGCAAATTATAAAATTGATGAAGACATCGATGGTAAGAAAGTGAACTCCTCAAGCTACCAGAGATTAGTGAGAAGACTTATCTACCTAACACACACTCGTTCTAGTATCACGTATGCAGTTGGGATCCTGAACAGGTACATGCATTCTCCCGAATTAAGACATCAGGAAATTGCCCTACAAGTACTAAGGTACCTAAAGAAGTCTCTCGGACGAGGAATCCCATTCTCCCAAAACAAGCGTGTTAATGTTGAAGTATACACAAATGCTGATTGGGATAGAAGCCAAGATGACCGATAATCCACCATCAAATTTTGTTTATTTGTTGGGGGGAATCTCAGTGACCTAGAGAAGTAAGAAGCAAAATGTGGTAGTAAGGTTAAGTGCAGAAGCAGGTCACAGAGCAATGTTACAAGGGGTATACAATGTATTATGTCTTCAGTCTATAATGCAGGATCCTCCGCTACAAGATGAGAAACCTGTGTGTCTCTATTGCGACAATAAAGAGGCTATCAACATTGCACATAATATTGTTCAACATGGCATAATAAAATATGTCAAAATTGACAAGACATTTCATCAATAATGATCACTTGGAGAAAGACAACATGGCTAAAAGATATCTTAACCAAATGTCCGAGTTATGATGCCCAAGGTTGTAAATATCGGATGTCGGCGACATATCAGATTGAGTTTTTAAATGTCGGATGTCGGAGATATTTTAAAATATCGGATTTCATACCTTATAAATACTAATTTTATTTTTAGGTATACTAACTATAATTATATGTTCTAAAAGTAAAAAAATTAATATAACAAACAGATGAAGAATGAGTCATGTATATTATAAAATGAATTTGAATTGTGTCAAAGATATAATATTATTAACAAATACAAAATGCTACATTGTAAAATATATTTAATATTAGACAATAATTTTATATTGATAACAATGAGTTTATTGCAATTAAAGAAGATTTAAAAGTTAAATATCTTTGATTGATTACAAGTCTTTTCAAACTTATAAATTTATATTAAAACATACAAATAATCAACTAATAAATGTTTTAAACATTTTCACAATTTTTGTAATATGAAATAAAAAAAATTTGTAAAATATTTATACAAAATTGGTCATAAGAATAAAACGTTAAAAAATTAAAACAATAAGTCTAATTGATTTAAATATACATAATATAATACATATAGCTGGTTTAAACATATACTGCTAATATAACATAAAATAAAATAGCGGGGATATATTTAAAAGTCGTGTCGATCGATATGTCGAAAAAAAATCAGATATGTTGGCCTATATTTTACAAAAGGACAATAATTTTTGTTTTTGGAAAAACATATCCTTTTGCCCTAAAAAACAACATGTCGGGAGACATATCGGAGGACATTTAAAACAGTGATGACACCTTCATCAATAATATTTTCAAGCTGACAATGATGATTATCTACTCTCAATTTGAGGAAGTGAGTTGAGTTATATAAAAATTCACTGTAAAGGCTTAGCATAAAGACCCACTATAAAGTTTCATATTAGTTCTTGTTTTTTGTCCCACACCTCTAATATTGGTTTGGGGTCATTCCTCTTTGTGTATATATTGAGGTGTAATGCAATGTTTATATTTTATATTCGAAATAATATATTCTTCGGGTTTCAAATATTTATAATATGTGAAAAACTATCCTTGTTTTTTCGGCCATATCTATGCAACAATTCGTTTTACTTTATAATATTTTTAATATCCAGCACACTATCCTTATAATTTTACAGTCATGTGTGTAGCAATTCTGTTCTGTTTAATTTATTTTTAATATCCAGAACACTGTTATGGTTTCTGGTTGTATTTATGTAGAAAATCCACTGTTTTCTTCTTTGACACAGATTAGTCAGTGATATGTTACTGTGGATTACTTGACTGATGTAATAATTTGGAGAAGTCATATTTTCACGATTTTTGGAGTGCTTATTTTACCTTTTTCTCGAGAATTGGGGAATATAATTTTTTGTTGCCTATGTTGGCTGTTTTGATTAGTGTCAAACCGTAAATTTCATATTGCATTACCAAATAATAATAATGCCTTCTATATATAGTAGAGGGTGATACAAGAGAATACAACAAAATATTAAAAATTAAGAGGTGACTAATTATTTCTAACACTCCCCCTCAAGTTGTGCATGCAATGTTCTTCATGCCCAACTTGCTAATAATAGTCGCAAATGTTTTTTCGCTTAATGCCTTATTGAGAAAATCTGCAAGTTGTCCCTCCGAGTGAATGAAAGGGGGTACAGACAATCCATTTCATAATATTTTCTTTAATGAAGTGTCGGTCAACTTCAACGTGCTTGGTGCGGTCATGCTGGATAGGGTTCTGAGCAATGTTGATTGCAGCCTTGTTGTCACAATACAAGTTGAAGGGTCTGGTTTCCAATAAACCAAGATCATTCAAGAGGGAACGAAGCCACATCCCCTCTCATATACCATGAGTCATAGCTCTAAACTCAACCTCATCACTAGAGCGAGCCACTGCATGTTTCTTGCTTCTCCAAGTGACTAGATTAGCCACAACAAAAGAACAATATCCTGTAGTAGATCTTCCATCACCAACTGATTCAACCCAGTCTGCATCAGTATATACTTCAATTTTAAGTTATCATTAGGAGAGAATAGAATTCCCCTACCAGGCGAGGTCTTCAAATACCTCAAAATTCTGTACACTTCATCAAGATGTCCGACCTTAGGAGAATGCATGTATTGACTTAGCACTCCTACTGCATATGAAATGTCAGGACGGGTATGAGATAGTTAGATCAGTTTACCTACTAGCTTTTGATAACCAGAAATATCTTCCACTGACTCCCCATCATCACGTCCAAGTTTGTGGTTAAAATCAATATGAGTATCGGCAGGCTTGCAACCACTCATTCCTGTCTGTTCTAATAAATCAAGGACATACTTCCGCTGTGAAATATGAATACCATATTTTGATCTTACTACCTCAATCCCTAGAAAATATCTCAACTTACCCAAGTTTTTCACTTCAATTTCACTAGCAAATTTGAGTTTCAGGGCACAAATCTCATCCATGTCTTCACCTGTAATAAGTATATCATCAATATATACAATCAGGAGAGCCACCTTCATCTCTTTTCATCTGATAAATAGAGTGTGATCGACATGACTTTGGGTATAGCCTAATGAGATCATGACTTTGTGAAGTCTCCCAAACCAAGCTCTCTTAGATTGTTTTAACCCATATAGAGCTTGCTTCAATTTACAAACTTTTCCTTCAGAGCCGATAGGGCCAAGACCAGGAGGCATTGACATATAGACTTCCTCTTCCAACTCACCGTGAAGGAAAACATTCTTTACATCCAGCTGTTGAAGGTCCCACCCTTTACAGGCGACACGGGATAATAGAACCCGGATTGCATTCATTTTATCCACATGAGCAAATGACTCTTGGTACTCAATACCATGAGTTTGGGTGTAGCCTCTTGCCACCAATCGTGCCTTGAATCTCTCCACAATACCTTCAGAGTTTTGCTTTACTGTAAAAAGCCATCGACAACCAACTATCTTCTTGCCAGGAGGGAGATCGACCATGTCCCATGTATGGTTCTTTTCTAGAGCCTGCATTTCCTCCATCATCGCATTTGTCCATTTTGGGTGACTAAGTACCTCCTGCCATGTACCGGGAACAAACACAGAGGAAAGTGAAACGACAAAGGCTTAATGGGAAGAGTTTAAAGAGGCATATGACATATAGTTAGATAAAGGATGTTGAATGGATGAGCGCATACCTTTACGGAGGGCAATATGTAACTCAAGGGGTGTTGTAGACGAATCTGGTGGTGGCTCTAGTGTTATGGGATGCGTCTGAGTGTTTGATCCTTTGCTTCTCCGAGTGTACACTTGCAACTCCTTTTCGAATATCTTTGGGAATATCCACACTCCCCCCCTGAGTGGTATTGTATAGAGGAGGAACAAGAAGAGGAAGAGTAGGAGCACTCACTTCCAAGTGTGAAGACTCCCCTTGAAGTGAGGACTCATAATAGGAGGTAGTTTCATGAAAAGTGACATTCATAGAGACAAAGGTTTTCCTGCTAGGAGGATGATAGCATTTGTACCCTTTATGTGTAGGCGAATAACCAATGAACACACAACGAAGGGCACGAGGATCAAGTTTTGTTCGAGTAATGTTATGAATGTGAACAAAACATAAACATTCAAACACACGGGGTAAAAAAGTAGTACGAGACCTAAGGTATGAAGAGTGCGATTACCCAGATGACGGGACAACATACGATTGATGAGGTAAGCCGCAGTAAGAAGGGCATCATCCCAATAGTATTTCAGAAGAGACATCATAAATAACAAACATCATGTCACTTCAAGACGACGATGATTTTTTCGTTCAACAACACCATTTTGTGCAGGAGAATGTACACAAGTGGTTTGATGAACGATGCTATAATCACTCAAATAGTTTTCAAATTTGGTTTCCATATATTCACGACCATTATCACTGCGAAGAGTTTTAATGGTTGCACCAAATTGGGTAAAAATCATTTTATGAATTTTTTGCAAAAGAGGGAACACTTCACTTTTACTATGCATCAAATAAACCCACGTAGTGCGAGAAAAATAATCAATGAATGTAACGAACCAATGATAATCGGAGATTGAAACAACTGGGCAAGGGCCCCATACATCACTATGAATAGTATGAAAAGGTACGACAGAAGGTTTATACATGTGATTAAAAGAGACACGCTTATGTTTAGCAAGTTCACAAAATCACACATAAAAATTTTAAACACAGAAGATGAAAATCCGAAAAATATCGACTACATAGTAGTAATAGAGGGATGACCCAAGCGACGATGCCATGTAGCCAACAGAGGAAGCTGGTGAGCATGAAAGGCTTAAGGAACATCAACATTAAACACGTACAATCCATCACGCATCCTACCAGAGCCAATAACCTTCTTCGTCTGCAGGTCCTGAAAGACACAGTAAGAAGGAAAGAAAGTGACAGAGCAGTTCATGGAGTTTGTAATATGACTAATATTTAAGAGGTTGCGAGTAAAAGAAGGGACGTGAAGGGCATAAGCCAAGGTAAGAGGAGCAATTGATAGATCCCTTTTCTACAATAGAGGAAAGAGTTCCATCAGTAATGCTTACCTTGTCTCTGCCAGACAATGGTGAATAGGAAACAAAACCTGACGATGATCCAATCATATGGTTTGTGGCTCCAGAATCAATGATCCAATGAGTGGCAAGCAGTACAACAACATAGTGAGCACTTGGAGTACCTGAATGTGCAAATGATGAGGATGGACTAGGAGTGGGGGCCGAGGATAACCCTTGCATCATGCGACGGAGGGTCATCATCTCATCAGTAGAAATGGCCCCAGGTAGAGACGGGGGCTCAGAGATCTGGCCACTAGAGGTACTATCATCAATGAACTCAGTCAGGTGAGCAAAGCGAGGAGAGCTAAAAATGGAGCAGTCACGACCACGTCCTACACAACCCCCACGAGGGACCATTCCACCTCGCGATGGAGGGAGCCCATGCAATTTGAAGCAAGTCTCGCGAGTATACCGACTTCGACATCAGTAGTCACACATCAGGTGTTCTTTGTCTGTGGGCCTGAGCTTAAAGTCTCGTGGATTGGTGCCTCCAAAATGAGAAGTAGCAAAAGCAGAACTGCTAGTGAGAACCTCTGAATTCCAAGACTGACGGCGGTCATAGTCCTGCTCGACAATACTATAGGTCTCTGACAACGAAGGAACTGGAGTGTGGCTAAGGATCTCAACAATAATCTGATCAAAGCCCGGGTGTAAACCATGTAGAAACTCAAACACCCTGTTCCGATCTTCATAAGCACGAACAAGGATCGCATCAGCGGAGTAGACAAGGTCGAGGGAGGTAAAATGATCATACTCCAGATATAGCTTAGTGAACTCCAAATAATAGATGGACGGTGGGCGATCATCCTGTCGAAGGAGAAAGATCTTTCTTTGTTGCTGAAAGATCTGAGCAGTGTTTCCTTTCTGAGAATATGTAGATTCGACACGACTCTAAATATCCGCAGCGACACCCAAGAATAGGTAATTCCGTGCAACAACCTCTTGCATTGAATTAATCAACCATGACATGACCAAAGAGTTCTCTGATTCTCATTGTGACCAAGTGGACACAATCTTCTCTGGCTCATTAGTAGTCCCGTTAACATAGCCAAACAAACGACGACTCTTAAGGACCAAGACAATAGATCGAGACCGAGATAAGTAATTTGTTGTATCAAGACGAATTGTGGTAATCTGGGATGTCGTATGATCGTGCCCTACCCGGGTAGATCCAGCGGGTTGTGAGCAAGGTTGTAGATGTCGGATATCGGGGACACGTCGGTTTAGGTTTTTCATGTCAGTTTTAATATGTCAGGGGATATATCGGGGATATTTCATATAACGGGTTTTAATATTTAATTATTTATGTGTAATTATGTATAAATTTAATCATTTTATAATTTATATATATTAATAATTTGATATTTATTGAACTTCTAAATTTATCAAACTAATATAAACATTTTGTGTTACATAAGTAATGACGGTATAATGCATGAAATAAAGTAAGAGGAAGCATAAAACCAGGAAGTTGTCAATGACAATGGAAGATAAGGAACCTTTAGTCCATAATTCAAAGACCATGCATAATTGAAGTCGATGATGGACTTGAGCAAGGAATAAAGCCAGAGGAAGAAAAAAACCTAAACAATGAAATAATTTCAGTTTATTGTCTATTAGACATTTAGACCATATACAATAATTAAAATAAATTGAAAAAAATCAGTCGATAAAATGTCGGGATATATCGGCCGATATATCGACAAATATATCGGTCAATAGAAGATATATCGGAGGATATATTCCAAAAGGATATTTTGCAAAAAAATATCGGAAACGTGTCGTTTTGTCCATGAAACCTTTATGTCGGCCGACATGTCGGCCATGTCGGAGGATATCTACAACAGAGGTTGTGAGACGTCACGACAATCAACCACGTCAGACATAATGGAATCAGAGAACAAAGAAATGTCGAAGAATTTCGGATTAGGTCAAAAAACAGCCTCCGGAAGATCGCCAGAAAAGCGCCGTTGCCGGAAAAATGCCGGACACCACTAATAGAACCGTTCGGGATCCTAGAGCAATAGATCCTTGAGCGCTGGTGTCCAAGAAGTCCTGAAGGAGTAGGTAGAGCCCTTTTCATGAGTGAAAGCATATGGGGAGGTAGAACCCTAGATCAAAGATATAGGGAGATCTAGTGGAGCGATCAATTGATCCCCCTAGTATGAGGTAGATGAGGGAAAAACGAAACATTTCTGAAAAAATTCGGGAATATTAGATGGTTGCTGGAGGAGTCATCCGGCCAAGCCGATCGGCCCGTGCGCCGATCGGCAGGCTACTGCAGAATCAACGCCTGTACGAGAGAAAGAGAAGGGAGAGAGAAGGATCTGCGGTGGAGGGAGAGAGGAGAGGTGGGAGGCCGACGGCAGGGCTGCGGGTTCGAGCGGTGGCGAACGAGGGCGAGGGGCGAACGGCTAGGGCGAGGGGCGAACGGCTAGGGCGAACGGCTAGACTGCGGCTCTCATACCATGTCAAACCGTAAATTTCATATTGCATTACCGAATAATAATAATGTCCTCTATATATAGTAGAGGGTGATACAAGAGAATACAACAAAATGTTAAAAATTAAGAGGCGACTAATTATTTCTAACAATTAGGAAGATGATTTCTGCTTGATTTTCCCGCATTATAATGCATTTGTTAATTTATTCATAAAATAGTAGTACTTATGATTTACTACATCTGCATTGTTGTTCAATCTTCTGATTCACTCGTAGGTGAACAGTAAATCAATTGCTCGGTTGCTTGAAAGTATTATCTCTATCATTGATGCTGTCCTACCATTGCTCCGAAAACCACCACAAAGTGTTATTGAGGAACTTGTACAAGACTTGAAACATATGATAATTCGGCACAATTTCTTGACCGTTGTACATGCATGTATCAAGTGAGCTCATTTCTCATGCCATTTTCCACTTCAATTTTCTTTTTCATTGTATTATTCTGAGATATTGGAAATTTGACATACTTTGTTGTATGGTTTTTAGTTTCTTGATACACCTTAAATTGCAAATGATTAATGAAATTCATTACTTTATTCAAGGAATTTTTAATGAGTTCTTTCCCAGTTATTTTCAAATTATAAATATTTCCTCAATAGATCAGGAATTTCGAAATTGATTATTATTTTTTTAAAACAGGAAAATAATACATTTTGTCATAGGAGCAGTTATCTGAAGACCTGCACTGAATAAAGAGCAAAACTGTTATACTAAGATTCTCAAGAATTAAAAAAAAAACTAAACAGAAGAAGTTTAACCCTCTAGATACCAAGTGATTCTTTAAATACCACTCACATAAGTACACCACTGCACCATGGTCCAAACAAACAAACTGCTGACTACCCAAACACAAAAACTAGCAAATAGAAACAAAACAAATAAAAGCAGTAAATAATTTTGTGAGCATTTTTGAATGGAAGATTAGATGAAAGATCATGAGTTTTTCAGCATGGCATAACCTGTTGTCCTGCTTAGATATGATCGTGTGATGGACATAGGCTTTCTGCAGATCATGCATGCTTGCTGTTTTCTATCTGATCCTTATAACCTCCACATATTTAAATAAAATTCAAGCACTTGCTGCACGATTAGTATTTAAACTAAAACGATATTGGATTAGAAATTTCGTTGAGCTAATCCAAAATTTCTGTAAAACATGGGATCCATGACAAATGCTAAAATAATAAAAATGCTCGTGGTTAATTCATCTCAGGATGTGGCAATATCTACCATATCTGTTAGTTTTGTGTAATTTAAGTGTAATGAGGTGCCAACAACATGAAAATTAACTAATGAGCAACTGTGTGTTGGCATTTTTTGGCTTACCTCATTTTCAATTTGTGTAGACATACATTATGTTATGGGCTTCGTGCCCGGGTATTAAGTTGTTCATCTTAGGATTTGTACCATGTCATCTCTTTTATGATGTGTAATATGTACATTTTATGCCTCTGTATCCTCTATTTAAAGAACCTGTTGGGTCTTGTAATGTTATGAAAGAAATTATTCTCCTTCTCTTGTCTTTGTATGCGATATTGGTAGCTCTCTCATCCCGAGCACTCCCCGCCTAGGCAGCCGTGGTTCCGGCTCCACAATATCCCCTCCGCCTCCGGCCAATACTCCGGCGAGCCCATACCAACTTGGTATCAGAGTTACTCCTTCCTCCTTCATCTTCGCCACGCTCCACCTACAAACCCGAGGCCCATTTTTCTGCGAGAAGTGAAGCCCCTTTCTCCTGCACGCGTGAAGTCCTGCTTTCCCGTCCAGCTCCACATCGACGAGTCCGCGTGCACGTCTTCGATCGAGCACCCACACGATCTTTCGGAGCCGCACGATCATTTTCCATAGCCGCTGTTGTTTCGAGCCCTGTGCCGGTTCCCATCACCCGCCCGCTCCTATTTTTTTGAGTGGGCTCCACTTAAAAGTTCATTTATTGACTAATTCCAAAGGCTATTGGTGGTCATTTTTGGGTTTAATATTGGGAAGCGCCACGGTTCACGGGGTACATCCAGTTCGAGCGAGTCCATCCTGTTCGCTCTGCCTGAATCCAGTCGACCCATAACTCGTTCCCTCTCTTACTCACACAACATAGGTGACTCGTAAGATTAGTTCAGACAGTTTATGACCATGATGCAAGCTCTCATGACACATCAAACTGCCGCTGAGGCACGACATCAGGGGATCATTGCTGCCCTTTCCAAGCGCCTCGATAATCTCACGTCCGCTCTGCCGTCCCCCACCATTCCCACACATGATCAAGCTTGCAGCAGTCAGGTGCCTCCACTGCTACTTTGACCGGATTCCCTAGCCGTGCTACCACCTGAAGTCAACCTCTTATCTCGCTACACCAAGTTGGCATTCCCAACTTATGATGGGAGGGGCGATCCCTTAGGGAATTTTTTCGCCATCAGCAGCCGGTGACAAAATGTATCAGTCTGGTGTCCTTCCACATGCTTGATATCACTCAGCTATGGTTCGGCCGCCTGCAAGTCGACAATCCTAGGATGATCCGGCGCGACTTTAAGCGAGCCTACGACATGTGTTTTGGTCCCTTGATTCATAGCAGCCCCCTTGGGGCCCTCACGACCTTATGTCAGACTGGGTCCATTGGTGGATATCTTGAATAATTCCAGATTCTTCTGGTTCACGTCACGATACCCCCTGAGATGCAAGTCGTCATCTTCACAGCCGAGCTTAACGATCGACTGCGCTTGGATGTTGAATTCAAGGCTCCCAGAGACTTGGTGATTGCTATGAGTCTAGCTAGATTGTGCGCCCATCGGCTTCATCTAACTAAGGAGGCCTACTTCTCCATCGTCACAAGGACTCAAGAGGGACGGACCGAAGGCACCCAACCCCCACAGATCCATCGACAGTTTCATGCAGAAATGTCTAATCGTCGCGCACAAGGATTATGTTTTAATTGTGCTGAGCAGTTTACTCACGGACACCGGTGTTAAAGACTTTTTTATTTTCACGCGGAAGACTCTGATGAGGAGGGCATCTGATACGATTGACACCGTCATTAATCTCCCTTGAGCTTGAGGTCAAGCTCTTTCTGAACGGCGGGAGAGATGTTATGGGCTTCATGCCCGGGTATTAAGTTGTTCGTCTTAGGATTTCTGTTATGTCATCTCTTCTTATTTACATTTTATGCCATTGTATCTTCTATTTAAAGTACCCCTTAGGTCTTGTATGAGATATTGATAGCTCTCTCTTCCCGAGCACGCGCCGCCTAGACAGTCGCAGTTTCGGCTCCACAGTATCCCCCCGCCTCCGGCCACTTCTCCGGCGTGCCCATAACATATTAACCTATGGATTTCCATCATCGTAGCAATTTTGTTCCCTATTCCTTGAAACAAATACAATTACTTATTTTGATGTTTTGCTTTATTCATATGATCAATGTTTATTGAAACTTTTTGCTATCTATTCGGTGAGTTTCATGAGAATAATGGAATTGGAATAAAGGGCAACCCAATGCACAAAGCATCCCCTCGCACCAAGGGTCCGAGGATGGGTCCCACCACAAGGGTGAAATGTAGGCAAACCTTACCCTGCATTTTTGCAAGAGACTGCTTCCAGGACTCGAACCCATGACCTCAAGGTCATACGACAACACCTCAACCAGTGCGCCAAGGCTCCCCTTCTGGAATAATGGAATTGGAGTATTATAACAAAATTAATACAAAAAATCGGCAATAGTTATTGTTATCAGATTGAAGTTTGAAGTTATATTTTGAAAATTCACAAAATCATGATGGTTGCTAGCTAAAAAGGCCAATGGGTAATTAACTAAATTTAATGTTCTAGGACGCTTGACATTATTAATACGCTTCGATTGCACCTATACAAAGCGATAGATTTGCACACTTTTAAGCAAGCACACATATCATTGCTTGTATATTGATAAAATGATATCAATGCCGTATTCCTCGGTGCCCTTGTAAGTACCATACTTCACCTCTCATTCTATTATCATGTCGATTTATAAATTGATAAATTCATAACTAAGATAACTTTGATGCATTGATTTGGTACTTATAAAATAGAAAAACCGGTGAAGATAACATATATAGATTTTGCTTACTAAAATATAAATATTTCAATGGTGTAATAAAAATATAGATTATTTAATCAATCTAAAGATAATTCTTCTCGTGACTTCGATTTCTCTAGACCGCGAATGTTTCACGGTACTCCGAACTCCTTGGTCCAGATGAACGGAGGCTAACTTTAGGATAATCTACTCAGGAACCCAGCTTGTTGCGTACACATCCCTAACAATTGTTTTAATGATCTTTAAACACTATCACTTAGATTTGACTCTAAGACGAGAGATTTATGTCGATCTCTCTCGAGATTTGCATGCAACTCTCTTTTTTAGCGTTCGATCTACATCGTATTACAATGTGCATAGCCCTATGGAAATATGATGATCAAATATAAAAACAATATTCATAATCGACTTCATTCATTCTGTTAGAAATGCAAATAAATAGTAGAAAAATGATTAACACAAAGAAGACTAAATATGTGAAAGATTAAGTTAAGTTTTACAACAATTCAACACCATAAAAGTACATGACTACACAAGCAAAACATACACAATGCACATGGAGTTCAAAAGTAGAAGATGGGAGAATAGAAATATAGAAGAGGCTTACTAAAGAAGTCTTATGATGTAAACCAAAATTAGGGTTTTGAGAACATACACTTTCAGGCGATCTATTTTTAAAATTGATGTAGGCAGAGCGACAAAAAACTAGAGTTTTGGAGTACAAAATCACTCTCAACGTTTAACTTCAGCAAACCGTTAATCGTTATACGGAGAACCAGTGATGCAATCCAATCAAATCCACGGGCGAAGAAATGAAATTATACTCGTAGCTCGTTACGCTCTCAATCTCAGGGCGGCCGATTATGTTTAAGCTTTATTAATCGCAATCCGAGAGGGAAATTCCCTTGTGTGTGCGAATTGATCCTCACACGAATCTATGACTCCACAGACAAAATTTGCATAAAACAATTTATGAAAGAAAAATAACGATAATGTTGAATACTTAGGGAGATTTGGACCAGCTCACAATTATTTAAGAGAACCAATAAACTTTGTGCTAAGAATTTTAAGCAAAGAGTTTAGGGCTTTACCTTGCTGCAATTTATGGTTGATTTTCGAGCCAAGTGGCGCAAGGGTGGACGTGCTCGACTAACGGAAGGGGTATTGCTGTAATCGCCGTTGTCTTCCTGTGGAACAAGCTTCCGCTGAGTCGTTGGAGTCAGGAAGGTCGAAGTCGGCAGTGTTCGGCGTGACAGTTGGCGAAGATTCTCGTCAGCGGCCAAGGATTCGTCGGGTTCCCAGGAAGGAGTGAAGATCGTCGGCGTCAGTGGCGTGGAAGTCGCCAGATGTTGTCCGTGCAGTGATTGGGGACCGACGTCAGTTACAGGAGAGGTAGCACCTGTGGAAACTAGGAAATGTCTGGCAATACAGAGCACAAAATTAGGTTTCGTTCCCTGTTCAATTCTGGTTCCCTTCTTCTTTGGCAAAGGCTTATTTTAAAGAGAATATTTGGCCTGACTCCATGAATAACTTGCCAATTAATTTTATTCTGTTTTCTATCTTTCCAAAGTGATTGTTGAATTCCCTTATTGGATGGATATTTTAAATTATCTTCCAAATGAGTTATTTCCGAATAAGTCTTTTCCAAAATAACAATTTCCCTATCTTGATTTCTTTGAATGACTTATTTTGATTTTAGATTAAATTTTATTTGTTTACCTAAATAGTTTGAGCTTGTCTTGCTCTCCTAAAATATCCTAAATTATCGAACCTCTTTATTCATGGTCTTGCTGGCCGGTCAACCCAGTAAGCCGTTTTCAAGCATGAACAAACACGTCCGAATACAAAGCAAAATACGTAGTGATATGATGCATAAATAATTAACGAAAATACGTAACATATAGTCGGATGCGACCTAGGTTTCATCAATTCTCCCGGGGTTGAAATAGCTCGACCCCGTTGAGAATACACAAAAACTGGTGGTGGTCGGTATGGTAAGCGACTCGAAGTCCGGTGGAATCGGTGGAGGCGATGCAGGCGGCCTGTGGTTAGCACTGAGTGGGCTTCCATAAAATGACGAATGGCCGGCTACATTGAATAACCGTCTCTTCCTCTGTTTTAGCTTATAGTACAAGCCGATAGTAAGTCGCCGCTTCCTGAAATAATAAGACACTCAATCTCCCGCTGAAAAGTATAACTCCCATGAATTTATAATTTTCAGAGGCTGCTTGCAAATCATTTGTTAGGAAGATGGAGGGAGAGAGAGATCTAGAGAAAGGGGCTAAGGAACTAGGGTTAGAGAGGGAGAGAGGGGAAGATACCTGATATATTCTTGCATGCCAACCAAAGGGGGGGGGGGGTCCGGGTATATTTATACCCGGACCCAAGGCCGGCCGGCCCCAATAGGGGCTGAACCGGGTGGGTTCAGCCCCCGAGGGCCGCTTCTTTAGATAGTGGGGGCTGAACCAATTGGTTCAGCCCCGTTGTCGTCTCCGGATCCCTTCCGTCGTCGCGTGTATTGACGCCCAAATAGGCGGGCACTGTCCGGGGGCGTAACATTCCCTGCCCCATCAAGAACCAGCTTGTCCCCAAGGTGGTAACCAAGATAAAGCTCCCGAAACTCCAGCAAATCCACCCAAGTGTTGTGTGTCGCAGTCATATGCTTCCACTTGACCAATACTTCAGGACGGTACTCGGTACCGCGATGTTTCCATTTGATCATCAAGACCTCCTCAGGTAGCAGACGTAGTACGCCCGCTGACGTAGCCTCGGGAAAAAATGGACTAGCTTGAACAGTGGCACCGATCTTCTTCTTCAATAAGGAGACATGAAAAGTCGGATGTATTCGCGACCCCTTGGGCAGTGCCAAAGTGTAGGCGACAGGACCAACCCGGTGAGTGATCCGAAAGGGGCCATAGTAGCGGGGTGCCAACTTATGGTTCGTCCGCTGGGCCACAGACAACTGCCTGTAAGGATGGAGCTTGAGAAAGACCTCATCACCGACCTGGAACTCCCGTTCAGTACGATGTCTGTCAGCCTGTGTCTTCATGCGATCCTGTGCTGATCGGAGATTCTCCCGTAGAGTCGCCAGAGTACGATCACGATCTCGGAGTGCCCGGTCAACAGCGGGCAACGCCGTGCTGCCCGGCTCATAACTGCTCAAAGAGAGTGGTGGGCGGTCGTAGACGACCTCAAAGGGGGTCAGCTTGCTGGCGGAATGGTACGAGGTGTTGTAGCAGTACTCAGCCCAATGTAACCAACTCGTCCAGGTACGCGGTTTATCAAGGACAAAACAGCGTAAGTAGGTCTCAACTCCCCGATTAAGAACCTCCGTCTGGCCATCCGTCTGCGGATGGTGGGCTGTGCTGAAACGCAAGGACGTACCTTGTAACCGAAAGAATTCCCTCCAGAAATGTCCCACAAAAGTCGGATCGCGATCTGAGATGATCGCCCGTGGTATGCCATGAAGTCGGACAATCTCACGGGCAAAAGTAGCGGCGACGGATTCTCCAGTGTACGGGTGGCTCAGGGCGATGAAATGCCCGTATCTGGACAACTTATCGACAACCAATAAAATAACGGACTTACCCTGAGATTTGGGCAACCCGTTGATGAAATCCATGGAGACAGTATCCCAAATCTAATGAGGAATTTCTAACGGTGTAAGCAAGACTGCTGGAGAGGTCGTCTCATACTTCTGACGCTGACACGTCTCACACTGTTGAACAAACAACTGAATATCACGCCGCATGCCTTTCCAGAAGACGTTTGCCCGGGCCCGTTGTAGGGTACAGAGTATACCGGCGTGACCACCTGTGGGGGAGGAGTGAAACTCATGCATCATGACTGTCCTCCATGCTGACTGCGAAGGGATGACCACACGGCCCTGATAGTACAACCTGTCATTCTGGAGATGATACCCCGGAACCGTCTCTTGTGCCTGTCAGAGAGCTTCTACAATAGGTTGCAACTCGGAGTCACGCCGAACCTCCTCCTGTATCTCGTCCACCGAGTCAATCAGGGGTGCTGAAATCTGCGCAAGGGCGCTCTCCGGCAAACGGGACAACGCGTCGGCCACCAAGTTCTCCTTCCCTTGGCGATAGATAATCTCATAATCGTAGCCCAGAAGTTTGGTTACCCACTTCTGCTGTAGAGGAAAGGAGACCCGCTGGTCCAGGAAATGCTTCAAACTCTGATGGTCGGTTCGAATCTGAAAGTGCCATCCCAAAAGATATGGTCGCCAAAGGGCCACTGCATGAACCACCGCCAGCATCTATTTCTCATAAGTGGATAGTAGTGTCCGAGGGGCTAATGCCTTACTGTAAAAGGCGAGGGGTCGGCCCTCCTGCATCAAAACAGCACCAATGCCCACACCCGACGCGTCTGTCTCCACCACAAAATTTTTGGTGAAATCTGGAAGTGCAAGTACTGGAGTGGACATCATTGCCTGCTTGAGCGCCTGGAAAGCCTCTTCCGCCTCCTCGTGCCAACTGAAGGAATCTTACTGGAGTAACTGGGTGAGAGGCCTGGTGATCTTGCCGTAGTCCTTCACAAAGCGGCGATAGTACCCAGTGAGGCCCAAGAAGCCCCGTAGAGCCCGAACAGTCTGGGGTCGCGGCCAGGAAAGCATACTCTCAATCTTCTTGGGGTCGGCTCGGACGCCCGGAGCCGAGACCAAATGCCCCAAGTATTCCACTTCCTCCTGACCGAAGGAACACTTAGAGCGCTTGACATAAAGCCGGTTCTGGCGAAGAACGGAAAAAACCTGCTCAACATGGGTGACGTGCTCCTCCCAACTGGCGCGTATATCAGGATGTCATCGAAGAAGATCAACACAAAAGAGCGAAGCAATGGGCAGAAGATCTCATTCATGTTGGCCTGAAAATAAGACGGCCCATTGGTCAGTCCATTCGCCATGACCAGGAACTCGTAGTGTCCATCATGTGTCTGAAACTTGTCTTTGACAGTCGAACTGTTCAACCCACGGTAGTCCATACAAAACCGCCACGACCCATCCTTCTTTTTGACGAGGATGATCAGAGCCGAAAAAGAACTCGTACTGGGACGGATAAGACCTGCATCCAACATTTCCCGGACACTGCGCTCGATCTCGGCCTTCTGAATATGCGGGTACCGGTATGGTCGGATGTTGACCGGCTCAGCCCCCTCTTTGAGCTGGATTCGATGATCTCAAAATCCCTGTGGTGGCAGAGTGCGTGGCTCCTGAAAAATATCGGTGTACTGCTCCAGAAGAGGCTGCATCTGGCTAGGTACCCCTGACTGCCATGTATTAGCCGACCGTGCCCGCATCAGAACCATCATTAGGCTTCCTTCCTCCTCCAGGCGCTGTAAACTCCGAACTGAGATTTCCTTCACCGGGGATGACCTAAGGCCCTTCAAACAGAATTGCTTCCCATGTTGCACAAACTCCATCGTCATGTCATCCCAGTCAAATGTCACCCGTCGCAGCCAGTGTACCCCGAGCACCATATTGAAACCTCGGATAGGGAGAAGATAGACATCTGTCCGACCGATATAACCCTGGATGTTAAGCTCCACCCCTTTCATAACCCCTTCGCACTGCAACTTGCTCCCATCTGCCACCATAACCTGAAAAGCGGCACCCGGGTCGATCATGTGTCCCACTCGGCGTGCTACCTCTGGATGCATAAAGTTGTGGGTACTCCCACTATCCACCAAAATCGTTACCCTCTCCTGGCTGTTTCTCCCAGTCATTCTCATTGTCAGAGGAGCGTTGAAGCCTTCCATCGCCTGGATCGACACACCAAACTCCGTTAGATCCAAATCTTCGTCCCATTCGGAGTCGGGCTGACCGCCGTCCTCCGTCTCCTCATGAAGCATAAAGACCTGTATCTTTTGGCACTTGTGTCCCGGAGTGAACTTCTCATCACAATTAAAACACAACCCTTTTTCTTTTCTGACTGCCAATTCACTCCAGGAGAGCCGTGTCACCGTCGGCTTGCCACATGCTGGTGGATCCCGCCGCACAACTGCTGGGGCCGCGGGTGGCCTACCTGGGACTCGAGCCCTCTGTCTGTTGAAGCGTTCCTCCTGAATCCGTGCCAATGTGATCGCATGATTTAAAGTACGGGGCATATGTGACTGTACTTCGTCACGAAGGTGCTCCTTAAGTCCCGAGATAAAACAACTCAAGAGCGTCCTTTCTTCCCAATGCACCCGGTTCGCCAACTTCTCGAATTCAGTGCGGTACTCCACCACCGTCCCCTTCTGACACAGTCTCTGAAGGAGGGCCTCGAAGTCCTCGTATTCAAGCGGCCCAAATCGGGCTGTAAAACCCTCCACAAACTCCGACCAGGGCACGTACTCCCGCCCCCGTAAGAACCACTGCGTCCACTGAAATGCATCGTCCTCTAGATAAAAAGAAGCCAACTGGACCCACTGTCCCTCCGGTACGTCCTGATAATTGAAAAAATTTCTACTTTCTGGACCCACTCCAATGCATCCTCCCGTTGAATCGTGGGAAATTCATGCGGGTTAGTTTAGGGGGATGCGTGCTCTTGGAGCGGGTTGACCGAGCCAACCTTGCCCTTGCCCATTCCATGTTGGTTGCCTCGGCTCCATCGGGTTAATGTTGGCGCCCGGGAAGCCCTGAAATTGCTGGCCGCCCCAAGGACCGCCGAAGCCGTAGCCCGCTTGAGGCCCGACGCCATGCGGGGGAGGCAAGATGCCTCCCATTCCTCCCGCTGGACCTCCTGTGGCCCTCCCTGCGTCCGCCGGTTCGTTGCCGAGCCGCTTCCAGGCCGGACGGGCCACCTGCTCGCTGCTGGCGTGTCGCGCCCAGGACGGAGGGCCCGCGCCTGCCTGCTCGCTGCTGGCGTGTCGCGCCCGGGGCGGAGCGCCTGCGCCTGTCTCCGCTGCCCGTATCGGGGCTGGGGCTAGGGCCGCTCCTCCCCACGCCGTAGCCATACCAGCGACCCCGCCGCCATTCGACCTGCTCGATCCCGCGACTGTACGCGCGGGATCGGTCGATCCCGCTAAATCCCTCCCCGATTCCGCCTGATTTTGCAGACCAGCGACCTCTTGATGTGTCTGCGCCTTCCCCTTCAGACTTTGCGCAAGGAGCGCTTTGATTTCATCCATTCGTACGTCGATCCGTTCTTCCAATCTTTGCGTAGAAGCCCTCATGTTCTCCTCGATGGTTGCCCCCGAATCCGACAAACCAATGTAATTTTCTTCTAGGGTTTCCAATCGAGCGATGTCCTCCTGAGTGCATGTGGTAACCATGGTGGAGAATCAAATGCTTTGATACCAAATGTTAGGAAGATGGAGGGAGAGAGAGAGAGAGAGATCTAGAGCAAGGGGCTAAGGAACTAGGGTTAGAGAGGGAGAGAGGGGAAGATACCTGATATATTCTTGCGTGCCAACCAAAGGGGGTTTCCGGGTATATTTATACCCGGACCCAAGGCCGGTCGGCCCCAATAGGGGCTGAACCGGGTGGGTTCAGCCCTCGAGGGCCGCTTCTTTAGATAGTGGGGGCTGATCCAGTTGGTTCAGCCCCGTTGTCGCCTCCGGATCCCTTCCGCCGTCGCGTGTATTGACGCCCAAATAGGTTGGCGCCGTCCGGGGGCGTAACATCATTTGCAACATTTTTATGTAGTTCTCTTAAATAATTAATGGGAAATTGAGCGTGAAAGAAAATGCGTTCATGGAATGATGAAGAATGACGATGACGCAGATATGCTATAAAAAGGTCATTAGCAATTTCAGATGGAAATTTAGTGGTAGCACGAATTTTAGAATTGTTAAATGCAAGTTCAATCTGTGGAAACACAAAATCCCATATTTTTGGATTCGCCCCGGTCAAACACCTGAGAAACTCTTCCAAAATCCGATTAATATTTTTGGTTTGTTCTCCCATCTGAGGAAGGAGAGCCTTGGCGCACCGGTTAAGGTGTTGTCGTGTGACCTTGAGGTCACGAGTTCGAGTCCTGGAAGCAGCTTCTTGCAAAAATGCAAGGTAAAGTTTGCCTACATTTCACCCTTGTGGTGGGACCCTTCCCCGGACCCTCGCTGCGTGGGGATGCTTTGTGCACATGGCTGCCCTTTTTTTCTCCCATCTGAGAATGAGACGCGTCACTAAACTCGAGTGGAACTCCATATCGTTCCCAAGAAATTTTCCAGGGAGATATCATTAAAAGTCTAATATCTTGTTGTCATTCAACATGTTCACATATATCCATCTTTATTGGGAGTGATTTTTTTTGGAATTCTCTCTATTTTTATAACAATAATTTTGATAAAAATATCGATAATTTGATAATATAGTGCATTAGATACGTGTATATTCAGAGGATAATGTAGTGAAATAAAATAACGATCTCGAAATATAAAATCAATATATTGTGATGACTCTAATGTGAGTGACAAATGATCATCAAACAAAATTTTTGCGGGCTCAGGGGTAGGCAACTGTAGAAGACAAGGTGACTCGAGAAATACTGAGATTGAGTCTATGTCATCTAAGGTGAGTGACACGTCGTTAGCGAATTCTTCTTCCTGGAGCAGGGGCTCGGGAAGAAACTCAGTGACTACAGATGGTGATTCAATGGGGGCAAGTGGAGTCACTACTTCAATTGGGATGTCATAAATAGGAGGAAGAAGCTCTTCTTCCTGAAGCTAGCTGAGGCGCAAGAAAGAGCTCCTCGACTAAAGGTAGTGCCAAGGTGGGGGTAGGTGTGGGCAAGGTGCTCGCGGGGGAAATGACGAGACTAGAAAGAGGACTACTAATGGACCTAATCCCGGATTCCACTCTATGGTACGAAGTTGGGAGGTAGTTAGGTAAAACATAATACTTGTGTACTTTAGAGTCAAGTTTTTTTACCGATGTCTACAAGTCGTTCACGTCTTGTTTTAAATTAGTGGAGAGTACCTCAACGTTTTTCATTAAAATTTTAAGACGTTCATCAAAATCATCTACGCTATTCTCTACGTGATTCCCCATAAAATAATTTTTAAAGACTTAAATACGTTTAAATGGTTTATTGTTTAAATCTTAATTTAAAAACATTTTTTCTAAATTTTATTTTTTTAAATATTTATAATAGTGGAATGTTTAATGATAGAAACGACACTAGTTATTTTTTTAACTCTAAAAATTAAATGCGCAAAATGATGTTTTTATTATGAAATAAAGTTTTTAATATAAAAAAAATCCGATTAAAATTTATAAACTAGAAATAATAAACACCTTTTTTTAGAAAAATACGGATCGCTTGATTTGCGATAGAAGTAAATCAACCTCCTCTGATACCAAACTGATGTAAACCAAAATTAGGGTTTTGAGAACATACACTTTTAGGCGATCTATTTTTAAGATTGATGTAGGCAGAGCGACAAAAAACTTAAGTTTTGGAGTATATCAGTCTCAATGTTTAACTTCATCAAACCGTTAATCGTTATACGGAGAACCAGTGATGCATTCCAATCAAATCCACAGGTGAAGAAATGAAATTAAACTCATAGCTCGTTACGCTCTCAATCTCAGGCGGTCGATTATGTTTTAAATTTAATTATTCGCAATCCGAGAGGGAAATTCCCTTGTGTGTGCGGATTGATCCTCACACGAATCTATGACTCCACAAACAAGATTTTCATAAAACAATTTATGAAAGAAAAATAACGATAATGTTGAATACTTAGGAAGATTTGGGCAAGCTCACGATTATTTAAGAGAACCAATAAAAGTTGTACTAAGAATTTTAAGCAAATAGTTTAGGGCTTTACCCTGCTGCAATTAATGGTTGATTTCCGAGCCAAGTGGCACAAGGGTGGACGTGCTCGACTAACGGAAGGGGTATTGCTGTAGTCGACATCGTCTTCCTATGGAACAAGCTTTCGCCGAGTCGCTGGAGTCAGGAAGGTCGAGGTTGACAGCGTTCGGTGCGGCAGTTGGCGAAGATTCTTGTCAGCGACCAAGGATTCGTCGGGTTCCCAGGAAGGAGCGAAGATTGTCGGCGTCACTGGCGTGGAAGTCGCCGGATGTTGTCCGTGTAGTGATTGGGGACAGGCGTCAGTTGCGGGGGAGGTAGCACCTATGGAAACTAGGAGATGTCCGTCAATACAGAGCACGAAATTAGGTTTCATTCCCTGTTCAATTCTGGTTCCCTTCTTCTTTGGCAGAGGCTTATTTTAAAAATATTTGGCATGGCTCCATGAATAATTTGCCAGTTAATTTTATTCCGTTTTCTATCTTTCCAAAGTGATTGTTGAATTCCCTTATTGGATGGATATTTTAAATTATCTTCCAAATGAGTTATTTCAGAATAAGTCTTTTCCAAAATAACAGTTTCCCTATCTTGATTTCTTTGAATGACTTTTTTAGATTAAATTTTATTTGTTTACCTAAATAGTTTGAGCTTGCCTTGCTCTCCTAAAATATCCTAAATTACTGAACCTCTTTATTCATGGTCTTGCTGGCCGGTCAACCCAGTTAGCCGTTTTCAAACATGAACAAACACGTGCGAATAAAAAGCAAAATACATAGTGATATGATGCATAAATAAATAACGAAAATACGAGACATATAGTCGGATGCGACCTAGGTTGCATCATCTTCCCTCTTCATGATCTCTTCCTCCTCTTCACTCCCCTCCATGAGGTTCTTCTACTTCTTTAGCTTACGATATTAAGAACTCCAAATCAAGCATAGGTTCTTCAGGACGAAATGGTCTATTTATAGGCACGAACCTATCCGCAGTTTTTTTAGCCCGACACGGCCGTGTCTCTTGTCCGTGTCGATCAAAAGTCGCGTATTTCACTTCAAACCGTCTCCCAACTGTTGAGCATGGTCATATGACACGCCTTGGTCAATTAGGACGTTTATCTCTCTGTCTTTGGTCTCCAAAAATAATCCAAAAGTGCTCCAATTCGCCCCAATTTGCTCGTGCCTGCTCGTATATAACTTAAACACGCATTAGTAAAGAAATAATCAAATATTAGCTCATTTCACTTGATGAAATATTAGCTCATTTCACATGATGAAATAGAGAATAAAATGTATATAATTAAGTATCATCAATTATATATTTTGCAGGACACTATAAAGTGCAAGAATGACCAAGGAAAATCATATCTGCCAATATCTCATGTAAACTTTCAAACAACATATATTACTCTATGAGTAGCCAGCTTGAAGATTGTGTTATAGTGTTCATGTTCGACACTGTAAAAATCATTTGAAAGTGTTATCAGTGTGTATATCAGTCTAAGGTTGTGCTGCTTTTAAAAAAAATTCATCTCTATCACCAACTAGATTTTAGCTTATTTTTATTTGCTCTCAATGTTATTCTAATGCTTGTACTTGCACAGAAAATATACTTGTATTGCCAAAAATCACGAGCTTGCAGAAATTGAGTTTAATTTCATATGAAGGGGAAGGGTTCCAATATAAATGTTAAAAAAGAGTGCAGGTTTTCAATATAAATGATAAAGATATTCCTATATGTTCCCCCAAAGATGGCGGACATAGTCCATTCAATACAATCTATTTTTATATCAAAACTTAAAATTGGTAGGTGGTCATGCACTAAGAAATATTAGTGTGGTAATAATGAAATCAAATAAGTTGAAATAAAGATGTTCTTTTTCCAAGTTAAATATGCTATTATTTGTGATCTATAATTGTTCAAAAAATGAACATCATGCCCTTGAATTATGTTAATCTCTATTTGATTCTTAACTCTTCATTCTTGGAATTCTTATGTTTACAGTTTGATGCTAACTTTGTACGGTTGGGGAATGGTTTCAGATTAACTAGCTGCCTCTAACCTTTTTGGTGTTAGGTGCCTTTGCTCCCTTAGTAGAATGTCTGAGAAGGGTGCAAGTTTAGTGGAGCAACTGTTCCATATATTCTTCAGGCATCTATGTAATCCCAATTTTGATAACAAGCAGGTATTGCTTACATGTATAGCACGCTTACTATAAAATTTTTATTATTGTTTTTTTCTTTTGTTTAAATTAGACATTTGACCCTTCATTCTATCTATTTGTTGCTATTCCATTTTATGTTGTCTTGGTGCTCTTTCTCTTAAAAAACAATCTCGCACAAAATAATTGCAATGTACCAAATCCGCTGAGGGCAGTTTAATGAGACCGGGGAGTGTCTTTGGGGTAGAAATGCTCAGAGAAAGACAACTCCTAGTAGGTTTCTAGGATGACATGTTTCTAGGTGAAAGAAGGTGCAAGAATAAACTGAATCTCGCATTGAAATTAGAACGAAAGTTGTTTGGCTTAAGTAATAATTGAGACCCTAAAACGAAAGGTGCCTTTTCAGAATAAGTGGTGGAGCTATGTTAGAAACTTTGTAGTTAAGCGTGCTCCGGTGAGAGTAGTTTTAAGATGTGTGACCTCCTAGGAAGTACTCATATGCAACTTGTGGAAAAGGATAAACCTTGTGGTTCAGCTCAGTATGGAATGAGCTGAACCAAAGTGGATAATACATCTAATGTTGTGTGTTGGATCATTACAAATGATATTAGAGTTAGGATTCTTGCAGTACGATGTGTGGTTCAGGGATGAGCCAAGCGAAAGCTAGTTGGCCTTTATCATCCCGAATCCAATGAGGTTGGTCCAATGAGGGTGGGGAGTGTCTTTGGGGCAGAGAGGCCCAAAGGAAAACAATTCATAGTTGACTTCTAAGATGACAAACTTCTAGGTGAAAAGAAGTATAAAATTGAACTGATTCTTGCATCGAAATTGGAGGGTAAGTTGTTGGCCTTGTGTAATAATTTGGCCCTTCAAATATCATATGCACTTTTTCGGAGCAAGTGATGGAGTTGTGTTGGAAACTATGTAGTTAAACGTGCTCCTGTGTGAGTAGTTCTGAAATGAGTGATCTTCTGAGAAATACTCGTAGATCACGTGTGACAAAGGATAAAATCGTGTAGTTCAGCTCAGTATGAGATGGGCCGAGCCAAAGCAAACAATATCTTTGATATTATGAGTTCAACTATTACTTAAACCCAATAACTTTTCCTCTAATTCTGATGCAAGATTCAGTTAATTCTTGCACTTTCTTTCACCTAAAAGTTTGTCATCCTTGAAGCTTATCAAGAGTAAATATCAGAGCCGCTTTTTTGGAGCAAGTGTTGTGTTGAAAACTTCGTAGTTAAGCTTGCTCCAGTGGGTGTAGTCCTGGGATAGGTGACCTACTAGGAAGTACATAGGCCACATGCGGAAAAAGGTAAAATTATGCGGTTCAGCTCAATATTGGATGGGCACGGATAATAACTATGATATATTAGGTTGAGTTGTTACAATTCTTTTGTTTTTAACTGCATTAACTAGCAAACTGTGAACTAGGTCTTGTAAAATATTTTTACTTTGCAGCAAATTGTTATAATAAATTATTCTGGTGTCACATTCCTTTTTTTGTCCATTAAGAACCATTTGACACGTGTACTTTACACTGCTTATGTTGATGGTTGGCTCTTATGAGTGACTAACATTACTATTCTTGTCCTTTCATTTATTTTGTACCTATAAAATATTAAATTGTTTGTACATTATTTATATATAAATATATTTTTTTATTTATTTGGTTATATCTTGCCAGTAATTGTTATTTGAATATGTTTAATTAAATTTGATTAGTCATCAATGTTTTTTTTCGAACTTCCAGTCATTAGATCAAATCAAAAATTGAAGGTTGTTGTTATGTTGACTACCATGATAAATTCACGTTAAATAATATGAAATGGATCCAAATTTAAATTTTACTAGTGCTAGGCCTTTCCTAGAAGCAACAAGCCATGGATTAACTTGATTGTGGTTATAAATAGACTAGGATATTGTTATGCCCCCGAACGCGTTGCGATTCACGGGGCATCATTATGCTTGACGACCGAAGGAGGCCACAATGAGCAACGGGGCTGAACCATCCGGTTCAGCCCCCAATCACTAAAAGGAAGCCTGTGGGGCTGAACCACACGGTTCAGCCCCTAGGTGTGGGGGGGGGGGGGGGGGGCCCCTCTATTCCCGGGGTATTTATAACCCCGGGACTCTCTTGGATGGGCTATGAAGATTATTATTTAGGTATTCTCCCTCCTTCCCTCTCAACCCTAATCCTAATCTCTCCTTCTCTGGATCTTCTTCATTCTCGCTCTCTCCCTTCTGCGTTCATAACATTTGGTATCAAAGCTTCTTCCTCCGACCATGGTGAACACCCGCTTGCACGAAGAGGCCGACCGATTGGCAACCCTAGAAGAGAACTACGTCGGATTGACGGACACGGTAGCGGCCATCGAAGAAAGGATGAAGACCTCGACCCAACAATTGGAGGAGCGAATGGACGCCCGCATGGAGGAGATCAAATCCCTTCTAGCACAAAATCTGAAGGGCAAAGCTTCGGCCAACGAAGGATCGGAGGCGGAAGCATCAGATCCGCTTCCGCCGCACCATCCGCCCCCGTGGTCGGACGGAATCCACCCGCAGCATCCGTGCGGGGGAACACAAGCGACATCCGCGAGGGGAGGACCCGACGGGAACCAGCGGCATGCGTTCGACCTGGGAGTGCCGCCGACGGCTTGAAGCGAACCCGCAACAGGCTGCACGACTCCCTGGCGACCATTGGAGCCAACGGCGGGGTCGTTCGTCCTGGGCGACCTATCAGCGGGCTGGAGCGTGGTCGGGGAAGGTTGTACGGCCAATGGGCGCCCTGTGGAGCACGCAACGGGACAATTTTGACCTACGGGGAATTCGGGCGCGTCGATTGGAGGAGTTGCCGGACTTTTACCCCTTCCACAGGCCGTTGAACAGCCTACGGGCTACGAGAATGGCGACCAATGGCACACGCGACCACCACCGACCGGTGTCTACGGAGGAGGCCAACACATGAGTGGCTGACAAGGAAGGGAACGATTTTTTCTGGGCGTAGCCCAAGGGGGAATGCATTTTCCCAGACCCCAAGGACCGCACCCCCCTATGGAGCAGCAGAGGGAAGCGGGGTACGGACAGGAACCAGGGTGTACAGGCAGGCAAACCAGAGGGCCTACATGCTTCCGAAGAGGACTTGCATGAATTTCCCCAAATTCAGAGGAGATGCGTTGGAGTGGGTGCAGAAGACGGAACTATTTTTCAATTATCAGGAAATTCCCGAGGAGCAATAGGTGCAACTGGCAGCTTTCCACTAGAGGATGACGCCTACCAGTGGACGCAGTGGTTCTTGAGGGCCCGTGATTACGCGCCATGGACGGAGTTCGTAGAGGAATTTTTGGCTCGATTTAGTTCTGTGGAGTATGAGGACGTTGATACCATGCTACAGAAGCTTCGACAGAAGGGAACAGTGATGGAGTACCGCACCGAGTTTGAGAGGTTGGCCAACAGGATCCGATGGGAAGGAAAACGCTGCTGAGTTGTTTCGTCTCGGGTCTGAAGGATCATCTGAGGGACGAGGTCCATGCCTATATGCCCCGCAGCTTGAGTCACGCCATCAGTCTCGCACGGATACAGGAGGAGCGTTTCAACAGACAGAAACCGCACCATGTGTAGTGCCGCCACGGCTACCACACCTGCCAGGAGAGATCCGTCGGCGGCCGGCCGCCTGACGGTGACTAGATTGACCTGGACTGAGCTGCAGGCGAAGAAGGAGAAAGACTTGTGCTTCAACTTCGATGGAAATTACGGGCCCGACCACAAGTGCCAGAAGATCTAGGTTTTCATGCTGCTAGAGGAGGGAGAGGAAGAAGAAAGCACCGCGTTGGAACTAGAGGAGGAATTGGATTTGACGGAATTTGAGGTGTCCATACATGCAATGGAGGGGATATAAGGCCCCCCTCACTATGCGCATAGCGGGGAAAGTGACCCAGGAGTGGGTTACAATTCTGATCGATCGTGGGAGCACCCACAATTTCATCAACCCTGTCGTGACACTGAAGGTGGGACACACAGTAGACCGGGGCGCCGCTTTCCAGGTCATGGTAGCATATGAGAGCAAACTAAGGTGTGAAGGGGTGATGAGGGGAGTCGAACTGCGGATGCAGGGGTACACTTGCCGCAACGACGTCTACCTTCTACCCATCCGGGGATCTGATATAGTACTAGGAGTCCAGTGGCTGAGACAGTTGAAGAGAGTCACCTTTGACTGGGACCAGATGACCATGGAGTTCACACAGCTCAGGAAGGATTACTGCCTTCACGGCCTCAAATCATCTCCGCTGAAGGAGATCTCTGTCAGGAGTTTGGAACGTCTGGGCGAGCAGGGCAGCTCGATGGCGATGATCATGGGGCTAGCATCGGCCACTCATATTCCATCAGAGATTCCAGAGCATATGCGACCCGTGTTGACCCAGTACGAAGATGTCTTTCAGGAGCCGTACACACTTCCTCCGCCGAGGTTCAGAGACCACACAATTTAGCTCAAGGTGGGGTCGGAACCCACCAATGCCAGACCGCACCGCTACCTGCACATACAGAAGACAGAGATCGAGCGTAGCGTTAGAGAGATGCTTGCTACCGGGATCATCCGTCCGAGTACAAGTTCTTTCTCTTCGCCTATCATTCTAGTTAAGAAGAAAGACGACTCATGGTGGTTCTGCATTGTTTACCGAGGCCTAAATAGTTCTACAGTCAAAGACAAATTTCCCATACCCATGATTGAGGAGCCGCTAGACGAGCTACACAGCGTGCCTATTCACCAAGTTGGACCTGCGTTCCGGCTACCATCAAATTCGGATGCGGGAGGGGGACATCCACAAGACTGCTTTCAGGACCCATGACGGACATTACGAGTTTCTCGTGATGCCTTTCGGGCTAACCAACGCCCCGTCCACATTTCAAGACTTGATGAACGAGATCTTTCGGCCGCTTCTGCGCCGTTCAATGCTTATCTTCTTCGACGACACCCTGATCTACAACAGCAGTTGGAAGGAGCATGTGAAGCAAGTCCTCACCATTCTGCGCCAGCATCAGCTATATGCCAAGCAGTCCAAGTGTTCTTTCGGCCAAGCGGAGGTCGAGTATCTGGGCCATCTAGTTTCGGCACAGGGCGTTCGGGCCGACCCACACAAAATCGAGAGCATGATAACCTGGCCCCGCTCTACGACGATCCGGGCTTTGTGGGGATTCCTCGGGCTCACGGGCTACTACCGTCGGTTCGTGAAGGACTACGGCAAGATCGCGAGACCGCTCACTCAGCTATTACAGAAGGATGCCTTCGTGTGGCAGGAGGACGCCGAGGCGGCTTTTCAGGCTCTAAAACGGGCCATGACGACTACGCTGGTCCTGGCTCTTCCGGATTTCAGCAAGGAGTTTGTGTTGGAGACCGACGCATCCGGGGTAGGAATTGGCGCGGTGTTGATGCAGGAAGGGAGACCCCTGGCCTATTTCAGCAAGGCATTGGCTCCGAGGACCCTATGGTTATCCACCTATGAGAAGGAGATGCTAGCCATCATACACGCGATGGCCTTATGGAGGTTGTACTTGCTGGGACACCATTTCAAGGTTCGCATCGGAGTTTGAAACACTTCCTGGAGCAACGAGTAGCCTCCCCTCTTCAGCAGAAATGGGTGAACAAGTTGTTGGGCTATGATTATGAGATCGTCTACAAGCAAGGGAAGGAGAACGTGGCCGACGATGCTCTATCACGACTCCGGGAGAGCTCACTCTCCCACATTTTGGGTCTCCTGATCGACCCTCTCGACGACATACACGAAGAGGTACAACAGGATCCCGAGCTCCCGATCATCGTGGATGCACTACGACAAGAACAAACGACCACACCGGGGTACCAGTTACAGGGAGGGCAACTATATTACCAGGGACGAGTCGTTCTTCCATTTACTTCAGTCTGGAAGACAGTTATGATGCATGAGTTCCATTCTTCTCCGATGGGGGGACATACAGGCGTGCTCCGAATTCTCCAACGACTGAGGGCAAATGTCTTTTGGAAAGGTTTATGTCAGGACGTACAACAGTTTGTGCAGTAGTGTGAGGTTTGCCAATGATAGAAATATGAAACAACCTCCCCAGTGGGCTTGCTCACTCCGCTGGAAATTATGCACCATATTTGAGACACGATCTCCATGGACTTCATAGACGGACTACCCAAATCTCAGGGCAAGTCCGTCATCTTGGTCGTGGTCGACAAACTCTCAAGTACGGGCACTTCCTCGCCATCCCTACACCCGGGAATCGGTAGCCGATTTTTTTGCCCGAGAGTTCGTTCGACTGCATGGCGTACCCCGGTCTATCATTTCGGATCGCGATCCGGTGTTCGTCAGCAAGTTCTGGCGGGAGCTTTTTCGGTTACAAGGTACGCGGTTGCGCCTGAGCACGACCAACCATCCCCAGACGGACGGACAGACATATGTTCTCAATCGGGGGGTGGAGACATACCTCCGATGCTTCATGATGGACGAGCCACGCACTTGGACCCGCTGGTTACATTGGGCAGAGTACTGCTACAACACCTCCTATCATACAGCCAACAAGCTTACCCCGTTCGAGGTCGTCTATGTCCGCCCTCCGCCATCCTTGGGTTCTTACGAGCCAGGCAGCATAGCTCTTCCAGCTGTTGACCGCACACTGCGCGACCGGGATCGCACCTTGGCCCTCCTACGGGACAACCTCCGAGCGGCTCAGGACATGATGAAAACACAAGCAGACAAACATCGGACAGAGCGGGAGTTAGCGGTCGGAGACGAAGTCTTCCTCAAACTCCAACCTTACCGACAGCTCTCCGTCTCTTGCCGGACAAATCAGAAATTGGCACCACGGTACTACGGACCGTTCCACATTACTCATCGGGTAGGACCGGTGGCCTACACCTTAGCGCTTCCGCAAGGCTCCCGTATTCACCCAACCTTTCATGTCTCCCTTCTCAATAAGAAGATTGGCGACACAGTTCAAGCGAGCCCTCTATTACCTGAAGCTACTACGACAGGGGAACTGCGGCCCTCACCGGAGGAAATCTTGCTAACCAAGTGGAAGAAGCGGGGCACTTAATACCGTCCCGAGATCCTGGTTAAATGGAAGAACTTGACAGCTGCACACAACACCTGGGTTGATCTGCTAGAGTTCCGTGACTTGTTTCCAGACTTCCACCTTGGGGACAAGTTGGTGCTTGATGGGGAGGAGAATGTTATGCCCCCGAACGCGCTATGATTCACGGGGCATCATTATGCTCGACGACCAAAGGAGGCCACAAGGAGCAACGGGGCTGAACCATCCGGTTCAGCCCCCAATCACTAAAAGGAAGCCTGCGGGGTTGAACCACACGGTTCAGCCCCTATTGGGGGGGCCGACCGGCCCCCTCTAGTCCCGGGGTATTTATAACCCCGGGACTCTCTTGGATGGGCTATGAAGATTATTATTCAGGTATTCTCCCTCCTTCGCTCTCAACCCTAACCCTAATCTCTCCTTCTTCTCTAGATCTTCTTCATTCTCGCTCTCTCCCTTCTGCGTTCATAACATATATAGTGGGATGTCACTCTTAAGACTCTTAAGTAGCGTGTCACAATTTAACCTGATTATGGTGAAAAATAGGCAAGTGTAAGATATTACCGCCAAGTATGCCGCATCAAATTTATTTGATTGTGGTGAAAAGTAAGCAATAGTCATCTAGCTTTAAGTCTCTAATAGTAAGATTATATTTGCTACATGGATTTTGTGGAATTTAAATGTGAAGAGAGAATTGATGGGCACAATGATTAGAATAGGAATATATATTGCATGTTTACAAGTGATTATTGGAAATAGGACATTGAGGATGGTTATAAGTTAGAGAAGGTTAAAAATATGAATGTGGCTGGGTTGGTGGTGAATGAAGAGTTAAAAAACTTCAATTGTGTGAATATGGGTTGTTATATGTGATATGTATACTCTTCACTCAGACTGAAGATATGTATGCATGTGCTTGGGCAAGTTGTCTTTCCAAGTGTATCTTTTATTAATATTGTATTAGTATTTCATCTTTTTATCCTTAGTCTTTTTTGTCTTATTTGGAGTGCCGAATGAGATTCTGTATTTTTTCTGTAATTTAGGTTAAGAATTAGGAATATTGAAAAATTGAAATGTAATGGGCTAATATGAAATATGGCCCATACATGATACGACCCAGAGAATTATTTATGCAATTATATGATATTTGAGCTTGGAGGTTTATTCTAAACTAAATTCAACTACTGCCCTAGAGAGGTTTATTTACCAATTTAAGCAACTAATTTGTTTAGCTTTTAATTAGTATGCTTGCTTATGAAAATTAAGTGGACTAGTCGTTCCGTTTTTTGTCGTTTTCAAGTTCTGAAAACCGCACTGCACAGCCTACTCTCAGTTTATAAAATTTCTAAACCGCACCATTATTACACTGCTCTGTTTAAAATCCTGTGTGTTTTGTGTTGTGCAGGCGGTTTTTACGGTTTGTAGTTTTTAATGCTCACCCCTATCAAAAACCCATTAGTTCTTTCCACTGTCTTCTGCCCCTCCAGAATGAGTTGCACTGGATTGTGGTTTCTTTTCACAATCGTTTTGATCACCTGGACACCACCCTCACCTATATATTTGTGGCAACACATGAACTTAATGCTCGACTCGTGCCTACCTCCCTATTCAAAAATCCAATACCATACTTTGCATCCCAACTCGACACTTATTTTCCAGACGCACAACCTCCGCCCCTTGATTTTATCACACAACTATCACCACATGTTCTTCATGTTGCACAACCTCTGATTCATGATTTTGACCTCTCAGTGACCTCCATTTCTACTTCAACAACAACCTCTGTCCATTTCAAACCAACCCTCATTTTTCTAAGCTGCTCGCAACCTCCGATGTCTCACCACATTCTACTGTGGTTCCCTAAATTTTTGCATCCTACCTTACTATCTCTTCATAGTCGAGCCCAACATCGACCATCGAACATAAGGCCTGTTTGGCTCGGCTGCAGCGTTGAGAGAAGCAGTGGTGGGAAGCAGTGGTGGATGAAACAGTTATTTTGCAGAGTGGTGAGAAAATTCATGAAGCTGTTTGAAAAACAGTATTTGCAGTGCTGTTTGAAAAAGTGGTGCATGTTTATTTATTTGCATGCTATTAAAATAAATAAGATATTATTTATAAATTAATATAATTTTAATAAAAATAATATATTATTTATAAGCATCATTAATATTTTAACAATGTTAATTATTAATGTTATTAATATGTATTAATATATATATATAATAGATTGATATAATGTTATTATATATATATTAATAACATCAATTAATTATGCTATTAATATAAAAATTTATATAATATAAGTTTGTATAAACTTTAATACACTCATACAAATGTATACTATAAATTTGTAAAAATGTATATAATACTTTGATATAATATATATAATATAAATTGTATTAATTATTTGCACTAATAATTAATTTTTAATATTTACCAAATTCATTCAACTAATAAGCTTAATCTGACTGTTAATTATTAGTTAATATTATTAAAAAACAGTATTTAAAATGAATATAATTAATAAATACTACTAATAATAAAATAGTATTAAACTAATAATTACAACATTAACAAAAATATAGACTAATTAACATGAATATAAATAAAAGATAAACTAATTATAATATATTTAAAATGTTAATTATATATAAAGTTATATATAAATATAACTTTATATATATATAATTATTATTGATATATATATATAAATTTATATATAAATATAACTGTATATATATAGAGTTATTATTGATATATATATATTTATATTTTTTAAGAATAGCAGTACTTCAACCCTTTTTCAGGGCTGCAACGCTGTCGTTGCCTGTCGTGCTGGAAAAGGGCAGTGGCTTCTTGGCACCGCCCGCTAAAGGGTTTGGCGGGGTGGCCGGAAAAGCTGCGACATGCAGCACCTATGCCGCCCCGCCAAACAGGCCCATAATCTGAAGCTTATTTTACAGGAGTATTTTTTACGTACGGGACCCATAAATGAGAACCGTGCGGGTGAAATCATATCCATCCGATTAGCTATCAGACCGCCAACAAAACACGATGTCTGATCCGATTTCCGTTCGGATTTTAACAAAGATCGATGTCCGGCTAGATATAATTTTTAAAACATTTTTTTATGCATAATTAGGATCTTAAAATATTTGTAAAAAATTTCTAATTAATATTTTATAAATGGTTTTAATAAAAAACAATTATCTTTTAATAAAAATCAAATTTTCATGGGTCACCCGTACCATTCTCTTGGTACAGCTCCCGTATGTAAATTTTTTTCATTTTACAGACCCGTTCCCTTAAGCATTACTGTTATCGCAATTTTAGTCATGCATGTCCCCATACCGCCTAAGCATCCTGTTAGTTTCCTAGTCGAACAATCCCAACGTCCCAAGTCCATCAACAATCTCTATCCATGCTTATGACACCTCCTGCTCTTCCTTTCACCCTCACTTTGAGACCCTCAAACTCACGACAATACAACTTTCCTGACCCTTTTTCACGTTGCCAGACTACTCCCTTTTTGCCTTCAGAAATCATGTCAACTGTACAACCCTCATTCTCCGAGAGTGGGCCCACTCAAAAACTCGTAGGCAGAAGTCAAGGTCAAAGGGTCAACACAGAGACCAGCATCCCAAGACAGAAGCAGAAGAGATCCTGGCGAGTATGCAGGCAATACTCGCCAGGTAGGCGAGTATCAACCAGAAGAGCTCGCCGCGCACAGAAGACAGCAGAAGCCCTGGGCGAGTATTGACCCGGCGTGTGCGAGCAGCACCCAATACTCGCCAGATGGGCGACTATGGCATGGTACTTGCCGAGTAACCCATAGTCGCCGGGTTGGGGGCTGGGCTATAAAAGGCCCCCCCTGCCCTTTGGTTTTCCTATAAATAGGACCCCAGGGGTACTTGGATTGGCACCTGGACTTGAGCTTTTGGACCCCGATTCCCGAACTCTCGAGCCCGTCACCCTTGCTTTCAGCCAAGTCGGTGCCTTCCCTGTACCAAGCTCGGCCACTTTGGTTTCGGAGGGGAAGACTCTTTCGAGCTTCTGGGTACGTGGTGGGACCTCCCTGCCGCAGCACCTGGGGTCCGGTTCGTTGCTCTTCTAGCTTCGTCGTAGTCGCCAGCCAGGTCATCTCGTTGGACTGCTGGGCGAGTAGCCTCCGGCTGCATCGGTCCGAATTTTGAGGTCAGGATTTTCCTGGCGTCAACACTTTGGTGCGGTGAGCGTGGACCGTAGTCGTTGGAAGAAAGTTCAGTAAGAAGGCGAGATGGTCGCAGTTGGCGACCATGAGGAGGTAGTCGGCAACCCGTCCGCAAGAGGCGAGTTTGTGACGCTAGCAGTTTTTGAAGCCTTCGCGCAGCGTATGGAAGGGACCATGCGAGCAGTGCTTCAGCCGCGCGCCGAGGTCACGGCGACCTCGCCGCATCGCCCAGTTCCGTCCGAGGGAGGGAGTCCACCTCGGCGAGCAGGAAAGGAGCACATGGAGGATGAGACCGAGCGACCAAGGAGGTCGCAGTTCTACCAGCCAACCTCGCAAGGGATTCGCTTCCGCGAGTCGGGCGAGCAGGCGAGGTACCAGGATACTCGCCCTTATGGCGAGTATGGAGGTGATACTCGCCAGGTGGAGGATCGTCGCCGGGCAGGAGGGAGGAGCCCCTTCTGCGAGGAGATCCTTGCCGCGCCAGTGCCAGAAGGGTTCAGGGACCCCGCCTTGAATTATTATTCTGGGAAGGAGGACCCCGTCCGGCATATCCAATGGTTCGAGGATATAGTCTCTATCCGAACCATGTCGGACGCCTTCAAGTGCAGGTTGTTTGCCATCACCTTCCGTGCAAAGGCCTGGGATTGGTTCCACCAGTTGCCCGCCGGCTCGATCTACTGCTTTGAAGACCTGTGCCATGGGCTGACGACCCGGTTCGACACAGCCCGGAAGCTGAAGAAGGAGGCAACGGCCCTGTTCTATCTGGTGCAAAGGCCGGACGAGGCATTGGGACCCTATATCGAGCGCTTTCAGGAGGAGGTTCTGCAGATCCAGGAGGTGGATAGCAAAATCCTGTTGCTGGCCTTGACGTTCGGTATAAGTCAAGGTCTTTTCAAGTTGGAGCTCAGCGAGAATCCTCCCTACTCCTAGGACAACCTCATTCAGAGGGCCAACAAATTTGTCCGAGGAGAGGCTTTCAACCCTGACTTCTTGGCGAGGCTGGCGCAGGTGACCAGAGGCGAGGAAGGAGAGAGGGATGGGATCCCTGAGAAAAGGAAGAGAGAAGAGCCCCGGAGGGAGGAAAAGAAGAGGCCGGAGCGGCGAGAAGAAAGGAGGAGAGAAGAGAAGAAGAGGGATAAACCCAGGAGGAAGGAAGCCAGGAGGAGCATCGAGAGGAGGCCCGTCGAGTCCCCGGAGCGTCAGGAGGAGGAAAGGCGCTATCAGGTCCCCGTCAACCGGACACCATGGAGGCCGGCTGGACAGCACCAGCGTCGGGATCAAAGGGGGAGATCCCCAGAGAGAAGGCCTTTTCGCCAGCCGGAGAGGCGTCAGGAGAGGAGGAGAGACGAAGCGATGGCGGTAGCCGGGCGTGGTCGCCGTCAAGGAAGGAAGAAGCAGAAGCAGAGGAGGCGTCAAGCAGAAGAGATTCCCCTCTACTGTGACTTCCACCAGGCAGAGGGACATGCCATGGCTGCCTGCCCAGATTTTTGGGAAGCCCGGAGGAGGCTAGCAGCAGGGGAAGGTGGAGGGGATCAGCGGAGGATAGAGGCCCCCGCCGAGCCGCAGGCAGGGCAGGCTGCCGTCGTTCGAAGGAGGAACGAAGACCGGGTCGACCAGGGAGGTCGGGGAGACCTGGTTCAGGGAGGCAGAGTCGGAGTAATCCATGGGGGAGCGGGGCTGGAAGCTTCCCGCAAGGGAAGCCTCCATCAGATCTACCGCAGGAGTGTCGCCTCGACCTCGCAAGCACCACCCCCGATGGAGGAGATCACCTTTTCTGAGGAGGACATGCCAGGGAATGAGAATCCCTTCCATGATGCCCTCGTGATTCAAGCCGCAGTGGAGGACTTCACCGTTGATCGTATCCTGATCGATAACGGTAGCTCCGTAAACGTTATCTTCAAGGGGACGTTTAGCGGACTGGGAGTCGGAGCAGCAAGGGTTCGAGCAGCTGATGGTCCCCTCTTCGGCTTCTCCGGAGAGAAGAAGGAAGTGGAAGGAGAAGCAGACCTCCTTGTAACGCTCGGTGGCACCTCCATCAACTGTCGATTTGTTATCGTCGACGCCCCGAGCTGTTACAGGGCTATCTTTGGGAGGCCGCTTCTCAACGCCTTCAAGGCCGTCCCATCTTCCTACCATCAGTGCTTGAAGTACCGCAAGGGAGACGTCCAAGTGAGGATCAGGAGCGATCCAAGAGCCGCGCGGGAGTGCTATCTCAGCGCCGTCAGCACCATCAGCTGGATGGCTGACGCAGAAGAATTCGGAAGGGTGCTGGAGAGCCCGGCCAGGCTAGAGGTGGCCGAAGAAGTTGAAGAAATCGAGGTACTCTCCGCAGAGGGAGTATCTGGGTTGCTGAAGATCGGCGGATCGTTAAAGACGAAGGAGAAGATCGAGATGGCGGCGTGTCTGCAAAAGAACGTCGACATCTTCGCTTGGAGTGCCGCCGAGATGCCATGAATCGACCCTGAGGTTGCATGTCATCACCTCAACCTGGATCCCGCGGTCCAGCCCGTCCGCCAGAAGAAGAGGAGGACCGCCACCATCCTTGCCAAGCCAATCCGGGAGGAGGTGAAAAAACTGCTCGATGCAGGCTTTGTATCGGAGATCCAGTACCCAGGCTGGGTCTCCAATGTTGTAATGGTGAAGAAAACGGGGGGGGGGGGGGGTAGCTGGAGAATGTGTGTTGACTTTTCCTTGATGAATAAAAGCTGCCCGAAGGATTGTTATCCCTTGCCTCGAATCGACGCGTTGGTTGATTCAGCTGTCAGTTTTTCTGTGATGAGTTTTCTTGATGCGTTTTCAGGATATCACCAGATCCGGATGCATCCCCCGATTGCCGCAATGTCTCCTTCATCACCGATGATGGCTGCTACAGCTACAAGATGATTCCCTTCGGTTTGAAGAATGCAGGAGCCACCTACCAGCGGATGATGGACCACATCTTCAAGGGACAAAAGGGGGGGAACCTGGAAGTGTATGTGGACGACCTCTTAATCAAAAGCAAGAGCGTCCAGGAACATGTGACCGATCTGGTGGAAACCTTCGCGACGCTAAGGAAATTCAAGATGAGACTCAATCCAGCAAAGTGTGTCTTCGGAGCAGGAAGAGGAAAGTTTCTGGGGCATCTCCTTACCCCGGAGGGAGTAAAGCCTAACCCCGACAAGGTTAAGGCGATCCTGGAGATGCAGTCCCCAAAAACGATGAAGGAAGTCCAACGGTTGACAGGAAGGCTGGCGGGTCTTAGCCGCTTCCTCTCAAAGGCCGGTGAGAAGTGCTCTCCATTCTTCAAAACACTCCGCAAATCTGAAAGCTTCGAGTGGTCCGAAGGATGTGAGACGGCGTTCGAAAGATTGAAGGAGCAGTTGACTCAGACACCTCTCCTTCAGAGCCCAAAGGAAGGGGAAGACCTGCTCATCTACCTGGGAGTAGGAGCAGAAGCAGTGAGTTCCGTATTGGTCCGAGAGGAAGGAAGGAAGCAACTACCCATCTACTATGTCAGTCGGGTGTTGAAGAAGGCGGAGTTGAAATACCCGATCCTGGAGAAGCTCGCTTTCGCCCTGGTGGTGTCGGCGCGGAAGCTCCGGCCTTACTTTCAAGCTCACTCCATTCGAGTTGTGACTGATCATCCTCTCCGAAATGTCCTAGAGGGAGTGGAACATTCTGGGAGGTTAGCAAAATGGTCGGTAGAACTCAGCGAGTTCGACATTTCCTTCTCACCCCGGGTAGCGATCAAGGCCCAGGCGGTAGCAGACTTCCTGGCTGACTTCTCAATGGAAACGGAGCCAGGAGAAGAAGCTCTCTATCCGATCCCATGGAAGATGTTTGTGGACGGAGCTTCGGGCAAAAGTTCTGTGGGGGTGGGCATCGTGCTCGTCAACCCACAGGGAACAAGGATCGAGCAAGCCGTCGAGATCCTCTTCCCCGTCACAAACAACCAAGCAGAGTACGAGGCCATAGTGGCAGGCTTGCGCCTTGCCAAGGAGTTGGGGATCCGTGACATCCGGGCTTTCACGGATTCGATGGTGGTCGCGTCGCAGATTCGAGGCGAGTTCGAGGTGCGCGACACCATCCTGCAGAAGTACTTGGTAAAGGTAAAGGGGCTGATTGGGGGCTTTCAGTCCTTCTTCGTCGAGCATGTGCCGAGAGAGGAGAACTCAACATCAGATCGCTTATCCAAGTATGGGCCGAGGGATGGAGGAACTATTACCGAACTCTTCCATCCATCCATTGAAGAAGGGGAGATGATGGAGATCGAGCAACGCCCTTCATGGATGGATCCCTTCGTGGCCTTCCTAGTCAGCGGTCAGCTTCCAACAGGCGAAGGTGATCAAAGAAGATTCCGGTACAAGGCGGCGTACTATTTACTGCAAAACGGAGAGCTGTACCGCAAAACCATCTCTGGCCCCCTGGCCAGATGTGTCTCTGAAGACGAAGTACCTCGGGTGTTGGAGGAGATTCACTCGGGAGAGTGCGGAAGCTATTCTGGGACTCGCACTTTGGAGCAAAGGATCCTAAGGCAAGGTTACTTCTGGCCTACTATCCGAAAGGATGCCGAGACCTTCTCTAAGAAGTGTCAGAAGTGCCAACTCTTCGCCCCTCTTCAGTTACAGCCGGCCCAGCAGCTCCGATCAATCACCGCCCCATGGCCGTTTGCCATCTGGGGGATGGATTTGATCGGCCCTTTCCCACAAGCAAGTGGCCAGAGGAAGTTCGTTCTCGTCATGATCGACTTTTTCTCTAAGTGGATCGAGGCCAAAGCTTTGGCCAAGACCACCTCTCAAGTCGTGAAGAACTTCATTTGGGGAGAGATCGTCTGCCGATTTGGAATCCCTCTCGCCATCGTCACTGACAACGGTCCCCAGTTTGCCAGTCTGGAATTGGAAGATTTCTGCAGGCAGCTGGGAATCGATCTTCGATTCGCCTCCGTACACCATCCCAGGAGCAACGGTCAGGTGGAGGCCTCCAACAAGCTGATTATCAATCTGCTGAAGAAGAAAGTCGAGAACCTGAGAGGGAATTGGGCAGACCAGCTCCCCTCGGTCCTTTGGGCTTTGAGGACCACTCCTAGCTCAGCCACCGGGGAGACACCGTTCAAGCTCTCTCACGGGTCGGAAGCTCTCATTCCAGTAGAGTTCGAAGTCAGAAGCCCAAGGGTGGTAGCCGCGGAAGACGGAAACGAAGAATGGCGATTGAAAAATGAGGAAGCCCAGAAGCTGTCCCTCGATTACATCGAAGAGCTCCGAGACCTGGCCTCAGCTAGGCAAGAAGAGATCAAGCGCCGAATGGCTAGACATTTTGACAAAAATGTCCGCCTCAAACACTTCCAAGCAGGTGACTTGGTCCTAAAGAAAGTAGACGCGGCAGGCAGGTCAGCAGCCGTCAGGAAGCTCAACCCGAACTGGGAAGGACCCTTCATCATCCAAGAAGCTCTCCTGACCGGAGGATACCGCTTGCAGAACCAGGAAGGCGAGCTGCTAGGGAACACCTGGAGCGGCGATGACCTGAAAAAGTTTTATCCCTAAGGGGAATGTACATGCCCCCTCCTTTTGTAAATTTATTTATAAATAAAAATTTACGTCTCCCTGAAATATGGGATGAGGCAGTCCTTCCTATCTCAGAAAAGTCGTTTCAAAAACAAAAAGGGCCAGTGAAGTCGATCTCCACGCTGGGTTGGGAAATGAGCTTCCGACTTAACCCTCGTAAAAACTCAGAACGGATGATGGGACAGTGCCTCGGGTGTGCGTTCCCTTAAGTCCAAGCCTCTGCAATGACGGCCGAGATCAACTCCCCCCTTGCACGTTGGCCGCGGTTCCCACCGACCGCATTTCTCGTCCGACTGAAGAGATTACCAGGAGAAAAGTCGGGACGCCGACCTCCTGATTAGGTGAAGAGATGATCGATTTAACTAGCGCAGAGGACCCTTGAATAAAGGTGTCGTGTCCGATCATGTGAGTTGGTGTGCTTAAGTGTGCTTAACTCCCTGCTAATTTGTTGAGCAACAGGAAGCAGGTTTGATCCACATCTAGCATCCAAGTAGGGTGGAGACCTCAGGATGGTATGTCACCTTGGACCTCCCCGACTACCACTCCCTGCTTGACGTCATCCTGCATCAACATTCGACACCGCAAGTTGGAAGACGAGCCTCCGACTTGACCCTCGTATAACCCCAGAACGGATGATGGGACGGTGCCTCGGTAGTGCGTTCTCCTAATACCAAGCCTCTGCACTGACGGTCGAGATCAGCTCCCCCTTTGCACGTTGGTCGAGTTACCCTCCGACCGCATCTCTCATCCGACTGGAGAGATTACCAGGGGAAAGTCTGGAAGCCGACAGTACAACTTGGGGAAAGGGCAAGACCGATTCGACCGACCGAAGAATGGAGGCATTCCGGCATCCAAGTAGGATGGAGACCTCGGGATGGTGTGTCCCCTTGGACCACCCCGACCGTCATTCCCTACTTGACGTCATTCTCCGTCGACATCCGGCATCCAAGTAGGATGGAGACCTCGGGATGGTGTGTCCCCTTGGACCACCCCGACCGTCATTCCCTACTTGACGTCATTCTTCGTCGACATCCGGCATCCAAGTAGGATGGAGACCTCGGGATGGTGTGTCCCCTTGGACCACCCCGACCGTCATTCCCTACTTGACGTCATTCTTCGTCGACATCCGGCATCCAAGTAGGATGGAGACCTCGGGATGGTGTGTCCCCTTGGACCACCCCGACCGTCATTCCCTACTTGACGTCATTCTTCGTCGACATCCGGCATTCAAGTAGGATGGAGGCCTCGGGATGATATGTCCCTCCCGACCTCCCCGACTGCCATTCCCTATCTCTTTTCCCTTAAAAACGTCCATTTTTATTAAAATAATTCTAATGCACTCTTCACCAGGTGCAAGGCAAGGCCTTGAGAGCATGTGTCCCTCGAGACCCTCCAAGTGCCCCTCACGACTAGACTCAAGCAGAAGGAACCATTGAAAAGGCGAGTATGAAGGTAATACTCGCCGGATAGGCGAGTATATACCTGCGAGTATACACATGCGAGCATACAGGTGCGAGTAGGCAGGCGCGAGCATTCAATCTCGCACCGAGCGGAAGAGCCTAGCGAGCATTCGATCTCGCACCGAGCCGAAGAGCCTAGCGAGCATTCAATCTCGCACCGAGCCTAAGAGCCTAGCGAACACTCAACCTCGCCTCGAGCCTAAGAGCCTAAGCGACATTCAAGACAGGAAGTAAGGCAGAAGAAACAGGCGAGCAAAATCTTGTCCCTTTTTTTCTTTATATATCTGGTATAAATTACAAAAGAATCTTCCAAGGGCTTACAAAAGGTCGCCGGGCGAGCAAAAAAGGGTGCCCAGGCGACTAGGCGTCATCCTCGCCATCAATATCAGCATCTGGCTCGTCGCCACCATCGTCATCGCCCTCGTCCTCGGAGTCATCATCCTCGGAGTCACCAGACAGCTGGGAAGATGCTCGCAAGGGAGAGGTGGACTCCTCGGCGAGCAGCGCCGGGATGAGGTCCACCACTGTCAGCTCCATCGCCGCCGGCTTCAGAAGGTCGTCCGCCTTCAGCTGGCTCAGGATGACAGTCCCCGTTGCTCGCGCGATCTCCCGACGAATGCGAGGCATATCGTCGCCGAGTATCCTGATCTGCTTGCCGACCCTGGAGGGGCCCGCCACCGCTGGCTGTTGCTCGGCAGGTCGAGTTTCCAGCTCAGCGATGCGAACTTGGGCGGCCTCCAAAGCCAGCCGGGTGTCGTCCAGTTCTTTCTCCAGCTGGGAGGTCTTCTTCGCCATCTCCACTTCGGCGGCCTGCGAAAAGAGAAGACGCAGAAGGTAATCAAACTATTCGGCCAGGTGGCTAGTATCCCACAAGCGCGTATAGAAGCAAGGCGAGTACCTCATGCTCCTTCTCTCTGAGCCCCATGGAGATCATCTTCTTACTTTGGATCTTGATCACGCCTTCATACTCGAGCAATTGCCTTGCCGTCGAATGGGCCAGCTCGGCAGATCGCAGCAGAGATCGCGAGGTTTGGTGAGCGAGATACTCGGAGGTCTCTTCCTGCAGTCTCTCGGCGTCCTCGCGACCATAGACGGCGTGGAGCACGTCGAAGCCCTCACCCTTGTCCTCCCAGTCCTCCGACCATGGCGGGAGGTTGGAGCTTAGAGACACCACGTGGGCGCTCTCCGTCCAGGTCACCAAGGGGCGACCATAGAGATCCTCGCCACGTCCACCGAGGTTGAAGTTCGGGTGGGTGAAAGGCTCGCCAGCCTCAGAAGGGTCCGCCTTCTTGCCAAGGTCCCTATGAGCGACCTCCTTCTTCTTCCTCAAGGGCTCGGAGGGCTCGCCCCTCTCCTTCCGCTTCTTCGAAGGCCCAGATCCTTCGCCGACGATCAAGGGCTCATCGCCTCCTGGCGACAAGTCGATGGGCGAGTAGACCCCATCCCCGCGAGCAGAGTTCCCCGCACCTCCCTGTGTGGAAGCCGCCGCCTTCACCACCGCGGGGAGAAGCTCGCGTGGCAGAACATGGACTGCTGCAACAAACAAAGAGTTAGCCCCAGTTAGTCGCCAGAACAAAGACGAAGAGCGAGTAGTGCGAATACTCGCGCGATAGGTTACCTTCGCCCGGAAACACCTCAGCGAGTTCGTCTACTCGCCTCCTCCAGAATACCACATCAAGGCGGCGATTCTTGAAGGATTCGAGCAGTTTCTCGCCACCCTCGTTCAGGAAGGAAACCCCGAAGACGCTCTCCGGCGGCTGGAAGGACCTTTCGGAGATCGCTTGAAAGTCGCCAGCGATGACGACTAGTCGCTCTCCCCAGCGGTGGTTCTTCTTCGCCGTGCCGACCAGCGTGCAGACATGGCTGCACAAGAAGACGACGCCCTCGCCTGTCGCCATGAAGTGAAATATCCGCCTAAAGACGGAAAGGTCGAAGGCGATCCCCTGGTCGCGCAGGTAGCAGAGGAACCCCACGATCATCGCCACCTCATTGGGGTTGATCTGGGCAGGGACTATCCCAAAGTAACGGAGTATCTGGGAGAACTCCGTCCACGGTGGTAGTCGCAAGCCCACCTCGAAGTGGCGAGTAGGGAACACCCGCTCGGTGGTCAAGACGGTGTTTAGTCGCTCGCCCTAGCGAGGAAGCCGAGCGACAAACCCTGGCGGGATGTACTTCGCCTTGAAGATATCCAAGTCCTTCTCAGTCGTGACGGACTTCTTGAAGGTGGTCGCCGCGAAGTTCTTGGCGTGATTGGCACGCCGAATGGTCTCCTCGTCAGACATCTTGGAGGAAAGAAGAGAAGAGAGGCGAGTATCAAAGAAGACAAGAAGAGGAGAGGAAGACGGAAGATACTCGCGTATGAGTTGGAAGGTCGCCGAAAGCGTAATAAATACTCACCCACCCCCCCTATTTATAGTAGTCGGGTAGCTTGGCTTATCGAGCACGACGACGCGATCAGGAATAAGGGGGTGGCGAGTATTAAGTTGAAGTCGCCAACTCAGCAGCACGCGTCAGCAAGGAGTCGACCTCCAAGGCGCGAAGACCTGCAAGAAAAAACATGAAAGAAGCTCGCCATGCATAGGCGACACACAGACAATACTCGCCAAAATGAAAGAAGATAGAAAAAATCAAGACACAAAATCCATCACAAAAACAGAAAGCAGAGCAAGTAATGGAGGGCGAGTTTCCAATACTCGCCTAAATAATATTACATCAAATCAAAAATGTTTCAGAGTTACAAGGGTACTCGCCAAGGGCGACATAACATGGAAAGAAGAAAATAAAGAAGGACAACAGCTAAGGAGGCGCCTGAATATTCGCCTGAGGATCCGGAGGCTGAGGATGTCGCCCGACCCAGCCCAAGCTGCGAGCTCGCTTGAAGTGCTCGAAGGCTACGGACATCGAGTCCTCGCCCTGCCACAGCTGATCTTCAATCCTCGCCAGCCGGCCGACCGAGCCCATGCTCGCACGCATCCCCACCATCTCGTCATGATGCAGCTGCTGACGATGCTCGAGTCTCGCAACTCGGCGCTCTAGGTCGCTAACGGTGTGAAGGCGAGATTCTGCACCAGCCAGGCGAGTATCGAACTCTTCCAGCCGAGATACTCGCACCTCCAGCTCGGTCAAGCGACGATGAGCGTCAGTGCTCGCCAGGCGCTCAACCCGCGACTCCATGTCAGTCAGGCGGCGATGGGGCTCGCTGACCGCCAAGCGCTCTAGCTTCGCCTCCAGATCCAAGATCGCGCGAGTAGCCTTCTCTTGATACTCGCGAGAAGGAAGCCCGATGACATCAATCAAGGCTCCTATAGGAGTGCGAGTGCGAGCTGCAAAAAAGGGTAGCAATATCAGAACTTTGACGACTAAAGAAACCGCGTGAAGATAATGACGACTATCATAAATGGCGACCAAGTACCTGGCCGAGGACTGCGGGAATGACGGCGAGGAGAGCCCCTGCCTCGCTGAGGAGACGTACTGTGATGATGATCGCCTCGCCGAGCAGGATGGGACCCAGCGGTCTGATCCCGGCTAGGAGGCGCGTTCCCACGACCACGACTATCAGATGGTCGCCCTCCCCCCTCGGAGGAAAGAAGCCCGAAGGGCCCTCAGTCCCACCACGACGCGAGGATTCACCTGGATAAGTAGAGGGGGCGGTCGAAATCGAAGGGCGCTGCTCGCCCTGAGTCGTGACGGAAGGAGGAAAAGGAGGAGGTGGCGGAAGCCCACCCACGGGCAGCTGCGAGCTGCTCGCCAAACCCGAAGAATCAAAAGGCGGTGGTGGTGGAAGCACGTTGCTCGCCAGAGGAGCCCGTTGCTCGCCCATCGGTCTCCTCTCCAGCAAAGAGCTGTGGAGAACTCGTGCCGAACGCCCACCACCCCTAGGAGAGATCATTGACGACGATCTCAGAGGAGGCACGGTCAGAGGTTCCTCCTGAGCACCAATGGTAGACGAATCTGCGAGCATAGCAGAAACATTTAGCGACTACGGACCAAGTCAAGACTAATCGAGGAGGTGACGAGTAGGAAGCTCTCTACCTCGCGCAGGAGCGAGATTCTCCGATTGATTCTGGGCCGAGGTCCCAGGCATACTCGCCTCCTCGGCGACATTTGGAGCAAGAGGATCAGCGGCCGGCGAGTTGCCCTCGTTGGAAAGCCCCAACTCGTCCAGCAGCTGCTGATGTTGGTCGCCCAAAGGGGCGGCGACCTCCTCTTCAGCGACCTTCTTCTCCCCTCTCTTCTTCTTCTTCGCAAGCCTCTTCCTCTTCTTAGAAGCGAGGAAGTCCTCAACCTCGGGAGCCAGGCGCGGAGGGAGCGAAGAACCGTCGAACAGGCCGACAAGACCAGCCATGGCCGCCTTAGCCTCTGCAGCATAATCGCGCGCCATCTTGAGCGAGTTCAGAAAAGACGTGCCATCAGAGACCCCTGCCCCTCTATTTATAGAGCTCGAGCGTCGGCCAGCGAGATGGCGAGTATAGGCCAAATACTCGCCAGAAAGACAGCTCGTCGAATAAGGGTTGGATGATTCTTTCCGAGCAACTACGTTACTCGCAAAGAGCGGGGATTGTGTACAACCCTCATTCTCCGAGAGTGGGTCCACTCAAAGCCACGTAGGCAGAAGTCAAGGTCAAAGGGTCAACACAGAGACCAGCATCCCAAGACAGAAGCAGAAGAGATCCTGGCGAGTATGCAGGCAATACTCGCCAGGTAGGCGAGTATCAACCAGAAGAGCTCGCCGCGCACAGAAGACAGCAGAAGCCCTGGGCGAGTATTGGCCCGGCGTGTGCGAGCAGCACCCAATACTCGCCAGATGGGCGACTATGGCATGGTACTCGCCGAGTAACCCATAGTCGTCGGGTTGGGGGCTGGGCTATAAAAGGCCCCCCCTGCCCTTTGGTTTTCCTATAAATAGGACCCCAGGGGTACTTGGATTGGCACCTGGACTTGAGCTTTTGGACCCCGATTCCCGAACTCTCGAGCCCGTCACCCTTGCTTTCAGCCATGTCGGTGCCTTCCCTGTACCAAGCTCGGCCACTTTGGTTTCGAAGGGGAAGACTCTCTCGAGCTTCTGGGTACGTGGTGGGACCTCCATGCCGCAGCACCTGGGGTCCGGTTCGTTGCTCTTCTAGCTTCGTCGTAGTCGCCAGCCAGGTCATCTCGTTGGACTGCTGGGCGAGTAGCCTCCGGCTGCATCGGTCCGAATTTTGAGGTCAGGATTTTCCTGGCGTCAACATCAACTATGCTCTAGTTACACTTACACTAGGACACACCCAAAGCCTCTCCCATTTAGAATACTCACCTTCCCCAAGTACTCAATCTTCCTCTCAATAATCTTCCTGTTCACGGACACATAAATCTCCTCTACTAGCTCTGCGACTCCAACGATGCATCCACGACACCGATACTCCAAGGCTGCCCTTCTCCACTATTGCTGCCAACATTTCGCCCTGACAACCTCTACCTCTCATCATCCAGATTTTCTGCGCCACTAACATTATTAAGGATACTGACAAATTCGTTTCACTGTTGTTGTGATCCAGTTGAATTCTCCTCCATCCACTCCTTCACATTAGCATATAACGTGGCACACAAGTTCCCTCTCCTGATTATGGGGACAAGGTTCATTTTATGGACTGATGTATTGATACGTATGTGCTTTTCTCAGACGAGAGATATGTATACTCGTGCTTGAACAACCTGCCTCATGATTTAGTGCCGTCTCTCCAAGTTTATCTTTTATTTATATTGTATGAGTATTTTATCTTCAGGTCTTTGGTCCCTTATGTCTTATTAGGAGTGTCCCCATCTATATAAAGTCGCTTTTAGGTGAGTTAAAGATTGTCTGGTAGTCTTGTAATCTCTCATTTGGAGAGGAGTTCTTAGTGCAATATTTTATCTTGGTTCTTATCAATATGGTGATTGCTATTAAGATAATTATCAGTGGTAACTCTATAAATATGGTTGATTCTTATGCTTCTCAAGTTGGATTAGAAGGTAAACTATATGATCCATTTTGACAAGTGATGAGACATTACTACAATGCTTACGCGAGGAATGATGATTAACAGTGGTAACTTAAATGAGCTAATATGTTTTAGTAGGTTGAACTATAAGAGATAAATACAATGGGAGAGTTTGTACATGATTTCATTGTTGCCTATAGTTTTGCAATAGTAAACATCTATTTTAAGAAACAAGGACATTTAACTACTTATAAAAGTGGAGCCACCAAATTACAAATATATTATTATATTATACTATTATTATTGCTTAGAATGCTTCTTTCTATCCTAACCTTGTCATTAATTCATCTCAATTTTATGTGAAATATGGATGTGCATGAAATCCCAACAAATTTCCCTAGTGGCCTTCTTTTCCTGGACAACATTCCCTCGTTGTCTTCGATATTTATTTCTATGCTATTTAACTTGTTTTTTCTTGCATCTATTGACAACCCAGGGTAGGGTGTGAGACTGGAATCTAAATAATGCAGACCCTAGGCGTAGTGTTGGGAAAGTAATCCTACCTAAACATAAGATGATGCATGTATGCGAGGCGATCCTACAAGGTGACGCATATTGTAATTAATGTATAAACTTAAGCACATACATAAGCGATATTCAGAGAAATCTTAAAAGAAAGCAAGTTAGGATTTCTCCCATTTGGAGGGCCAAAAGCTAATACGCTTAAGAAATAAAGGTCTTGCAAGCCAAAATTAGCCACATGCAAATAAAATACCATGGCAAAGCATCCATAACCATATAAATATCCAAAGAACAATGATACCTAACAATACACATTGACAAATGAAGATGGGCTAGGGGCGGAGATTCACTAATTAGGAAGCGGCGGCGTTCTGAAAGGTTGGGAAGTGCTATATGGTGTCTGTCCAAGGATAGGAATGGAGGGATGTTGGCTAGATGAGGGGCTAGATGGTATGGAGGAATAGTGGTTGTTGGGGGGAGGGGGAAACAGTGAGCGTAGGACTGACGAGTACTGGAGGACGTGGAACAAGGGATCGTGGTGGTTGGAAGAGGGCTAGCGGCTGCAACCATAGGGTTGCCTGGGTGTGGGAGGAGTGACAAAAGACAGGGAATGGTGGGGGGAAGATGTGGTTGTTTAAGGTTGATGTGGTGGGGGTGGCTGCTGTTGTAGGGATGATTTTGTGGGGGCAGCTGATGGACAAGGGGCGTACAAGCTGTGGGATGAAGGAAGATGGACATGCAACACTGGAAACAAATGGAAACGAAGATAACTTATCAAGGAGTCGGTACCTTTGGGTTTCCGGGAAGAAGCCTTTCAAAAATTTGCACTGAACTCGAGAACCACCCCCTCACACATATTTAAATTAAACCAACTTAGGACAACCATCTTGGACAACGATAATTGCTCGTACACGATAGTTGTCCAATCTCTCTAAATAAAACACCAAAAAATACAAAAAATAACATAGAAATGTCCAAACGATGTTTTGGATGATGATATCCAATCAATACCTCCTGCGAGAATAGACGGGTTCGAGCCCCATTGTGCGGCGGCCCGCGCTCGAAGTGTGATCCCACTCAAAAGCATTCATCTCTGATGAATGAAGATAATCATAATGTCGTCGTAGCTCCAGACCGAGTTGGTTAAGCTCTGTGAATGTCGTCTAGGTGTCGTCGATGAAACGACATCCTCTCCAGTTAACCATGTATCTCCGCATCTGTCCATCGAGCATGGCTATGTATTCATGACGACAATGCTCTCGGAAGTCCATTTATGTGATGGTGGTCCCGAAGGGACCATTGGTGGTACCGTTGAAACCATTGTTGTCTTACTCAAGGGTGGGTGATAATCCAGAGTAAGGTGGGGCTGAGGCTGTGGCGAGTGAGGCTCAGAGGTGAGACCAATGTATGGGTCCGTATACTCATGAGGTTCTCAGTACATTGTTAAATCTTCAAGATTGAATACAGGGTGGATACACACTCTTTGGGATGCCATGCTCGTAGATATTTATTCATATCCTTCTCACGGTTGTGTAGGGACTCATTTGCTTGACATTCCACTTTTTAATAGTCCTCTTAGGGAGCCTCTCCGCACGGATTCCAACCATCACCGTCCCTATCTGCATAAGCTTTATATGTTTCATTACTTGATGCTATTTTACGTCTAATCGACTCATGCAACTCGTGCAAATGACTGACAAAAGACTTGATAGACTCACTAGGGTGTGACTCTAAGGGGACCAGAATAATGTCAGTAGGCTTCCTAGGCTCATGCCCTAATACTACATGTAATGGACTCAACCCAGTAGATTTATTGACTGAACAATTATACATGAACTTCACTATAGAGAGAACCGAGTCCCAACTAGTCGTATGCTCATCAACTAGTCACCGTAACAAATTTCCAATACTCATTTTAACCACCTCGTCTACCCATCAATATGAGGGTGGTATGCAAATGAGGACTTCAAGGTGTGAGATGACTTAATTAGTTCTGCAATACCTAATACGAATAAGCATAGCAGTAGTGGTTGTAGACTGGGTAAGTCGCCTGAAGGTCGAGTTGTCGGGTTGTGAGATGACCTACTTCGTACTTAAGGAACACATGTACTAGTTGTACTCCAGGACGAGTTGAAATTCCTGCTCGACCGTCTCTAAACGATGGGAAATATGTTACCGACATACACACAGAAGAGCCGCCATGGCAGGTTTATTCGAGAAGGACGCGCGGCGACACGAGCGCGGGGGTGCAAACAACTCGGTCGGAGGCGGAGGGGGGATCTTTCACCATCGGAGCCGGAGGGGGCACCCCTCAATGTCTTGGAGTTGCCTTTCTACTCGGTCGGAGGCCTTACCGGCCCCCGCACGATGAAACTCGCGGCCGTGATCAACAACCGCCCGGTGATTGTGATGATTGACAGCGGCGCGAGTCATAACTTCTTGTCGGCCCAACTCGCCCGCGACATTGATCTACCATATTCTGCTTCCCCGGATTTCTCCGTCTGTCTCGGAGATGGTCGTCGACGGCCCACTTTGGGGCAATGTGTGGATGTCACCCTCTCTTTCGGCCCTTGCACGGTCACGGCGGATTTCTACCTGTTCGAGTTGGGTGGCCTAGACGCAATTCTGGGCGTGGCATGGCTACAGACGTTGGGGGATGTACGGGTGAACTGGGCCTCCATGACGATGTCCTTTCAGCACCAGGCCACCCGTGCCGTTTAGTGGGTGACTCCGCCCTTCTCCGTTCGCCGGTGTCCTTCCGCGCGATGCAACGCGTCACTGAAGTGGAGTTTTCGGCCTGGCTGTGGCCTCTCCAGATGGCCCCACCGGACACGCCCGCTCCCTTGGGGGCCGGATTGCAAGACGTGCTCGAGGAATTTGCGGACATCTTCGCCACCCCACCGTGCCTTCCGCCTACTCGGCCAACTGACCATGCGATTGTCCTTCAACCGGGGGCGGCGACGGTCACCGTCCGACCCTACCGCTATGGACATGCCCAAAAGGATGAGATAGAGCGCCTCGTGCGAGAAATGTTGTTGGGCGGTCTCATCCGGCCTAGCGCTAGCCCGTTCTCCAGCCCGGTTCTATTAGTCCGAAAGAAAGACGGGAGTTGGAGATTTTGTGTGGACTACCGGGAGCTCAACAAAGCCACGGTGCCCGACAAATATCTGATTCCGGTTATTCAGGAACTCTTGGATGAGCTTCATGGCGCCGCATTCTTTACAAAGTTGGATCTCCGCGCCGGATATCACCAAATCCGGGTCCGACCAGAGGACGTGCCAAAGACGGCCTTCCACACGCATGACAGCCATTTCGAGTTCTTGGTCATGCCGCTTGGGCTCAACAACGCCCCGGCCACATTCCAAGCAACCATGAATGACATCTTTCGGCCCGTTCTCCGTAAGCATATCCTTGTATTTTTTGATGACATTCTCGTGTTTAGTGGGTCTTGGCAGGACCACCTCCGCCACGTGCGGGAAACATTCACCACCCTTCGGCGCCATCATCTCACGGTCAATCGGAAGAAGTGCACGTTTGGCGCTACCACCGTGAGCTACTTGGGGCATACCATCTCTGTCGACGGCGTGGAAATGGACGCGGACAAAATACAGGCGGTCCTGCGGTGGCCGACCCCCTCCTCCCTTTGGGACGTGCCGGCGTTCCTCGGCCTCACCGGATATTATCAGCGCGTCATCAAGGACTACGGCGGGTTGGCCCGCCCTCTCACCCAATTGCTGAAGGCCTCGGAGGAGGGCCCCTTCGTGTGGCCGGCAGCGGCAATGGCGGCGTTCGCCGCCCTACAGGCGGCATTGGTACAAGGGCCGGTCCTGGCCATGCCGGACTTCCAGCAACCGTTTATCGTGGAGTGTGATGCTTCGGGCTCCGGCGTGGGTGCCGTATTGATGCAGGCCGGTCGGCCTATTGCATATTACAGCCGGGCGTTTTCATCGGCGGTGCGTAGCCGTTCGGCCTATGAGAACGGACTCATGGCCCTCGTGCTGGCGGTACAACATTGGCGGCCATACCTCTTGGGCCGCCCCTTCGTCATCCGCACCGATCATCATAGTCTCTGTTATCTGCTCAAACAGAAGATCGCCACACCAACGCAACAACTTTGGGTGGCAAAGCTTCTTGGGTATGACTTCACGATCGAGTTCCGGCCGGGTAAAACTAATCGGGCGGCGGATGCTCTCTCGCCGCCCCCAAGCTACGGAATTGACCGCAATATCACGACCGGTGTGGGAGGATGCGTCTGTTATCCAGCAAGAGGTAGACCGCGACCCTCAGTTGACGGACATCCGAGCAGCTTTACTCGCCGACCCGGCAGCATGCCCACCCTACGCCCTCATTGGAGGCCGGCTCTTCCATCGGGGCCGCCTGGTACTCTCGGCCACCTCCGCCCGAATCCCTCAGCTTTTAGCGGAGTTCCACTCCACGCCTTCCGGAGGTCACGCCGGGGCGTTCCGCACATACCGGCGTTTGGCCGCATCGCTGTATTTGTCGCACATGCTCAGCCAGGTGAAGGCTTATGTGGCGGCTTGCTTGCCTTGTCAGAAAGCGAAGTACGAGACGATGTTTCCTAGCGGCCTACTGCAGCCTCTGCCGATTCCCGAGCGAGTCTGGGAGGACATCGCCATGGACTTCATCACCCGACTGCAGCGTTCGAATGGGTTTGATTGTATTCTGGTAGTGGTTGACCGCCTCACGAAGTACACCCACTTCGTTCCTCTTCGTCATCCTTATACGGCAGCAACTGTGGCCGACAGTTTCATCACCGAGGTCGTGCGGCTTCATGGGTTTCCCCGCTCCATCGTCAGCGACCGCGACCCGCTATTCCTCAGTAGTTTCTGGACGTCTTTGTTCCATCTCCAAGGCACACAACTACGCATGAGCACGACATATCATCCACAATCAGATGGACAGTCCGAAGTGTTGAATAGATGTTTGGAAACTTATTTGAGGTACTTCATTGGCGAGAGACCCGGATCATGGGCGAAATGGTTATGTTGGGCGGAATACTCCTATAATACGGCATACCACCATGCCGCAAACACCTCCCCCTTCGAGACAGTGTACGGCCGACCGCCACCCTCGGTGCTCCGCCACCTCCCAGGGGAATGTCCTGTGGCTAGCTTAGCCGACCATTTATACGATCGGGACGTCATCTTGGACAGTCTGAAGCATCACCTCCGGCGTGCCCAAGCCAAAATGCTCTCCTTCGCCAATAGGAAGCGTCGGGACCTGTCCTTTCAAGTGGGGGAGCGTGTATTCCTCAAGTTGCAGCCGTACCGCCAGCTCACGGCCGGCCGCCGCCCGTGCCCCAAGTTGGCCCCTCGTTTCTTTGGCCCATTTGAAATTCTCAGTCGCATTGGCGCCGTAGCTTACCGGTTGCGCCTTCCGGACGGTAGTCGCATTCACCCGGTCTTTCATGTGTCTCAACTCCGGCGCGTGATCGGCGATCACCCCGTCACCGACCACATTCCGGCCGACCTCGACATTTCCGGCTCCGACTCAGTTTATCCAGAGGCCATCGTTGATCGGCGACACTACACACCGGGGAACCCGACCCCGGAGGAGATCCGGGTTGCGTGGAGCAACCGCCCCTTATCCATCGCGACTTGGCTACTACGGGATGACTTCCGGCGCCAGTTTCCCGATTACTGCCTTGAGGACAAGGCCAATTTTCCAGACGGCGGTATTGTTACCGACATACACACAGAAGAGCCGTCATGGCAGGTTTATTCGAGAAGGACGCGCGGCGACACGAGCGCGGGGGTGCAAACCGGGGCGGACACCGCGGGATGATGGTGACCGAGCGGGTCAGGCATTGGGGTGTGGGCAAGTGGCCTTGGGCCTTGTATCTTTATTTTAATGTTATGGTTTTGTTGTTTGTTGTGTTGGGTGGATCCCTCCTATAAAGGGGATCACCTTTGTGGTAGGAACCATCTTTGGATCAATTGAATCAAGTGGGGCTGCTCCCCTTCTTTTTCTCTCAACCCTAATTCCCTCTCCCTCTTCCTCTCTCTCTCTCTCTATCTCTTCTCCCGTGCCTCTCCCCTCTCCTTCGCTCGTTACCGCCGGACGACATCACCGACGGAAGCCCCTCTCTAGCGCTGTCGTCGCCCCTGCCGTCCGCCGATACCTAAGTGGTATCAAAATACATTCCCTACGAATATCAGATCTAATACCTGCCCGAACGGGGCCTTGATCACGAAGAACTCCTCTTGTATGTTGCTCCTTACCACGAGTTCATTAAAATGAGATATTTACTCAACTACAGAGAGGGTCCCCTATTGTAGGACATACAACTAATCCAGTAGTTGGTTCCTATAAGATACGGGGAGAGACTTGTTCTTAAGTCTCTGGTTCATATCCGCCCATTGGGTGATGGGGTAGTATCCTTTTCTCTCTAACATCATCTCTTAGGTCGTCCAGTAAATCTTTGCTTGCCATGAAGCTTCATCCCGACAAACTGGACACATCACTCATCAGTCATTTCATACCACTCAAAATAATGGTCAATGTCCATGAGCAATCGCTAAAATCCTTTAGGTCCAACTGACTGTTGAAGGAAGGGGCATAGATAAAAATGCGGCGAGTGATGTTGTCGTCAACAAGAGGGCCTCTTCTGCAAGGCTCCTGATAATTGTCATAATAATCATCCCGACCATTGTCGTATCGTGTTGGCGAGGGAGCATGATCTCTAAGGAGAGGCACCATTGGGTCACAAAACTCCTCTTAGGGATGGAGAGTCCTATCAGGGATGTGTCCTGGACAATGATCGTAGGCAAGCTAGAGGTCTTGTTTTAAGGGTGGGATGGGATCCTGAGGTGGAAAATCTCTAACACGAAGCTCTTGGTGGGTGGAGCATCACAAGCTTCTTCAAGGTGATCATTATGATGTCCAGGGGTCTCTCGGGCATGTCCTGAATCTATTCGGTTTTCTAAGGTGTCTATCCTAACATTAATTGTAGTTACCTCGTGTCTAAGCTCATAGAATAGGGCATCAAATTGATCAAAGCGATTTAGGATAAGATGTTGGAAATCTGCAAGAACCATTCTGTGTTTGAGCTACTCACCTCGTTGTTGGCGCTGGGACGCGACATAGAGACTCTATTTACCAACTACTACGGAGCATAAACATGGCTCATACCCTGAGTTCTGATACCAAATTTGACGCATGGTAAACTGTGAGAATAGAACTTAAACAATGGAACCTTAGGTGTAGTGTCAGGGAAGTAATCCTACCTAAGTCTAAGATGATGCATGCATGCGAGGTGATCCAACGAGATGACGCAAATTGTATTTAATACCTAAAACTTAAGCACATAACACAAATGATATTCCGAGAAATCTTAAAAGCAAGAGATTTAGATTTTTCTCTGTTTGGAGGGTCAAAAAGTAATACACGCAACGATAAGGTATTGCAAGCCACGACTAGTAATAGACCAATAAAATACTAGGGCAAAACATCTATAACCATATAAATATTCAATGCCACACAACAGCAAAGAAGAATAATGAAACTGAAAATAAACACCACAAATGAAGGGGACGTCGGCTATGGCGCGGAAATCTGGTGACTAGGAAGCGGGAACCTTAGGTGTAGTGTCTGGAAAGTAATCCTACCTAACTCTAAAATGATGTATGTATGCGAGGTGATCCAACAAGATGATATTCAGAGAAATCTTAAAAGAAAGAAATTTAGGCATTTCTCTATTTGGATGGTCAAAAAGTAATACACGCAACGATAAAGGTTTTGCAAGCCATGATTAGTAATAGACCAATAAAGTACTAGGGCAAAGCAGCCATAACCATGTAAATATTCAATGCCACACAACAACAAAGAAGAACAATGAAACTGAAAATAAACACTCAAAAATGAAGGGGACGTCGGCCAGGGCGCGAAAATCTGGTTTTTAGGATTGGTGGCGGCGGCGAACCGGAAGAATGGGAAGTGTTGTATGGTGGCTATCCAAGGATATGAATGGAGGGATGGTGGCTGGAAGCGGGGGTTGGAGAATGTGGAGGGCTACTGGCCGTTGTAGTAATGGTGCTGGAAGGAGGCTAGGGTGACCGGTGATGGCTTTAGCAGTGGGATGGTAGCTGTTGGGGAGAGGGGAAACGGTGAGGGAGGGGCTGGTGAGTTTTGGAAGACATGGAGCATAGGTTGTGGGATTGTGGTTTTTTGGGAGGGCTGGCAGCTGCAATTAGCGGGTTGCTTGGGTCTAGGAGGAGTAGCGGAAGGGGATGATTTGGTGGGAGCTGCTGCTGTTGTATGGATGATTTGGTGGGGAGGCTGTTGGACTGGGACGTATGGGCTCTGGGATGAAGGGATATGGGAGGGAAGTATTTGGAAACAAGGGGAAAGGAATATAACTGACCAAGGAGTTGGCACCTTGAGGTTTCGGAGAGTCGGCATCATAAGAGATCTCTGGATTCTAGGAAGAAGTCTCTCCAAAATCTACAATGAGCCCTATCCCCCCCCCCCCCCCCCCCCCCCCCCCCCCCCCCCCCCCCCCCCCCCCCCCCCCTCCTCACACATTTATATTATACCAACTTAGTGAAACCATCGTGGATGGCTATTCTGTCCAAACGGCACTCCGATTCAACCACGGACTTGGATTGTCCAGATGACTATCCGGTCAATGTCTCCTACGAGAATAGACGTGTTTGGGCCCCATTGTGCGACGACCCCTGCTCGAACTGTGATTCTCATCGCTTAGGCTTTTCATTTGTTCATTTTAAATTTGTTATCATACACTTGTGTTGCCAACACTTTTCTTCACTAGTCTCCTATTATACTGTACATTGTTGAACATGTAACTAATTTGGAACTTATCACATTTCAATTGGTAGCAGAATTCATCAAGGTTTTCTATAATGCTTGATTTTATATGACTTTATTGCTTACTTTTTTGTAAGGTTTCTCATATATTTCTCTGCAAACTGCAGTTATTGGAGCGTTCTCTCTTTTGTATTGGAATTCTTCTTAGATATGGTAATGAATTCATGATCAGTGGAATCGATCAGCAACCACACGTTGTCAGAGGGCTTTGGCTTCTTAAAAAGTATCTCCGCATGGAGGATTTTGGCTTGAAGGTCCGAGCCTTACAGGTACACCTTATGTTTTAGATTTTCTGTTATTGTTTCCAACTCATTTGATTTTACTTGGTTTTTCTCATTCTCTGCTAGTTTCTCCAGGCACTAGGTTATACCTTAATTGCTGAACCTGAGTATATGCTGAAGGAAGATATAGGGAAAATTCTAGAGGGATCACTAGCATCTGATGTTGACCCTAGAATCAAGGTTTCGTCTTGTTATACTCATTTATTAAAGGAATAATTTCCTAAAACGACCTTGCAATTTTGCATAATTATAGGGATCTCCCCTCAATTTTTTAAAATTACCAAGACCTCCCCTTTATGTTTACATTGTTAACATACATATAAAAATCTCAAAGTTGTATTTTAACAATGCAAACTCAGAAGCGAGGTCTTGACAATTTTAAAATGTAGAGGGGAGGTAAATGACCTCTTATTAAATGGTATTTCATTGATCAGATGCAAGCGGTTCAAAACCTATATGAATATCTTCTTGATGCTGAAAGCCAACTTGGGAGTGATGGCATCACTAGGTCTCGGACTCAAAATTCAGAATATGCTAAAACTAGTGTTCCCGTGGCTGCTGGTGCCGGTGACACTAATATCTGCGGAGGTATAATTCAGTTGTACTGGAGCCTTATTTTGGAAAGATGTGTTGATGTGATCGACCAAGTTCGTGAATCTGCACTTAAGGTTAGAACTTAATAGCCCTTTTGTTTTCTCAATTGGATCTATTAATCCAGCTGCTTTTAACATTCATTTCATTTGCACTTTTGTCTTCGATGCAGATTGTTGAAATTGTACTTCGTCAAGGTTTGGTTCATCCGATGACCTGTGTTCCTTGTCTAATTGCCTTAGAGAGTGATCCACTAGAGATGAACTCGAAGTTGGCCCATCAATTGCTTATGAATATGAATGATAAGTATGGAAGTATATATACAAACCTCTTCCATAATCCCCTTTTTTTTATTATGGCATGTTTTTGTTCAACAGTGCTTGTATATATGCAGGTATCCTTCATTTTTTGAATGCCGTTTAGGTGATGGCCTCCAGATGTCATTTAAGTTTATTCAGTCCATAGCTAAGAATGTGACATCAAGTAACGCAAGAGGAAAATTTGATGTTGTTGCTATTGCTCACATCAGGCAGGGGATATCGAGAATATATAGACTTATTCGAGGAAATCGTATTTCAAGGAACAAATTTATGCATTCAATTGTGAGGAAGTTCGAGTCTGGATATGGGAATATCCCATCAGTTTCATTTCTCTTGTAAGTCTATATTTATACTTCTTTCAAGATTTACCCCAATGACAACCAGATTCAAGATGTGGCACGTCTTTCTTTATTCCAGATATTGTACGGAGATTCTCGTGACTCTACCATTTACATCTCCAGATGAACCTCTATATTTGATTTATGATATTAACCGGGTAATTCAACTAAGAGCTGGTGCACTGGAAGCGAACATGAAAATGTGGAGTTCCTTTGCTCAACAGGCTGGTTCTATTAAAGTCCCTGATGCAAGCAACGCACTGAATGAAGAACCAGAGGAGCATATCTCTAAGCAACATATGGAATTACCTGTGGAGAGCACTAGTATCACTACTGAAGAAATGGAATTACCCATGGAGAGCACTAGTGTACCCACGGAAGAAACGCTACAGAAGTTTAAGGTTAGTTTCAAAAATTCAGTCAATCAATGTGCACTGTCCTAGTTGGATGATGATTTTTCTACAAAAGAATAAAACATCTGTTTTTTTTCTTACCTCTTTCCAGAAGTTATATCACAATTATTTTTTCACTTTAGCTAAAATGTGAGAGAAAACGATATCTTTATTTTCATTTTCCTTTTCTTTTATAAACATTTGCATTCAATAGTAATTTTTGTAGAGTGGGGTTGTTTAGAGGTCTATTTCCATATCTAAAATTATGATTCATATAGAAATTCCAATATGCTAGTGAATAATTGTTTTATCATTGTCTAGACAAATACTTTATTAAGGATTGATAGAAAAAATAGATTAAGAAATGATTATATTAGAGAATATGTAGGAGTGACATCTATTGAAGATAAGATGATAAAAAATAGACTTAGATTGTTTGAAAATGTATAACAAAGGACGAAAATTGCACTTATTAGGCATATATGGAGCTAGTGTCGAAGAATTAGGTATAAGGGGTAGACCCAATGTAACATGGATGGTTGTTGAACATGTTTTGCGTAGTCAGACTTGATGTGGATCGACGGCACGAACCCGCGGTGTAGCATGAGTTTTGGGCTCGTTCGGGGCCGATTGGCCACCTGCCACATTTAGCATCCCTGGGTCAACGATCCGACTTCGCGGATGCCTCCATATTTTTGTTTACATGTTTTTTCATATATTACTTTATTATTTTCCGCCATTATTTAGTAAGATCGAACACCTGACGCTCTCGGCCAATCATAGTTGTTGATGTCAGGGTGTCCTAATGTTGTAAGGGGTCAACCACCATCTTCATTGCTGATTTTGGAGAAAACGAAGTCCCGGAATCCGACGATCTCTCGTGGTGCGACGTTGCGAAGCCTTAAGGTGTCGACTCCTTAGGTTTGTATCTTATGTTTTCCCTTGCATCCCCTTCCACCATCACCGTGAATCCCACTACTGTCTTCCCCATCTCTGCTTTCCCGTAAACCAACCCAGTTGTCAAAGCCTGATCCCTTCTCCCCTGCTTTCCATAAATCTCGTGAAACTCCTATTCCAATTCACCGTGAATCCCACTACTGGCTTCCCCGTCTTCTGTTTTCCCGTAAACCAGCCCAGCAGTCAAAGCCCGATCCCTCCTCCCCTGTTTACATCTACTGTGAACGCCACCTATGTTTTCCTGTAAGCCCTCCCAACAACATTATCGGTTCCAACCCCTCCCTGTTTTCAGGATCCTGTGATCCCCTGTACCTAGAAATCGATCCTTGTATCCATTTACCTATTCCATCCTGATTCTACTAACAGACATAATATCACCCCCCTCCCACACCTTTTTCTTCATATTCCAGCAACAGTTCCACCCTCCAGTCCCCCCTCCAAACCAGCAGACAACAATTTCTACCTCCGGGAACATCGGATCTCCGCGCTACGGCAACACCCCCTTGCTCGATGAGTGTTTTATCATTGTATGGATCTTTAATTCTCATTATTGATATATAGTATTGTGATTTTCATGCTTCCTTGGATCTCTCAATTGGTAGTTGTTTGCTTCGAGATATTCTTGTGATTTGCAGGAGTTATTCGTCGCACACTCTTGTTTGGCCCTCCACGCGAAGGAATGTCGAAGCTTGCTTTGCCTAAAAGAAATAAATTGTATCGCTTAAATTATTGCTTGAGATTTCATCATTTTTACTTATTGTTGGTTTCTCCGCTAGATCTTGTGTGTTGCATGTAGTAACATAGGGTGCTCGAGTTATTTTCCCGATACTTCAACTATGGTTGCAAATTGTCGCACCTTCACATAGCCTACCCTACATCAGTTGGTATCAGAGCCCAAGGTTCGGGCCCCGTTTATATACGTAGTGGTAGGTCACATAGAGTCAATAGGTCGTCTATGGCTAGTCATAGTGATTCATTCGACATGGTTTTATGGTAATAAGGTTGAATATCGTTCGGGTCATCATCATTACACCTCATGACTATTTTAGGAACCAGAATCCGTATATGCTCAATTTCATAGAGCTTCTCCGAAGAGATCCTCAGCTTATATTATTGATCATCCTCACCCGCTGCCGCACGCTCGTAGGGATCACATCTACCCTCTGACACAATCTGAGCCTGTCAGGAACGACCATTTAAATAAGTATCATGAGCCATATAGAGGTCGCCATCATCCAGACAACACCACATGTAGAGAACGTCTTAGTGTCCTGAAAGCTGAGATGTTGGAAGCCGAATTTCAGCGGTTAATTCTTGATCGATTTGATCGCTTGGATGCTCATTTTGATCGTCTGAGAACTGTTTAAGATAAATTCTAGGGGTTTAGGTCAAGTTACCAATGCAACTGGTAGTGCTCTCACTGACATGAGAGACCCGCTACCTAATTTTGATTCATCTTAATGAGACTTAGTTCCCACTTGATTTTGGACCTGAGTCCGATCAAGACCGTATGTTACAGGTGGAGAGCGACATTAGTATGACTTGTGAGTATGGTCATGAGAGTGAGGACGAGCGGACCAGTGACATTGTGATGGTATATCCACCTCCACACCTCATTTAGAACTAGTTTTCCCTTCGGCTAGAGATCCAGTCCTCGACAATATACCTATTGGTCCACTCTTGAGTATGAGTTTTTCTCACATTTACCCTGTTATCGTCCCGAGCCACATCACGACAGAGAGTCGAGAGCTTAGTGTTGATCTCGTAGTGACCGTCTTACCCATTTTTGGAAAGACTACCCCTTACGATGGTGCTCATCTGGAGGACCATGTGACATGTTCTTTGACAAGCCCCCTGTTGAGCCTCCTGATGGGCCACCGCGTCCTTGTGAGGATTTGATTCAGGTGAGCAACTCATTTATGAGTATCGAGTTGTTGTCATCTCTTCAATTATCGCCCTAGAGAGTGAATCTTAAGTGTAGCATCAAGTATGTAGGGCTTTTCTTAAACACACTTGAGCGTACTTCCGATGTTTCGAGAGTCTACCATCTAACCACTCGCATTTTTGATGAGTTTTTGGGACACACTATTTGCTGACCCATCAGATGAGTTCTTTCTTATGAAGAACACTCGCCACACTCTATAGTCACATCCGTTCGGCAGCGTCTCTGGCATTAACTCAGGTGATTGTCGCACTTACGACAAATTTTCATACATGCATCCTGGTGAGCTCCCTGATACGTCACGTTCCCCGAGAGACATTTGACACTATATGAGCTCGCCTTTGAGTGTTGATGTCCCATGCAGTCATTTGGATATTCGACACACACCCGATGAGTTTTTCTACACTCCATCTAAAGAGACTCCTGATAGGTCGCCTCATTTTAGAGACTTCCGGGTCATTGTCAGACTTCCCCCTAAATAGTGTGATGTGTCTCATTTGCATTAGTCTGTTGATTCGTTTGTTCATCATTTGCATGTATTTCATGAGTCGGTTCGACGGATGATCAATAGTGGTAATAAATCCTATAAATCTCATGCAGATAACCATAGGAGGGAGCAGGTCTTTCATGAAGGTGTGCATGTAGTGGTGAGAATCCACACTGAGAGGCTCCATCAGGGGCTGCTAAAATTTGAGCGTCAGGCGAATGGGTCCCTATACAATCATGAGAAGGATCAGAGCAAATGTCTACGAGCTTGATATCCTTAAAAGTATGGATATCCATCTCGTACTTAATATTGAGGACCCGACGTCATGCTATGAGCCTCCCGAGTATGTGGACCCGTATTATGGAGGCCTCCTAGAGCCTTTACTACCACAACCCACACCTTTCCCACTCCCGATCCCCACCCGTCTTTGGGTCAGTCACTTATGGCTTCACCATCTGCACCAGTGATCGCACCAGGTCTACCAGCACATCATTGGACTCTCGAGAACATTATTGATATCGTGGCCCACGCGTGCGTAGCCGCACCTGACGGACAGACACATGAGTACCAGTGGAGAGGATGTCCCATGATCGACAATACTTGGGCCACCCCCGATGGACCTCATCGGTTTTTCCTGGCACACACTGAGAGGATTTTGATCCCCATTCATTAGGAGATGAATTCTTTCAAGCCGGGGAGAATGATGGGGATAGACGGCGCAAACCCGCAGTGGAGCATGAGTTTTGGGCCCGTTCGGGGCCGATTGTCCACCTGCCACATTTAGCATCCCCAGATCGACGATCCGACTCCGCGGATGCCTCCGAATTTTTGTTGACATGTTTTTTCATGTATTATTTTATTATTTTCAGTTATTATTTAGTGAGATCAAACACTTGACACTTTCGGCCAATCATAGTTGTTAATGTCATGGTGCCCTAATGTTGTATTATTATAAATAGGAGTAAGGGGTCAGCCACCATCTTCATTGCTGATTTTGGAGAAATCAAAGACCTGGAATCCAACTATCTCTTGTGGTGCTACGTCGCGGAGTCTTAAGGTGCCGACTCCTTAGGTTTGTATCTTATGTCCCCTTGCATCCCCTTCCACCATAACTGTGAATCCCCCTACTGTCTTCCCCGTCTTCTGTTTTCCCATAAATCAGCCCAGCGGTCAAAGCCCAACCCCTCCTCCCCTGTTTTCCATAAATCTCGCGAAACTCCTGTTCCAATTCACCATGAATCCCACTACTAGCTTCCCCGTCTTTTGTTTTCCCGTAAACCAGCCCAGCAGTCAAAGCCCGATCCCTCCTCCCCTGTTTACATCTACTGTGAATCTCACCTTTGTTTTCCTGTAAGCTCTCCCAACAACATTACCGGTTCAAGCCCCTCCCTGCTTTCAGAATCCTGTGATCCCCTGTATCCAGAAATCGATCCTTGTATCCCTATACCTTTTCCAACCTGATTCTACTAGCAGGCATAATATCAACCCCCCTCCCACTCCCTTTTCCCTCAGATTCCAGCAACAGTTCCCCCCTCCATTCCATCAGACAACAATTTCAACCTCCGGGAACATCAGATCTCCGCACTGCGCCAACATCCCTTGCCTCGGTGAGTGTTTTATCGTTATATTGTTCTTTAATTCTCATTATTTATATATGGGATTGCAATTTTCATGCTTGCTTGGATCTCTCGATTGGTAGTTGTTTGCTTTGAGTTATTCTTGTGATTTGCAGGAATTATTCGCCGCACTCTTGTTTTGGCATCCCACGTGGAGTAAGACTGAAGTTTTCTTTGTCTAAAAGAAATAAATTGCATCGCTCAAATTATTACTTGAGATTTCATCTTTTATTACTTATTGTTGGTTTCTCCATTGGATCTTGTGTGTTGCATGTAGTAACATAGGGTGGACGAGTTGTTTCCCCAATACTTCACCTAGGGTTACAAATTGGCGGACCTTACGTAGCCTACCATACATCAAAACTGCACTATGAATTAACGATTGAAATTAGAGTTCATAGATCTCAAATTGTTGATAAGCTTATAAATTATGATGATTGTTAGCATTATTAGTTTTCTATGATTAAACAGATGTACAATAATGAGATGTTATTTTTTGATTTGCAACATGGTATCAAAGCCCTAAACTTCCACGATCATGCTCCATCCCGTACGACCCGCGCAACTCTCGCTTCTACTCATTTCTGTCTGTCTCCAACTCGCTTGTTTCCAAAACGCCGATCTCGCTAACCTTCATCCGGTCTCTCCATCATCTATCTGATATGGGCATCGACTAGTCTCCATATGATACCATCAATTATGTATTGTTTGTAGGTCGAGTCATTAAAATATTGTTAGTAGTTAAGGGTTAGAAGTTAGGAGTTGTCATGATGTGTCTTGTAAGTCTATTTAAAGACATGGATTGAATGAAACGAAGGCATCCATAAGTTTTTATTGGTTCCCTTGTCTTGTTAAGAGATTGTGTTAGCTCTCTCCTCCCGAGCACATGCCGCCTAAGTAGCGTTGGATCGGCTCCACAGTATCCTCTGCCTCCGTCACCCCCGCCTTGGACCATACTCTGACGACTCTACCGACGTTATACGACGATCACGTAACAACTTGTTATCAGAGCTTTCGGTCCTCCCCCACTTCCAAAAAAAACACTGCCAAAGCATCAGTTCTTTGTAACATTGTCCTCTTCCGGAACGTCTTCCTTGGCATCCCACTCCGCCTTCAAAATCTCAGTTCCGACCTTCGTTCAGCTCAACATCAGTTCCAGACTCCATTCAGCAGCACTCCGTCTCCATTGGCAACCACTCCTGTGGCAGCAACAACGCCTTCATCATCAACGAGATCGAATCCGCATAGCCGTCGTTCCCGGTAATCGACCCCATTCAGCGAGATTGACGTAACCACCCTCATAGAAACAGATGGATGTGAAACTGGCTGGGGAAATGTGTTAAATTTAAACCCCACAAATACGCCAGTAAATTAAAAGAACAAATTTATCGATACAATAGTAGTAATTTTAAAGAAAAAGACTCCGCAAGTAGCATTGATCAAGAAATCCTCACAGTATGTTACGGCCTGGACGCCTTCCAATTGTTTATCTTAAATAAAAATAAAAAAGAAATATTGGTCACACAGATTGTGAAACAATCGTAAAACTTTACCAAAACGGGAATAATAAAAGATAAGTTATAAAAGATTGGCTAATTTTTTAGATCACATTGTCAATAAGAATTACAAAGTTATGTTTAAACATATTAAAGCTCTGTTTGGTGCGGTGGGGGCGACTAGAGAAGCAGTGGTGGGAAGCAGTGGTGGGAAGCATCAGCTGTTTTGCAGAGTGGTGGCAGAATCTGTGAAACTGTTTGGAAGAATAGCGTTCTAAGTGATGTTTCAACATAAGCAAAAATTTCTAAAAACTCAATCAAAAATTCCTGTTTGAAATATATTATATATAACTTATATTAATATAATTTTTGTATATTATATATAACTTATATTAATATAATTTTTTTAATATTATATTATATATTATATATAATATAATATAATATAATATAATATATTATAAAGTAATATAATTATTACGTAATATAATTATATATTATAATATATTATACGTTTATATATATAGTATTTTATAAATAGTATATTATTAATAGCATTTTAAGTAATATAATTATAACGTATAATATAAATAGTATTTTATTATAGTAATTTATTATAATTGGTGGCTGATGCCACCACTCCCCTTTAAAATTTTATTTGACGGGACTTTTTGAAAATCAGCGGCCCCCCACTCCTGAAACGCTGCGCCAAACAAAGCCTAAAGGCCCAGAGAATAAGCTGGCAGATTAGTCATCTAGAATTCTCAATAGATGATGCAGAAAAAATCCGCATCTTACATAGTGAGAACAGACGCTACACTAGAATTCTAGAATACCTAGAACAAAGCTGTCAAAAGATACGTCCTGTGAATCATAACTTAGTCTGGGATGTAGCAGATATTAGACGCTTCATTGTTACTCTCCGAGGTAATATTGAATGAGAAATAACATGTCTCAGTCATGAAGATACTACTACTGATAGTGAGCCTAAGAGTGACTAAACTTTTGGAGATGGAGCAGCAACACCTTACACATTTTCAATTTGACCTCTTTCGCCTACAGACCTATCCAACTGAAAGCAATCTACAGTTTCAAACAAATCATGTCGTAACACCGCATCAACAGTGAGTGTTTTGGGCTCTCTTTGGAGAGAAGCTCTTTGAAGGACGCAACCTCAAAGAGTTGGTTGGAGCTTGTTTTTCAATTGTATCTTTTTCGTGATATTGTTGATGTATTTTTCTTTGAATTCTACTTTGCTTCACATTGATTGTTTTCTCTCGTCTGCACCTGTAGAAAAATACACCTCGAAACAATGGTCTGACATGTTGTTCTGGGCGCCGCTCTGTCGGTTTTCGGTGTAGTGACGATCATTCTGCAACACCTAGGCTTCCCGAAAATAACAACCACGACGGCTTCGTTGCGCAAGCACTTTGATTAGTGTGGTATGTGAAAGTGCACAGTTAACCTCACTAGAATTCTCTAGAGGGGGGGTGAATAGAGATTAAAAATATTTTGTGCAAAGTTAATATATATATATGTGTATAATCACAGATTAGAGCTTCCCACACATCAACAAGAATTAAGCAAGAAAATAAAGTAAATGCAAGAAAATAAATCACAGCACAACACAAGAAAATATAGTGGTTCCCCAAACTTTGGGTAGTCCACTCTTCTACCCCCTTGGTAGGAATTCACTATCTTATACTGAGTCTTTTGATAAGGAGACTCTTAGAACCACCCTGAGTCTTTTGACAAGGAGACTCTTAGAACCAACTGAGTCTTTTGACAAGGAGACTCTTAGAACCAGTACACTGAATTTTTTGAAGAGAGATTCTAAAAACTCTTTTACAATGTTAGATGTAAGAAAGAAAGCAGGAAAGATATAAGGACAAGAATGAATCTTCTTCCTAGCAAGAAGATTGGAAGCACAAGAAGTGAATTGAATCTTTCTTCTATAGAGAGAAGAAGATTTGCAGACTTTCTCTCTTTGTGAGAGCTATCAGATTTTGCAGCAGTGTGATTTCAAAAGCAGAAGAAGAAGAAGAAGTGGTTGAATGTTGCTGCAGAGCTTTTTCTCAATTTCTCTCTTTTCTCTTGGGAGTTTTTCCTCTATTTCAAAATGTATGTGGTGGATCACTCAACTGTCATTTTCTGCCGACCTCCTCTTTATTTATAGCTCTGTGTATTCAAAATAATGCTATAGGAGGATAATTAATTAGCAGTCAGAAAAATAGATAGATGAAAATGTTTCCATAATATTTATTTCTGTAGAAGGAAAGAACCAATTCAGATTTCAAATAATATCCAAATAAGTTAAATCAAATTAGCCAAGAATCAGATATAAGGAAAGAATGATTCAGAACGGCTATAAAATATTGACACTTATTCCATATAAATCAGATCTATTGAAAGAAGGAAAGAGATCTTGCGCATATTTAAATTCTGTCATGGAAATCGACGTGCGTCGATTACTATTCGACGCAAGCGTCGAGAGCATCCTTTCTGGACGTCGAGAGAAAAATAAGGAAGGTGCGTCGACTGAGGTGCGTCGACTTCATTAGATGCGTCGACTAGAAATCAGAGTGGCGTCGACTAGACTTACGTCGAAATCTTCCTAGAGTTACTTCGACTCAACCTGAAGGAAACGTCGAATACTATTCGACGCATATTTACTTAGCCTTGTTTTTTTCATTCTTAGAATTCATTTCTAGGGGTTAAGAGAAATCATTTTCCCAACAATCTCCCCCTATTTGTCTTAACCCTATTTAGAGGGAAATTGTACTAGCATATAATTAACCCAGCACAGCATTTGTAAAGATAAGAAATATATTGAGTAACCAAAAAGGAAAGAAGGAAAGAAAGTTGTATATACACCAACTCAGAAGAGAATATATATATATTGACCAATCAATGTTTTGAACATAAAAATTTTCATTAATGTTTTTAGAAACCAAATTAACACTCAGGAGGGGTAGGAGGAGTCTTTCTTTTTCTTTTGAAGACTTTGGTAGGTTGCTCTTTCTCAACAGCAGATAGCACCCTCATCTCCCCCTGAGTCACAGCAGTTGAGTCCCTTTGAGTTTCATCTAGCTCCCCCTGAGTTTCAGCTTCAGGTAACACAGCATCTGGCTGCTCTTTTTCATTTTCAGCTGTATTCACAATGGTGTCCAGCTCCTTAGCTCCTACTTCAGCTACCGCAATTTCCAGCTCCCCATGAGGTTTAGTTTCTTTAACTTTCTCATCATCTGCCCCATCTTCTTTTTCAGCTCTGCTTGCTTCCCCTTGCAGTAGTGCCACTTGGTCTGCAGCCTCTCTTGCTATGCTGAGTACCTCTATTGTTTGTTCATCAATATGGAGCTCAGGTACTATCTCATTCCCAAGGGTTTTGAGCAGTGCTAGACTGTCAGTTTTTGAGGTAGGAAGGGATTTGTGAGAAGGAGATTTAGGATTGGAGGGATGATCTTCATCTAGATTCTCCCCCTTCTTGACCTTCTTGGCCAAGGAGGTTAAGAAAGACCTAGTCTCTCTAGAGGAAGAGAGAGATGACTTCAGATCTTGCACAGAGGCACTGACCCCATCTATTTGGGTGTGCATGTGAAGGATGGAGGAATGAATCTGGGAGCAATGCTTGGAATCTTTGAGCTGTGGATTGTATGCACTGGGTGATGAGAGCCTCAGTGGATTCAGATGGTTCATGGTGTGAGAGTTGATGAGGAGGTGATGGTGGAGGAAGAGGTGATAGAGGAGGAGGAGGAGATAATGGATGTGGAGAGGGGATTCTATCATCTTGAGGAGGTATATTTGATGGAGGAGGTGGAGGAATAGAAGAAGGTTGAGCAGGTGATTGAGGAGGTATTGGTGAGGATGATGCTGGGACAGAAGATGTGACTGTTTGAGAAGGAGGAGGAGGAGGAGGATGAGCAGGAGAGATAGGAGGAGATGGAGTCCTTTCAGGGATGGAACCAGGCTTAGGGATTTGCCTGGCCCATTTAGAAAATAGGGCTATGGACATCCTTTTTCCTGGAGGGATGGGAATTCCTTTTGACCTACATAGGTCAGGGAAGGAGTGGAACAGTACTTGACTCATCATTCTCATGTAGGCATTTTCTTTGTGGGAATATCTAGAGCCTATCATCTTGAGCAAACAGCTGGCCCAGTCTATTTTCTTCTTTAACACCAGAGCTCCCATGATGTTCAGTTGCTGCTTGGGCACTGCATCATGGGCAGATATCTTACGTAGTAGTATCTTTCCTACTATATCTGCTAGTAGTCTATACTCCTCAGAAAAGTCTATTTTCTTTAGATGGATTGGTTTATCCCTTGAGAACTTCATGGTGGTTAGCAGATGCTTGATTTCATCAGGTGTGAGGTCTATAGATTCATCACCTAATAGGAAATGATGAAGACTTATGAGATTTCCTTTCCCTATTTTAGTTGAACAAAGATGACATTAGGATATACCTGATGGGAGATCAAAGGTGGCCCTAATGTGTTCTGCTGAGATTGAGACTGGTGTCTCATATAGTGTTCCTTGGATTTCTCCTTGTTCAGAAATCTGAACATGAGTTATGAGCTCTGTGAGCTCAGTTTCCAGAAGCTTGCACCTAGTGGAGATGAGCTTGTCCAGTCCTGCTTCAGTGAAGAGAGATATGATGTTCTTATAGTTCTCTGCTGCTGCTTGGAAGGATTCGAGGTCGATATCGAACCCAGAATTTATCTTGGGAGCCATTGAAGATCGGTGAGAGAGGGAAAAAGAATCAGCTGGACAGAGGAGCAAGAAGGATGATAGATGCAGAATCGCGAAGGTTTTCTAACTGAAGAGTTTATTTAAGTCAGGTGAAGCGTCGAAACGGGACTCAATTCGAGGCTTATTCGGTACTTCAGTGGATGTGACTGAGAATATTTTAGTATTGCCGCTCGTTTTTATGAAGTCGACGTTACGGCGAGTGGAATTCGACGTGAACGTCGATATGGTCTGATTTGGTATGATAGGGTTTCCTATCGACGTATGCGTCGATAGTAGTCGACGCATGCGTCGATTACACCTGTTGATCTGAGTCATCTACGGAGCGTCGAGTAGAAGTTGACGTGACTTTTGATTTTTCTGAACCACTCTATGTTCTTATTTCTTGTTGTCTCTTCCTAGTCCTAAAGCTTTTCTAAGACAGCCTATGACTAATTTTTACAGTTAGTTTGATTGATTATGTCAACATTGTTTGGCAAGGTGGCCAGTTTTGTTACATATATAGCATTTGATTATCCTATTATTATGAGAATTTGAGTTTAGAGTAGGATAGAAGTGTTGGTTAGAATAGAGGGTTTGATTTGGATAGAATTCATGATTTGGATGAATGGGTCCTGAATAAGGGTTAGGATGAAAGACTTTTGGAGGAAAGATGTTTAAATTGTTCTGAATTTTTGTGCGTCGATATCCATTCGACGCATGTTGATAGTCACGTTCATTTGTATTCGGCGCTTTCTCCAGATGGTGTCGATCTGATTTCGACGCATAGAAAAAGTTGCGTCGATTGGAAGTCGACGTGTTTTTGTTCATCCATCTAGAAGAGGTCGAAGCATCTGAGAGATTGCGTTGAGTAGAAGTCGACGCACTATCGTGCATGCGTCGATATGAAGTCGACGCAACTGTATCTTCATAAATTTTCATTTTGCCTTTCTCTGTTTTTACTCCTTTATGTCTTGTTTTTCTTGGTTTGATTGTTTCTTCAGATGAAGTTTGTGAGTCATCAGCTGAATAATAAGATGTTTCATCAAATTCCTTTATTTCTTTGAAGGAGTTTTCTTCCTTATCTTTTGGGTCTTTTTCTTGGTTTGTCATTTTGACAGGTTTAGTGAATTTTACAGGGCTCATCCAAGCAGGTTTGTTGGATGGAATTAGGCTGATTGAGGGATCAGCCCCTAGCCCAAGATGGTTGTGTCTTATTGTTTGTTTTTCAGTGATTTCCTTAAGAGTTTGGCTTCTCATTTTTATTGATTCTTCAAAGGCTTTTGCCTGGGTTACTTTATCCTTAAGGAACTGATTTTCTATTCTAGCCCTTTCTATTTCATTTTCTATTCTGTTAGCTATTGATTCATAATCTTTAGAGGATTTAATTTCTGTGTTTCTCTGGTTTTTAGCTATATTGATTTGTTCTTTTAGATCTTTAATTTCTTGTTTTGTTTTTAGTTGATCTAGGTACATTCCCATAAAATCATTTCTAAAATTATCACTTTGAAAATCTATTTCATCAAACATGTTTACCTCATCCTCATCCTCAGATTCCTCAATGAGAATGTGGTTCTTTTCTTTTTCATCATCAGAAGATATGCTTTCTTCTGATCCTGTTTCACTCCATGATTTATCATCATTCTTTGAGTCTTCAAAGGCCATCAAGCATAGGTCTTCTTGCCTAGATTCTTCATTGTCACTCTTAGAGGATGAACTATCCTCAGAGTTTGTTTCACTCCAGACTTCTGCAATGAAGCCTCTTTCTTTCTTCTTCCCCTTTTTCTTCAGATCTTTCTTTTTCAGATCCTTTTCTGTTTCAGCATTCTCTGGACATTCTGGGGCAATGTGTCCAGGTTTCCTGCAAGAATAGCAAATAATTTCTTTAGTGTGGGTTTTGTCATACCTTGGTTTTGACTCCCTCCTTTTTGATCCATCTGTCTTGACCCATTTCTTAAATCTTCTGGCCAAGAAACTGAATAATTCTTCTTCAGTGACAGGGGTTCCTTCTTCTGTTGCCTTTAGAGCAATGTTCCTGCTTTTTGAGGAAATTGGAGTGTTTTCTCTTCTTTCCTTCTCCTCTCTAGTTTTCAGCAACTGCTCATAGGATCTGAGTTTTCCTAAGAGAGCATCTGTTGAGATCTCTTTTTGTCCTCTTGTGTCTCTTATTGCCCATATTCTTGAGTCCCATGAACTAGGGAGACTCATTAGCAATTTGTCATTAATCTCAGTGATAGAGATTTCTCTATCCAAGTCTCTTAGTTGATTGATGATCAGACTAAATCTGTCATACATTTCAGAGATGCTTTCTTCAGCCTTCTTTTGGAAGTTCTCATATTGAGAGATCAATAGAGCCTTTTTATCTTTCTTTTCATCAGCACTTCCTTCCACCATCTTTGTGAGAGCATCCCAAATTTCTTTGGATGATTCACAGTCAACAACCTTTTGAAAAATGTCATCTGAGAGAGTTGAGACAAGTATGTTCATGGCCTTTAGATCATATGTTCTTGCCTTCTTTTCATCTTCTGTCCACTCAGATCTTGGAACAAGTGTTTGTGTGACATTGTCATTTGCATCCTTTCTATAAGGCTTTGGGGGACCTGTCATAGTAATATCAAACAAGTCAGCATCAATGGAATTCATATAAATTCTAATTCTTGTTTTCCAAACTGCAAACTTTTCAAGATTGCACATTGGAGGTCTGGTGGAAGCATAATCTTTGATTTGTGTCATATGATAAAATAGTTTTGAAATATATATATATATGAGAGGTAAGATCTTTTTGATCAAGGAGTTATCCTTTTTAGATCAACCTCCCTCTGATACCAATTGAAGGTGCACAGTTAACCTCACTAGAATTCTCTAGAGGGGGGTGAATAGAGATTAAAAATATTTTGTGCAAAGTTAATATATATATATGTGTATAATCACAGATTAGAGCTTCCCACACACCAACAAGAATTAAGCAAGAAAATAAAGTAAATGCAAGAAAATAAATCACAGCACAACACAAGAAAATATAGTGGTTCCCCAAACTTTGGGTAGTCCACTCTTCTACCCCCTTGGTAGGAATTCACTATATTGTACTGAGTCTTTTGATAAGGAGACTCTTAGAACCACCCTGAGTCTTTTGACAAGGAGACTCTTAGAACCAACTGAGTCTTTTGACAAGAAGACTCTTAGAACCAGTACACGGAATTTTTTGAAGAGAGATTCTAAAAACTCTTTTACAATGTTAGATGTAAGAAAGAAAGCAGGAAAGATATAAGGACAAGAATGAATCTTCTTCCTAGCAAGAAGATTGGAAGCACAAGAAGTGAATTGAATCTTTCTTCTATAGAGAGAAGAAGATTTGCAGACTTTCTCTCTTTGTGAGAGCTATCAGATTTTGCAGCAGTGCGATTTCAGAAGCAGAAGAAGAAGAAGTGGTTGAATGTTGCTGCAGAGCTTTTTCTCAATTTCTCTCTTTTCTCTTGGGAGCTTTTCCTCTATTTCAAAATGTATGTGGTGGATCACTCAACTGTCATTTTCTGCCGACCTCCTCTTTATTTATAGCTCTGTGTATTCAAAATAATGCTATAGGAGGATAATTAATTAGCAGTCAGAAAAATAGAAAGATGAAAATGTTTCCATAATATTTATTTCTGTAGAAGGAAAGAACCAATTCAGATTTCAAATAATATCCAAATAAGTTAAATCAAATTAGCCAAGAATCAGATATAAGGAAAGAATGATTCAGAACGGCTATAAAATATTGACACTTATTCCATATAAATCAGATCTATTGAAAGAAGGAAAGAGATCTGGCGCATATTTAAATTCTGTCATGGAAATCGACGTGCGTCGATTACTATTCGACGCAAGCGTCGAGAGCATCCTTTCTGGACGTCGAGAGAAAAATAAGGAAGGTGCGTCGACTGAGGTGCGTCGACTTCATTAGATGCGTCGACTAGAAATCAGAGTGGCGTCGACTAGACTTACGTCGAAATCTTCCTAGAGTTACTTCGACTCAACCTGAAGGAAACGTCGAATACTATTCGACGCATATTTACTTAGCCTTGTTTTTTTCATTCTTAGAATTCATTTCTAGGGGTTAAGAGAAATCATTTTCCCAACAGTATGTTCTCTTAGTCGACGCCTTGGCGCACATTCTCAATGTCAATTTGACCGCCTCAGTGCACTCGACCAAATCCCGATAGAGCTGCCTCTTCTCAGTTCGATGCAGCTTGCATTGGCCATCATCACCTCGGCTTCTTTCTCGGTCACTCCAGCCAGTTCGCCAATAGCCACCCTTGTCCTCTCCGAGCTCCTTGTCGTGTTGCAGGAAGCCGCCGCCAGCTACCCCTTCATTACTCCCACTTCCCTAATGCATTTGTACTCCCTCGACTACACACTCCCTAAAGCCTTCGTCCACTAGCCTCACTGCCAACACCTTTCCCTTCCTCCACAAACGGCCTTTATGCTGACCCTTTCAACTGCCCCCTCCTTATTGCTCCAACTGCAACTATCTGGGGCGCAGCGCCACTCTAACCGCCCTTGCTCGTCATCCAAAACAATGAAGTTGCACTTATGCTTTGGACTTCGGCAGCACAAACCACCGTCGGCCCTCCCCTCTCTTCGTTGTGGCCACGCCGACTAGTCGGCGAACCGACTCACGCCCTCATTCATTTGCTTCGGTCTCCAAACTGCGACTTCGTCCCCACTGATGCAAGACACTCCCTCGCGCATGCATGTGATTCCCCCAGCACCCATGCCAGCCCTCGTAAGACCCATTGTAGCTCTTCCTTCTTTTCCTGACACCCCAACACATCGCGTCCGCACCACTCAATCCCTAATCCCATCTGCTGCATATGCTCCCATTCGGTCTCCTTAGTTTCTCGAAACTATCGTCTCGCGCCTCCTAACTATCCAGAACACCTCTTTCCGTGTGTTGTTGTCTATCAAGCCCCACAACCACAACTGCGGGATCCCTTCCCCATTTTCTACTCCACGCATAGCCTTTTTAGCAGCACCCATCCAATTAATAGATGTATTAATACATGCAACCCATACTACACCGACTTACACCCATACTCTCGTTTTAGCATCTACAGTATCACTCATGCTTCCTCATTTGTGATCGTACAAACTTTGGGAAGCGAGAATTGCCAAATATCTCGTCGCGAGATATATCATCTCAATTAAGATGCAAGATATACACATCTTTACGACCTTCTGGATTGTAGGTGAAGTTATCATCGCTGTGAAAATTGTCAAATATCTTGAAAAAGGATGATCAACTCGCAACCGTGACTTCATGGCGACCACCGATGGAAACCTTCTTTCTTACAAGTTGCCTCGAGGACGAGGTATATTCTAGCAGTGGAAAATGTTACTGAACTAACTGGTAAGTTCACAGTCGTTCCTACCAAAAACACGGAATAACATGTCTCTGTTGAACGACATTCCTCGAGAACTAGTACCAGGATCCTCTCTATTTGGGACCAAGCGGATAGTATCCATTTGGTGTTCAAGATCCTTTCTCAGGGGATCCAACAGGTTAACTAATCCCATTCTTTTATATTTTTATATATACAAAAAAGTTTGCATCCTTAGATAAGTAAGAAGAGGATTTTGACCACCAAATGGATACTATCCATTTGATCCAAATAGAGAGGATCTCGATCCGGAGAATTGCGGGAAAATAATTGGGATCAACCATGATTGTCATATGTGTGGTGTTGTATTAATTAATATTTGTGTTAATTGATTAGTATTAATTAATTACTTAATTAATGCTAATTAATTATATTATTTTATCTTATTGTCCCCTTGTCTTGTAGCAGACCTTCGCCCCCTTATAAGGAGGCCTGAGGAGTAAGAGAAATGATCTTTTCCATCATTAGTATTTTGGCCTCTTTTTGAGATAGAAGCTCTTTGGAGGGCCCAACTTCAGAGAGCTGGCAGGAGCTTGTGATGTTGGATAGGCGTCACACCTGCCTGCCACCCTGGCATCACCACTAGGGGGGTCACCCTGGCATCACCACTAAGGGGGCCACCCTGGCATCACCACCAAGGCTGCTTTCATCAGGGCTGCAACTCATACACCCCAACCAGCTCTCCGCCTCCCATCACCAGGAAACGGTAGGTTGTTGAGGCCCGGGATCGAACACCCGACCTCCTAAATAAGTGTCTTTTACCAGAGCTCTCATCACCAACTGAGTTGTCTTGCATCAGCTTGTCTCCTGATTGTTTCTTGTTCGAGCTATTGTTAATGTTGTTAGCAGAGGAGAAATGAGAAAATAGAAGTACATATATTCATCCTCAAAGGGGGCTATTTATAGGATTACAATAAGACTCTTAAACCGAACTCACAATGTGGGACTAAACTCCTAAAGACTCCAATAGACTAATATAATAATAACTCATAATTCCAACACTCCCCCTCAAGCTGAAGGGGGACCCTTCAGCTTGGACACAACAAATAACGGCAATGGAGGTAGATGATGCGTGACAAATCATCAGACGAGCCACCGGGGGAAATATCAAACCGGGGAATCAAGCCGGGGACATAGCCACACACGACGCAGACCCACACACGACGCAGGACCCACACACGACACGAACTCACTGGAAACCGGTCAACCAACATCATCTACACACACAACATGCGAAGAGAACCAAAGATGTGGAGCAAATCATCAAACGAGTGATCGGGGATAATCCGTCGGGGATAATCCGCAAGAAGGGCGGTCCCACACGTCACAGTCCCACACGACACGGTCCCACACGACACAACCCGCTGAGATTATAACAACCAACACAATCGTGTCCCAACACATGACCAATTCGAAAGACAAACTGGGGAGACACAAACACACATACAACAAGCCTAGAGGCCGTGTGGAACGAAAGCGAAAAATCGGGAAAGATCATCCGAGTCGCATTTGTCCCAACACTCCCCCTCACGTGGATAACACGTGCATATAGACAGAAACTAGATCAAACAAAGTAAATACGAACAAACACATAAAGACATACTTAAACTACCCCAGAAATGCAGCATCGGCGAGATATCAACACCCCAGTAGGGGTGACAGCAGCGGAGACAAATAGAAATCCGTGAAGCAGTGGATGGAAGCGACGAAATACACTAGGAGAAGCTGCAGGAGACGGCACGAACCACAGACGACAGCTGGAGCAGCAGCGGGACAGACGGCGGGATCAATGACAGCAGCTGGAAGCTCTCCCGATCTGCAGTCGCCGTAAGCAGCAGGGCAGTCGTCGATGGCAGCAGGACTGGAAGCCGCAGCGGCAGATCTGGAAGCAGCGGCAGATCTGCGTCGACAAGAGAACGACGGAGGGGGAATAGCCATCGTCGGACATGGAAGAGCTTCAAAGAGATCGGCAGTCGACGGCAGAAGATTCGTCGATGGCGTCGTGGTCAGCATGCGTCGGCAGCAGTGGGCAGACGGCATCGACAGCAGCACAGGAAGATGCCATGACGACCCGCAGCGCAAGGAGGCGGACTGGAGCAGCAGCAGGCACAGTCGACGGGATCTGCGATACGAGAAGGCAGACGCGCTGACGGGAAGCACTGTCAGCGAGAACGACGGGATCAGCGTCGATGGAAAACGACGGAGACGGGCCAAGATCCGCTCCCGTCGATGGAATCCGACGTCGATTCCGTTCGACGGGAGCGGGAGCGGAAGCACGAGACGCGACGGGAGCCGAGCGAGAGATGGACCGGCCCACCAGAATTGATTTTTTTTAGGGTTTCAGATCGAGAAGCTCTGATACCATGTTAGAAGGGGAGAAATGAGAAAATAGAAGTACATATATTCATCCTCAAAGGGGGCTATTTATAAGATTACAACAAGACTCTTAAACCGAACTCACAATGTGGGATTAAACTCCTAAAGACTCCAATAGACTAATATAATAATAACTCATAATTCCAACAAATGTAATTGTACTTTCTGATTCACTCCGCATTTAGTGTTGGTCTCCTGATTGTTTCTTGTGATTCAGGACAGGCGTCACACCTGCCTGCCACTTTGGCATCTCCACTAAGGTGTCCACTCTGGCATCACCACCAAGGCGGCTTTCATCAAGGCTGCAACCCATACATCCCAACCAACTCTCCGCCTCCCATCACCAGGAAACGGTAGGTTGCTGAGGGCCGGGATCGAACACCCGACCTCCTAGATAAGAGTCTTTCACCAGAGCTCTCATCACCAACTGAGCTGTCCTGCATCAGCTTGTCTCCTGATTGTTTCTTGTTCGTGCTATTGTTAATGTAATTTTACTTTCTAAATTTACTCCCCATTTAGCGTTTTCTTTCATCTATGCCCTTTGAAAGAATTCATCTCATAACATGTTATTTTTACATTTGCAACAATGATGAGGACTTGAGGAGAAAAGGTTATGTTGCATTTCTTTGTTGAACATTTCACGGAAGTATTCTTTAGTCTACACTTGATTTCATTCAGAGTGCCTGATTATTTTTTTCATTTTAGCTCATGTTTCTTGTCTCTGAGCTCCATTTTTGTGTATTAGTATTTTTCTTAGGAGATGTATCTGTTGTCTTTTCATCGTGCAGCGTGAAAAATCTAATGTCAAAATTATAAATCTTTGGCTCAAATAAAGAGTTAATCTTCAATTGACCCACTTTCTAATTGAGAGCTTGCAATTTATCAGTTTGACTGGCTGGATTCAATAGCTCTACAGTTACTTTTAAAGCTGAAAAGGCACTTGAAAATTATTTATGGACTGAATGATGCCAGGTGTCAGGTAATCCCATGTAAAAGTTTACTTCTCCCTTTTGCCTTATAGCAATCAAGTTCTATTGAGATATATGATTATGTTTAAAGGTTGATCGAGTTTTGTGTGATTCATTTTATCAGGCTTTCTCGTTGAAGGAGCATCCAAAGACCGTAGAGTCTATCTCCAAGCAGAACATTCCCTTCAGTGCCAGCGATGTCTCTACTAGTTTTCCCACCAACTATGGGGACATGGTTCATAAGTACCAGGTACGTATAGTGTTTTGAGATTATGTTTTCTGTTTGAAATATCTATCTGTTGATGAAAGCCAATTCTTTTAGTTTGACAGTAGTGTTGCAAATGTCGAATGATATGTCCGACATGTCAGTCACGTAAAAATTTTGTGGGGAAAACGTCACGACATCAACATTTTAAGTAAAAATGTCATTTCTAAAAATATCACCTGATATATCAGTTTTACCTGATATATCGGGTGATATCTCGCAGCTGATATATTGACATGAGTATTAAAAAAATCATTTCTTTTGGCGCCTCTTACTTGTGCCCTAGCTTTGATGACTCGGTCTCTGGCTTCTGCTTTGGTTGTGTGACTCCTGATGCTCTGATAGCAGTGCGAGTTTATTTTTTGAAGTACTGTTTATTCTTGATTTTTGGTTTCTAACTTCTTCACGACCTGATGGGTTTCACATTTCGTGATAATCGTGTTGCATGCTTGTTGTCTGCTACTTGATCTATGTTGGGCTTTTGATTCATGCTTGTTTATGACTGGATTTCTATCTTCTATTTTTGTCTGTTTACAACTGGGTTTCTATCTTTTGTGTGTCATGGAACTATTAAACGAATGTCATCGATCCTCAAACGATCCTAAAAATATATGCAAGTCATTTGGTTCAATATTTAATTATTTATATATAAAATTGTATTTATTGTATTCATTACTTCGTTATAATCATATATTATATGTTTTTTGTAATTTATAAACATACATTATGTGTACAATTGTACATAACAGCACTCAAGCCTTTATCCCACTATAATGGGTTGGCTATATGGATCCTTTGTCGCCATTGTGCCCTATCTTTAGTCATAATCTCACTAATGCTTAAGTACATAATGTCTTTCCTTATAGTCTCGTTCCAAGTCTTTATTGGTCTACCCCCTCCCCCGTGTAACATGTCTAGTGACTAAACTCTCACAACGCCTAACAGGTGCCTCTAATGGTCTCCTTTTGTACGTGTCCAAACCATCTTAGTCGAGCTTCTCGCATTTTCTCTGCAATTGGTGTCACTCCTGTCTTATCGTTGATACATTCATTCTTAATTTTATACTGTCTCATGTGTCCACACATCCACCTAAGCATTCTCATCTCCGCAACTCCCATTTTTTACTCATATACACAAATTCACTGCCCAACACTCAGAACTGTAGAACATTGTTGGTTTAATTACAGTACGGTAAAACTTGCCTTTAAGTTTTAATGGTACTTTACGATCACATAAGATCCCAGACGCGCCTCTGCACTTCAACCAACCTGCTTGGATTCTATGTATCACATCTTTATCTACACCTCCATCTTTTTGAATTATCGATCCCATATATTTAAAGCACTCACTGCGGGAAATATCTTGGTCACCCAATTTAATGACGGAGTCATCCGACCTTCTTGCACTACTAAATTTAAGCTCTATATATTTCGTCTTTGTCCTGCTCAACCTAAAACCCTTCTTTTCTAAAGTGTCTCGCCAAAATTCAAGTTTCGCGTTTACACTCTCGCGCGTCTCATCGGCCAAAACAATATCATCTGCAAATAATAAACACCAAGGTATTACAGTTGAAAACAATTATGATGTTGGTTTTATTTTATTTTTGAAGCTATATATATGTATGCCCGGTTTAGGGCAAGCGTACTTTTCGATTAATCCCGTTCGACTTGGTATCAGAGGTTTGGAAATTTCCGCCGCTCGACTGCTCGACGTCCCCGCGCCGATCTCCTGCTCGCGTCGCCTGCTCGTCGTCCCTCTGATAGCCGCTCTCAGTCTTCTGCTCACTCTACTGCCGTTCTGGATGATACTTCTGGAGGCCTGTCTACCGCTGAGTTAGAGGCCTTTTGACGCCTGTTGCGCTCTCACACTGACTCTACTCCTGCTTCCTCCCATGCTGCTGTTGCCACTTCAGGTCTGTCCAGTGCTCATGCCGTGTCTTCCACACCCTCCGAGTGGATAATCGACTCAGGTGCGACCGACCACATGACTGGCTCTGCCTCAGGTTTTACCTCCTATACTCCCCTTTCTGGTCGTGATAAGGTTATTGCTGCCAATGGCTCCCTCTCTGTCATTGCCGGTAAAGGGACGGTTTCATGTTCTCCTGACCTATCACTTTCCTCTGTCTTACATGTTCCTTCTTTTCCCAGAAATTTACTCTCTATTAGTCACTTGACTAACTCCTTACACTGTTCTGTGACATTCTTTCCTGATGTTTGTGTTTTTCAGGATCTGGCTACGAGGCGGACATTTGGCAGTGGTAGGAATGTCGGCGGCCTGTACTTGCTGAACCAGTCTCAGTGCCCTATCTTCCACCAGATCTCCGACTCTTGATGACCTTCGACGATGGCATCAGCGCCTTGGCCACCCTTCTCCTTTATATCTTACTAAATTGTTTCCTGTTTTTCATCATTTACTTCCGTCTTTTTCTTGTGATGCTTGTGAGCAATCTAAACATGTGCGGTGTCGTTCTACTCATTTGTCTGTCCCTAGTCTGTATCCATTTGATGTTATTCACTCTGATGTTTGGGGTCCATCCCCTGTTCTCTCTTTATCTGGATTTAGATGGTTTGTAACGTTTATTGATTGCTACTCTCGCACTACTTGGCTTTATATGCTTAAAAAGAAAAGTGACGTTCTTTCTTGCTTTCAAAATTTTCATAAGATGGTGGTCCAACAATTCGGAGGCACAATACGTGTGTTACGTAGTGATAATGGTGGAGAATATGACGATCGCGGTGTCTTTGGGGCTTATCTTGCGGACCATGGTATAATCCATCAAACTACATGTGTCCACACCTCCACTCAAAATGGGGTGGCCGAACGAAAGAATCGGCAGTTGCTGGAGGTGGCCCGGTGCTTACTTCTTTCTATGCACCTCCCTAAATCCTATTGGGGGGATGCTGTTCTTACCGCCGCTCATCTCATTAACCGCCTTCCGTCCCGTGCTCTCTCGTTTGCTACGCCTCTCTCTCGCCTAGAACAAAAACACATTGTCCACACCTCTCATCTTCCCCCTCGTATCTTCGGCTCCGTGTGTTTTGTTCATGTCCATACCCCGCATCGTGATAAACTTGATGCGCGGTCCCTTCGATGTGTTTTTGTTGGTTATTCTTCTACCACCAAAGGGTATAGATGTTATCACCCTCCGACACGTCGGTATTATTGTACTGTCGATGTCACCTTTCGTGAGGGGGAGTCGTACTTTGGTTCTCGTCAGGGGGAGATGGTTACTACAGGTGCCGAGATGACCGACTCCCCGCTTCCGATTTGTGCTACTCCTTCTGTTCCTGCTCCTCCACCTGATCCCGTTCCGCCACCTGCCCCTGTTCCTTCTACCTCCTCTCCTCCGATCATATATACATACTCCCGTCGTCCCACGACTGTTGAGCATGTGCAGACTGAAGATGTTCCGCCAGTACCGGTGAATGCCTCCAACCCAGATTCTGATGACGACCTCCATATTCCTCTTGCCCGTCTTATAGGTAAGAAGGGTAGCACTAAACATCCCATTGCCACCTACATTCGTTATGATCACCTTTCTCAGGCACATCAAGCCTTTGTTTCTTCTCTCTCATCTATTGTTATCCCTAAGACATGGCAGGAGGCTGCTCAGATACCTGAATGGAAAGCGGCAATGGAGGAGGAATTGCGTGCCCTGGACAAGAATAAAACATGGCAGCTGGTGAGCCTTCCTCCAGGGAAGCGAACGGTCGGATCCCGTTGGGTATTCACAGTTAAACAAAACCAAGATGGTGTTGTGGAGCGGTATAAAGCTCGCTTGGTGGCTCAGGGATATACCCAGGCCCAGGGCATTGACTACCAGGAGACCTTTGCTCCTGTTGCTAAGATGAACTCAATCCGCGTTCTTTTTTCTGTTGCTGCAAGTCGTAGATGGGAACTACTTCAGCTAGATGTCAAGAATGCCTTTTTGAATGGTGATCTGGAGGAAGAGGTATACATGGATATTCCACCGGGCTCTGTTATCAAAAGGTCCAAGGGGAAGGTGTGCCGAGTTCTAAAATCTCTGTACGGCTTGAAACAGTATCCGAGAGCGTGGTTTGGGCGTTTTTACAAGTTCATGCTTCAACTTGGGTACACTCAAAGTCATGCTGACCACACACTCTTTATTAAGAGAAAAGGTGCCCAGGTCTCTATTCTTATTGTGTATGTGGACGACATCATCATTACCGGGGATCACATGGAAGAGATCATTTACTTGAAGGAACAACTGGGCAATGAATTTGAAGTTAAAGACCTGGGAAAGCTGAAATATTTCTTGGGAATTGAAGTGGCAAGGTCTCAACAAGGGATCTTCATCTCCCAAAGAAAGTATACTCTAGATCTTCTTGAAGAGACTGGGATGCTTGGGTGCGCACCCGTGGACACCCCCATTGAGGTTAATCACAAAATTGATGCAGATACTAGTGGAGAAAAGGTGGATGTCTCAAAATACCAACGTTTGGTTGGACGACTCATATACCTGTCCCATACTCGCCCTGACATTACGTATGCTGTGGGGGTCCTAAGTAGGTATATGCATTCTCCTTCCATTCGTCATCAGCAGGCGGCCTTTAGAGTGCTACGGTATCTCAAAAAGGCACCCGGCCGTGGGATCCTTTTCAAGAACGGCCAATCTTTAGAAGTTGAAGTGCTTACAGATGCTGATTGGGCTGGTAGCCAAGATGACAGAAAATCAACTACTGGGTACTGCACTTTTGTGGGAGGCAACCTCGTTTCGTGGAGGAGCAAGAAGCAAAATGTGGTAGCTCGATCAAGTGCAGAGGCAGAGTATAGGGCAATGACACAAGGTGTTTGTGAAGGATTGTGGTTGAGGACTCTCCTTCGGGACATTAGCCTTCAGGGGAACAATCCTATCATGATCTACTGCGACAACAAAGCCGCCATCAGTATTGCGCACAATCCAGTGCAACATGATAGAACCAAACATGTGGAAGTTGATAGACATTTCATCAAGGATCATCTAGACAAAGGGAATATCTGCACTCCTTTTGTGAACTCATCCGATCAGCTTGCGGACGTTTTCACCAAGGGTTTATACAGCGACAACTTCAAGGACAACACAAACAAGTTGGGAATGATCAATATATATTCCCAACTTGAGGGGGAGAGTTGAAAACAATTATGATGTTGGTTTTATTTTATTTTTGAAGCTATATATATGTATGCCCGGTTTAGGGCAAGCGTGCTTTTCGATTAATCCCGTTCGACTATTACTTGTTGGATGTGTCCGGTGAGCTCATCTAAGATAAGGGTAAAGAGATAAGGGCTTAAAGCTGACCCTTGATGTAAGCCAACAGCGATAGGGAATTCCTGTATTAATCCTCCAGATGTCCTCACCCTGGTCACTGAATTTGTATACATATCTTTGATTACGTCAATGGATGATACATTTACACCTTTCTTTTCTAAGACTCTCCACAAGACCTCTCGTGGAACCCTATCATAAGCCTTCTCCATATCGATAAACAACATATGCAAATTTTTTGTCTTTCCCGATAGTTGTCAATGAGTCTCCTCAAGAGGTGTATAGCTTCCATGGTTGACCTCCCTGACATGAATCCAAATTGATTCTCTGAGATGTTAGTCTCTTGTCTAACTCTTCTCTCTATTACTCGTTCTCATAGTTTCATAGTATGACTCATTAATTTAATTTCCCTGTAATTGACACAATTTTGTATATCTCATTTGTTCTTATACAAAGGTACCAAAATACTTTCTCTCTATTGGTCTGACATCCTCTTCGTTTTCAGTATCTTATTGAAGAAACTTATAAGCCATAAAATTCCTTCCCTCCCTAAGCATTTCCATACTTCAATTGGTATATCGTCTGGCCCAACCGTCTTTCCATTTTTCATCTTCTTTAGAGCGTCGTATATCTCTAATGTTTGAATTTTACGATAAAAAATTATGTTTCTATACTCCACTGATTTACTTAACTCTTCTAAGTTCAGTTCATTGTCTTTTCCTTCATTGTATAGTTGATAAAAGTATCTTTATCATCGCTCCTTAATAGCCACATCATCCGTCAAAACTGTATATGATTCATCTTTTATGCATTTAACTTGGCTTAAATCTCTTGTCTTCCTCACCCTAGCTCGAGCAATTATATATATATATCATGCTCTCCATCTTTGGTATTTAGCCGTTTGTAAAATTCTTCATAAGCTTGAATTCTTACTTTTCTTACTGCATTTTTAGCTTTTTTTGGCGACTTTATATTTTGTCAAGTTTTCATCATTCCTACAAACATATAATGTTTTGTAGCTGACCCTCTTTGCCCACACTTTGTCTTGTACTTCTTTTTTCCACCACCAAGATTCTTTTTGTGTGGGTGGGGGGTGGGGGGGGCGCACGATCTTTTGACTCTCCAAGTACGTTCTTTCCACTTATCCTTAAATGAGATGACAACTTCCCATGTGACACTAGGATCAACATAAGGATCATAAACTAGTTCTAAAACCGTTGCCTTGAATGCAACCTGTTTTTCCTTCTTCAAGTTCAACCACCAAATTTTTGGCAACAGTTTTGTCTCTCTTAAAGTTACTATATTTAGGGCCAGTTTGGGTGAGCTGTTGCTGATGGAAAGCTGCTGATGAGCTGTTGCTGATAGGAAAAGTGATGTTTCTGAAAAACAGAGTTTTGTTAAAAAACTGTTTGTGTGAAATGGAGTTTGCAGAGCTTTTGATAAGCTGTTTTGTACAAACTGTTTGGCAAAACTGGAGTTTTTGCAGGTTAATTTTTTTGTAATTAATTTAAATTCTATGTTTAATACCTACACAGCACACACACATTCATATATATATATACACACATACATATATATATACAAGCACACACACATTCATATATATATATATATATATATACAAAGCACACACAAACATATACACACATACACAACCTTCACACACACACAAACAAACACACAAAAACATACAAACATACACACACCTAGTTAAGCATAATTTGTTAAGCATAATTTATTAAGCATAATTTGTTAGGAGCGAGATCGACATAGGTAGGAGAAAACCTGCATACATCTTCAACAGACTGGTATGGAATGAGTTTTAGCTTATAAGCATTACGAAATTGCACAAGCAAGTAGATTATGCGATAAATGAGAAGAATACCACCATTTTTATTGCCCTAATTTGGCCAATCACATCTTACAATAAAATTAGAATGATATGAGCCATCAAACCCAGTATTATGAGCCATTTCGTGCACAGTATTATGAGCCATCAAACCCAATCAATGCTTTTCATAAATGTTAAAGAACAGAGAAAAAGAGTGCACAGAAGGAATCGGATTACGGAGGTCTTAACAGCGCAAACCTGCTTGGCAACTGATTCTTGTTGTTCTAGTGTGGGGGAACCACCATGACGAGGAAAGAAGGGGGTTACGAGAGGAGGCGATGGAGAAGGAGCGGCTTGCCGACGCTGAAGGAGGAGGAGCTTCTTGCCGACGCTGGAGAAGGAGGAGTACCTGTACGCCGCCCGAGAGAAGGAAAATCGCGAACTCACGAAATCGCAGACGCTGTCGATCGTGGCGTGGCGTCGTAGAAGATCGCGAGCGGAAAAGGGAAGCTGAGACGGGAAGCGGAGCGCGGCGCGGTCCAGATGGAGGAAAAACACGCGTCTGGGGGTTAACCTATAAGCGGCTGATAATAAAAAACGCCGTTTTCAGCTTATTGATCCCAAACACAACTTATTATGTAAATGGCGTTTTTGACCTGCCGCACCGGAGCAGATAAGCTACCCCAAACGCTACCTTAATTTGCACATCCAACACCACTAACTTATGTTGCATTGTCAAACTTTCTCCTGGTATGATTTTGCAATCCTTACAAATCTTTTTATTCATTTTGCGAGTCAAAAAATAGTCAATTTGTGACTTATTTTGTTCGTTCTTGAACGTAATTAAGTGTTATTCCCTCTTCATGTGGAACGTATTTGTCACAATTAGCTCATGTGCTATGACAAAGTCTAAAATGGTTCTTCCTTCTTCATTTCTTTCTCTATACCCAAATCCTCCATGAACATCTGTATAATCCGTATTTTTCTTTCTCACATGTCCATTTAAGTCTCCTCCAATGAAAATTTTCTCGCTTTGTGGGATTTCTCTTACCAAATCATCTAAGTCTTCCCAAAATTGTATTTTAATAGTTTCACTCAATCCTACTTGTAGCGCAGAAGCACTAATTACATTAATAGTTTCCTTTCATGCGATTAATTTAAGAGCCAAGATTCTATCATCTTTTCTGCTTACCCCAACAACTTCATCCCTCCAAATAGTATCTACAATAATATCTACTTCATTGCTTGTTTTATTTTTTCCTGTGTACCATAATTTAAAACCTGAATTATTTAGAAATTTAGCTTTCTCACCCACCCATTTAGTCTCTTGCAGACATAAAATATTTATCCTTCTCCTAATCATTGCATCCACTATTTCCATCGCTTTTCCCGTTAGCGTACCTATATTCTAACTTCCAAACTTAAGTCGATCACAAATCCTACGATCTACTTTTCTAGGACGCCTGAAATTAATCTCTAATGGAAAAAATATATTTGTTTGCATAGGTGGCAATCTAGAAGAGATAGGTGGGAATCAATTTTTTTTTATTTTCTTATTACTAACCTTATGACATGATAATGCAATAATTTTATATGTAAATGGCTATTTATATACTAATTATTTATTCTTGAATTATTTTGTATTTTGTTTATGTTACCGTAGCTGATTACTAACAATATGTTATGCCCCCGCATGCGTTACGATTCTCCGGGCATACATACTCTCGGTGACTCAAGGAGCACGCGCAAAGCAACGGGGCTGAACCATCCGGTTCAGCCCCCAATCATTAAAAAGGTCGAATAGGGGCTGAACCACACCGGTTCAGCCCTCCTTGAGGGGTCCGGCCGGCCCCCTCTCTCTCCGGGTATTAATAGGCCCCGGGCTCCTCCTTGGCGGCTATGCAAGTATTATTTTCTCAGGTATTCTTCTCCTCTTCTTTCCAAACCCTAATTCCCTTTCTCTCCCGTAGTTTCCCTCTCAATCTCTCTTTCTCCCTGCAAGTTTATAACATTTGGTATCAGAGGAGTCGTTTCCCCACCATGGTGACCACACGCACACAAGAGGAAACCACTCAATTGGAAGTCCTGGAAGAAAACTGCGCCGGATTGACGGATTCGGTTGTCGCCATCGAGGAAGAGATGAGGGCGTCTTCGCAGCGTTTGGAAGAACGGATCGATGCCCGGCTGTACGAAATCAGGGCGTTATTAGCGCAGAATCTGAAGGGTAAGACGTCGATGAATGAAGAGGGCGGCGAAGCGCCAAACCAAGCCACGGGAACGAACGGATCGTTCGATCCCGCGCGTACAGGAGCCGGATCCAGCGGATCGGGGGCTGGCGTAGCCGCAAGCAGTGCGGCGACAGGAGGGAGCCGCGGGTTCACGCCCGGGATCGGAACAGCCCCGGTTTGGGCAACGGATACAGGCGGGCCTCCCGCGCAGTGGGGACGGGCAAGCGGCGAACAGGGGGAGTGCGGCATGGGCCGACCACCTTGGACGAGGGTCGTCTGCGAGCAGGGTGACGCCTGGAGAGTGCCAGGAGGGTCGATTGGAGGGGCGGGGGGCATTTTGCCTCCTCCGCATGGGGTCGGACACCCGGGTGGCTTCGGGATCGGCGGGCCTTGGGGCGGCCAGCCATTTCAGGGCTTCCAGGGCGCCAACATCGGGTCGATGGGGCCGAGACGACCGTTTGCACCAGGGCAAGAGGCAGTGGAACACGGACGTGGAAATCAGCGGGCCTACATGCAACCAAAAACGACCCGGATGAACTTTCTGAGGTTCAGAACAGACTGGGACGCGTTAGAATGGGTGTAAAAAGCCGAATTATTCTTCCATTACCATGAGATTCCCGAGGAGCAGTGGGTCCAATTGGCGGCCTTCCATCTGGAAGACGACGCCTATCAGTGGACCAAATGGTTCCAACGGGGCCGTGCTTACGCCCCATGGACGGAGTTCGTGGAAGGTTTTTACGCGCGTTTCGGACCGTTGGAGTATGAAGACGTGGAGGCAACGCTGCAGAAGCTGCGACAGAAAGGGACGGTGACGGAGTACCGTACTGAGTTCGAGAGGCTGGCCAATCGGGTCGTTTGGGAGGAGAAGACGCTCCTCCGTTGCTTCATATCGGGGCTGAAGGACCATTTGAGAGATGAGGTCCATGCCTACATGCCTCGCAGTCTGAGTCATGTCATCAGCCTGACACGGATGCAGGAGGAGCGCTTCAACCGCCAGCGAAACCGCGCCACGACGAGGACCCCGACGACTCCAGTGACGAGTCGAAGGGAACCAACGCCGACAGCTAAACCGACAGTGACGAGACTTACTTGGCCAGAATTGCAGGCAAGGAAGGAGAAGGGCCTGTGTTTCAACTGTGACGAGAAGTACGCACCGGGTCACCGATGCCAGAAGGTCCACCAAGTTTTTATGCTAAGGGAGGAAGACGGGGAGGAAGGATCTGTAGACATTTCAGGGGAGGATGGATGGGACCTGGGGGAGTTTGGAGTCTCTATTCAGGCTATGGAGGGGGTGTTCGGCGCCTCTTACATTGCGCATTGCGGGGAAGATTGACCAGGAGCGGGTGACTATTCTGATAGATAGTGGGAGCACCCACAACTTTATCAACCATGCGATGGCGATGAAGGTGGGACGTACAGTTGACCGAGGGGTCGCCTTTCAGGTTATGGTGGCCGATGGCAGCAAGTTAAGGTGTGAGGGGGTGTTGAAAGGGGTGGAGTTGCGGATGCAGGGATACGTGTGCCAAACCGATGTCTACCTGCTACCGATTAGGGGATCCGACGTGGTCCTTGGGGTTCAGTGGCTCAGACAGTTGCGAAGGGTGACCACGGATTGGGATCGGATGACATTGGAGTTTACTCAGCAAGGGACGGACCATTGCCTGCACGGCATACGAACATCCCCACTCAAAGAGATCTCTATCCGGAGCTTGCAGAGATTAGAGGAGCAGGGCAGCACGATGGCCATGGTACTGGGAGCAACGAGCATTGTTCATGTCACCTCCGAGGAGCCCGAACAGATGCAGTCCTTACTGGCACAGTACGAGGATGTTTTCCAAGAGCCACACACTCTTTCTCCCTCAAGATTTCGCGACCATCAGATTCAGTTGAAGGAGGAGGCAGATCCCACCAATATCCGGCCCTACCGCTATCCTCATATCCAAAAGGCGGAGATCAAGCCCAGCGTCCGAGAGATGCTTGCTACAGGCGTCATACGGCCCAGTACCAGTGCTTTCTCCTCACCAATCATATTTGTGAAGAAAAAGGATGGGTCATGGCGATTCTGCGTAGACTACCGTGGGTTGAACAACTCAACTGTCAAGGACAAGTTTCCCATTCCGATGATTGAAGAATTGTTGGATAAACTGCATGGAGCGAGTGTCTTCACCAAACTGGATCTACGGTCCGGTTACCATCAGATTCGAATGAAGGAGGAAGACATACACAAGATAGCTTTCCGTATCCATGACGACCACTACGAATTTTTGGTGATGCCCTTCGGGTTGGCAAACGCCCCATCTACCTTTCAGGCGGTGATGAACGAGATTTTTTGGCCACTTCTACGCCGATATGTGCTGGTCTTTTTCGACGACATCTTGATCTACAGCAGGAGCTGGGAGGACCACTTGAATCACGTCCGACACGTACTTACTATACTGAGGGAGCACCGACTCTATGCCAAGGTTCCAAATGCTCATTTGGGCACGCAGAGGTCGAGTACTTGGGTCATCTGGTGTCCGCTCATGGGGTCCAGGCCGACCCAAAGAAGATTGCTAGCATGGTGACATGGCCTCAACCCACGACGGTCCGTGCCTTACGGGGCTTCCTCGGACTTACTGGATACTACCGCCGTTTCGTGAAGGACTACGGCAAGATCGCTCGACCCCTAACTCACCTGCTCCAGAAGGAGGCTTTTCAGTGGCATGAAGAGGCGGAGAATGCCTTCCAGGCCTTGAAAAGGCGATGACCACCACTCCAGTTTTGGCACTTCCAGACTTCTCCAAAGAGTTCGTGGTCGAGACAGATGCTTCGGGGGTCGGGATTGGAGCAGTGCTGATGCAAGAGGGTCGTCCCTTGGCCTTCTTCAGTAAGGCACTGACACCCAAGACGCTAGGACTTTCCACGTATGAGAAGGAGATGTTAATCATACTCCACGCGGTCAGCATGTGGCGGCCCTACCTTCTAGGGCGACACTTCCAGGTCCGTACGGACCATCAGAGCCTTAAGCACTTCCTCGAGCAAAGGTTGGCCTCCCCATTGCAGCAGAAGTGGTTGACCAAGTTGTTGGGCTACGACTATGAGGTCTACAAACAAGGGAAAGAGAATGTAGTGGCCGACTCACTCTCACGGTTACCGGAGAGCTCCCTCTCCCATGTTTCGGGACCGGTGATTGAGTCGTTGGATGAGATACAGGAGGAGGTGAACCAAGACAGAGCTCCGACCCATTGTGGAGGCACTTCAGCAGGGGCGCACCACGTTGCCCGGGTACCACCTGCAGGGCGAGAGACTTTACTACCACGGTCGGGTGGTTCTTCCCGCCTCGTCTGCGTGGCGCGCTGTTATGACGAAGGAGTTCCATGCTTCCCCGACTGGCGGCCATGCCGGTATTCTCAGTATGCTGCAGAGAATCCGTGCGAATGTCTTTTGGAAGGGCATGCGCCGGGATGTTCAACAGTTTGTGCGGGAATGTGAGGTTTGCCAGCGACAGAAATATGAGACCACATCGCCCGCGGGACTGCTGACCCCGCTAGAGATTCCACACCAGATTTGGGACACGGTTTCCATGGATTTCGTAGACGGTCTGCCCAAATCTCAGGGCAAGTCCGTTATTCTCGTGGTGGTCGACAAGCTGTCCAAATACGGGCATTTTCTAGCCTTGAGCCATCCATACTCTGGGGAGACCGTTGCTGAGTTGTTTACCCGGGAAATTGTAAGATCCAGTTTTCGTGAGCAAGTTCTGGAAGGAGCTTTTCAGGTTGCAGGGCACCACACTCCGCATGAGCACGGCCAACCACCCGCAAACTGATGGGCAGACGGAGGTTCTCAACAGGGGATTCGAGACTTATTTACGGTGCTTCGTTATGGACGAACCACGCACGTGGACCCGTTGGTTGCATTGGGCCGAGTACTGATACAACACGTCCTTTCATACGGCGAGCAAGCTCACTCCTTTCGAGGTGGTGTACGGCAGGCCCCCACCCACGTTGAGTTCTTATGAGTCAGACAACACTGCTCTTCCGGTTGTCGATCGGGCGCTTCAAGATCGGGATCGTACACTGCTGTTACTCAGGGACAACTTACGGGCCGCTCAGGAGCGCATGACGGTCCAGGCAAACAAACACCGTACGGAATGAGAATTTGCGGTGGGCGACGAGGTTTTCCTCAAGCTCCAACTGTATAGACAGCTTTCAGTTTCTCGGCGGGCTAATCAAAAGCTCGCCCCGCGTTTCTACAGGTCGTTCCGCATCACCCAACGAGTGGGTCCAATAGCTTATACCTTGGCACTACCAGAGGGATCTCGCATCCACCCGACATTCCATGTCTCAATACTTAAACGGAAGATTGGGAACTCCGTTCAGGCCAGTTCTAGCCTACCAGAGGCCACTACCGCCGGCGAATTGCAGCCTTCACCGGAGGCCATTCGTTTGACCAAATGGAAGAAACGGGGCACTGAGTACCGGCCAGAGGTGCTCGTCAAATGGAGAAATATGGCGGAGATCCATAATTCCTGGGATGACTTGCTGGAGTTCCGATTCTCCGGGCATACGTACTCTCGACGACTCAAGGAGCACACACAAAACAACGTGGCTGAACCATCCGGTTCAGCCCCCAATCATTAAAAAGGTCGAATAGGGGCTGAACCACACCGGTTCAGCCCCCCTTGAGGGGGCCGGCCGGCCCCCTCTCTCCCCGGGTATTAATAGGCTCGGGACTCCTCCTTGGAGGCTATGCAAGTATTATTTTCTCAGGTATTCTTCTCCTCTTCTTTCCAAACCCTAATTCCCTTTCTCTCCCGTAGTTTTCCTCTCAATCTCTCTTTCTCCCTGCAAGTTCATAACACAATACAAATACAATTGAACAAACATAATTAATCTTAATAATGAGCTCAAGCAAAATAAAATAAATAGCTACTTATATATATAGTAGTTGCATTATAATAGCTTCAGGCTAGGAATTAATGCTTCGTTTGGGGGAACTTATTTTCACCTGTCAAGCGGCTACGATCACATGAATCGGACCTTAATTAAGGTCTGGTTCATGCGGTCGTAACCGCTTGACCGGTGAAAATAAGTCCCCCCAAATGGAACCTAAAACAAAATTTTGATTGCCACCTAAGCTATTTTCTCTCTCATAATCAGCTTAAAATTGTCACCTAAGCAAACAAATATGTATTTTCCATTAAAGATGTTAGATTAATTTCGCTTGAGGACTAATATCATAAATAAGATAAACTTTAGAGACTTAAATATTAAATTAAAAAGTTTCTGAACTGATTTCACAAAGGTGGCAAAAGTTCGGGACCGAAATGCGCTCTTATTGGTGATGGGTGTATAAGCTGTTCTAAATAATTTACTAGTCACATGGTTTACATATTGCTAAGCATAGTGATTCCAAACTCGAAAATAACTCAATAACAGTTGATTTCGAACCATATGAAGGGGCTCGATTCAAAATTCGATACGATTTTGAGCTTGGGTTGGCTAGCTCGGAAAATGATTTGAGACGGATCGATTCAGTTTTTATTACGATTCGTCTCGATTTCAATTTCAAATAGAGCCAGATTCCTAATTCAACACCTGGTTGATTTAAGTGTTTTTGTAAACTACCATTTTTTCCAGTACTATTTTTTGGGGGGAGGTTAACCTCACCATCAAATTTTGAAATGCAGGAACTGAAGGCAGCTTTGAAGGACGACGCGATGGATTACGTGACATACACATCGAATATCAAGAGGAAGCGCCCGCCGCCGGCAGCCCCGTCCCCCTCCCCGGCCCAAACCTCCGCCCCGCCCCCGCCCCCGCCGCCGACTCTAAGAAGCTCGCGGAAAGCCGTCCACAGCAGAGCCACACGCAGAGGCGGCGACGATGAGGAAGACGACGACGACGATGCCAGCGACGAAGAATGGACCGGCGGGCCTCGGAAGCTGGACTTCAGCGGCGTGAACGGCACCGTGGGCAGGGTGACGAGGCAGCGGGTTTTAATGTGCAGCAACTGATTATTATATAGTTTTGGTGTACATTTTTTTAGAAGGAAAAAAAAGGGAAAGCACGTTGAAGAACGTTGTTTGTTTGTGGGGTTGGGGCCAAGAAGATTGTCAAATAGCAGCGGTTAATTCTTTGTAGGTAGTTCCTGATTTTGCTGGAGCACTTTTAGTCGCCTGCATTTCTTTTCTAGGGACTATCTTGGGTGTATATGTTTCCTTCTCCATTCTCTCATTTTCAATTGAAAAAAAAAGCATTTTCTATGCTTGATATAATATATCTTAATTTCCATTTTCTCCCTAAGTTATAATTTCAGCTCCACGAGCAAAAAATAGTCAACCCTTCTGGTCAACCGGGAGAGAGATTTTTGTGTCTGGGTCCCGGTTATAATTTAGATTCGCTGTAGATAAAATTCTTTTATTCAGGATACAACTCCTTTATCTGAGATACATATAGCTTTACACATGACGCAAATTGGTTGGTTCTGGATTTCTCTCTGATCCGTACGCAAAAATTCTGCCATTTAAGGCGCCTCCCCTCTACGTTTGCTATAATTGCATTTCATAACATCCATGCACACAAAAGCCCTAAAAATTACTCAAAAGGAGTATTTTTGTGCATAGATGTTATGAAATGTAAAATTACGGTGGAGGTTTTTGTAATTTCAAAAGTAAGAGAGGTGCAACCTGTAATTATGCTAATTTTCAGGCGAAATTTTGATAATTAGAGCGGAATATGATAACAATGGAATGATGATTGTAATATTGATTTATTGGTACATATTGATTTACTATTTTATTTTGGAAACATGATTATTTGTTGTGTTAGTATTTTGGTATGGCTTTTGCTATTAGGGTTGTTTACTAGGACCTCTCCTCGAAGTTTGCTTAATTACAGCTTACCCTCCTCTAACAATCAAAATTACAAAAACTACTCAACGTTTACATTTCATAACATTCATGCACAAAAGTACTTGGAGTAAATGTTCAGGGAGGTCTTTCTGTGCATGGATGTTATAAAATGTAAATATTGAAGGGGGGTAATTGTAATTTTAAAAGTTATAGAGGTGCAAATTGTAATTACACAAATCTTGAGGGGAGATCTTGGTAAATAACCCTTTGCTATTATTGATTATTTGTAGTTTGATAGACTCATCTGTCTATTAATATTTTCAGCTACATAGAATAAATCTCATAGGAGGTGAAGAGAGAATAAATTGATCTTAAAAAAAAAAAAATAGTGTAATATTTGTTAATATTGTATTAATTTTGTGTGTATTAAATATTTATAAAATTAATTAAGGAATAAACATAACAAAAATATGTGTATATATATATATATATGAATATTTTCAATTTCTTCGCAAGTTTAGAAAAAAATTATTGATCGAAAAGATTTTCTTGGAGATCAAAACAATCTTATGCTCGGACAGAAATTTCGATCCCGGTTCAAAAATTCCTCGCCTCAGCCCTAGCACGTGGCCATCACTCTAAGTTGCAATTTTCTGTTTTGCCCCTCGTAGTTTTTCTCCTATCATCAAGAAGTAAAAAAAGAGAGGAGAAACATTATCCACCAAATATTATTATATTCTTTTATTTCTTATTTGTTGAATATAATAATCACATTATTCTCCTTTCATATTTTTTATTAGACTATTTATACTTTTAAGTGCATAAAATTGAAAGAAAATAATAATTAACTGGGTATATAACACTAGTTAATTAAGAGAGTTGATATTAGCGGTCTAATTCTTGCTATTCGCACTCCAAAAATTGAAAACATCCTCAGTATATATGCAGTCCAATTCTCGCAAATTGCACCCCATCGAATAACCACCTCCTCTCCATCTCTCTCCTCTCGTTGCCTAAACTCTAGCCGTAGTTCTATCGGCCGTGAGTGTTCCGCTTCTATCAATCGTCGTGTCGTCTTTCTCCCTCTTAGATTCACCTTCTTAAAAAAATATCTAGCGAAAATTCCCAAAAAAAATAGTCAGTTTTCTGGTTAGAGAAAGTTTTGCATGTCATTTAACTTGTTTTAGAGTTATTCCTCTATGCATGTCATTTAACTTGTTTCTCTGATAGGAGTGGGGTGCAAATATAATTTTGAACGGCAAATAAAATTTATGAACTACGAATAGCGATGGACTGCGACTAGGAAGTTTCAGACTGCTAATATCAACTCTCTTAATTAATAAATCAAATTTAAATATATATTATATTTAATAAGTTATACCTAAGTGAAATGAAATAAATCCGTCCATTAGTCAATATCCCTAGTGCAAATTTAATTATCGCAAAAATAATGTACCTACAACAAGAAAATATAAATCACACTAAAAAATAGGCATAATATTTTTAGGGAATTGTTAAAGGCAAATCAAATTTGGCTATCAGCAAATCATTGTTAACAACAAATCATATATTTTGAAAAATACTTGGTGCAAATCAAAATGTTAATCACAAACTAATATTGTTAACAACAAATCAATAATATAAACTACATAAATAAATTTTCTAAAAAAAAATTAAATTCATGACATTTTCAGCACATCAATTCATAAAAATAACACATTTATAATATAAAAACACCAAAATGTAAAACCATATACAAATTTGAAATTAAAGAATGAAATCAAATCTGAAATTGAAAACAAAAGAAAAATATGAAATAAGAAGGTATATACTAATTTGAAATGAAATAGCATGTACAAATTTGTATATGTTTTTTTCATTTCAGATTTGCATATGCTATTTCAATTCAAATTTGTATTGAATTTTTATTTCAGATTTTTTATTGGTTTTTCATTTCATATTTGTATATGCTATTTCATTTCAGATTTGTATATAACTTTTTATTTCATATTTCTTTTTTATTTTCAATTTCAGATTTGTATATGCTATATTATTTTAAATTTATATATGTTATTTCAAATTTGTATATAAATCTAAAAATGTCATAAATTTAATTTTTTTTGTTTAGAAAATTTGTTTATGTAGTTTATATTATTTGTTTGTTGTTAACAATATTAGTTTGTGATTAACATTTTGATTTGCACCAAGTATTTTTAAAAATGTATGATTTGTTGTTAACAATGGTTTGCGGATAGCCAAATTTAATTTGCCTTTAACAATTCTCATACTTATTATGTAGAAAACTCTAAAATCATCAACAAAAATCATTGAAATATCGAAGTCTAATCTCAAAAGTAGTCATTAAATGATATTCAACAAACACACATAATAAAGAACAAAAAGGAGTATTTAATTATATTTGCAAAAAAGATAAATTAAATAATATTATTATTGCATTGAAAAAACATACTACTTCAATATTTTAAACACATTTAAATTAGACATTTGCTATTCACAAATTTTTACTATTTTTAGCTCTAAAGAGATCCACTTTAATTATTCGTAGATAAATTTGTTATTAGCATACTAGCAGAAAAATTAATAAAAATATAAGAATCCAGCTTTAAAGAAGACAATCATTATGTCATTTAGGGTTTCTGATTTTGATATTATCTTTTTTTAATCTTTCCGATCATAATTAGAAACGTATGACTTAGGCTTCGTTTGGCGCGGCTTATTTGATCCGATGAGTTTGGTCAAAAAACCAATTATCATAGAATGTATGTTTGACATGACAAAGGTCATGACTGCTACCAAGAAAATAAACTATTTTTGAGCATAAAATGCATGAAATTTTTTAGGTGAGATCTGGTGTTCACGAACGATGGTTCATGACCAGGCCACCACGTTCACGACCGCCACCACCGCGCCAAACGAAGCCTTAATTTTCTTGATGTAACAGAGTGAGTATGTATCTAATAGGGGCAAGAGGTGTGCTTTCATCTCTGGATTTACATGGAGAGCAGGTAAGTGCTTCCTCTTGCTCTTCTCATTTCTTCAATTTTGATATGCGGGATGAAGTCATCAGACTGGGCTCAGAAGATCATCTAAGTGGTATCGTTGTATAGTCGGGCTCGACTCAGAATGGAGTCGTCGAGAGTCGCCGGAGTATTTCCTTCATTGTGGGACCCTGCTCAGGAGAACGAAGACATCGACATCTTAAGTTTAAAGTTGGTCTGCGGATAGACGTTTGTTGCGGTCTACTCGAGGCTCCTTGAATCGGTCAGAGAATCGACTGTCTTAGCCAGGAAGCGGATGAGCGCGCAAACAGTCACAGAAACGAGACGGCTGACAAGAGATCTTTTTTATCGTGGAAAACCCCCGAAAGAGATGAAAAACCACGCAGTCGGTTCGGTGCCGACCTAAATGCACTATCAGTTGTCTCCTTACAGGGCTTCACAGAGAAAGCGAGGGCGACAGGCTTCGCCTCGTTACAGTGAGGGGGAGAGAAAGAGAAAGGGATGCTCGGAGGGTGACAGGCCACCGCTCACGAAGCTAAGTATCTTCTTCGGCCGCTGCGGGGAGCACCGTGTTCTGGAGCTTGGGCGGTCTTTCGCGTCCCCTGGGAGTCCGGAGCTTAGTGTTCTGAGCGCTCGAGCGTCTTCACCATTCACTTGGCGGGACCCGGAGTCTAACCTCTCCTTAGTAGCGATGACCACTGTGCGATCCTGCACAGAGGAAAACTTAAAGGAAGTGTGAGAGCTCTTTTTCACTTAGTAGGAAAGGAGGGAGAATGAGAGAATAGAATAGAATGGAGAAGAGAAGAGGAGCCTGGGGTCTATTTATAGGCCTCGGTGGGTGGTTATGGTGGTTATGCGTATAATCGCAGGCCATAACCACCATGTTGACGCCAGGAAAATCCTGACCCTCAAGATTCGGACCGATGCAGCCAGAGGCTACTCGCCCAGCAGCCCGACGAGATGGCTTGGCTGGCAACGACGAAGAAGCTAGAAGAGCAACAAACAGGACCCCAGGTGCTGCGGCAGGGAGGTCCCACCACGTACCCAAAAGCTCCGAAGAGACTTCCCCTCCAAGACCAAAGAACGACCGAGCAGGGTACGAAGAAGGCACCGACTTGGCTAGTACCGGGAGTAGCGGCCAAGTGCGACAGGTTCCAGAATGCAAGAGCAGGGTTTCGAAAGCTCAAGTCCAGGTGCCAATCCAAGTACCCCTGGGGTCCTATTTATAGGAAAACCAAGGGGTAGGGGGGGTTTATAGTCCAGCCCCCAACCCGGCGACTATGGGTTACTCGGCGAGTATCATGCCATAGTCGCCCATCTGGCGAGTATTGGGTGCTGCTCGCACACGCCGGGCCAATAGTCGCCAGGTCTTCTGTTCCATACTCGCCAACCTGGCGAGTATTGCCTGCATACTCGCCGAGGTCTTCTCTTCTCTGCCTTGAACTGCCGGGCTCTGCGTTGACCTCTTTGACTTTGACTTCTGCCTACGTGGCCTTGGGGGGGTCCACCCTCGGAGAATGAGGGTTGTACACAATCCCCGCTCTTTGCGAGTAACGTAGTTGCTCGGAAAGAATCATCCAACCCTTTTTCGACGAGCTGTCTTTCTGGCGAGTATTTGGCCTATACTCGCCATCTCGCTGGCCGACGCTCGAGCTCTATAAATAGAGGGGCAGGGGTCTCTGATGGCACGTCTTTTCTGAACTCACTCAAGATGGTGCGCGACTATGCTGCCGAGGCTAAGGCGGCCATGGCTGGTCTTGTCGGCCTTTTTGATGGCTCTTCGCTCCCTCCTCGCCTGGATCCCGCATCTGGCGACCTTCCATCTTCCAAGAAGAGGAAGAGGCTCGCCCAGAAGAAGAAGAAGAAGGAGAAGAAGAAAGCCGCCGAGGAAGAGGTCGCTGCTCCTTTGGGCGACCAACACCAGCAGCTGCTGGACGACCTGGGGCTCTCTAATGAGGGCGACTCGCCGGCCGCTGATCCTCCTGCTCCAAATGTCGCCGAGGGGGCGAGCGTTCCTGAGATCGTGGCCCAGAATCCGTTGGAGAATCTCGCTTCTGTGCGAGGTGCGATTAATCTACTCGCCACCTTTTTTAACTGACCTCGACTTGGTCCGGGTTGCTGAATATCTCTTCTATGTTCGCAGATTCTTCCACCATTGGTGCTCAGGAGGAGCCTTTAGCCGTACCTCCTCTGAGATCGTCGCCCATGATCTCGCCTAGGGGTGGAGGTCGCTCAGGGCGAGTTCTTCACAGCTCCTCGCTGGAGAAGAGGCCGATGAGCGAACAACGTGCTTCTTTGGCGGGCATCGTGCTTCCGCCTCCACCACCACCGCCTCTTCAGTTTGTGGGGACAGCGAGTAGCTCGCAACTGCCCATAGGCGGGCTTCCGCCACCTCCTCCGTTCCCTCCTTCCGAAATTCTTCAGGGCGACCAGCGCCCTTCGACTTCTACTGCGTCTTCTACTCATCAGGGCGAGTCCTCGCGCCGTGGCGGGACTGGGGGCTCCTCGGGCTTCTTTCCTCCAAGGGGAGGAGGACGACCAGGCGATAGTCGCGGTCGTAGGAACGCGCCTCCTAGCCGGGATCAGACGGCTGGATCCCATCCTGCTCGGCGAGGCGAGCGTCATCATAGCATGTTTCCTCAGCGAGGCAGGGGCTCTCCTCGCCATCGCTCTCGTAGTCCTCGGCCAGGTATTTGGTCGCCATTCCTGATAGTCGCCACTTTCTTCACTTGGTTCCTTCAGTCGTCAAAGCTCTGATATTTTTACCCTCTTTGCAGCTCGTGCTCGTACTCCCATAGGAGCCTTGATCGACGCGGTCGGGCTTCCTTCTCGCGAGTACCAGGAGAGGGCTACTCGCGCAATCCTAGAGCTGGAATCCAAGCTGGAGCGCTTAGCGATCTGCGAGCCTCATCGCCGCCTGACTGATGTCGAATCGCGGGTTGAGCGCTTGGCGAGCATTGATGCTCATCGTCGCCTGGCTGAGGTGGAGTCGCGCATAGAGCGTCTGGCGAGCAGCGATGCTCATCGTCGCCTGGCTGAGTTGGAGGCGCGGGTTTCTCGACTGGAAGAGTTCGATACTCGGCTGGTCGCTACGGAATCTCGCCTTCAGTCGGTCAACGAGCTTGAGCGCAGACTTGGGAGGCTCGAACATCGCCAACAACTGCACCATGACGAGTTGGTGGGGATGCGCGCGAGCATGGGCTCGGTTGGTCGGCTGGCGAGGATCGAAGACCAGCTACGTCAGGGCGAGGACGCGATGTCTGTGGCTTCCGAGCACTTCAGGCGAGCTCGCGGCTTGGGATGGGTCGGGCGACAACCTCAACAGCCAGACACTCAGGCGAACCTTCAAGCTCCTCCGTAGATGTTGCTTTTTCTTTATTTTTCTTCTTTCTAGGTCATGTCGCCTTTTGGCGAGTATCCCTGTACTGCTGAACTATATTTTTTTTTAATATTTATTCGGCGAGTATTAGAAACTCGCCTTTTATTACTTGCTTTTGCTTTCTTCTTCTGCGATGATTTTCTTGATTTTTTCTATCTTCTTTTACCTTGGCGAGTATTGTCTGCGCGTCGCCTTAGGTATGGCGAGCTTGTTGATATTGGCGATTATAACTTGATACTCGCCACCCCCTTATTCCCGATCGCGCCGTCGTGCTCGATACGCCAAGCTACCCGACCACTATAAATAGGGGGGAGGGGGGTGGGTGAGTCTTAATTACGCTTTGGCGATTTCCTAACTCTTGCGCGAGTATCCTCCGTCTCACTTTCCCCTTCTCTTCTTTGATACTCGCCTTTCTTTCCTTCCTTTCAAAGATGACTGACGAGGAGACCATCCGGCGTGCCAATCACGCCAAGAATTTTGCGGCGACCATCTTCAAGAAGGCAGTCACGAATGAGAAAGATTTGGAGGTCGTCAGGGCGAAGTACCTCCCGCCAGGGTATGTCGCGAGGCTTCCTCGCCAGAGCGAGCGACTAAACACCTTTTTGACTAATGAGCGGGTGATCCCTATTCGCCACTTCGAGGTGGGCTTGCGAATACCATTGTGGACGGAGTTCTCCCAGATACTCCGCTACTTTGGGATAGTCCCTGCCCAGATCAACCCCAATGGGGTGGCGATGATCGTGGGCTTCCTCTGCTACCTGCGCGACCAGGGAATAGCCTTCGACCTGTCGGTCTTTAGGCGAGTATTCCATTTCATGGCGACTGGCGAGGGCGTCGTCTTCCTCTGCAGCCACGTCTGCACGCTGGCCGGCACCGCTAACAAGAATCATCGCTGGGGAGAGCGAATAGTCGTCATCGCTGGCGACTTTCAAGCCGTCCCTGACAAGTCCTTCCAGCCACCGGAGAGCGTCTTCGGGGTTTCCTTCCTAAGCGAGGGTGGCGAGAAGCTGCTCGATGCTTTCAAAGGTCGTCGCCTTGATGTGGTGTACTGGAGGAGGCGAGTAGATGAACTCGCTGAGGTTTTCGCAGGCGAAGGTAATCCACCGCGCGAGTATTCGCAATACTCGCTCTTCGTCTTCATCTTGGCGACTAACTGGACTTATTACTCTTCTTGCTGCAGCAGTCCATGTCCTGCCGCGCGAGCTTCTTCCTGCGGTGGTGAAGGCGACGGCTTCCACACCAGGAGGTGCGGGGACTTCTGTTCGCGGGGAAGGGGTCTACTCGCCCATAGACTTGTCGCCAGGAGGCGATGAGCCCTTGATCATCGGCGAAGGATCTGGGCCTTCGAAGAAGCGGAAGGAGAGGGTCGAGCCCTCCGAGCCCTCGAGGAAGAAGAAGGAGATCGCTCACCGGGACCTTGGCAAGAAGGCGGACCCTTCTGAGGCCGGCGAGCCCTATACCCACCCTAATTTTAACTTGGGTGTTCGTGGTGAGGACGCCTATGGTCGCCGCCTAGTCGCCTGGTCGGAGGGCGACCATGTGGTGTCTCTGAGCTCCAACCTTCCGCCCTGGTCAGAGGACTGGGAGGATCAGGGCGAGGCCTTTGATGTGCTTCATGCCATCTATGGTCGTGAGGACGCTGAGAGGCTGCGAGAGGAGCCTGCCGAGTACTTGGCACACCAGACCTCGCGATCTCTGCTGCGCTCCGCCGAGCTGGCGCACATGACGGCGAGGAGGTTGCTGGAGTACGAGGAGGTGATCCGGATCAGCACAAAGAAAATGATCGTCATGGGGCTCAAGGCGAAGGAGCATGAGGTACTCGCTTCTCTATGATACTCGCCTCCGGGATAGTTGCCATTTTGCCGAATAACTTGCTGACTTTGTGTGTCTTCTTGCTTTTGAAGATCGCCGAGGTGGAGATGGCGACAAAGCTGTCCCAGCTGGAGAAAGAGCTGGATGACACTCGGCTGGCTTTGGAGGCCGCCCAAGTTCGCATCGCTGAGCTGGAAACTCGGCCTGCCGAGCAACAGCCATCGGTGGCGGGCCCCTCTAGGGTCGGCAAGCAGATCCGGATGCATGGCGACGATATGCCACGCGTTCGTCGAGAGATCGCGCGAGCTACTTGGACCGTCATCCTGAGTCAGCTGAAGGCGGACGATCTCCTGAAGCCGGCGGCAATGGAGTTGACAGTGGAGGACATCATCCCGGCGCTGCTCGCCGAGGAGTCCACCTCCCCCTTGCGAGCACCCTCAGAGGATGACGATTCCGGGGACGAGGATGACGATGATGATGATGACGGCGATGATGATGTTGATGACGACGATGGTGGCGGCGAGCCAGATGTAGATATTGATGGCGAGAATGTCGCCTAGTCGCCTGGGCACCCTTTTTTGCTCGCCCGGCGACCTTTTGTAAACACCTTGAAGATTCTTTTGTTATAGACATCAAATATTTACATACGAAAAGTCAAAACTTTTGCTCGCCTGTTTCCTTGGTGTTTGCTTTATTGTCTGAATGCCGCTTAAGCTCCTAGGCTCGAGGCGAGAATGAGTGCTCGCTAGGCTCTTAGGATCGCGGCGAGATGGAGCATTTCTTCATTCTCGCACCTGTATACTCGCATATCATACTCGCGCATGTATGCTCGCCTAGGTACTCGCGCATGTATACTCGCCTAGGTACTCGCGCGTGTATGCTCGCCTAGGTACTCGCGCGTGTATGCTCGTATTCTTCAATATCTCCCTTGGTGGAATCGAGCTGTGGAGGCGATTTGGAGGGTTCCGAAGGATACATGCTCTCAAGGCCTCGCTCTGTACCTGGTGAAGAGCCTATAAAAAATCATTTAATGATATTTAAGGGAGTTTTTTATGAGAGAAGGGATAGGGAATGGCAGTCGGGGAGGTCCGGAGGGACACCTCATCCCAAAGCCTTCATCCTACTTGGATACCAGATGTCGAGGGAGGATGTCGTCAAGTAGGGAATGACGGTCGGGGAGATCGAAGGGGACACACCCTCCCGAGGTCTCCATCCTACTTGGGTGCTGGAACGTCTCCATCCTTTGGCCGGTCAAATCGATCGCTTCCCTTCTCAAGGTGGGGTATCGGCTTTCAGACTTTACCCTAGTAATCTCTCCAGTCGGACGAGAAGTGCAGTCGGTGGGAACCGCGACCAACATGCAAGGGGGGAGCTGATCTCGGCCGTCATTGCAGAGGCTTGGTCTTAAGGGAATGCACATCCGAGGCACTGTCCCATCATCCGTTCTGAGTTTTTACGAGGGTCAAGTCGGAGGCTCGTCTCCCAACCTGCGGCGGTGATTGTTAATGTAGGACGACGTCAAGCACGGAGTGGCAGTCGGGGAGGTCCAAGGGGACATACCATCCCGAGGCCTCCATCCTACTTGGCTGCTGGATGTGGATCGGACCTGCTTCCTGTTGCTCGATGAGTTTAGCAGGGAGTTAAGCACACTTTAGGCACAATAACTCATATGATCTGACACAATAATTTCGAAAATGAAATGCTTTGCTGCGAGCTTTTTAGCTCTTGAGGGTACATGACGCCTTTTTTCAAGGGTCCCCTGAGCTAGTGAAATCGATCATCCCTTCGCCGAATCGGAAGGTCGGCGTCCAGACTTCTTCCTGGTAATCTCTACAGTCGGACGAGAAATGCAGTCGGTGGGAACCGCGGCCAACATGCAAGGGGGGAGCTGATCTCGGCCGTCATTTGCAGAGGCTTGGTCTTAAGGGAACGCACACCCGAGGCACTGTCCCATCATCCGTTCTGAGTTTTTACGAGGGTTAAGTTGTAGGCTCATTTTCCAACCTAGCGTGGAGATTGACTTCACCTGACTTCTTTATTTTGAAAACTTTGTTGATGCGAAAGAAGCTGTCTCGTCCCATGTTTCAGGGAGATGCAGATTTTATTCAAAGAAATGAATTTACAAGGATGGGATATACATATTCCCCCTTAGGGATAAAAACCTTTTCAGGTCATCGCCACTCCAGGTACTCCCTAGCAGCTCGCCTTCCTGGTTCTGCAAGCGGTATCCTCCTGTCACGAGTGCTTCCTGGATGATGAAAGGTCCTTCCCAGTTCGGGTTGAGCTTCCCGACGGCCGCAGACCTTCCTGCTGCGTCCACCTTTTTCAGGACCAGATCAACTGCTTGGAATTGTTTGAGGCGGACATTTTTGTCAAAATGTTTTGCCATCCGGCGCTTGATCTCCTCTTGCCTGGCCGAAGCTAAATCTCGGAGTTCTTCGATGTAGTCGAGAGATAGCTTTTGAACCTCTTCATTCTCTAGTCGTCATTCTTCGCTTCCGTCCTCCGCAGCTACCACCCTTGGGCTTCTGACTTCGAACTCTACTGGAATGAGAGCTTCCGACCCGTGAGAGAGTTTGAACGGTGTTTCCCCTGTGGTTGAGCTAGGAGTGGTCCTCAGAGCCCACAGGACCGAGGGGAGCTGGTCTGCCCAGTTACATCTTAGGTTCTCCACCTTCTTCTTCAGTAGGTTGATGATCAGTTTGTTAGCGGCCTCCACCTGGCCATTACTCCTTGGGTGATGCACGGAGGCGAATCGAAGGTCGGTTCCTAGTTGCCTGCAAAAGTCCTCCAGTTCCAAGCTGGCGAACTGGGGACCATTGTCGGTGATGATGGCGAGAGGGATCCCGAATCTGCAGACGATCTCTCCCCAGATGAAGTTCATGACGACTTGAGAGGTGGTCTTGGCCAGGGCTTTGGCCTCGATCCACTTGGAGAAGTAGTCGATCATGACGAGAACGAACTTTCGTTGTCCACTGGCTTGAGGGAAAGGGCCGATCAAGTTCATCCCCCAGATGGCGAACGGCCATGGGGAGATGATCGATCGGAGCTGCTGGGCCGGCTGCAACTGAAGGGGGACGAAGAGCTGGCACTTCTGGCACTTCTTCGAGAAGATCTCAGCATCCTTCCGGATAGTAGGCCAGAAGTAACCATGCCTCAAGACCCTCTGCTCCAAAGTGCGAGTCCCAGAATGACTTCCACACTCTCCCGAGTGGATCTCTTCTAACACTCGGGGTACTTCGTCTTCAGAAACACATCTGGCCAGGGGGCCCGAGATGGTCTTGCGGTACAGTTCCCCATCTTGCAGGAGGTAGTATGCCGCCCTGTACCGAAATCTTCTTTTATCCGCTTCGTCTGCCGGGAGCTGGCCGCTGGCTAGGAATGCCACGAAGGGATCCATCCACGAGGGGCGTTGCTCGATCTCCATCATCTCTCCCTCTTCAATGGACGGGCGGAATAGCTCGGTGATAGTTCCTCCAGCCCTTGGCCCGTACTTGGCGAGGCGATCTGCTGCCGAGTTCTCCTCCCTTGGCACATGCTCGACGAAGAAGGACTGGAAGCCTCCCATCAGCCCTTTCACTTTTATCAAGTACTTCTGCAAGGTGGTGTCGCGCACCTCGAACTCGCCTCGAATCTGCGATGCGACCACCATTGAATCCGTGAAAGCCCGGACATCACGGATCCCCAGCTCCTTGGCAAGGCGCAAGCCTGCCACTATGGCCCCGTACTCTGCCTGGTTGTTTGTGACGGGGAAGAGGATCTCGACGGCTTGCTCGATTCTGGTTCCCTGTGGGCTGACGAGCACGATGCCCACCCCCACAGAGCTTTTGCCCGAAGCTCCATCAACAAACATCTTCCAAGGAATTGGATTGAGCTCCTCTTCTCCTGGCTCCGCTTCCACCGAGAAGTCAGCCAAGAAGTCTGCTACTGCCTGGGCCTTGATCGCCACTCGGGGAGAGAAGGAAATGTCGAACTCGCTGAGTTCTACTGACCATTTCGCCAACCTCCCTGAATGCTCCACTCCCTCTAGGATATTGCGGAGAGGATGATCAGTCACCACTCGGATGGAGTGAGCCTGAAAATAAGGTCGGAGCTTTCGCGCCGACACCACCAAGGCGAAGGCAAGCTTCTCCAGGATTGGATACTTCAGCTCCGCCTTCTTCAGTACCCGGCTGACATAGTAGACGGGTAACTGCTTCCTTCCTTCCTCCCTGACCAAAACGGAGCTCACCGTCTCTGCTCCTACTCCCAGGTAGACGAGCAGGTCTTCGCCTTCTTTCGGGCTCTGGAGGAGAGGTGTCTGAGTCAACTGCTCCTTCAGCTTCCCGAACGCCATCTCACATCCTTCGGACCACTCGAAGCTTTCCGCTTTGCGGAGTGTCTTGAAGAATGGAGAACATTTCTCTCCGGCCTTAGAGAGGAAGCGGCTAAGACCCGCCAGCCTTCCTGTCAACCTTTGGACTTCCTTCATCGTCTTCGGGGATGGCATCTCCAGGATCGCCTTGACCTTGTCGGGGTTAGGCTCTACTCCCTCCGAGGTAAGGAGATGCCCCAGGAACTTCCCCCTTCCTGCTCCGAAGACGCACTTCGCCGGATTGAGTCGCATCTTGAATCTTCTTAGCGTCGCGAAGGTCTCTGCCAGATCGGCTATGTGTTCCTGGACACTCTTGCTTTTGATCAAGAGGTCGTCCACATACATTTCCAGGTTCCTCCCCTTTTGCTCCTTGAAAATATGGTCCATCATCCGTTGATAGGTGGCTCCCGCATTCTTCAAACCGAAGGGCATCATTTTGTAGCTGTAACAGCCATCGTCGGTGATGAAGGAGACATCGCGGCAATCGGGGGGATGCATCCGGATCTGGTGATATCCTGAAAACGCATCAAGGAAACTCATCACAGAAAAACCGACGGCTGAATCAACCAGCGCGTCGATTCGAGGCAAGGGATAACAATCCTTCGGGCAGCTTTTATTCATCAAGGAAAAATCCACACACATTCTCCAGCTACCCCCCCCGACTTTGTCACCATTACAACATTGGAGACCCAGCCTGGGTACTGGATCTCCGATACAAAACCTGCATCGAGCAGTTTTTTAACCTCCTCCCTAATTGGCTTGGCGAGGATGGTGGCGGTTCTCCTCTTCTTCTGGCGGACGGACTGGACAGTGGGATCCAGGTTGAGGCGATGACACGCAACCTCAGGGTCGACTCCTGGCATCTCAGCTGCGCTCCAAGCAAAGATGTCGACGTTCTTTTGCAGACACGTCGCCATCTCGATCTTCTCCTCGGTCTTCAGCGGCCCGCCAATCTTCAGCAGCCCCGGCACTCCCACTGCGGAGAGTACCTCGATCTCCTCGACCTCTTCAGCCACTTCCAGCCTGGCCGGGCTCTCCAGCACTCTTCCGAACTCTTCCGCGTCAGCCATCCAGCTGATGGTACTGACGGCGCTAAGATAGCACTCCCTAGCGGCTCTTGGATCGCTCCTGATCCTCACCTGGACGTCTCCCTTACAGTACTTCAGGCACTGATGGTAGGAGGATGGGACGGCTTTGAAGGCGTTGAGAAGCGGCCTCCCAAAGATGGCCCTATAACAGCTCGGGGTGCCGACGATGATGAATCGACAGCTGATGGAGGTGCCACCGAGCGTTACAAGGAGATCAGCTCCTCCTTCCACTTCCTTCTTCTCTCCGGAGAAGCCGAAGAGGGGACCATCAGATGCCCGAACCCTGGCAGCTTCGACTCCCAGTCCGCCAAACGTCCCCTTGAAGATGACGTTTACAGAGCTACCGTTGTCGATCAGAATTCGATCAACGGTGAAGTCCTCCACCGCGGCTTGAATCACGAGGGCATCATGGAAGGGATTCTCGTTCCCTAGCATGTCCTCCTCGGAAAAGGTAATCTCCTCCATCGGGGGTGGTGCTTGTGAGGTCGAGGCGACACTCCTGCGGTAGATCTGATGGAGGCTCCCCTTGCGGGAAGCTTCCAGCCCTGCTCCCCCATGGATTACTCCAACTCTGCCTCCCTGGCCCAGGTCTCCACGCTCACCGCACCAAAGTGTTGACGCCAGAAAAATCCTGACCTCAAGATTCGGACCGATGCAGCCGGAGGCCACTCGCCCAGCAGCCCGACGAGATGGCTTGGCTGGCAACGACGAAGAAGCTAGAAGAGCAACAAACAGGACCCCAGGTGCTGCGGCAGGGAGGTCCCACCACGTACCCAGAAGCTCCGAAGAGACTTCCCCTCCAAGACCAAAGAACGGCCGAGCAGGGTACGAGGAAGGCACCGACTTGGCTAGTACCGGGAGTAGCGGCCAAGTGTGACAGGTTCCAGAATGCAAGAGCAGGGTTTCGAAAGCTCAAGTCCAGGTGCCAATCCAAGTACCCCTGGGGTCCTATTTATAGGAAAACCAAGGGGTAGGGGGGGGGGGGGGTTTATAGTCCAGCCCCCAACCCGGCGACTATGGGTTACTCGGCGAGTATCATGCCATAGTCACCCATCTGGCGAGTATTGGGTGCTGCTCGCACACGCCGGGCCAATAGTCGCCAGGTCTTCTGTTCCATACTCGCCAACCTGGCGAGTATTGCCTGCATACTCGCCGAGGTCTTCTCTTCTCTGCCTTGAACTGCCGGGCTCTGCGTTGACCTCTTTGACTTTGACTTCTGCCTACGTGGCCTTGGGGGGGGGTCCACCCTCGGAGAATGAGGGTTGTACACACCATAATTACTAAATGCAGACCGATTTCATAGGAAATATGACGCGCATTAATTAAATATTCCTCTATACGCAAACCAAGGTGACTCTGGCTATTCGCACCCGCCCACTACGGGCGGTTACGTCGGCGGTTACGTCGGCGGTTACGCGGGTGGTTACTCGCCAATCGTACGGTGGAGAGATCGCATGGAGGATCGGATGGCGACGGTTGAGGGCCTGACCGACGACGAGGGAACCGCCCGGCGAGGAAAGGTGGGAGGCCGCTCCCGACGAGGGCGGTGGCCTAAATCGGGCGGCCAAATGGCCGCCGACCTGGGCGAGACGGAGGCCTCCCCCGACGGGGGGGAGGGGGGGAGGGGGGGGGGGGGGGGGGGGCGGCAGAGATTGGGAGGCCAGGGGGCGCCCGACCTGGGCGAGGCGGGGCGGCGGCCGAGATCGGGCGGCCACGGGGCCGCCCGACCCGGGCGAGACGGAGGCCGCCCCCGGCGGGGGCGGCGGCTGAGGTCGGGCGGCCACTGGGCCGCCCGACCTGGGTGAGACGGAGGCCGCCTCCGGGGGTGGTCGCGGCCGAGATCGAGCGGCCATGGGGCCTCTCGACCTGGGCGAGGCGGAGGCCGCCACCAGCGGGGGCAGCGGCCGAGATCGGGCGGCCATGGGGCCGCCTGACCCGGGCGAAATGGAGGCCGCCCCCGGCTGGGGCGGCGACCGAGATCGGGCGACCTTGGGGCCGCCCCCGGCTGGGGCGGTGACCGAGATCGGGCGACCTTGGGGCCGCCCGACCTAGGCGAGGCGGAGGCCGCCCGGGAGGGGGAGGCGACCGAGATCGGGCGGCCATGGGGCCGCCCGACCTGGGCGAGGGGGCCGCACGCGGCCTAGCGGGACTGCGCGCGGGTGCACGCGGCCTAGCGGGGCCGCGCGCGGGCAGGCGGGGCCGCGTGCGAGGGCGCGCGTACCCATGCAATGTCGCGTGCAAGCGCGCGCGCGCTCGCGCGTGTACCCAGGCAAGGCCGCGCGCGCGTGCTCACATGCCCAGCCAGGGCCGCGCGCGTCAGGGCGCACGGTTAGGTCGGGCCGCGCGTGCGCGTCCAGGACCGCTTGCAGGCGCGCGCACGACCAGGACTACTTGCGAGGCGTGCGGCTAGGGGCGCGTTCTTGCTCACGCATGTGTCCCACGGTTTGTGCTTAAAGGATCTCCAGTTCGATCGGACCTATTTGAGGGAATCCCATCAACGTTTATAAACTCAAATAAAGTGGGATAAAGTTTATTTGCGGATAGACATTTATGATCTGCAAATAACAATTGAATTAAATTATGTATGTTTATCATCACCACAAAAAAGTCAACTATTCTCTGGAGACTATTGATAGAGTCAATAGAAATTATCAATGCGGTCTCCACTGATGAAGGCTTCGTTTGGAACGGCGGTGCGTCGTGAACGCCCGATCTCACCTAAGGAACTTCATCCACTTATGTGTTCAAAACAAGTTTTCTTTTCTCGGTGGCGGTTATAATAATTGTATTGCCAAACATGCATTTCTTGACGGTGTAGTTTTTGTCAATATTTCTCGGAGCAAAAACCACGCGCCAAAGGGAGCTGAAATCTTTTTGAATTTCTTTTTTTAAATGAAAAATAAGATCAAAATTTTAAAATGAAAACATGCATTGTGAACAGTTAGTGCTTTAAATATTTGGATTTTTGGATCAATAATTCAAAAAGACGGAGGTGTAGATAAAGATGTGATACATAGAATCCAAGCAGGTTGGTTGAGGTGGAGAGGCGCGTCTGAGATCTTACGTGATCGTAAAGCACCATTAAAACTTAAAGGCAAGTTTTATCAAACTGCAATTAGGCCAGCAATAATGCTCTACGGTTCTGAGTGTTGGGCAATGAATGGTGTACATGAGCAAAAAATGGGCGGAGATGAAAAGCTTAGGTGGATGTGTTTAGGGTTTACAGTTGGTCTGCGGAGAGACGTTTAAACTTTAAAGTTGGTCTGCGGAGAGACGTTTAAACTTTAAAGTTGGTATGCGGAGAGACGTTTATAAACTCAAATAAAGTGGGATAAAGTTTATTTGAGGATAGACATTTCTGATCTGCAAATAACAATTGCCTTAAATTATCATGTATGTTTATCATCACCACAAAAAAGTTGACTATTCTCTAGAGACTATTGATGGAGTCAATAGAAATTATCAATGCGGTCTCCGCAGATGACGACTTCGCTTGGAACGGCGGTGCGTCGTGAACGCCCAATCTCACCTAAAGGCTAAAGAACTTCGTTTTCTTTTCTCGGTGGCGCTTATAATGATTGTATTGCCAAACATGCATTCTACGATGGTGTCATTTTTGTCAAAATTTATACCTCGCTACAGAGGGAGCTGAAATCTTTTTTGTTGGGTATTGTAGCTACAATTACCTTGATTTGAAGAAGTGTTCCTGTGAACTAAGTTGAATTGAGATGTATTTGATGTTGTTCTCTAGTTATGTGTTTGCAGGTCTTAATGCTAAGTGCACACCAAAGTCAGGTTGCAATGGATCACCAAACACAGTTCTAAACAGTGTAATCCCTCATTGTGTAGAACAAAGTGTTGGTCCATGTGTAATCTCTCTTTGGGGGTGTACTTCATATACTCATAACTGAAGGTTTTCAAGCTTGAGGAGTGGAGCAGGTTTTCAGGAAAAGAAAAGAAATTTTTGCTAAGTCAATTCGTCGAGATGTCACGTGAACTCCCGACGAATCTCGACGAATCCAGACAGAAGCCAAATTTCCAGTCTGAAGAAGAAATTTCTGTGGCTAAGTCAATTCGTCGAGATGTCTCGTGAACTCCCGACGAATCTCGACAAATCCAGACAGAAGTCAAAATGACAGTCTTGTGAAGAAAAATCTGCAGCTAAGTCCATTCGTCGGATGTTCTCGTGAACTCCCGACGAATCCCGACGAATGAAAACAGAAGGTGTTTTTCACGGGTTGTTCAGTGTTTTTCTGTGGCTAAGTCAATTCGTCGAATGTTCACGTGAAGTCTCGACGAATGACGGACAGACGGATTTCAAATTTCAGTTTCGTTTTCCAAAATTAGGGTTGGCCGACATGTACAGTACACGTGGCGACCCCTCCTTGTCTGTCGCCCGAGCCGTTGGAGATTTCCCTATAAATAGTCTTTTATTTTAGGGCAAATACAAGATATCTCTCGATTGTTAAAAGAAAAAGAAGAAGCCAGCCGTCTTCTTCCTCGCGTGTTGGAGAAGTTTTCTGAGATCTAACTTCTGCGCCTCTCAAGTTTCGTTCTTCAGTGGTGCTAAAGATTTCTCAGATAAGAAGGCCTTTGATCAAGTTGCTGCTCTCAATATTGAAGATCTTTTCGATTTAATCAAAAGGCCTACTCAGATCAGGTTTGCCGATTCTTCATTCTTCCTAATCCTTGAAGATCCAAGCTTCCACTCTAAAGGAAGAAGAAGATTCAGTCTCTCCAGATCTGAAGTTAATCTCTATTGAGATTCAAGAGAAGTTTCATTTTAAACTTTATTTAATTTCTGTAGGAGTTGTTTACTCCGAGTTATTTCTGTAGGAGTTGTTTACTCCGAGTTATTTTGTAGGAGTTGTTTACTCCGAGTTGTAGGAGTTGTTTACTCCGAGTTGTAGGAAGTTTATCTTCCGAGTTGTAGGAGTGTTGTCTCCGAGCTTGTAGGAGCCGTTGTCTCCGAGTGTAGGATTTGTTGATAAATCCGAGTTTTGGTGAAGTTGCCGACGCTAGCCCGAAGTGCTAGATAGGCGGAGCTGGAGAGAGGAGTACCCACCCTTGGAGAACCTCTATAAATCTTGTGTCTCTGTGCAGTGATTTTTTTTTTTTGTGCAAAATTTTTTATTCCGCAATCGCAGTAGAGTCCACATATTCACCCCCCTCTAGGTGATTTAGGCCGCAACTAGATACTTTCATTTTTGAATTTCTTTTTTAAAAAAGAAAAATGATAATAAGATCAAAATTTTAAAAATATAAAATATTACAATAACACCTTAAGTTTGGTAATTAAATTTTATTAAATTTGAATTGATTTTCTTACTCCATAATTATTTTCCTAATTAAAATTGAATATTTCTATGGAAAAGAATGGTCCAGAAGCAACGCCGCAGCATAACAACGAATAACGGTAGAGCGAGTCCTCCCTTTCCCCGCCGCTCATGCAATACACGAAACAGCAAATTCAGCCAATAGACATTCCACACGAGTAGGAGTTAGGAAACCGCCCTACATTTCCTTCCTCCGTCGCCTTCGGATCCAGGAACTTCCTGTGGCTGGAGGCGATTGCTTTTGGTACGATGGCATTCCCGACGACTTATCACCATGTTAAACTGTTCTGCCTACGTGGCAAGATCTCAGCCGTCTTCACGTTAAACCCATCCCCATTCCTCTTTCTCTTCGCTTCGTCTTCTTCCCCTCGCTGTCGACGACCCCGTCTTCCTCCTCTGTTTCCATGCATAGATTTCTCCCTTCCTAAAGTCGAGCAATGAGAGAGTGAAAGTTTCCAAAGTTTCTTTACTGTTCTCTCGATCAGTTGAAGATGAAACTAAACTGTTCAGGAAGAAGAGAATAGTGGAAGAAACAACAACCAGAGGCGAGTTTTGAGTTTCCATCAAGAAACAGGGGAAGCGCAATTGGAATTTCTTCATCCCCCGTATTTGCCGTCGTCCCCTGTTTTCAGATGGAGGCGGATCTGCAGAAGCATCGATGCAGAATTTGCAGCAGAGGTTTCTCCAGCGGAAGATCTCTCGGCGGGCACATGCGGTCGCATGTCCAGGCATCCAAATTGGATGCGGAGAAGAAGGAGAAGTTGGAGAGCAGCAGAAAGCAGTCGGTGTTCAGGGCAGGTTATGGACTCAGGGAGAATCCTCGGAAGACGTGCCGGCTGTCGGATTTTGTTGAAGAAGATGTCTGCTCTTCGTCGAAACAGTGCAGAGAGTGCGGCAGAGGATTTCCTTCTTGGAAAGCTTTCTTTGACCACATGATCAGGTTCCACTCTGAATTAACTTCCAATCGAAGCTTGGGAGCAGAAGTGCAAGAAGATGGGTCTTGTAGCTCAAAGAAGTTCTCTCTTGAGAGCTTTTCAGATGATGATGACGATGAAGCGTTGTTGCCGCCGCCGCCGGCGGAGGCAACGAGAAAGAGAAAGCTGAATCGTGTTTCTCCGATCATCGAAGCATCCTCGTCGACAATCACCGATTACGAGTCAGAGCAGGAGGACGTCGCCATCAGTCTCATGATGCTTTCCCGCGACATCAGCGGTTATTGGCCTACCGAAGCAACCGTCGCCGGCGAGTATTCCGATAAGAACTCAGCCGACTTCGAGGAAGAACTCCCCGTCGAAGACGACTCCGGCAAATCGAAGATGAAGAGAAAGTTGTCCGGCGGTTACCAATGCACGACCTGCAAGAAGAAATTTCACTCCTACCACGCTCTCGGCGGCCACCGGGCGAGCCATAAGAGAATCAAAACCTGCTGCCTGCTAAAAACCAAGGAAGAAGACGCGGTGGTTCATGAATGCGGCATCTGCGGCAAGGCTTTCTCCTCCGGGAATGCTTTGGGCGGGCACAGGAGGTCCCATTTCGTCTCTAATGGCGGAAACGGCCGCCGTGAATTGGTAGTCATTTCCCAAATACTGGATCTCAACCTTCCGTCGCAGGTTGTGCTTCAATCCTTGACCGACGATGAAGAGCGGAAGTAGCAGGTGATGTACAGATTCCGCATTGCAGTTGCTGAAGATCCTATTCCATTAATTCATTTTAGTCGTCTTCTTCGTTCTCCGATTCAACATTTTTTTATTTTTTTTTATTTTTTTTATTTTTTTTTTGTTTCAGTTTTTGCTTGAATGATTGAACCGTAAACCAGTATAAGAACTCATTGGACCTGCTGCTCTTATAGTTGAAACCCTTATGCCGTTCAAATTCAATGTGTGTTTTTCGGCATTTAATTGCAGTTTGGAAGATTTTCGCTCCGTTTGGCACGACTTTTTTGCTCTGGTTATGACCGCCGCCAACGAAAAAAAATTAATTTTGAACAAAAAAAAATGAACGAAGCTCCTTAGGTGGGGTTGGACGTTCACGAAAAACGGTTCATAATCGCCGCATTCGTGACCGCCGCTCCCGTGCCAAAGAGAGTCTTAATGTGTGCTATTAATTACTCAAATCTATTTTGGAGTTAGCATAATTTCAGGTTGCATCTCTAGGGCTCTGTTTGGCTCCATGTTTTGGTCGATGTGCAATGGTGGAAATCGCCACCGCTCGCGGGACGTTGGTTTTGGCGTTTTCAAGTTGGGAAAATTTTTCATGACACGTAAATCGTGACTTCAGCTCCGTTGCTGCTTGGCCTTCTGACTCCGTCCCCGTGAGGAGGCCCGCGTTAGCTGGTCCAAAAATGGCTTCTTCCTCTTCCCCGAGCGGAAGACGGGACCCGAGTGGAATCGGAAGGCGGAGCTTCCATTGCAAGAAAGTTGTACGCTAGATCGTCTCCTTCCTCCTCCCCGCCCAACCCGAGCATAGCCATTAACCACTGCTTTTCATCCTCCCTTCCTAAGTCGTAAGTAGATTTGTACATTAGATTCGTATCGTTTTGTATCGGAGATCCCCTCCAACTCCAGTATTGTCTTTTATTGCTTCTCACCGAATCAGTTATTCCAGCTCTTGGCGTTGTACCAAGATGGCTATTAACCATTGCTTCTTACCCAACTTGGTTTTTTCTCAAAAATGTCATATGAGCTAGAGCTAAAATGATTTTTTTCTCTCGAAAATGCATTTTAGTGTTTGCAACTTGATGTTATGCTGCATCATTTGTTGGCAAACACTATTCTTTCAAACAGTTTCAATGATTCTCCCATCACTCTGCAAAACAGTTGATTTTCTCACCACTGCTTCTTCAGTCGCTGCAGCTGAGCCAAACATAATCTAAATCTCCTTCTGAGTTTACATTTCATAATATGCATGCACAAAAATAACTCTTTGTGACTCCCCTTCAAGAGTTATTTTTGTGCATGCTAATATAAACTCACAGAAACGTTTTTGTAATTTCAAAAGATAGATCGCTGCAATTTGTAATTTAACATACTTACAGGGGATGTTTTGTTAAACTGCCATTTTAGTACGTTTATTATTTAACCGAGACAAATTAATGTACTATTTAAATATATACGAGCAAGTTTTGATGCGTTCGAGCCTGGCTCGTTACACTTCAAGTTCTTACAAATCATTCATATTTATCTAATTTATTACGCTGATTGGGATTTGAACGAGTATTAATCAAGCTCGAGCACATATATCGAGAGTGCATGTGTTTGCTTCGATTAAATTTGACTCCCTTCAGCTCACGGCCTCAATCCTCGCAACAAAGTGGATGAACCGCACAAATTCTCGTGCGGTGCGATTTTGCAATTTTATATTCTTTCTTCTTCTTTTGCGGGCTGCCTTTTGCGGGCGGGCAGCGGCGACAACACTTAACTTTGTTGATTCTTTGCTTGGGTGGACAGTCACATAAAGATACATTGAATCATGGGGAATTATTTTGCTCTTTAGGAGGAATGAATGATTCATTCAGGGATGCATATAAAATGATAGGAAAAATAACACAAATCTGCATTCCAGATGTGTATCAATGAACATAAATTTCATGAATAAAAACACGCTAAATAAAAAGCGTCTTTTTATTAGAAGATTTTGTAGATTAGCCGCTCGACCGACAGACAGGCAAAAATCTATGTTTCATTGAAGTCTTTTTCTAAGCGAACATAAATTTCATTAATAAAAATGGACATGACCATCATAAAACTTACATCTATTAATAATGAACTTAAATGAGATTGAATGATTAGAAATTGAAATTTTCTTTTTAAGAGACCCTAAAATATAATTGCATTTTTCAACTATTTAAATAATAATTTACCTCAAAACATGTAAAAAAATATAGTTCTTAGGTCAAAAATAGTTTATATTCAAAATACTTTAATTGGGTACTCCTATAGCTTGAGGAGGAAATTAAAGACCACCTCACATAACAATAGAAATTTGCTTTTAGTTATGAAATGACTAAGATTGTACAAAAGTGCTCAATCTCAATGATGAGAATATAGGATCGGGCGTTCTCCGGCCAGTCTAGGTCATGCCCGTGCAGCTGCATGTACTGGTAGGCTCGCTCAACAACAGAAGTCTGAGGAGATCGACGGCAAAGCTGCAGGTACCGCTTTACTTCAAAATTTGGAAAGTAAATCCTTCAATGAAGGCAAACTATTTGAATTTGGTGTTCTTAATAAACGCTAATGTATAAAATTGTAACAGAAAATGAGACATTAGCGGAACGTATATAAAGGGGATCGATAAGGTACATCGTGCAAGCACCAAAATACATGATTTTTAGGTATTTTAAAGGCAATTTGAAGTGCACATATAAGATTGTTTATGACTTACCCTCCATTGATAGGGACATTTCAAACAAAAGAGCTTCTTAAGATTCTAGCAAAGGGAGATAAAAATACCATATTACTTAGCACGGCGGGAGGAATGGGCGGGTGGAGACGGAGGGTTGGGAACAGAGGGGAGAAGGAGGGGATCGAAACGGGGCTTTTTGCCCCGTTTTGAAGAGCGCGGCGGGTCCAGCCCGAGCAAACGCCGTCGGAGGGCGTTTGTTTACCCGCCGTCCGGCGGCATTTGCCCCAAACGCGCGGCCAAAACGCCGCGCCAAATGAGCCCTTAGTTTGAGCATCCATTGGAAGCAAGTCAAGAACTTAGGAGAGCAAGTCAAAATGGTGGAGAGGAGGTGTTTAGGAAGTTATTGCTAGGGTGGATGGAGAAGTTAGGTGTGTAGATCGTGGTTACAATGACGGAGGAGGAGATCTTGATCAATATTATCATCGACGGGAAGGGGAGAGGAACGAGTAAGCGAAGCATTGACACTTCTCACTCATTGAGAAGGATTAGACGAGCGGTCGCTACAACATATACCATCTACGATCACATTTTTTGCGACAACGTCGCTAAAAATATTAACTATAGCGACACACTTTATAAACATGGTCATAGTTCCTAATAATTGTGGCGCTCTACATAAAAACCATAGTAAATTAAAAACCCCTAATAAAAAAATACGGCAAAGCAAAATATGTCCCGCCTATACTTTGGAATGCAGCGCGCGCCCCTCCTGATCTCGTAATACCCATCCGAATTTCAAAAATCCCCAACCCTAGAATCTGCAGGTGTCGGCGCCGCTGCTTGATCCAAGCTACAAAATCGCAAATCGCTGGATAGAGATCACGAAACCTCATTCTCTGCAACTTCGTCCCCAACTTCGGAAGGATCGAAGCCACCAACGTAAATATTTTTCTCATTTATAACCCAAGCCGTGATTACCACACTCCTTCTCCCTTCACGACCACGCTCTGCTGCATCTATTTGGGCATTTTTGAAGGCGTTGCCCCATGCTCTCCCCCAGCCGAGGCTCGCGTGAATCCACCGCCGGCTCTCCTTCCGAACATTCACGATCTCCTAATCCCGATCCATTTTCCTCGCTCTTCCGAACATTCCGAGTATTCTCTTTCGATCGATGCTGAAGTACTGGTGCTGCTTCTTTCATCAGACTGATTCAAGTGTTCTCTACACAATGGCGGAAGCTTCTTCTTCCATCATTCTCACACTATCTCATCATTTTACCATTTATGTTTAAATCTCCATTATTCAAATGTGGTTTGATATTCACTTCCAAATGTTATCTCTAAGGGTCCGTTCGTTTGGACGGAATTGGATTTCTGGAATTGACATTGGCGATTAGAAATTCAATTCTAGTGTTCGGCGCAACGAAATTTACGAGGATATTGGTTTTTATATGAAAACTCATGGCTTTGGCTTTGAACTAAAAAATCAAATCGTCAATTCTTACCTCCACCAATGAGTTTTCCGCATAATCGAGTGTTTTTGCCGGAGTTTTTCTACCTACGCGCATGTTTTCCTGCCGGGAGTGGGTTTTTTCGCCAGACGTGTGTTTTTCGGCCAGCGCGTTTTTTTCGACCGGGCATTCATTTTTTGCCCGGGCTGGCGTTTTTCGCCCAGGCGCGCGTTTTTCGGTCGGCCGTGGGTTTTTCGGCCGGCCGGGAAATTTTCACCCGGACGCGCTTTTTTCGCTCGAACGCGATTTTTCCGCCCGAACGCGATTTTTCCGGCCGAACGCGGTTTTTCCGGTCATACGTGATTTTTCCGGTCGGAAGCTAATTTTCTGGCCGGCCGCGATATATTTTTCCCGGACGCGATATTTTTTGCCGGGCGCGATTTTTTCTCCTGAGCGCGTTTTTTCAGTCGTGCGCATTTTTTTCGCCGTGCGCGATTTTTTCGCCCGGGCGCAGTATTTTCCCCCCGGGCGAGATTTTTTCGCCCAGGCGCGTTTTTTTTTCCCAGTCGCGTTTTTTCGCCTGGGCACGCCCGATCGCATTTTTTTCGACCAGGCGAAAAAACGCGACCGGGCGAAAAAAATCGCGCTCGTGAAGAAAATCGCGCTCGGGCGAAAAAATTGCGTTCGGGCGAGAAAAATGCGTCAGGGCGGAAAAAAATGCGCCCGATGAAAAAACGTGACAGGGAGAAAAAAAAACGCTCCCGGGCGAAAAAAACGCACCCGGGCGAAAAAAACGCGCCCGGGGAAAAACCGCGCCCGGGAGAAAAAACCGCGCCCGGGAGAACAAAAACGCGCCCGGGCGAAAAAAACGCGCCCGGGCGAAAAAAACGAGCCCGGGCGAAAAAAACGCGTCCGGGCGAAAAAAATGCGCTCGGGCGAAAATAATGCGCTCGGGCGAAAGAAACGCGACCGGGCGAAAAAAAAGCGCTCGGGCGAAAAAAAAAGCGCCCGGGCGAAACAATCGCGCCCGGGCGAAAAAATCACGCCCGGACGAAAAAAAAAAACGCGCCCCGGTGAAAAAACGCGACCGAGCGAAAAAAAACGCTATCGGGCGAAAAAAATGCGTTCGAGCAAAAAAAACATGCCCTAGCGAAATAAATGCGCCCGAGAGAAAAAATTGCGTTCGGGCGAAAAAAACGCGCCCCGATGAATAAACGTGACAGGGCGAAAAAATTGCGTCCGGGCGAGAAAAATGCGTCCGGGCGAAATAAAACGCGTCCCGATGAAAAACGTGACCGGGCGAAAAAAACGCTCCCGGGCCAAAAAAACGAGCCCGGGGGAAAAAATCGCGTCTGGGAGAAAAAACCGCGCCCGGGAGAAAAAAACGTGCTCGGGCGAAAAAAAAACACGCCCGGGCGAAAAAAACGCGCCCGAGCAAAAAAAATGCGCCCGGGCGAAAATAACGCACCCGGGCGAAGATAACGCGCCCGGGCGAAAATAACGCGACCGGGCAAAAAAAAAAACGCCCGGGAGAAACAATCGCGCCCGGGCGAAAAAATCGCGCCCGGGCGAAAAAAAATGCGCCCCGGTGAAAAAACACGACCGGGCGAAAAAAAAACGCGCCCGGGCGAAAAAAATACGACCGGGCGAAAAAAACGCAACCGGGCGAAAAAAAACGCGCCCGAGCGAAAAAAATGCGCCCGGGAGAAAAAATTACGTTCGTGCGAAAAAATTGCGCTCGGGCAAAATCAACGCGGTCAGCCGAAAAAATCGAGCCCGGGCAAAAACTTGCGCCCGGGCACGCGTTTTTCGCCCGGAAAAAAAAATGCGCACCTTGGCGAAAAAATTGCGCTTGGGCGAAAAACACGCGTCGTAAAACATATTATGCAATTTAATGCGTTCTGCGCTAACGCATATTTTGAGTTTTATAAGATTATTGTATAATGTCAATACCAATACCAATTCTATTATTCAGCCGAACAACTTTTGTGCTTTAATTCCAATTCTGTTGACTGAATTCAATCTTACAGCCGAACAACAAAATTGGAATTATGTACAAAGCCAATTCATGTAGATATTGATTTTCGTCGAAAAGCCAATTTCAGAAAGCCAATTCCGTTCAAACGAACGGACCCTAATGGTTTAGTTATGTTTTTCATAGAACTCAAACCATTTGCTCTTGCATTCATAGGTTTCTTTCAAATATTACCAGGTTTGGATGCTCATTGTAGTGGATTCATAATGCATCAGACCATAATCTTTTCAATGTTTTCTAACATTGAAGAGATTTGATGATAAAATATGCATGGAGTGTTGTTGTTCCTGGTCACATACTAAAATTTTGTATGTTATTGCTGTTTTTGTTAATGTAGTGACAGATTTACCTATATTTTTTCTCTTGAATTAGAGAACAATTGAAGGTTTTGCGGCTGATGGTTCATGTAATATGATTTTTTAAACTATTTTTGCAAATGGGTTTGCTTTAGTTTTTCTTGGAATCAAGAGTTCTGTAGCAACCTGTCATTATACTTATGTTCTAGTTATCAAGGTGCGTGCCTGAGGCGTCGGGTGCACCAGAAGCACCGGCCCACGCTTCTGCAAGGCAGAGGCGGGCGATGTGCCCAAGGCGTGCGTCTTACCAGCTCACATGGGCGCGCCTTTCAAGGTGTTTTCTTCAACCTATTTTTTTTTTGGAGGTGGGCAAAAACGTAATCTCATACGCACCAAAGGCACGCCTAGGCGCACTTGGACATCCAATTCACTGAAAATCAGCGAATTGGGCATCCAATTCGTTGTTTTTCAGTGAATTGGGCACCAAATCGGCGAATTGGGCACCCAAATCGGCAAATTGGGCACCCAAATCGGCGAATTGGGTACCCAATTCACCTCAATGAATTGGATGCCCAATTCGCCGATTTTTAGTGAATTTTGTGTTCAAATCACTGAAAATCAGCGAATTGGGCATTCAATTAGCCCCAATTCACTGAAAATCGGCGAATTGAATGCCCAATTCATTGATTTTCAGAGAATTGAGCACCAAATTCACTAAAAATCGACGAATTGAATGCCCAAAATAATCTTATGATATTTGTTTTCATGCTGCGGTAGAAACTAGGGATAATAAATTGATTAATAGATGGTATAATCATATGTGGTATTCAGAGTGTATGCCAACAACTACTTATGATCCAATGGCTTTGGGACAGCTGGCATTTGAATTGATTTTAGGAACGGGGCTGCAAATAAAAAGGTTTACTTGATTACTCTCATGATGCACATACTAAAGTCATATTCCACACATTTATATTACCAGACTTTACAATTATGATAACTACAGAAAGAGTTGAATAATCTTTCTTAAAAGCGCCGCAAAAAATTACGACGACGCTAAAATTCACGGCAATTTTGCGGCGCTTCGAAACAAAAACAACACTCAAGCCTTTATCCCACTATAGTGGGGTCGGCTGTGTGGATCTTTTGTCGCCAATGTGCCCTATCTTTAGTCATAATCTCACTAATGCCTTATAAGTACACTATGCCTTTACTTATAGTCTCATTCCAAGTCTTTATTAGTGACTAAATTCTCACAACGCCTAACAGGTGCCTCTAATGGTCTCTTACGTACGTGTCCAAACCATCTTAGTCAAGCTTCTCGCATCTTCTCTGCAATTGGTGTCACTCATGTCTTATCCCTGAGACATTCATTCCTAATTTTATCTAGTCTCTTGTGTCCACACATCCACCTAAGCATTCTCATCTCCGCAACTCCCATTTTTTGCTCATGTACACAATTCACCGCCCAACACTCGGACCAACTACAAGAAGAAACGCCGCAAAATCATTGGCGGCGTTTGAAAAGCGCCGCAAAAAGTAATAAAAAAACGTTGTCGTAGCTGTTTCTTCTTGTAGTGGGTTTCAAGGAGGATGGAAATTAAATAGTTTGACTAAGCGCGGGATTATATACCATTCTTCACGTATATACATTTCTAAATAACACGACATGACACAATGACATAAATAAGATACGGGGAAAATAAGAAAATACGGTGCGTTGACTCGTAGCACAGTCACGACGAAGTGACCGAATGCGATAATAAAAGTTCCATCGTGTTGATCGAATGTCCTGCATCATTTTGTCATAATTTGTTCGAATTAGTGTTGCTAATACTTACATGTATTTCCCAAAACAAGCAAGTATTAATATTAGTACCCAACTTAGTGTGAATACCGAAAATCAAGCTCAACTCTACATGATCACAATTGTGATCTTGCGGGATCACAAAAGTTGTCGAGAAACATGATGATCATACGTTAAAAACAAAACATGATCGAGCATGATCAGTTTGCGATCCCACAAGATCACGATTTGCGTGACCACCTTTGTAATACCGTAAGAGCACTTTTTGTGATTCTATAAGATCAAAATTGATCCCACAAGATCAACATGTGATCATATCGATCTTGATGGATCGCAAAAGTGATCTCAAGTAATCGGAACTTGATCAATCGGAATCACGTGTCGGCATCATGACGATCCCCGGTGATTATTGGTCATGCCATATGATATTGTTTCACAGAAGCATCATACTAAATTAAATGACTAAAGTCTTTGTGTTGCTTATTTAATGCGGGAAAAATCATTTCCAAACAATATAAAAGTAGTGTGTTGTTATGAGCAAATCTTATATCCCTATTAACAGCTCAAAAAACCGGGTTCATGATGAATAAGTCAATTTTTTTAAGGCTTGACTTATTTTATTAGCAAACCAATGATTCACGCCCCTCACCCCTCCCTACGGAAACCCTATTCTTCGTGATTTCTGCTTGGACGATAGGTCGGGGCTTTCTCTGCTCGTGAGGGCTCTCCTAGCTCGCCTTCTAGTCGTTGTTGGGACGATAGGAGGTCGGCGCTCGCTACTGGGACAAAAGGAGTTCGGTGCTCGTTGCTAGGACGAAAGGAGGTATGCGCTCGCCGCTGGGATGAAATGATTTCGATGGGTTTGCTCGCATTTCCCATTCTCCATTCCCGCTCGTCATTTCTCCTCGATGTTGTGGACGCTGACGCCTCTTTGCTCCTATTCTCTATTCCCCTAGTCTACCTTAAATGATCGGTATCCATAACATGTTCTGATTTTCTTAGGTAGCATTCTATTTGTTGTTTTCAAAAATCAAAATTACAGCCTAGGGTCATTCCTCGTTGTTTGGAGAGATACTTAGGTATGGATAACCCACAGTGATCATAATAGATTACCGTGTGATCTCTGATTTGAACGGTGTAGATTGTTTGCGAAAATATACAGTCGTATTTGTATAATACGTTCGTATTGAAAAGTAGTTGTATTTTAGATCAATCATGCGCAAAAATTCATGCTGGTGAAAATATACGTCGTGATCAGGAGTCACGCACGTTGATTTAAGGTGCGTTGCACACACCAACTTTTAATTCTTTATGGGTAATTGTTGGTTTTGTTATTAATCTTTATGAGCCATATTTTTTGCGTAAATGCTTAGAAAAGTATTTATGGGCGCTGCTATTAGCACTGTGCTTTTCTCTATTAGCACTCAAAATTTTAAAATTTTAGGACTTATTAGCACTCACTTTTGTCTATTAGCACTCAAAATTTTAAAATTTTAAGGTGTTATTTTTAATAGCCGCAAGTACCCCTTTCCCCTTAGATGCATGTCTCTACACATCTCCTCTCGCGAAAACGACGTCATTGGAGTCGGCGGCGATGACGATGGCGTTGGCGGAGGCGACGATGGCGTTGGAGTTGGCGGCGACGGCGATGACGTTGGCGGCGGCGACGATGGCGTTGGCGGAGGCAACGATGGCGTTGGAGTTGGCGTCCGCTGTGCTAGCGGATTGCAGTCCAAATTATTATCTCTCCCGCGGATCGAGCGAGTCCGGCTCTCCGCGGTATATTCTGTAACGGACGTCGGTACATTTCTTCATGTTATTTTGTTGCAATTATATTATTTATATATGCAGAGATTCTTGTTCAGATTCATGCGCTTATATGCCCTGTATTATTTGGTTGCGCCTAGGGGATTGTTTCCGCATTATATCCCAACATAGGCGGCGACGACGATGGCGTTGGCGGAGGCGACGATGGCGTTGGAGTTGGCGGCGTCGACGATGGCGTTGGCGGCGGCGACGATGGCGTTGGCAGCGGCGATGATAGTGAAAATGATATTTTTATTATGTTAAAAAAAATTGACAAAAAAGTGCTAATGGTAATAATGCTTTGTTAATAGACAGGTTGAGTGCGAATAGACAATCACTTAAAACAACGCTTGCTAATAGCGGCGGGTGCAAATAGACAAAAGCGCAGTGCTTATAACAGCGCCCTTATTTATTTAGTTTTTTTTTTATGTTTTGCTAATAACAAAATTATTTATTAATAACTATTTATAAAATTAATAGTTTGCTAATAATAAATATTTGCTTATAATAACACCGCAGATCACGCGGATCCTTTTGCTTGCTTTTTCTTCCGGTGCTCAATGCTTATGGTTACCTTCTTACACATCACGCTTATGGTTACCTTCTTACAGCTCTTCTGCTCGACGCCGGAACCCCATTTGGCGCTGTTAAATTCTCTCACTTCAACCATTTTGTCCTCAAGTTTTTTTTTTGTTTTATCGATCGAATCTCTCTCTACGCTTGATTATTTGACATTCTTCCGATTGTTTTCGATGTCTCTAGGGTTTTGGGACTGTTCCGCTGTCGACAGTGTGAACGGGCTTTCTAGGGTTTGTGATTACTCTCCAGGTGCTCCATTTTGGAGGGGTTCTACCAGCTGTCGTCTTAGACCTTTTATTTCAGAATCCTTTTGAAGAATCTTAAATATAAAATTTGGGCAATTTCTTGGAAGCTAGCGATCTTCGAATCGCTTTATATAAAGCTCCTGTATCTCAGTTGATGAACACTGAATGTCGATTCTTACAACGCTGCGGCAAATTCAGATCGGGGTTGCTATTTCTGCTTCAGAAACTCTTACGGCGATCCATCGATTCTGAAATTCGGTATGTAGTTTGCGATTATCTAAGCCTTCTTCTGAACTTGCTGTTGATCTCTTTGATCGTTGAACTCGGCCGCAATGGAAAATGGAAACTTCTCCATCTTTAACAAATAATAATCTGTAGAGTTCCTTGTTGTTGAGATCGCGGTATGATTGTTGATTTGATCATGTTTTGCAATATTAATTAGATTTTTCAGTGATTCTTATGTTACTGGGATTAGTTCTAATAGCTGTTTCTCTTCCTTATAGCCATTGGTATGGCATCTTGAAATTTCTTCTAGTAATGAATTGGACCATTGGATTCATCCTTAGTTTTTTTTTTTTTGCAAAAAATTGAAATCATTCTCTAAACTTTAATGTCTTTTTAAAATCAGTTGAAATTATTCCCTAAATTATAGTGATTTTTTGAAATCAGTCCATAAATCTTTTTGCAGGAAAACGATCCCTCAACGTTGTAAATTATTTGAATCAGTCCTAAATTTTAATTTGCATACTAATGAATAGAAAATCACTTGATATCAAATTTATTAAATGAATTAATTTTAAATTTGCTTGTATTTTTTCCAATTAATCACATCTTTTAAGTACTTATTTAATATATATATTTAAAATTTTGATAACTTTAGTGTGGCTACAATAAAATTTTACTTGAAATAACTATTTGTTGTTCTGAAGATATATAATTATTTTAAATAAAATTATATTTGTAGCACAATAAAGTTATTAGAATTTAAAAATATATATAAAAAGGTAATGAAAAAGGCTTGACGAATTGAAAAAATGAGATCATATTGAAATTAATTTAGCTAATACTGTTAAAAAAATGTAGTTTATTGTTAATTAGTAAATGAATTATATTTTGAATTGATTTCAATTAATTTAGGGCAATGCTATAAACAGTCATATATCGGCTAAACGCAATTCATTCATATTCGCAGTCCAATAAATTTAAGTGCTTTTAGGACTACGAATAGCCGTTTTAGGTGTTTTTAGGACTGCGAATAGCCGTTGTAGGACTGCTAATAACATCGCCCTTAATTTAAGATATTGAGAAATCGATTTCATGTACAAAAGTGTAGTGACTGATTTCAAAAGTCACTAAAGTTTAGACACTGATTTCAAACAAATTAGAGTTATGGGACTGATTTCACAAAAAACACTCAAGTTTGAGGACTAATTTGCTGTTTTTGCCTCTCTTTATTTAATGACCTTTTGCACCAATAGCATACAGGAGTTTTAGACCTAGAATGTTGTCAGAGGAGTTCCAAACTCAGATGAATTCCTGCGCATTTTTTTAACCACAGCTTCACCCCGTCGCGCCGCTCAAACGTCACAGTTGACCCAAATATCTCATCGGTGAAGCTTTCTCTTTGCTTGTTTGTATATCAAAATTGACTTGATCTTCTTGATTGATCAACATGTTTGAGACTTTCATCTATGAGCATATTGGGTTTAATGCATCACCACATAGATTAAGTATATGTTAGTGTAGAAATTGTTATACATCCATAAAGGCCTTGGGGTGCGCCTAGAGAAAACTCCACTAAAGAGAGGCGGGGTCAACAGGGTCAACGCATGATCGCGGGAGTTGAAGAAACCGCCGCCCAGTCCACAGCCAACCGCCCGTGCAAAGACGCACGCAGAACGCGCCGCAGGGCCGCACTCGACCATGCGCGCCAGCACCGCGCGCGGCAATGTCGCGCGCAGCTGCAGGCACTACCGCGCGCGCTATCGCGCGCGGTAACGGGCGCGCTACCGCCACGATGCGCGTGGCGGTACCGCGCAGCGCTACCGCGCGCTAGCATGCGCGGTAGCGCCGAACCCCTCCACAAGGGGTGCGGCCTAACCGCACCCCTCTTGGGGTGCGGCAAAGCCGCGCCCCTCTAGGGGTGCGGCCCAGCCGCACCCCTCCTCCGGTGCGGCCCGGCCGCACCCCTCCTCGGGTGCGGCCAAGCCGCCGCACCCCTCCTCGGGTGCGGCCAAGCCGCCCCGCCCTTGGGGTGCGGCCGAGCCGCCCCGCCCTTGGGGTGCGGCCGAGCCGCACCGCCCTTGGGGTGCGGCCGAGCCGCACCCCCCTTGGGGTGCGTCCAGACCGCACCCTCTCCTGCAGGGGGTCCTGCGGAGCGCCCGACCGGAACCCAGTTCCCCCTTGGGGCGCGACTTCTCATTTCCCCGTTCACTGCAGGATGCTCCCGCGCTCAGCACGCTCAGAACGCCTCTCCGTTCGCTCAGAACGCTCTCGTGTTCGTTGCGCGTTCAGAGCTCTCGCGCTCGTTGCGCGCTTAGAATGTCTCTCCGTTCGCTCAGAACGCTTTCGTGTTCGTTGCGCGCTCAGAGCTCCCGTGCTCGTTGCGCGCTCAGAACGCCTTCTCCGTTCGCTCAGAACGCCCTCATGTTCGTTGCGCGCTCAGAGCTCCCGCGCTCGTTGCGTGCTCAGAATGCATCTCCGTTCGCTCAGAATGCTCTCGTGTTCGTTGTGCGCTCAGAGCTCCTGCGCTCGTTGCGCGCTCAAAACGCCTCTTCGTTCGCTCAGAACGCTCTCGGGTTCGTTGCGCACTCAGAGCGCTCCCGCGCTCGTTGCGCGCTCAGAACGCCACTCCGTTCGCTCAGAACGCTCTCGTGTTCGTTGCGCGCTCAGAACGCCTCCTAGCGCGCTCAGACACTCTCATGTTTGTTGCGCGCTCAGAACGCTCTCATGTTCATTGCGCGCTCAGAACACTTCCACATTCCGGGCACGCTCACATTTTGTCTTTCTAATTTCTCAGATTGCAGGAACGACTTGTCGCCTTTTTCGTCTTCAACAAGCTGCCCGAACTGCCCGAACTGCCCGAACTGCCCAGGGGAGAGACGGTCATTTACGAAAAATGGTGATCTGTGTGCTCCGAACCGGAAAACGTGATTCGTCCGCCAGGTAGTTACGGTGGTTATAACGGCGAATTACCGGGCTACCCCCGGCAAAAGCTATAAAAGAAGCCCATAGCCTTCATTTAAGTGGACCTTGCCTTCTGCACCCGGGAGAGATCCTTGAAGATTTTCACAGAATTCTCCTTCGGCGCTTGAAGATCTCCTTCGTGGACTTGAAGATTTCGTTCTCCCGAAAGGCGACTCAGCATTCTCACTTTTGTTCCCCCACCGTTCTCAGAAGGAAAAAGACTTAGTTTTCCGAGAGGTGGTCTGTCACCTTCGGAACTCTCTCTCTATATATATATATTATTGTAACGAACGGCGGCCTGTCGCGCTCGAATTCTAAATATCTGACTGTAACCCCTCAGAAGATAGTGAAGTTTGGTCGGCACAGCTCCGGCCGCGTGGTTTTTTACCCTTTTTCGGGTTTTCCACGTTAAAAAGTCTCAGTGTACTCAACGAATCTCAAATTGACTGTTTGCGCGCTCGGTTCGCTTCCGAGCTAAGGTGGTTCAATTCGATCGGTCTACCAAAGCACCCGAGCGACCCACAACAGTTTGGCGCCGTCTGTGGGAAATGGATTCCCAAATACCGAGCAAAGGATTTCCGAACGCAGCGCCCGCTTCGCCTGAGTTCACGGAACCAGCAAGAGTGAGCACCTCCCCCGAACTATCCGACGCATGCAGTTCCTCAATCCCTGAAAACCCGGCGAAAAGAACGCTCATCGCTGCACCCATCCTACCCCAGTGGCTTGGATCAACTAGCAAGCCGGCCCCTCTCGCGGCAGGGCAGGATCCGAACGATGTCACGTACCAGCAAAGGCGATCCCCCTGTCAAAGTTAATTTTGGCATACCCAGTTCCGTCATGGCTAAAGCTCCCGTACTACAAGGAGTTCCACGGAGCAGAGGACCCGTACGGGCACGTTAATCACTTCTTGATAACGATGCGGACGTTCGGACTTCCTGACCAAATCAGCTGCAAAATCTACACCAAGACACTGCGCGGAGATGCCCTCCACTGGTATCAATCTCTGCCAAACGGAGCAATTCACAACTTCACCGAGTTGTCTCAACTGTTCGTTGAATGGCACGAAGCGAACGCGCCGAGGATCCAAGAAGAAGAGTGAGAAGAACCCGAGACGGACGAGTCGCCCCACCTAGGGGAAGCGGAGCGGAGCAAGCAGCAAGAAAAGATCTACACAAGCTCTCGCCAGGAGCGTCCCCGTGGATGGTTGGACTTCGCCTTAGACGCAAGCATAGGCAATCCAGCCTGTGAACTAAGGAGGGCGTTAATAACCCATCGCATCTCGTTCAATATCCTGTTCGTGGCAGCCGTGGTACGGCTCAAACTCCTAAGCGGGAACCTCAAGCTCAGGGCCAGCGACGCAGAGCTCTCAGACGGAACTATGGTACCCACCATAGGAGTCGTCACCCTCCCCGTTCAAGTAGGGATGCACTCGGAACCAATCCAGTATGACGTTCAGTTCGTCATCGCAGAGGCAAACTCCCCCTACGACGCAATATTTGGGAGCCTCCTACTCGACGCCCTGAACCACGACGTTTCCATGTCTGGACGCGTGGCCAACAAAGGGAGAATCCTCAGGGATGCAATTCGTGATTTCGACACGGCCGCAGCCGAGCTCCCTTGGATCAACTACGACCCGCCGTCAAAATCAAATTCTGAGAAGCAAGGCGTGCGAGAGAGCCGCGCAACCCCCACATTTGCAGAAAAAGCCAATCTTCCGGCACCGGCAAACCCACTACAACTTGGGGTTACGTGTCGCAAGAGAAAGGGACAACAACAACAGTTCGAGAAGGTCTTACCGCCCATTCAGAACCAAGCAGACCGCTCCCGAGGGCTAGCAAATCAAAGCTCCCGGATCTACACCACGTTAAATGCCCCCCGCGAGCAAATACTGTCTGTAATCTACAACAGCAAAATCATCAACTGGCCCAGAGCGCTCTCCCAGTACATGGGAGATCAATCCCAGTTTTGCAATTTCCACAAAGGCCGAGGACACCGTACGGAGCACTGTGCTAGGTTGAAAAGAAGAAATTGAACGCCTTGTCCAGTCAGGACACCTTGAGGCTTTCCGCAAAGAAGCACAGAAGGATGCCACCAAGGGTCGGTCGCCGGATCACCGCCGCCCACCATGCTGAAAAACCAAGAGACCTCGAGCAAGCGCAGCGCAAAGGGAGCTCGATGTTACTTTCTCTTTCGTCAAACTTGTATCAGAAACTTATTGGCTCAGGATCCGCAAGATTGCACTTGCACATTCATCAATGTTCATTTTCTAATTATGTTTTACCTGTCCTAAACTATTCTACTGCAGGAGCACATTTGGGGCCCTGCCCCGGGATCTCCGCACCGCCGTCGATTGATGGTTCGCCCTTCTCCTCCGGCGTCGGATCCCGACGTTGTAAGGGCCTGCCCCTCTTACGTTCGCCCCCGGTTTGAATACACCAGCTATTCCCCGGCCACTTCGGGGCTCTACCCCAAGGACTTTGCACCGCCGTCGATTGAAGGTTCGTCCTTCTCCTCCGCCGTCGAGTCCTGGCGTCGTAAGGGCCTGCCCCCTTGCGTTCGCCCCCGGTTTGAATACACCAGCTATTCATCGGCCACTTCGGGGCCCTGCCTCGGGGACTTTGCACCGCCGTCGATTGAAGGTTCGCCCTTCTCCTCCGCCGTCGAGTCCCGACGTCGTAAGGGCCTGCCCCTCTTACGTTCGTCCCCGGTTTGAATACACCAGCTATTCACCGGCCGCTTTGGGGCCCTGCCCCGGGAACTTTGCACCGCCGTCGATTGAAGGTTCGCCCTTCTCCTCCACCGTTGAGTTCCGGCGTCGTAAGGGTCTGCCCCTCTTGCGTTCGCCCCTGGTTTGAATACACCCGCTATTCACCGGCCAAATCTATATTGTAAAAGCCGCGAGCTCAGACTCGCGCAAACTATTTTTTTTTATTATGTAAAAGCCGCGAGCTCAGACTCGCGCAAACTAATTTTCTATTATGTAAAAGTCGCGAGCTCAGACTCGCGCAAACTAATTTTCTATTTTGTACTAATTTCCTATTATGTAAAAACTGCGAGCTCAGACTCGCGCAAACTAATTTTCTATTATGTAAAAGCCGCGAGCTCATACTCGCGCAAACTAATTTTCTATTATGTAAAAGCCGCGAGCTCAGACTCGCGCAAACTAATTTGCTATTATGTAAAAGCCGCGAGCTCAGACTCGCGCAAACTAATTTTTTATTATGTAAAAGCCGCGAGCCCAGACCCGCGCAGACTCATCCGGTATTTTGTGAAAGACCATCAAGCTATTCAGGTATCAACGCTAAATAGCAAGCCCTCAACAATCCCCAAAGAACGAACACCCTTCGCCGGCCATCTTGGAACATCTTTCCTCAATCGACACTTCGACGATAACCAGGACAGCGGAGCCACGAGAGTGCTACCACAACGCTGTGCAGAGCGAGAAACGCCTAAACGGAACAAGAAAACAAAAGCAACCGCACACTCATCCTTCGACAGCAATTCCTACCCAAGGCACCACGAAGATAACAATGATCAAAGTTGCCACAAATAAAGAATCAAAACCTCCGAACTCCTCCGCACAGTAATTCGGACTCCGAAGGTTTGGGGGGCTTATGTTATACATCCATAAAGGCCTTGGGGTGCGCCTAGAGAAAACTCCACTAAAGAAAGGTGGGGTCAACGGGGTCAACGCATGATCGCGGGAGTTGAAGAAACCGCCGCCCAGTCCACAGCCAACCGCCCGTGCAAAGACGCACGCAGAACGCGCCGCAGGGCCGCACTCGACCATGCGCGCCAGCACCGCGCGCGGCAATGCCGCGCGCAGTTGCAGGCACTACCGCGCGCGGTAACGGGCGCGCTACCGCCACGATGCGCGTGGCAGTACCGTGCGGCGCTACCGCGCACTAGCACCACCCTCTTAGGGTGCGGCCCAGCCCCAACCCTCCTCGGGTGCGGCCGGGCCGCACCCCCCCCCCCCAGCGCTCAGCACGCTCAGAACGCCTCTCCGTTCGCTCATAACGCTCTCGTGTTCGTTGCGCGCTCAGAGCTCCCGCGCTCGTTGCGCGCTCAGAACGTCTCTCCGTTCGCTCAGAACGCTCTCGTGTTCGTTGCGCGCTCAGAGCTCCCGTGCTCGTTGCGCGCTCAGAACGCCTTCTCCGTTCGCTCAGAACGCCTTCTCCGTTCGCTCAGAACGCTCTCATTTTCGTTGCGCGCTCAAAGCTCTCGCGCTCGTTGCGCGCTCAGAACGCCTCTCTGTTCGCTCATAACACTCTCGTGTTCGTTGCACGCTCAGAGCTCCCGCGCTCGTTGCGTGCTCAAAACGCCTCTCCGTTCGCTCAGAACGCTCTCGTGTTCGTTGCGCGCTCAGAGCGCTCCCGTGCTCGTTGCGCGCTCAGGACGCCACTCCGTTCGCTCAGAACGCTCTCGTGTTCGTTGCGCGCTCAGAACGCCTCCTAGCGCGCTCAGAACACTCAAATGTTCGTTGTGCGCTCAGAACGCTCTCATGTTCGTTGCGCGCTCAGAACGCTCTCATGTTCGTTGCGCGCTCAGAACGCTTTCATGTTCATTGCGCGCTCAGAACACTTCCACTTTCCGGGCACGCTCACTTTTTGTCTTTCTAATTTCTTAGATTGCAGGAATGACTTGTCGCCCGAACTGCCCAGGGGCGAGACGGTCATTTACGAAAAATGGTGATCTGTGTGCTCCGAACCGGGAAACATGATTCGTCCGTCAAGTGGTTACGGTGGTTATAACGGCGAAATTACCGGACTACCCCCGACCAAAGCTATAAAAGTAGCCCAGAGCCTTCATTTAAGTGGACCTTGCCTTCTGCACCCGGGAGAGCTCCTTGAAGATTTTCACGGAATTCTCCTTCGGCGCTTGAAGATCTCCTTCGTGGACTTGAAGATTTCGTTCTCCCGAAAGGCGACTCAGCATTCTCACTTTTGTTCCCCCACCGTTCTAAGAAGGAAAAAGACTTAGTTTTCCGAGAGGTGGCCTGTCACTTTCGGAACTCTCTCTATATATATATTATTGTAACGAGCGGCGGCCTGTCGCGCTCGAATTCTAAATACCTGACTGTAACCCCTCAGAAGATAGTGAAGTTTGGTCGGCACAGCTCCGGCCGCGTGGTTTTTTACCCTTTTCGGGTTTTCCACGTTAAAAAGTCTCAGTGTACTCAACGAATCTCAAATTGACTGTTTGCGCGCTCGGTTCGCTTCCGAGCTAAGGTGGTTCAATTCGATCGGTCTACCAAAGCACCCGAGCGACCCACAACAGTTTGGCGCCGTCTGTGGGAAATGGATTCCCAAATACCGAGCAAAGGATTTCCGTACGCAGCGCCCGCTTCGCCTGAGTTCACGGAACCAGCAAGAGTGAGCACCTCCCCCGAACTATTTGACGCATGCAGTTCCTCAATCCCTGAAAACCCGGCGAAAAGAGCGCTCATCGCTGCACCCATCCTACCCCAGTGGCTTGGATCAACTAGCAAGCCGGCCCCTCTCGCGGCAGGGCAGGATCCGAACGATGTCACGTACCAGCAAAGGCGATCCCCCCTGTCAAAGTTAATTTTGGCATATTCAGTTCCGTCATGGCTAAAGCTCCCGTACTACAAGGAGTTCCACGGAGCAGAGGACCCGTACGGGCACGTTAATCACTTCTTGATAACGATGCGGACGTTCGGACTTCCCGACCAAATCAGCTGCAAAATCTACACCAAGACACTGCGCGGAGACGCCATCCACTGGTATCAATCTCTGCCAAACGGAGCAATTCACAACTTCACCGAGTTGTCTCAACTGTTCGTTGAATGGCACGAAGCGCACGCGCCGAGGATCCAAGAAGAAGAGCGAGAAGAACCCGAGACGGACGAGTCGCCCCACCTAGGGGAAGCGGAGCGGAGCAAGCAGCAAGAAAAGATCTACACAAGCTTTCGCCAGGAGCGTCCCCGTGGATGGTTGGACTTCGCCTTAGACGCAAGCATAGGCAATCCAGCCTGTGAACTAAGGAGGGCGTTGATAACCCATCGCATCTCGTTCAATATCCTGTTCGTGGCAGCTGTGGTACGGCTCAAACTCCTAAGCGGGAACCTCAAGCTCAGGGCCAGCGACGCAGAGCTCTCAGACGGAACTATGGTACCCACCATAGGAGTCGTCACCCTCCCCGTTCAAGTAGGGATGCACTCGGAACCAGTCCAGTATAACGTTCAGTTCGTCATCGCAGAGGCAAACTCCCCCTACGACGCAATATTTGGGAGCCTCCTACTCGACGCCCTGAACCACGACGTTTCCATGTCTGGACGCATGACCAACAAAGGGAGAATCCTCAGGGATGCAATTCGTGATTTCGACACGGCCGCAGCCGAGCTCCCTTGGATCAACTACGACCCGCCGTCAAAACCAAATTCTGAGAAGCAAGGCGTGTGAGAGGGCCGCGCAACCCCCACATTGGCAGAAAAAGCTAATCTTCCGGCACCGGCAAACCCACTACAACTTGGGGATACGTGTCGCAAGAGAAAGGGACAACAACAACAGTTCGAGAAGGTCGTACCGCCCATTCAGAACCAAGCAGACCGCTCCCGAGGGCTAGCAAATCAAAGCTCCCGGATCTACACCACGTTAAATGTCCCCCGCGAGCATATACTGTCTGTAATCTACAACAGCAAAATCATCAACTGGCCCAGAGCGCTCTCCCAGCACAGGGGAGATCAATCCTAGTTTTGCAATTTCCACAAAGGCCGAGGACACCGTACGGAGCACTGTGCCAGGTTGAAAAGAAGAAATTGAACGCCTTGTCCAGTCAGGACACCTTGAGGCTTTCCGCAAAGAAGCACAGAAGGATGCCACCGAGGGTCGGTCGCCGGGTCACCGCCGCCCACCATGCTGAAAAACCAAGAGACCTCGAGCAATCGCAGCGCAAAGGGAGCTCAATGTTACCTTCTCTCTCGTCAAACTTGTATCAGAAACTTATTGGCTCAGGAGCCGCAAGATTGCACTTGCACATTCATCAATGTTCATTTTCTAATTATGTTTTGCCTGTCCTAAACTATTCTACTGCAGGAGCACATTTGGGGCCCTGCCCCGGGGTCTCCGCACCGCCGTCGATTGAAGGTTCGCCCTTCTCCTCCGGCGTCGGGTCCCGACGTCGTAAGGGTCTGCCCCTCTTACGTTCGCCCCCGGTTTGAATACACCAGCTATTCTCCGGCCACTTCGGGGCTCTGCCCCAAGGACTTTGCACCGCCGTCGATTGAAGGTTCGTCTTTCTCCTCCGCCGTCGAGTCCTGGCGCCGTAAGGGCCTGCCCCCCTTGCGTTCGCCCCCGGTTTGAATACACCAGCTATTCACCGGCCACTTCGGGGCCCTGCCTCGGGGACTTTGCACCGCCGTCGATTGAAGGTTCGTCTTTCTCCTCCGTCGTCGAGTCCCGACGTCGTAAGGGCCTGCCCCTCTTACGTTCGTCCCTGGTTTGAATACACCAGCTATTCACCGGCCGCTTCGGGGCCCTGCCCCGGGGACTTTGCACCGCCGTCGATTGAAGGTTCGACATTCTCCTCCGCCGTCGAGTTCCGGCGTCGTAAGGGCCTGCCCCTCTTGCGTTCGCCCCTGGTTTGAATACACCGCTATTCACCGGCCAAATCTATATTGTAAAAGCCGCGAGCTCAGACTCGCGCAAACTATTTTTTTTTATTATGTAAAAGTCGCGAGCTCAGACTCGCGCAAACTAATTTTCTATTATGTAAAAGTCGCGAGCTCAGTCTCGCGCAAACTAATTTTCTATTTTATAAAAGTCGCGAGCTTAGACTCGCGCTAACTAATTTCCTATTATGTAAAAGCCACGAGCTTAGACTCGCGCAAACTAATTTCCTATTATGTAAAAACTGCGAGCTCAGACTCGCGCAAACTAATTTTCTATTATGTAAAAGCCGCGATCTCATACTCGCGCAAACTAATTTTCTATTATGTAAAAGCCGCGAGCTCAAACTCGCGCAAACTAATTTGCTATTATGTAAAAGCCGCGAGCTCAGACTCGCGCAAACTAATTTTCTATTATGTAAAAGCCGCGAGCCCAGACCCGCGCAGACTCATCCGGTATTTTGTGAAAGACCATCAAGCTATTCAAGTATCAACGCTAAATAGCAAGCCCTCAACAATCCCCAAAGAACGAACACCCTTCGCCGGCCATCTTGGAACATCTTTCCTCAATCGACACTTCGACGATAACCAGGACAGCGGAGCCACGAGAGTGCTACCACAACGCTGTGCAGAGCGAGAAACGCCTAAACGGAACAAGAAAACAAAAGCAACCGCACACTCATCCTTCGACAACAATTCCTACCCAAGGCACCAGGAAGATAACAATGATCAAAGTTGCCACAAATAAAGAATCAAAACTTCCGAACTCCTCCGCACAGTAACTCGGACTCCGAAGGTTTGGGGGGTTTATGTTATACATCCATAAAGGCCTTGGGGTGCGCCTAGAGAAAACTCCACTAAAGAGGGGTGGGGTCAACGCATGATCGCGGGAGTTGAAGAAACCGCCGCCCAGTCCACAGCCAACCGCCCGTGCAAAGACGCATGAAGAACGCGCCGCAGGGCCGCACTCGACCATGCGCGCCAGCACCGCGCGCGGCAATGCCGCGCGCAGCTGCAGGCACTACCGCGCGCGGTAACGGGCGCGCTACCGCCACGATGCGCGTGGCAGTACCGTGCGGCGCTACCGCGCGCTAGCACCACCCTCTTGGGGTGCTGCCCAGCCCCACCCCTCCTCGGGTGCGGCCCAGCCGCACCGGGGTGCGGCCGAGCCGCACCCCCCTTGGGGTGCGGCCGAGCCGCACCCCCCTTGGGGTGCGGCCGAGCCGCACCCCCCTTGGGGTGCGGCCGAGCCGCACCCCCCTTGGGGTGCGGCCGAGCCGCACGCCCCTTGGGGTGCGGCCGAGCCGCACGCCCCTTGGGGTGCGGCCGAGCCGCACGCCCCTTGGGGTACGGCCACGCCCCGTGCAGATGCGGCCAGACCGCCCCCTCTCCTGCAGGGGGTCCTGCGGAGCGCCCGACCGGAACCAAGTTCCCCCTTGGGGCGCGACTTCTCATTTCCCCGTTCGCTGCAGGATGCTCCCGCGCTCAGCACGCTCAGAACGCCTCTCCGTTCACTCATAACGCTCTCGTGTTCGTTGCGCGCTCAGAGCTCCCGCGCTCGTTGCGCGCTCAGAACGTCTCTCCGTTCGCTCAGAACGCTCTCGTGTTCGTTGCGCGCTCAGAGCTCCCGTGCTCGTTGCGCGCTCAGAACGCCTTCTCCGTTCGCTCAGAACGCTCTCATTTTCGTTGCGCGCTCAAAGCTCTCGCGCTCGTTACGCGCTCAGAACGCCTCTCCGTTCGCTCAGAACACTCTCGTGTTCGTTGCACGCTCAGAGCTCCCGCGCTCGTTGCGCGCTCAAAACGTCTCTCCGTTCGCTCAGAACGCTCTCGTGTTCGTTGCGCGCTCAGAGCGCTCCCGTGCTCGTTGCGCGCTCAGGACGCCACTCCGTTCGCTCAGAACGCTCTCGTGTTCGTTGCGCGCTCAGAACGCCTCCTAGCGCGCTCAGAATGCTCTCATGTTCGTTGCGCGCTCAGAACGCTCTCATGTTCGTTGCGCGCTCAGAACGCTCTCATGTTCGTTGCGCGCTCAGAACGCTCTCATGTTCGTTGCGCGCTCAGAAAGCTTTCATGTTCATTGCGCGCTCAGAACACTTCCACATTCCGGGCACGCTCACTTTTTGTCTTTCTAATTTCTTAGATTGCAGGAATGACTTGTCGCCTTTTTCGCCTTCAACAAAGCTGCCCGAACTGTCCAGGGGCGAGACGGTCATTTACGAAAAATGGTGATCCGTGTGCTCCGAACCCGAAAACATGATTCGTCCGCCAGGTGGTTACGGTGGTTATAACGACGAAATTACCAGACTACCCTCGACCAAAGCTATAAAAGTAGCCCAGAGCCTTCATTTAAGTGGACCTTGCCTTCTGCACCCGGGAGAGCTCCTTGAAGATTTTCACGGAATTCTCCTTCGGCGCTTGAAGATCTCCTTCGTGGACTTGAAGATTTCGTTCTCCCGAAAGGCGACTCAGCATTCACACTTTTGTTCCCCCACCGTTCTCAGAAGGAAAAAGACTTAGTTTTCCGAGAGGTGGCCTGTCACTTTCGGAACTCTCTCTATATATATATTATTGTAACGAGCGGCGGCCTGTCGCGCTCGAATTCTAAATACCTGACTGTAACCCCTCAGAAGATAGTGAAGTTTGGTCGGCACAGCTCCGCCCGCGTGGTTTTTTACCTTTTCCGGGTTTTCCACGTTAAAAAGTCTCAGTGTACTCAACGAATCTCAAATTGACTGTTTGCGCGCTCTGTTCGCTTCCGAGCTAAGGTGGTTCAATTCGACCGGTCTACCAAAGCACCTGAGCGACCCGCAACAGAAATAATGAAATATACCCAATCCCTGGCAATAGGCCTAAGATTTGGGGTTGAAAACATGTTTAATCAATGTATTATCAACCCCGCCTTCATTCTCCCGGTGCCCATTCTCTTAACTATGGCGGTTTGCAAATCAAATAGTTTGTGAATAATTCGGGAATCGATTCGTGAAGATTTGATTATGATTTGTTTTGTTTTTTCGAATTCGAATCCGGATTCGAACCCTAATTCAAATTTGAGTGATATTCGAATCCGAATAATATTTTCTTTATTGGCAAGATTCATGAATAGTTCGTGAATAATAGGAATGCATCTTTAAATAAACTTTGTATTATTTAATAAACTTTATATAATTAAATTTGAATTCAAATTCAAGCAATTCAAATTCGAATCTGAATTTGAATCGAATCTCTGCATCCTATCTGCATCTTATGACAAATTTGAATTTGATTGAAGAATCTCTGCATCCTAAGAGTAATGGGCTATTCAATTCGATTTGTGAACACCCCTACTCCTAACCAGCGACATCATAACCTACGTTTTTGTTGGATCAAGTGGCATTCATGTGGTTTATTAACACGTATTTAAGCTCGCATCAGATAAACAAAAAAAAATTCATATCAAATTATATATTTCATCCCACAATTTTGCACTGATGATCCCTCGTGTTTCTTCAAACAGGCGTTATTTGGTGATCTGAAGCTTGAGCTGAAATGCTAAAAGAATCTCCCATGGTCACCGTCATGTCTCTAGTCAGCATGTCGAGGACGCCGAACTCGAAGGAGGGAACCCGGTGCTCAGACAGGAACCGTTTCGACAATAGCTCGAAGCTCAAACACAATCATCGATCCGCGAGAGCTTCATCTTCGCCGGGGATCAGAAGCCCATGGCCTGGTTTGATTGGAAAATCAGAAGTAGCTCTCGACATAAAAAAATCGGAGCTTGGTTTCCAAGGGTCGGGTCTTCGTGAGGATCAGACTCTGGAAGAACTCGAAAAGCATGCCGTCCGCGAGGCAGAGGAGACGACGAAGAAAATCAATTGCTGTTTGAAGGCCGCCGAAGAGATCGGAGAGGATGCGTCGTGGACTCTCGCCAATCTGAACCAACAGGGCCAGCAGATTACGCGAACTCACGCAACCGCTGCGAGCATCGACCCGGATCTCAGCAGAGTATGCATTTTTCTTGCTTGTTTCTGCAGCTTTGAATATGCTGTTATTTTCGTCAAGAACTTTGATGCTTATTATGCTTTGGTAAGTCTACTTTGATGCTTTGATGTTTTAGGGTCCGTTTGGCACGGTGGTGGCGGCCGCCAACACAGTGGTTACGAACCGTCGTTTGTTGACGGACGACCTCATCTAAGGAACACCATCCATTTTTATGTTCAAAATTAGTTTTTTTTCCTTGGTGGCAGTCGTGACCGTTGTCATGTCAAACACATATTTCACGACGGTGACATTTCTGTCCAAACTCATCGGAACAAAAACACCACGCCAAACGGATGATGATTTGTAATCACCGCGTTCACGACCGCTATCGCTGTCCCAAACGGAACTTTATTCTATCAAAAGTTGTCAAGCATGCCGTTGCTTGTCTTTAGAGTAGTCCCACGTTCAGAAACTAACGGCCCACTCCCACGTGTCCCAAACGGAACTATTTGTATGCTCAAAAGTTGTCAAGCATGCCTTTGCTTGCCGTTAAATGTTAATGTTCTATGCTTGCTACTACTTTGGTTAACATTGCTCAACATTTTGTTTACTTCAACTCAGGGTGAAAAGCTCTTGGGAAGTCTGGGAGGACTATTTTCTAAACCATGGAAGCCGGTGAAATCCCGAAAAATTCAGGGACCTGTTCTGAGGAGAGGTAAGCTGCAAGAAACTGATTGAATATAAGAGGATATGTGGTCCGGTGTCATCTAGATATCGACGTACTAATTGTTGTGTCTGTCAGTTAAATTTCGTATGTTTTGTTCAATGTTATTGTACTTGGAGAATATTGTTATGGATTCGTCGGAGTATAGCTGGAGGCGAAGGATACGGTGGAGCCAAAACCGTGTCTGCCTAGGCGGGATGTGCTCAGGAGGAGAGAGCTACCAAAATTTCATAAATAAAAGACAAGGGAAAAAGAGACTAATTCTTGCTTCCATTCAACTAGGCCAAAGGGCTTTAAATATACTTACAAAGGGGCATAAATGTAAATAAGCTCCAACACTTGGACTTACTTAAAATACGACATAACGATAGTACACCAAATAAAACCCTAAAGATAATAACCGGACACAAAGCCTATAACATATATACGACATAACGACAATCAACAGTAACACCTAATAAAACCCTAAAGATACTAATTGGGCACGAAGCCCATAACAAACATATTACCCAAAATAGAATATATTGGTCATTTATAAAACATCATTCTTCATATAATTTCACATCACATTGCATCAAGAATCTATCTCTAACCTAATTCAGTTAGCAGCTGATTCCTTGACAAGAAGGGGTAATCATATGGAGCAGAGGCAGAAGCTTGGACTAACCCCGAGATCGCAATCAAATCCTCGGCAAATTCGCGCTGAACCTCCGTCCACTCTGGGAAGAGTCCAGGTACATGTTTTTTTTTTCTAACTATATATACGATGAACTGTGAACGGCGGCCTATTGATCTAATAAGGTGCTGCTTAATTAATGCAATTTAACAGTTGGAGAAGGAGAAGCAAGAAGCTGCTCTTTCAGGTCTGAGCAACTTGGTGGTGGGGCTGAAAACCATGGCAGTTGACATGGGAGATCAAATTAACAGGTTGGTTTTTCCATTCTTGCCCGCGGATATTTTCCATTTCATTCTTCATTTGCTTAAGTGAATTAAAAAAAAACCGCATCATTTTCCTAGGGCTGTGTTTGAGAGAGTTGTGGCGTTTGAGCGGTGGCGGTGTGAAACTTTGGCAGGAAATATAGTAGCATATGTGCAATTACGCTTTGAACTTTTGGGGCAGGGTTTCGGGCCTAAACGGGCGGGGCAGTTCACAATAGCTTGTGAATTCAAAATTCCGCTTCATTTTCCTACATTTGAGCCGTGGCAGTGTAAAATTGTGGTAAGAAATAAAGCGGAATATGTGCAACTGCGTTTGGAACTTTTGGGGCAAATGTTTCAGGTCTAAAACTCTTATTTTAGGGCCGAACAACCGCCGTCGCTCACCCAAACAGAACCAAAATGGGACTAAGTTAAGACATCGTGAACCCTATTTGAAGTTTGTTCGGTCGACCCTCCTTAAAGCTTTTGCCCACTTAGTTCTAGGGTTTGAGGTTGTGCCAAACCAGAGCAGTCTATTAATGCTTTTCTTGCATCCTTTATTCTCTACTATGAAGATGAAGATCTGCTGCAACACATGGATGCAGTCTTATTTGGGCAAACAACATAATTTCTTATATTTTGCATGATTGTGTGGTTCTTAGGAGTGTTCACGAACCGAATCGGATTGAATAACTCTTCGATTGAATCCAAATTTGACATAAAATGCATAGATTCGGATTCGAATTCATTTGATTATTTGAATTCGGATTCAGATTCGTCCGGAAATCCTGGATTCGAATTCGAATTTGCTTCAACTGATGGACCAAATAGACTTTGATTGGACGGTCAGGATCATCTTTATAAATAATATAGATTTTCTATTATTCGTGAACTATTCGCGAATCTTGCCAATATAGATAATATTTTTCGGATTCAGATTCAAATACCACCCTAATTATTCACGAACTATTTGGTTTGCGAACGGTCCTAGTGGTTCTAGTCTTCTTTCTTTGATCAATTATCAGTAGCACGCTTCAATGCCTATCATAGAGAATGAGAAAACCATGAAATGAAATATCTTTGCAATCTAAATTAGCTCATCTATATTCCTTTTTTGCAGCCAGAATAAGGCTCTCGATCGCATGCAGACGGACGTGGACGAACTAAACTTCAGGATGAAGGGGGCCAATATCCGCGCTCGCCAACTTCTGCGCAGATAAACTGCCAACCCTTGCTCGTAAGCAAAACAATGTATATTTGATATATTGAAAAATTGTTGGTTTACACCCTATGGTCAATGCGCAAGTGTTTTCGATGGAAATTAAGGGTCAGTGTTGTGTTGTAATGATCTGAGTGAGGCCACCATTGCATCGGATCTTTAGATCGTTGTAGGGGGATCAATCATCCAATGAGTTCGTCGTGATTCTCTTTGAGGAATTAGAGGAGGTTATAATGTTATTTGGTTACTTTAGTTTAGGTTTACGCTAATACTCCCCAAATTGGGTTGCATGTGTGTCACATAAGACAACAATTGTATCAAATTAGTAAAATGAAAGAGAATATATCCAATAGGAGACAAAAATAGGTTAGAGAGAGCTCAATAAATTCTAAGGATTTTATTTCGAACTCTTTAAAAACTATTCAGCTTGAGTTAGGAGTGCAAATTGTCGCCTATTGTCACTAAGGCTCCGTTTGGCATGGCGGTAGCGGTCGTGAACATGGGGGTTAAACTGTCGTTCGTTAACGCTCACCTAAGGAACTTCATCCACTTTTATGTTCAAACGGATTAGGTTTTTTAGGTGATCGTTAACGAATGACGGTTTAACCCATCCGTTTACGACCGCCACCGCTGTGTCAAACGAAGCACGAGGCTCTGTTTGGCACAGCAGTGGAGGTTGTGAACGCGGTGGCTACGAACCATTTATATGTTCAAAACTAGATTTCTTTTCTTGGTGGCGGTCATAACCCTTGTCATGCCAAACATACATTCTATAACGAGTCATGCCAAACATACATTCTATAACGACGACGTTTTTGTCCAAACTCACTAGAGCAAAAACGCCACGCCAAACAGAGCCTAAGAAACCGCAGAAATGGAAGGGGGAGAAAGAGAGGAAGAAAGCGATGTAGAAACTACTTGCGAAACGAAGGAGACAATAGGAATAAGAGGCATCCGCCGAAGAAAACTCTTCCATTTCTTCTGAAGAAGAGGAGGATCCGGACAAAGATGAATTTCACTTTAAAGAGGCATGCTATCAAGATAGCCCAGTTTACGAAGATTGAGACACGTCAAGCGAATTGAAAATTGGGAAGACCGGAAGAATAGAAAAGAATCAATATTAATAAAAAAAGATTAATTTTTGAAATGAGGAAGTGCTCCATACAAAACACAATGTTCATTTTAGGTTAATTTATTTGGGATTGGGGAGGATATATTTATGATCTGCTTGCAAAACAAACAAATCGTCGTCATTGATCTTTAGTATCGACTCTTTAGTATCGACGATTATAACTGCGGTAGCTTATAATCATCGATTCAAAGAGACCGTCGCCACAAACATTTATTTCCTTTAGTTTTTCGCCAGAACTCGATCCGTAACAAATACTATCTGTTTAAGTGAAGAACATAAATCAAACACTACAATCCATTGAGTAATAATCAAAATATTATCTCTCGATATTCTCTTTGGATAATTGTTCACTCAACTGCCAATTACAAAAATAATCACAAGCAGGTCAAAAACTAATTCACGCAGGCCTCTACTTGAATAAGGGGGAAAAATAACTTACAGGCTTGTCCCAGTAATTAATAGTGGAAGATTAAGACTGCAGTTGATCATGTATCTTCATTCTTCACAGGAGTCCAAGCATTCGTCTCCCTTCTCCGGCGAGTCACAAACCCCAAAGCGTAGCCTAGAATTGTGCCAATCATCAAAAAACCCGCTCCCCCGATATACCATGAGAATTCAAAATTGCCGGCAACTCCGACCTGGAGGCCGTCACCGGTTTTGCGGACGCGGCCCGACCATATCTCCAGCGTGTCATGCACTTTGCCGTCGTGATTTCCGATGTAAACCAGCGTTAGCTTCTCCCTCGTGGCAACGAGCTTCGTGTATCCGAACTCGCCGCCACGGTACATCGATTCCTTTGGCTGCGGAAAGATTGGGACGTCCAGGTGATCTGGCCTCGGCCTCCAGCTCGCCTGCCAATCTTGTCCTCCCATTCCTATCACCAGGTGAACGGTGGCGGCTGCGGACGCAGACTCCGGCGACATTTTCAGGCAGGTGCTGTTTCTAAGAGGGCAGAACCTCTCGTATCGGTGGACATGGCCCCAGAGCGCCAGGGTCACGTTGTTCTCCACAAAAAGAGGCTCCAGGTTCTCCAACATTCGCTCCCTCATTGGCGCATCCCTTACTTCGTTGCTCGTTGTGTACATGGGACGGTGGCCTTGGATGACTATAAACGGTGTTTTATCTCGATCGACGCTCCGCAGATCCTCTTCAATGAACTCGTACTGATCGCTGCCTCGAAGAAAGTCCGTCTCGGTCGAGATGTAGAGGAAATGGACGACTCCGGCGTCAAATGAATAATACAGATTCCGAGTATGCGGGGCCCTGGTTCCGGTGGGAAGGGTGGAGTTTCCGGGCATTTTGAACTTAAGGCTGTACGGGACGCCGCATTCCCCGCCGCCGTCCGTCCCATAGACGCCCAAAGACCACGAGGGTCTCCAGGGCTGCGACGGCCAGTCATACTCGTGGTTTCCGATGCAAACGTGGTAGGGAACCCTAGAAGCGATCGGTTCTACGAGATTGAAGAACTCGTCCCAAATCCAGGAGAAACCCCTCGCGTAGCTGATGTCTCCGATGTGCGAAATGAAGGCAGGCTTGTCGCCGACAGCTTCGAGATCCCGGAGAATCCAGCTGACGGTCGACTTGCTCTCCTCCTGTGATCGATAGAAAGTCGCGTAGGGAACAGAAGTGCCCATGTCTCCGAACAGAAACGCGATCGTCTCGTTTGCTTCGTTGTCGCGGGAAATGAAACTGTGAGCGCCGCTCCAACCCGCAGCATCGCTTCCCACCTGTTCATCATGTTCAGTAACATCAGAAATGCAGAGATATTGTCCTACAAAACCTCAAAACCTTCAAGTTTCGATCTTCAACATAAAAAAAAGTGCAGCAAACTAAAACTTTGATAGATCAACAAGTGCAGAGCTTCATGGAAATCTACTACATTGTGAAATCAGGGCAAAATTCTTCGGGTCCCAAATTTTCCTAGTACCAAAAATACACATTTTGCTCATACATTTCTTCGACAATCCTCAAATTGAATTGCACTCAACTATGTCAATGTTCCTTTCTTCAACCTTTTCTCAAACAAAATGATTGTCTACTCCCATATCCTCAAAAACTGTGTGACTAGCAACATACAATATGGGTATGTTTGTTTGAGCGTTTTTGCTCTATCTCCGTTGCGAAAAAATCGTCACCGCTCCTTTAAAATCGTTTGGTAAACTCTCATTCTCACCGTCACCACTAAAAAACTTCATTTGGGGGCCTTTTTGAGACCGCAGCCACTCCCTCCATCTCCCACCGTCTATGAAGCATCGGTATGGGTACGATGCGTATCCGATACGGTGGTGCGGGAAAATAAAAAAACCATGGATGCGGGTGCGTTTGGGGTACAACGTAATTAAAATTGACTTATATAAATACGCACGCAATATATATACGACTTTTTTTAAGAGAGAATATAAAACGTAGACAAATTCATATTCAACAAGTAGAAACACTACACTTTGAAACATCTAATCCTTAAATATATAGTAAAAAACCTAAATAATAAAATTTAAATTAAATTTGTTATAGTTTTAACGTAAAAAAGATACTTAAATCTAAAGCATATTTTGTTACTATAATAAACAAACACAGTTAGTTGTATTTATGGGACTTTTTTTTTCAAAATGAAATGCAAAGTCTTTTGGTTACTTTAGAAAAATATATTCTTTTCACAATATGCAGAACAATCTATCAAAGTCCAAGTGTATCTACATACTAGAGTAACAGGTGTATCCGCCGAGTATCGGATACGTACCGGTACCGGATACGTATCCGATACGGTACATGACCCTTAAGAAAGTATCGATGCTTCATAGCCCACCGCTCACATTCCCGGCGCTCCCACTCCCTAAAAACAAAGTGAGTGTGAATCCTAAAAACAAAGTGCTATTAACAATCATCTTACATATATAATTATCAAAAATACATAGTGGACGGCTTCATTTGGCGCGGCGTTTGGAGGCGTCGTTTGCGGCAAACGCCGCCGCAAGGCGGGTAACCAAACGCCCAGCGGTAGCGTTTGCCGCGTCTGCACCCGCCGCGCCATTGGAAATGAAGGAAAACGCCGTCATTCGAACCGCGGCCTCCCCCTCCGGTTCCAACAGCCCGCCTTCTCCTCCCGCCGCCGGAGCAAAACGCTGAACCAAACGAAGCCGTATTCAACCAATAAAATTTGTTCTGAAGCATGCAGATTGAAAGCCAAAAATATATAAAATCACTGAATCGCATTGACGAAGATCATAAAGGAAAACTTTGGGATTTTCTCTCGAGAAAATAGATTTCCAAGAAAATTGCGGGTTAGATGACAAATAATCTGGTGGTTCGAAAACCAATTTTGAGGCATAAATTGAAGATCATTTGAACCCAATCAAGAATTTGAGACATTTATTAGTTATCTATGTTTTAATACACATTGAATTTTTTTGATTCCTACTGTAGAGACGAAGAAAATCCAGCGTACCCGGTAATAGTATTTCTTCCCCTTCTCCAAATTCGTCATCACGCCGCCATGGATGAACCCTGGATCCCTCCACCCCAAGGTCGAATTCGCCGGCGAATCGCACATATCGTTCATCTCGTACCTAGTCACCTCCGTCCCCACGATCCTATCCATCTTTTCCTCCACCAGCCCGTACCTGGCAAAAGCCTCCTTCCCATCTCCCGTCACAAACATCACCCGCATCTCGTCCTCGCGGTCGGTGAACGACAGGTGAACTTGCTCCGCCGCGTCCTGAAGCTCGAACCCCACCTCCCCCGACTCCGCCAGGCGATGGCGCGTGCCGGGCAGCGGGTTCTGATCGTGGTCGTGATGGTGATAATTGACCTCCTCCGGCTTCCATCGGAAGAGGCGGAATGCGTAGTTGGACCGGAGATTGACGAGGGGGAGATGGAGCTCCCCGGCACCGGATGGCCATGAGAGGGAGGAGTTGAGGAAGAGGTAGCCGATAAAGCGGTCGTCGGCGGAGTTCGGCGGATTGTAGATGCCGAGCCAATCAAGGGGTGAGGGAGATGGCACGCCGGACCACTGGATGTGGACCGTGCGATTGGATTTGGTTAGGGTTTTGGGGGAGACGGAGAGGAAGACCTCGGCGGCGGCGGCGGCGGAGGGGACGGTGGAGATGGCAAGGAAGATAGAAATGGCGAAAGTTAGGATTACAGCTTCAACGGAAGAAGCCATGGAGAAGGATCTGGATCGGGACTGGAATTTATTAGTGGGAGAAGAAGATCTTCCGAGGATATTCTAATGATTGTAGTGTTGGGACAATTATTGGTTTGGTGGGGGTAGTTTAATTGTGTGTTTATATATCTAATTAGATTATTAAGTTCTAATACTAAGATAATTAAATTTGTATACAAATAATAATCCACGTGTGAAAATAAAGGTGATCAAAATTTTAAAATTTCTAGCATAGTCAATCTTGTCCTCAATTATTTAGAAAGTTCGTAACATCATCTAGAGTTAGCAAAATTTAATATTTTAGAGAACAGTGTAGTTGGGCGAACAAAACCCTAGCAGGCGAGATGGACCGGCGAGGCGAGCAGCGCCGAGAAGCCTAGAGGCGAGCAGCAGGAGAGATGGCCGGCGATGGGGGAGAACATCGGGAAACCAGGCGGCGTAAGCCTTTCTCCACCGAAATCGATAGGAAGCGGAAGCGGAATCGATAGGATGCGGAATCCGAATACGGGATTTGAGTGCGACTATCTATTTCAGCAGAAAAAAATACCTATATTCGAGAGCTAATAGACAAAAAATAGAGTGCTGTTAGCAATCGCCTTTATATAAATTTGCTTATCAAAGTATATTTGAATATAATTTTCTTTAATGGGAAGATGAACATCATTCTCTCCATTAGCACACTGAAATCTCTGCTCATTTTACTGGTTTCTTCGAGGACCGGAATAAATTGATCACAACCCCAAAGCGGAAAACGGCGACCACATTCATCATTCCGCGCCTCCGCGGTGTCGCGATTCCCACTCCACACAGAGCCGAAGTAGCCACATATGAGCCTACGGATAATCTGGGCTTCTCCCGCGATAAATGATATTCGAGTGTGCATAAATGATCTTTTGAAGATCGTTTTCTACGATTTCTATATTAAAACCCCAAAATTTGCCCCATCATAAAGGGGTAAAACGGACATAACGGAGGACTTAAAATGAGAGGACCTAATTTTACACCGAAAAGTTGATTAGTCACCCGACTCACCCCCCACTAACAAAAGTCAAAGTATATTATTTAATTTATTAATATATATGTTTAATTACCGGAATAAACCCTTCGCTCCTACCGTCAGGCAGTTCTAACGTCAAAGTCGTCCACCTACTCCATTTACAATTACCAATAATGTTATCTCTGTTTGGCAGACGGTGACGGTCATGAACGTATCCATTTTCATGTTCATAAAATAATTTTATTTTCTTTTTAGTTCTCATATCCAAATAGATAATTTACGACGGTGACTTGTTTTGTCCAAACTCATCGGAGGCAAAACCAGACCGAGCTTATTTTTCAAAAGGAATTGTTAACTGCAAACCCAGTATGGCTATTCACAAACCCAAAATCTTAAAAACAACTTCTTTTTCTTCCGCTGTTTTTTGTACGCAAACCCTACCAGCCGCCAGCTGAAAATCGCAAACCTTTAGCGAATCGCGGAATGTAGAAAACAGGGTTGCCTCTCCCACCGCCTCTATTGTCGCCTCTCCCGTCATCTCTCCCGTCGCCTCTCACGCGGCATCTCCCGTCACCGGTCGTTTGCGAGGTTTCCCGCAAGCCGCTCGACACGCAGACGGAGGATTTTCAAGGTATAAAAGCAAACATGAGCTTATTGTTGCAGATTGAACTTAGTTTTTCATTTCGAATCTTCCTTTGGTTTTCAATTTCATATTTGTATATGATTTTCAGAATTGAGCTTGGCGAGGGAGAAGCTTTTAGAGGAAGGTCAGAAGTCTAAGGAAGGTAAGGTTTTTTTTTTTTTGCAATATTGTAGTGCTATGAAACTCTTATGTTTTGTTAAAAAAACAGGCTTACACATCATTTGGTGATATTTTGGATTGGGGAAATACATTGCATACAAATCTACGTTAAAGGTAATTGTTTCAACAAGTGGTGCATTTTTGCTAGCATTGCGCTTACATATGTACATTAATATTGGGAATTGTCTTTTTATGTTTGCAGGTTTTCGATGAAGTGGATACAGGGGCGGACCCACATAGGGGCGAGCGTGGGCCCACACTGAATTCTAACAAAAAAATCAATAAGAGTGAGCAGGTTATTTACCATGACAGATAAGTTACAGAATAATAAAATATACTGTATAAATAATACATAGATTGTATCTTGGTTTAGTTGGTGAAGGTAGTAATTTTTATTCAAGTGGTCATGGGTTCACATCTTACCCACAACAAAATCTCGAACTTTCTACTTATAACCCATGGAATCTCGCTGCAAAAATATATCTTTCTACTATTGTATGCGCAACTTTTGTATAATTTTTGTCATATTAATGTGCTTGTTTCATATTTTTCGATTTATTATTTTTTTGCAATTTTTAAGTTCGCTCACACTGAAAAAAATTCCTGCGTCCACCACTGAGTGGATATATGACGGTTACCAGCTATAAAATGTCATGAATTTTGTTTTATGTCTAAATTTTCATTTTATATTTTGGTGCTTCTGCGTTATAAACGTGTTATTTTGTTGAACTGTTGTGCTGAAAATATCATGAATTTAATTTTTGTTGTCTACAAAATTAGTTAATGTAATTTAACAATATTGATTTGTGGTTAACATCTTAATTTGCACCGAATATTTTTCAAAATATATGATTTGTTGTAAGCAATGATTTGTAAATAGTCAATTTCGATTTGTGTTTAACAAATCCCTCTTTAAACCCGAAAACTGTCAGGCTAGGCTAATGACCCATTTGCGATGGAAATTTTTTTTAAAAAAAAAATTAATGTCATTTAATTAAATGCAAAATTTAAATATATCACCGTATAAGGTATATTCTGTTTCATCCTCTTATTGCTTCAACTAATATGAATATTAATTTTATATATATTTTTCATAATAAACTGTAAAAAATATAAAACTATAATTAATTTTCATAAACCCATCCACTTTTGTAGATGTTTTAATTTTCTATTAATATATTTCCCAAATTCAATTTCAAGCAATTAATTAGAAATTATTTTTTACTTCACTAATATTATTATCTAAATAATCATAAGAGAAGAGTCTTTGATGTAACATTCATTATATCAATATTACATCTTTAAATTTCTGCATTTAAAACAAAATAAAATAAAAACATGTCCACAGTCCATGCACCCGAGAGTAGTAAAACACAAGCAAAATCTCGTGCACGACTACTAGTATATTATAAATCCACATTGACCGCTCGACCTATATTAATATTTATCAAAAAAATAAAGTCGTCGTCACATAAAGCCCGACTCACCACTCCGTCGCGCTAAAAAATGAAGTTATCATCAGGCAAAGCACAAGTCACCGCTCCGAGGGAAGATTTTCTATCACTATCTATGGCTCCGTTTGGAACGGTGTATTTTCTCCGGCGAGTTTGGACAAAAACACCACCACCATAGAATATATGTTTGTCTGACCGTGGTTATGACCGCCACCAAGAAAAAAAAACTAGTTTTGAACATAAAAGTGGACGAAGTTTCTTAGGTGAGTTTGGGCATTCACGAACGATGGTTCATAACCACCGCGTTCAAGACCGCTGCCTCCGCGCCAAACGGGGCCATAGCTCTCTAGATTCCACTTCTCTCTAGGTTTTCTAGACCTCCCCTTGAAGTTTGTGTAATTACAACTTGCACCCCTCCGGCTTTCGAAATTACAAAAACTCATCGGGGGGGGTCTTATTGTGGGACTATATTTTTCTCCGAGAATACAGTAGTATCTGAAAATACAACTTTTATAAATTCATAATCATTTTCGATATATTTTTATAAAGGGACTGTATTTTTACAACCTTCGGATACAGCTGTATTCTTGGAGAAAAATACAGTCTTCGTACAAAAAAAAAGTCCTCTTCTTGTGCATGAATGTTATTAAATGTAAATAGTAAAGGGGTAATTGTAATTTTAAAAGCCAGAGGGGTGCAAGCTGTAATTACACAAACGTCGAGGGGAGGTCCCGGTACGATTTAACCTCACCGGAAGCCACTCGTAACAATTTACACGACTTGCACCACAATTTCCCATCGCACACACACAAAACTCAAATAACCCTAGCTGATCATAGAATGATCGAAACGACCGGAAAATTTCCGTAAATTTTGATGGGAAGGATCAATTAAATATGTTGGTCTTGTATAAAGAGCTGTTAAAGGTCGAAATGAAACCCTAATAATAACCAACAACAACATGGGGTGATTCTGTATAAAAAGAGAACTGGAGGTTCACAGGCTAAAATTACAGCTGCCCAAATGTTCTCCAGATAAATGAACACCCTGTGAATAAATGATTGTATAACAAAAGAATTGTACATGTAAACACAGCCGCCTTTTGTTAGCTCCGCCCGCCCGAAACCAAACTAAAAATGATGATTTAGATCCAGGAATCAAAGAAGACTCACTTGGCGAACAGTTCTAGTCTGATCTCGGCCGATTCGATGCCCCCTTTTGAGTGTTGTAAAGCGGCAGAAGGGACCGGCCGCCGACTTTCCTTCTCCCATAACACCGCCAGTATAGAACGGATAATAGGATCAACGATCCAAGCGGAATTGCCCATCTATCACGAAAACGTAACTGGTTGAGGAGAGTTGCGGGCGGGATGAGGACAACCGGTTCACACGAAGAAGAAAAAAAAGGCGAAACTTACTTGTCAAGATCGAGTATCGGGTTATAAACAAACGACTCCCAGGCGGCGACGATGACGTGCCAAGCGGGATTGTAGTAGAGGGACTCGGATGTCCAGAACATTCTGGTGTACGTCTCGAGGAAGATGAACATCACCCAGGCGCCAATCTCGAGCAGGAAGAACTTTATGACAAATCTGCCCACCACAACCATCGTTAGGGAGAGAGCCACCAGCCAGTTGAAGAGCCTGTTGTTGTAATCCTTTATGAAAAGTGAGCGAGATTTCCCGAGCATCTGAGGACGGTAAATGATTTTCGTGAGAACGGATAATGTATGTTTGCTCCACTCCGCCAATGAAGAATGGTATACTAGTGTATATTTGCTAGATGAAATTTGAAATTTTTTAACGGGAGAGAGATAAGAGAATGTGTGCGGGATGAAAATTGAAATTTGTGAATATACGTATATGCTGATTTGAAAAAAAAAACTAATATCAGTGTTTTTGGAAGAAAAAAAAATACTCGACGAGGTAGGTTGAATGGACTAGAACTTGTAGGTTTCTAAAAAAAAATAAGAAAAGTAGGTGCATAGACTTCTTTAAGCCTAGCTATCAAAAGGAAACTAACTATCCTTTTGTATGGATTCCTCTTCCTTGCATCTTGAACATGCATTTGCTTTCTTCTCTTGCCCCCACACAATTTGAGAAGATTTTTGTGGGAGAAGAAAAATTCCCCCTCCCCCAATTTTGTGAGAAGGTGAAGAACAGCGAGGGTTGCATCTAAAACTGTCACTTAAAATTGAAAACCGTAAACCGAACCGGAACCGCAAAGAACCGGACCGAACCGTTCGCGAATTATTTGGGTTCCGGTTTGAATTTTGGAACTGTTAACAACATTGATCCGGGTGTGGTTCATTCATTTTATTATCCGGACCGGAACCAGAACCGGAACTGCAATATATAAGTCTCAAGCGGTTTCAAGATTTTTAGAACCGATCCGAACTGGACCGAAGCAGAACCGAACCGCAACCCGTTTATTATTATTATTATTATTATTATTATTATATTATTATTATATACCTATAATATTTATACTTACCATTATGGGTGAAACTGGTGCGGTTTGAACCCAATTCGCAATCGCAACAAAGGGGGTCGGTCGGTTTTGGACTGAACAAAATCGCACCGCACCAAAACCGTGTTGTGTGGTTTGACATTGGTGCGATTTGGAGTCGATTTTTGCGGTGTACTTTCGATTTATATAGTCATATAATGTATTTTCAATTTTAGTAACATTTTTCTGAAATATTTTCTTTTAAAAATATAGAGAATATACAATTACTATTTAATAGTAATCATGAAAGACAAATTTAATTGTAGCTGATAAATTAGTCAAATTAAATTAACTAATATATTATTCAAACAAAATTTTAATTGTAAAATAAGATTTCAAGAGCAACAATTCAAAGTTCTTTACCCTATGTTGAGTCGTGAACTTCAGCAACACGAACATTGCATCAGCATTATACGATCGTGATCTTTGAATTTTTAAAATCGGCGCGGTCTGGTGCAATTTCGTGGTTTTGGGATTCAGTTTTTAACTTTCAGCCCAACTTACTATATATTATACAAAAAGTACTCCTCATTGGTGTAACGCGAAATTCCTGCGCCCGGGCCTCAGACTTTGAAGTCCCTCTTGCAAAAAAAAATTGAACGAGTATACTTTTCCCCACAGATTTTTTTATTTTTGACCTTCCACATTCATTCCGCCAAGTTTGGTTTTGGTTCTAGTTGGAACCGATTGAAACCGGACCGAACCGCATAGAACCGAACCGAACCGTTAGTGGTTGGTTTGGTTTTGGTTCTTGTTGAACCGTAACCGGAACGTTAGCATGACGATTCCAAAAATTATGCTGAAACGGAACCTGAACCGGTCAAACCAAATACGATTTTGGTTCTAATTTGAACCGGAACCGAACCGGAACCGTGACAGCTCTACGACTTACATCAAAGATTTAAGGAAAATAAGATGATTACTTCTTGGATCATGAAAAGGGACTGCCTATGGCCCATGTTTATAGCCAACACGGAGTAACTCTCGGTTTTCAAATTTTTACAAACCTTAAATTCATGGGTAACTACACTTCTCTGGATTAAAGGGGGTGGCAGACCACGCATATAACGAGGGAGGATTCTATGGAGAGTTATCCTCAATTTATACATTTTTCTCTCTTCATATAATTTGTTGGAGTTTAATTTTTTTACCAGAACCTCTTGCCTCGGCTGACCCATTCATAATCTAATTTGAGGGTGGAACACTACCCAGGCTACCTAGGAGGTTGATCGGGTTCTTCTAGAAGGTCGCCAAGTATTCTTGATGGGGGATCAGGAGCATCATTTGAAGATCGTTGTCACAGACTCGTCCCTTGACAAAGCTCTATGTCTCCTTATCTTCATGTGTCTAGCTATAGCTTAGTAGAAGTTGTAGCTGGGAGTAGAGAAAGAGAAGACAACTCAAGATAAGTACCACAAGTAAAAACAATATATAGCTTTGCTTCAAAACATGGATGGTTACAAATGAAGGTCTCTCCGTTGTAGAGACCCAAAAGATTTTCCCTCCAAAGAACGAAAGGATCTGATTAATCTTTTCAAGATTATTCTATACCTTTCTTCTTACTTACATTCTTCATGAATCTACTAAGACTATTATAGAATGTTCTCATCACACCACCCTAGTATATTCTAAAGTCTTCATTACTATTCTATTTCTCCATATCTTTATAAAATATTCCACAAATGAAGGTCTCTCCGTTGTAGAGACCCAAAAGATTTTCCCTCCAAAGAACGAAAGGATCTGATTAGTCTTTTCAAGATTATTCTATACCTTTCTTCTTACTTACATTCTTCATGAAACTACTAAGACTATTATAGAATGTTCTCATGACACCACCCTAGTATATTCTAAAGTCCTCATTACTATTCTATTTCTCCATATCTTTATACAATATTCCACGTTATTCTACAATTTTTTAGAATCTTCTCAAAGAATGCATGAGCAGTCACGAACGGGCCATGAGACGATGGATGGTGATAACTTACCCGCCTAACGTGGCAACACCCTCAACGCCTCGTAGTGTTGAATGATGTCATTGAATTTCCACAATCTTCCAAGATGTTAGAGACCGACTCAGAGGTTGTCGGAAGAGTAGCTGGAGGTGGAGATGACGGAGGCGGAGATATTACGGAGCCTTGACCGCGGCTGCCTATGCGGGGCGTGCTCGAGAGAGAGGTTCCATGATATCTTTTTAGGGTTTGGGAAAATAGAATTCTTTATTTTTGTCAATACAAGACCCATTGGGTCATTTAAATAGGACTTGCAATCGACACAAAAGAAAAGAACGCCAAAGGAAATAATGGCAGACTTGGACATGTGACTAAAAAGGGCACCTCATAAAGACACGACATAAATAACGGCGTCATATAAGGACGAGATTCTAAGACAGAATAAACGCGTATTAGGAAATAAATAACATCATAAAAGGACCCGTAACTGACTCTCATGTTGCCTCGGACTCAGGCAATCCTTTCTACTTGATCAAATATTGTGTACTCTGGCACTGGCACACCAATCCACCGTATGACTATTAATCCCACATTGCATACCAACGCGCACCTGCCTAACACATGTGCATATAGGTCTCATGCCCCTCCTTTCACCCGGAGGTTTTGAGATGGAAGTCGGGTATCTACATGGTATCAGACCGCTAGTTTTATCTGATGGGACCAAATCAACCAACACGCCCCTTAGCGGATCAAATCAGCACTCTGATACCATGCGGAAACACACAATTTCCATCCCAAAATCCTAAAACCCCGAGGTGAAAGAAAAATGGGCCTGAGACATATGCACAGACAGGTGAACGTGAGTAGGCAATGTGAGACTAATACCACAAACCGGGACACGTCGGGGATAATCCAACTTAGTGGTACCATACGACGTGGTGGACCTGTTGGGACCAAATCAACCAACACGCCCCCGCAGTGGGTCAATACAGTGTTCTGATTTCTGATACTATATAGAAACCCGCAGCTTCCATCCCGAAATCCCAAGGTGAAAGGAGGAGGGGCCTGGGACTTATATGCACTGGTTGGTGAGTGTGGCTAGGCAATGCCAGATTAATACCACGGACCTTTTATCCCAAGCTTGAACCTCTCGCACAAATTATCGACCCATCTCTTCAGTTACCATACTTCACTTTTAGGAGGGTAAAACATGCTGCTTTGGTCACTAAACCTCATTCTCAGACAACTACGGAATTTGTTTATCATGTAGCAGCTTCTCAGTTGGAAAGGTTTACTCATCACCAATATTATAATCTCGACCAATCATAACTCCAAAACGAAGTTGGCATACTGCATCTCTATAAGTCAAAACTCAACTTCACATACAATGCTCTTTATTGTGTCTGTAGGGGGAGTGTTAAATAGGAAAATCTTATTGTAACTCAAGTTCACAGACAATGTTTCTTATTGTGTCGTTTGACCCAATGGGACCAGATCAACCAACACGCCCCTTAGCAGATTAAACTAGTGCTCTGATACCATGTAGAAACCCGCGGTTTTCATTCCAAAATCCCAAGGGGATATGGGGGGCCTAGGACATATATGCACATATGGGTGAATGTGAGTAGCCAATGTAGGACTAATACCATAGCTCGGGTCAAGCCAGGGATAATCCAACATAGTGGTCCCACACGACCCGGGAGATTCATTGGACCAAATCAACCGACACGCCCTCGCAACGGGTCAAACCAGTGCTCTCTTACCATGTAGAAATTAATGGCTTCCATCCTAAAATCCCGAGGTGAAAGAAAAATGGGCATGGGACCTATATGCACTGGCAGATGAACGTGGGTAGGCTATGTGAGACTAATACCACAAATCGGGTCACGCTGGGGATAATCCAACTTAGTGGTCCCACACGATGTGATGGGCCTGCTGGACCAAATCAATCAACACGCTCCCGCAGTGGGTCAAACCAGTGTTCTGATACCATGTAGAAACTGGCGGCTTCCATCCCAAAATCCTGAGGTGAAAGGAGGGGACTGGGACTTATGCACAGGCTGGTGAGTGTGGGTAGGCAATGTCGGATTAATACCACCGACCTTTTATCCCAACTTGAACCTCTCGCACAAATTATCAACCCATCTCTTCAATTACCAACTATGAACTTTGTTTATCAAGTAGCAGCTTCTCAGTTGGAAAGGTTTGCTCATCGCCAGTATTATAATCTCTACCAATTATAGCTCCAAAACGAAGTTGACATGCATGCATCTCTACTAGTCAAAACTCAACTTCACAAACAATGCTCCATATTGTGTCTGTAGGGGGATTGTTAAATAGGAAAGTCTTATTGTCACTCAAGTTCACATACAGTGTTTTTTATTGCGTCGGTCGGGTGAGCGTAAAATAGGAAAATCTTATTGTAACTGTTGAAATAGCCCATGTATTCGGCCCATGTGGTGGCCCATTTATTTCTCTTCTATATCTCTTTAGTCCCACATTGTGTATAAGATTTTTCTCTCACTTCTTTCACCTATAAATATGTACTCTCCCATTGTATACAAGAGATGAGAAATACAAACAAGCTTAAGCTTTTTCTACATGGTATCAGAGCTAGGTTCCCGATACTTGTGGTCTTCCTCTTTCTGACCACCTGCCTCTCGCGCGATCTCTCTGGTCGTTGCGATCTGCCGTTATCTCTACTCACTCTGCGATCTCTCTGGTCGCTGCGCTCTACTCGCGCCTCTGCGGTCTCGCGCGATCTCTGTGATCGTTGTGCTCTACTCCTGCTCCGTGGACTCTCTAACCGCTCAGCTCCGTGGACTCTCCTGCGATCTCTCTGACCGCTCAGCTCTGCGACCTCCCTTTTTTTTTTAACCGCTGCCTCTATCATTCCTGCTCCGTGGACTCCACAGAAGCTCTCCCGCGTCCCCTCCTTTATAGCCCGTCCCGAAGAAGTGTGGGATCCACACCTCGCAAGCTCGCCGCGGTCTCTTCTCGCTTCCCTCGCGATCTCGCGAGCTCGCCGCGGTCTCTTCGCGCTTCCCTCGCGATCTCGCGAGCTCGTCTCACCGCCGCGATCTCGTCGTCGGTCTTCTCCAGCAGGCTCGCTCGAGATCCTGCAGACGTGCGACCTCGCAAGCTCGCCGCGATCCTGTAGACGTGCGACCCCCTCTCGTTTTTCTGCGATCTCCCTGCAGTCCGCCAACTGCCAAGCATCGTGTCGCCGTCGGTCTTCTCCAGCAGGCCGTGCGAGCTCGCCTCTCGTGCGCCTTCCAGCAGACCGTGCGATCTCAAGTCGCTAGGTCACAGCGCTCTCTAACCGCAGACCGCCAAGCGAGCTCTGCCCCTCTCCATCAGCGAGCTTATCTCAAAACCGCTGCGGTCTCTTCAAACCGCAGCCTGCTTCTAGCTGCTCCCTCCGTACAGCGGTCTCCAGCCTTCTCAAACCGCAGCGGCCTTCTCTGCTATAATGAGCTCGTCTGAGAACTCCTCGACTTTGCCTCCTGAGACCGCCCCCCAACATTCTCCTAGTGTTCAGCACTCTTCTAGTGAACTCCGTGATGAGCTGCGGATTACTACTCTCTCCCTCTCCGGGAAGAAAAACTTCATTCCTTGGGGTCACTCAATCCGTCGGGTCCTCCAGGCCAAGGGTCTTCTAGCTCATCTGACCGATGATCCCCCGGCTCCTACTAGTGGCTCAAGAATGATGGTCGGGTCCAGACCTGGATCCTTAACTCTTTGGAGGGTGAACCATATGAAATGGTCATGTACCTACCCACGGCCAAAGGGATGTGGGACGAGCTCCACTCCTTATATTCCGGCAAGGATAGCCTTCAAAGTCTCTTCGACATTATCTCTGACCTTCAGGCTCTGGACACCAGTGGACCAAACATTACCTCCGTTGTCGCTCGGGTTAAGTCACTCTCTGAGGCATGGCTTCAACACCAGCCGCCCACCGCTGATCATGCCACTCAACGCGCGCAAAGGGAGGCCGTCTGCATTGCTATGCTAATGGCCCGTGTTCCTCCACATCTTCTAAGTATTAGGGCACAAGTCTTGGCCTCGACTCCCACTCCCTCCTTATCGGCTGTCTGCTCCATGCTACTCAAAGTATCCCAACCTCCGGAGGCTCTTGCTCCTCCCTCACCGGCACTTCTCCAAACTATCCCTGCTCCTTCATTTCCTCCTCCGTCTAGCCGAGGAGGTCGGTCGGCCTACCGTGGAAGGGGCCGTGGTGGACGAGGGCGGCCAAGTGCTCGTTCTGTGGTCGTGATGGCCATTACGAGTCCACCTGCTTTCGGAAGACTGGCAACCCTCCTCCTCCACGACCGACTGCTGCTGTTGTTGAAGATAGCTCCTCGGCCTCTCGTGCCAATCTTGAGGCTCTACGCCCACAGCTCCAGCAACTCCAAGGGATGATGACTCCACCTTCCTCGGTCGCCTCCGTCTCCAGCCCAGGTATCGTCGGTCTCTCCACTAGCCCAGGTTGGATAATGGACTCCGGTGCTACTCATCATATTACCTCGCGGCAACCAATTCAATATTTGGATACTCCTCATCCAAAATGTATCACTGTGGCCAATGGGGATACTGTTCCCGTTTCCGGTTCTGCGGACATCTCGCTCACCTCCTCTCTTTCTCTTCGCTCGGTTCTTCATGTTCCGGGCTCCTCCTTCAATTTACTTTCCATTGGTCGTCTTACTAATGACTTGGATTGTTCTGTAATATTTAACCCCTCGTCTTTTTTGATACAGGATCGACGGACGCGGACTACCATTGGTAAAGGACGATTGCGGAACGGACTCTACCTCCTTGACGATTCTCCCACCATCCTCTCCTCTGTCTCCTCCATAGACTGGCACCGACGTCTCGGGCATCCTCCTCTACCCGTCCTCCAGAAGGCTCTCCCCGATGTACCTCTTTCTTCGTTTAAATGTGAAACATGTATTTTCGGCAAACAGCCGCGTTCTTCTTTTCCCGCACATTGTACTCGGAGCCCGGCTCCTTTTGATTTAGTGCACTCCGATATTTGGGGGCCATATAAAACTACTAGTATTTCTGGATATCGATATTTTCTCACTTTTGTTGATGATTACTCTCGGTTAACGTGGCTATACCTGCTTCATGATCGCTCTGAGCTCCCTCGTGTCTTTAGAGCGTTTGTCCTCGAGACCCGTACGCAATTCTCCACTACCATCAAAACCTTACGCTCCGACAATGCTCGCGAATACACAAGCCACGATATCGCCACTCTATGCTCAGACTTCGGAATCATCCACCAAACATCCTGCGCTTACACCCCTCAACAAACGGTGTGGCCGAGCGAAAGAACCGTCACCTTCTCGAGGTTGCCCGCTCACTTATGCTTCACATGAACGTTCCCAAAACCTATTGGAACTTCGCGGTCTCCACTGCCTGCTTCCTTATCAACCGTCTCCCTTCCTCCGTTCTCCATAATAATACTCCGTTCAGCCTTCTTTTCCCTTCTACTCCAGCCTTCTCTCTCACACCCCGCACCTTTGGGTGCACCTGCTATGTCCACATCTTGGGACCCTCCACGGATAAGCTGGATCCTCGTGCTACCAAGTCCATCTTCGTCGGCTACTCTCGAACTCAGAAAGGTTACGTCTGCTACTTCCCTACAACCCGTAAAATAACGGTCTCTGCCGATGTTACCTTCTGGGAGGATCAGCCGTTCTTTTCTGATCCTGGATCCACCCTTGCACCACCACCCGCTCCGCGACCTGTCATCCCGGTCAACGACACTTCCGTTCCCGTTCCTCCATCTCCGGCTCCTGATATTGCTCCCACTCCAACCTCCATTATCTCTAAACCACCGATTATCCGAGTCTACACTCGTCAACATCCTCGTTCTGATCCGACTCCACAGTCCGACTCGACCTCCGGTGCTCCGTGTTCTGCTGATCAGGTAACAGAATCGACTGCCCATCCTTTGGCGAATTATATGTCCTTACATCGCCTCTCACCCCACCTTCATACTCTGGCCACTTCTTTATCGTCGGTTGCAGTTCCTAACTCTGTGCAGGAGGCTCTTCAACATCCTGGCTGGCGTGCCGCCATGGAAGAAGAAATGGCTGCGTTGTGGGCAAACCAGACCTGGCAATTGGTGGATCTTCCCCCTGGCCAGAAAACTGTTGGTTGCAAATGGGTCTTTGTCATCAAGCATGCTGCGAATGGGACCATTGACCGGTTAAAAGCTCGACTGGTGGCTCGCGGCTACACCCAGCAACAAGGTTTGGACTACGACGAAACCTTCTCTCCCGTCGCCAAACTGAATACAGTCCGGGTTCTTCTCTCCGTTGTTGTCCACCGCCAATGGCCCTTACATCAACTGGATATTAAGAACGCCTTCTTAAATGGTGATCTCACTGAAACAGTATACATGCAGCAGCAGCCCGGGTTTGAGACCACGGGGGAGTCTAGGACCCCGAAAGTCTGTCATCTTTTGCGGTCTCTCTATGGTCTCAAACAGTCTCCTCGAGCATGGTTCGACAAGCTCAGCAAGGTCCTTCGTGAAGCAGAGTTTACTCGGAGCTCGGCTGACTTCTCCTTGTTTACTCGCCACCAGGCAACAGGCACCGTTCTCCTTCTAGTCTATGTGGATGATATCATTATCACTGGCAACGACTCAAAAGGAATTCAGACAATCAAACAACAACTCAGTTCTGTGTTCCAAACAAAAGATCTGGGGAACCTTCATTACTTCCTGGGCCTGGAGGTAGCCAGGCGACCAGATGGCCTTGTTCTATCTCAAAGAAAGTATTGCCTCGATCTTCTTAATGATGCAGGCTACTCCGGCTGCAAACCCATCAATACTCCTATGGACGCAAATCACAAGATTTGTGCTCAGTCCTCTGACTCTGATCTCGTGCTTCAGAATCCGGAGTACTATCGCCGTCTGGTAGGAAAGTTGATCTATCTGACTGTTACAAGACCAGATATCTCCTTCGCTGTCGGTATTGTCAGCCGTTACATGCACGCCCCTCGTTCCTCTCATCTTCATGCTGTGGAACGGATTCTCCGATATCTAAAAGCGGCTCCTGGTCAAGGCTTGGTATACAAGACCTCATCCTCAATTCCAACACTGGTGACATACTCTGATGCTGACTATGCCGGCTCTCTGGATGATCGTCGGTCAACCAGTGACTTCTGTACGTACTTCGGAGGACACTTGATTACCTGGCGTAGCAAGAAACAAGCAGTGGTTGCGCGCTCCTCAGCAGAAGCAGAATACAGGGCAATGACATCCGTGGTCTCGGAACTTACATGGCTTGAAAGTCTTCTTACGGATCTTGGGATAGAACTTCCTGCTCCTGCTCTTCTACTTTGCGACAGTCAGGCTGCTATACATATTGCCAAGAACCCGGTCTTCCACGAAAGAACCAAGCATATCGAGGTCGACTGCCACTTTATCCGGGAGAAAGTACAAATGAAGAAGATCGAGCTAAAACATGTCCCTGGTACTGAACAAGTTGCGGATGTCCTCACAAAGGCACTATCCAGTACCATCTTCTATCAATGCTTGTCCAAGCTTGGCGCATATGATTTGTACGCTCCAGCTTGCGGGGGAGTGTTGAAATAGCCCATGTATTCGGCCCATGTGGTGGCCCATTTATTTCTCTTCTATATCTCTTTAGTCCCACATTGTGTATAAGATTTTTCTCTCACTTCTCTCACCTATAAATATGTACTCTCCCTTTGTATACAAGAGATGAGAAATACAAACAAGCTTAAGCTTTTTCTACAGTAACGTTCACATATTCCTTAATGCGTCTTGCTCTTTCCCTCAACAAACACAATGAACAAAGAGTAATGATTTATCATATAGATTGTCCTAAAAATAAATCGAAGTTAGATCTAATCGAAATTAGATCTAAAGAAGTTACACAAATGTAAAGGTTTTTTGGCCCAAATGAGATGCATGCAGAGACTTAAGAGCTACGAGTGATATCGCAATGTTTTGATTAAAAATATCCTTCAAAGAAATTTTGAAGGCTTGAAACGATTGAAATGAGATGGTCGTTAATGCAACCATTTGCTTTCAATGAAATTTCGAAAACCCAAAAGGATTGAAATGATTCAACACACCAACTTTGGTACACAAGTATAGCAATCTAGATGTTCAAACATTATTGTAACAGTAAAGAATCCGCCGCGAAAGCAACCGTTTGCTTTCAATGAATTTTCGAAAACCCAAAAGGATTGAAATGATTCAACACACAAACTTTGGTACAAGTAGAGCAATCCAGATGTTCAAACATTATTGTATACCACGGCAATATATCATGATATTTTCCGATACGTTGTTGATATATCCCTATACATCACGAGGAAAATGACATTTTGATGAGTACGAAATGTTCAAACATTATTGCATACCACAGCAATATATCATGATATTTTCCGATGCGTTGTTGATATATCCCTATACATCACGAGGAAAATGACATTTTGATGAGTACGAGACCCGATCAAAAATGTTAAAACATAAAATAAATTTAAATAAAAAATAAGGTATGCCTTAAGAATATTTATGCATTAACGTTCTCATATTTGTTGATTCTTAGTGTTAGGAATGCTTAATTTTATTAATTGTTATTGCTAGAATTTATGAATGCTTTAAAATTTACTAATTTAGTACATTTAGAAATTATAAATTAAACTATATAATATATATATATATTGAAATTTGATATTTTAAAATATCCCTGATATATCCACACAAGAAATAATCAATTTACCATCACGATGAGAAAATACATTACGATAATTATTTTGTATAGCGACTATTAGCATATGTAACTTATTTTCTCTAACATATGCTAACATATTTAGCTTATTTTGAAACTAGTGTCATTAGGAAAATCCAGTTGTAAGAAAAATGTCAAAGTACTTCTCATGGATTATCTTAATTATTTATTTCATATCACACAAGAATGTGCTCTGCTTCCTGCTTCTTGTCGTGGCTACAATGTTGCATCACTCATCTGCAAATCGTGATACCATGTTGAGATCCAGACTGGCTCGAGTTATTCGTCAAAAAGTATGACATTGTCAGCCCAATTACACGGATTTCAACTTTGTTCTGACATGGTAATTTTATATACGTTGAGCGCAGGAAACTATCCTGCGCTCATAAATACCGCAATAAAATACGGGCCCACATTATTTCGCCCCTTCCGCTCCGACGAAACCCCTGAAACCCTCCCGCTCCGGCGAAACCCTTCCGCTCTGCCTTCCTTTTTCTCGGTGAGTAGCTGTGCATTATAGCCACAAAGCGTAATGGTAGTACGAGCTTGCTCCGAGCTTCTTCGTACTGGATCCAGCTGCTGGTCACCCTGAGCTTCCTCCAAGTCCAGTTGAGCTTTCTTCAATAGCCGTTGCACTGTACGAGCTTGCCTGAGCTGGCTCTCAGTTGATCCAGCTCCATAATAGGTTGTAAACATCTTTCACCCATCTTTCTCGCTATTTAACTCATCTAATTTATTTTTCTTGTTCCCATCGTAGTTTTGTTTACCACGGAGATCTTTGCATAACAACTTATGATGTCGTACGAAAAAGTCGATGATAATGTTGACATTGTAAGCCATTCGAATCATTTTTTGTGATTTCCATTGTTCTATTTAGTTCCTTGAATTAGATTATATTCTGTTTGTATTCTATAGATAGTATTGAATTTGTATTATACTGTATTATGTATGTACTCTTATTTCTAAATCCAACTATATTCAATTGTAATTTGGCTGTATATTTTATTACAATTTTAACTGTACATTGACTGTATTATTAATGTAAAATAAGACTGTATTCAGTAAGTATTGCTAAACGAAATTCCGAATTTGATATTGTTCTTTTTCTCTTTAGGTGCAGAAGAGCTCAATTGTTTTCCCTATTGTGCATTCGGAGACTGGGGCTTAAGCTATGTACTGTAATTATGCTCACACTAAAGGATTCAGTGTTCGCAAACAACACCTAACATATTGGACGCACACAAGAATTATTAAAGTACGAGAATATAGTTGTGCCAAAGCAGGTCGGAAGGATACAAAGGTGTCACCGAAGAAGTGCCGCAAATTAGAAACGCGTACTGGATGTCTTGCTTGCATTTGTTTTCATTCAGATGTAGATGGCAAGAATTAGACAGTCACGAGGTTCGTCGAGGAGCACAATCATCCACTCGCAACGGAGAAAGAGATGCACTTATTGAGGCTCAACCACAAAATATCTCAGATACAAGACAGTCTAATGAAGAATATGACAGGTGTCGGAATAAGAGTGGTGGATGCTTACAACTTCCTTTCAGATGAAGCTGGTGGTGTTGAAAATATTGAGATATGTAAAACTGATGCCTCAACTTTGTTCAACGAGAAAGAAGGGCTCTAATAGACAGTGGTAACTCCTCCGACTTGCTAAGGATACTTCAGGAGAGACAATTGGACGATAATATGTTCTCATATGATCTGAGAACAGACGAACTAAATATGTTCACAAGTTTTTTTGGGATGGATGGGCATAGCAAAATAGATTATGATTGTTTTGACGACGTTATTATTTTTGATACGACGTACAGACTTAATAAATATAACTTGGCATGTGCGCCTTTCATCGTGTGAACAATCATTGGCAGAATATTTTTGTTGGGGGGGGGGGACTTTCATTGCTGAAGAAACTATAGTATCGTTTTTATTGGGTGTTCGAGACCTTTCTAAAATTTGGTGGTGGTAAACAACCGCTTACAATTTTTACGGATCAAGATCAAGTCATGGCCTCAGCTATTCAGCGAGTATTCACTAGCAGTCGTCATCGTCTATGTCAATGGCACATATCAAAGAAAGCACCTTCAAAAGCCCCCTTCTTCAACCAAGACAGAAATGCTCGGGCGTTATTCTATCAATGCATGAGCAAGTGTGATAGTGAAGCCGAGTTTGAAAGATACTGGATCGAGATGCTAACGACAGGAAATCTGCAAGGGAACAAATGGTTAGGAGATTTATATAAAGTCAGGAAGAAGTGGTCTACTGTCTTCAATAAATACATTTTAGATCTCGGTATTTTGTCAACGCAAAGAAGCGAATCAACTAATAATTGTTTGCATGGCAATTCGAAGGGCACTAGTTCACTTGTTGAGTGTTTTTGGGTTTGGAGAAGCTAGTCTCCTCGTGGCGGAGGGATGAGCACGACGAAGATTTTAAATGCAAGCATGGAGTTATTAGCTTAAGGTACAATAATTGCTCCCTCTTCAAACATTTGTCAAAGTTGTACACTCGAAAAATGTTCGGCATTTCAAAAAATCTTTCATGATAGGAGTTGTTGGAGTTTTTATAGTTGACGAGAGGAGATACGATGAACTTCATATAACATATGTGACAAAGGAAATTGAGAGAGGTGAAAAAAGATAAGCGATGGTTTGTGAGCTTTAACAGTTCCACCATGGATGCAGAGTGTTCGTGTAGAGGATTTGACAAAAAAGGTATATTATGTCAACATATCTTGAGGGTATACAATGTACGAAATATGAAGCAAATCTCACTAAAATATGTCCTCAAATGGTTCACTCTTAATGCTAAGGGTATCTATCTCACCAATATCCCTGTTATGACCGAGAATGAATCAAATATGATATTCAAAAACCAGTTGATGCGGTTTGGCTACGATTTAGCGAACCGGATTGAGAACTACAAAATTGTCAAAGAGCATGTGATGCGTGTCATGAATGAACTGCCACAGAAAACTGATCATATGGTGCATTGGGACGAAAGGCAGAAGAAATGTGTTGTAGATGAGAAAGACAAGAGTAGTACATGTGTTCAGGATCCCCCGGTCAAGAGGCCTAAAGGTGCCTCTAATGCTCGTATGAAGGACCACTGGGAGAGAGGAACTATGAAGTCACATAAGTGTTTACATATGTTTCCAACACCCTTTTCATTTATTTTTTAAGACATTTTATATTGTTCAACTTTATGAAATTTAACAGGCAAGATAGTGAATAAGAAAAAAAAGGTTGTGGTGAACGACAGTACAGCAAAGGCGAATGATTTAAACTATGTCAACGTCGCTACAGAAGATTCGTCGCCCATAACAAAGGAGTTCAACTTCATAAGTTCTTCAACAAACGAACATCACTCTTATGGACCGACGGCTCCAACTGCTTTCGATTTAAGTGGCGATTTTTGTTTGGATATGTCATTCAATATCTCTAGTATACCTGACGTATTCAAACTTCGATGCATGTCTTTGTATTAACTGTCTACCTGATGTAATGTTGATGCTTAACATGTAGCAGCAAACAAATTTATCCAGTTTCATTGTTGCAATAAACATCTAGCAGTTATGTCCTTACACAAAGAAATAAACATGTAGCAGCAAACATATTTATGCAGTTTCACTCTTGCAATAAACATGGAGCAATTATGTCCTTACGCAACGAAATTAACATGTAGCGGCAAAAAATAGTAATCCAGTTTCATTCTTGCAAAAAACAGCCAACATTAATGTCTCGTACTAAAGTTCTAAATAAAGCCTAAGAAATGTTGGCAAATATTAAAGCTGAACACGTTTTTAAAATGTTGGCAGCTATTTCGGCACGGAATTTTGGCATTTTCGACTACCACTTCCAACAACCATCCCATGACATTGTTTGAGTTTATATAACAACCTCCATGGACTTTATGACAAAAACGTCGCAGTCGTTGTCATTCTCCTGCATTGGTAAGTCGGGAACATCAAGTATTTGTCAATCCAAAAAATCTGCTGGCAAGACCTCACTAACATCCTCATATAATGTATGGACCTGCAACAATGAAAATTTACATGTACAAAGATTATTAGACCTTAGTTTAATATTAAAGCAACAATGAAAAATGAAAATCCCAATTATAGTTACTATAGTTGGCAGATTAAGTATTCATACCATAGCGGGTAATGATGTTCGATGACGACTAGTTGGCAGATAGTCGTAATACTCTCAGTGCCCCTCTTTGAGTTTGCAAACTAACAAAATCCAATGACAGTCAAAGTGACATGGCATTAAAATTATCTCGGAGGATTTAACGTTGTCTGTTGTTATGTGACTCAGTAGTATTTTGGCGTTTTAAAATTTACTCCGTCTACAGTTCTGCAGTAGGGTAGTATTTTGGCGTTTTGGCAAGCATCCTTCCAAGTGACCCAAATGTGAACCTGCTTCTCGTACTGCACTAATTCTGCTCAACTCAACCAACTGCGAGTGCAAGAATGTCACCGACATTGGAGTCTAAGAGAATGGAAGCGTTAGTGAGATATCTGTTGGTGGTTTTTTCCTTTCCCATTGAAGAGTCTGAAGGTTCCAGCTTGCCTTCACAATTTTGGTGGGGTCTAAGTGTTTCAACAGTACAATTGGCCCAAGGATATACACACGTTCATGCACTCGCAGTTGGATGAGTTGAGCAGAATTAGTGCAGTATGAGAAGCAAGTTCACATTTGGATCACTTGGAAGGATGCTCGACAAAATGCCAAAATACTACCCTACTGCGGAACTGTAGGCGGAGTATATTCCAAAACGCCAAAAAACTACTGAGTCACAGAACAGCGAACAACGTTAAATCTTCCGAGATAATTTTAATGTCATGTCATTTTGACTGTCATTGAACTTTGTTGGTTTGCAATCTCAAAGAAGGGCACCGGGAGTATCACGACTCTCTGGCAACTAGTCATCGAGCAGCATTACCCTCTATGGTATGAATACTTAATCTGCCAACTATAGTAACTATAATTGGGATTTTCATTTTTCATTGTTGCTTGAATATTAAACTAAGGTCTAATAATCTCTGTACATGTAAATTTTCATTGTTGCAGGTCCATACATTATATGAGGATGTTAGTGAGGTCTTGCCAGCAGATTTTTTGGATTGACAAATACTTGATGTTCCCGACTTACCAATGCAGGAGAATGACAACGGCTGCGACGTTTTTGTCATAAAGTACATGGAGACTGTTATATCAACTCAAACAATGTCATGAGATGGTTGTCGGAAGTGGCAGTCGGAAATGCCAAAATTCCATGCTGAAATAGCTGCCGACATTTTTAAAACTTGTTCAGCGTTAATATCTGCCAACATTTCTTAGGCTTTATTTAGAACTTTAGTACGAGACATTAATGTTGGCTGTTTTTGGCAAGAATGAAACTGGATTACTATTTTTTGCTGCTACATGTTAATTTCGTTGCGTAAGGACATAACTGCTCCATGTTTATTGCAAGAGTGAAACTGCATAAATATGTTTGACGCTACATGTTTATTCGTTGTGTAAGGACATAACTGCTAAATGTGTATTGCAACAACGAAACTGAATAAATATGTTTGCTGCTACATGTCAAGCATCAACATTACATCAGGTAGACAGTTAATACAAAGACATGCATCGAAGTTTGAATACGTCAGGTATACTAGAGATATTGAATGACATATCCAAACAAAAATCGCCACTTAAATCGAAAGCAGTTGGAGTCGCCGGTCCATAAGAGTGATGTTCGTTTGTTGAAGAACTTATGAAGTTGAACTCCTTTATTATGGGCGACGAATCTTATGTAGCAACGTTGACATAGTTTAAATCATTCGACTTTGTTGAACTGTCGTCCACTGCAGTCTTTTTTTCTTGTCCACTATCTTGCCTGTTAAATTTCATAAAGTTGAACAATATAAAATGTCTTAAAAAATAAATGAAAAAGGTGTTGGAAACATATGTAAACACTTACGTGACTTCATAGTTCCTCTCTCCCAGTGGTCCTTCATACGAGCATTAGAGGCACCTTTAGGCCACTTGACCGGGGGATCCTGAACACATGTACTACTCTTGTCTTTCTCATCTACAACACATTTCTTCTGTCTTTCATCCCAATGCACCACATGATCAGTTTTCTGTGGCAGTTCATTCATGACGCGCATCACATGCTCTTTGACAATTTTGTAGTTCTCAATCTGGTTCGCTAAATCGTAGCCAAACCGCATCAACTGGTTTTTGAATATCATATTTGATTCATTCTCGGTCATGACAGGGATATTGGGGAGATAGATACTCTTCTTAGCATTAAGAGTGAACCGTTTGAGGACATATTTTAGTGAGATTTGCTTCACATTTCGTACATTGTATACCCTCAAGATATGTTGACATAATATACCTTTAGTTTCAAATCCTCTACACGAACGCTTTGCATCCATGGTGGAACTGTTAAAGCTCACAAACCATCGTTTATCTTCTTCACCTCTCTCACTTTCCTTTGTCACATATGTTATATGAACTTCATAGTATCTTGTCTCGTCGACTATAAAAACTCCAACAGCTCCTATCATGAAAGATTTTTCGAAAATGCCGAACATTTTTCGAGTGTACAACTTTGACAAATGTTTGAAGAGGGAACAATTATTGTACCTTAAGCTAATAACTTCATGCTTGCATCTAAAATCTTCGTCGTGCTCACCCCTCCGCCACGAGGACACCAGCTTCTCCAAACCCAAAAAACACTCAACAAGTGAACTAGTGCCCTTCGAACTGTCATGCAAACAATTATTAGTTGATTCGCTTATTTGCGTTGACAAAATACCGAGATCTAAAATGTCTTTATTGAAGGCAGTAGAACACTTCTTTCTGACGTTATATAAATATCCCAACCATTTGTTCCCCTGTAGATTTCATGTCGTTAGCATCTCGATCCAGTATCTTTCAAACTCAGCTTCACTATCACACTTACACATGCATTGATAGAATAACGCCTGAACATTATGTCTTGGTTGAAGAAGGGGACTTTGAAGGTGCTTTCTTTGATATGTCATTGGCATAGACGATGGTGACTGCTAGTGAATACCCGCTGAATAGCTGAGGTCATGGCTTGATCTTGATCCGTGAAAATTGTAAGCAGTTGTTTACCACTGACAAATTTCAGAAAGGTCTCAAACACCAACAAAACGATTATGTAGTTTCTTCAGCTATGAAAGCCCCTCCAACAAAAAAATTCTACCAATAATTGTTCACAGCGATGAAAGGCGCACATGTCAAGTTATATTTATTAAGTTTATACGTCGTATCAAAAATAATAACGTCGCTAAAATAATCATAATCTATTTTGCTATGAAGTTGAATCCTTTAGTGTGAGCATAATAACAGTACATAGCATAAGCCTCAGTCTCTGAATGCACAATAGGGAAAACAACTCAGCTCTTCTGCACTTAAAGGAAAAAAGAACAATATCAAATTCGGAATTTCGTTTAGCAATACTTACTGAATACAGTCTTATTTTACATTAATAATACAGTTAATGTACAGTTAAAATTGTAATAAAATATACAGTCAAATTACAGTTGAATACAGTTGGATTTAGAAATAAGAATACAGACATAATACAGTATAATACAAATTCAATACTATCTACAGAATACACAAACGGAATACAATCTAATTCAAGAACTAAATAGAACAATGGAAATCACAAAAATGATTTGAATGGCTTACAATGTCAACATTATCATCGACTTTCTCAGACGACATCATAAGTTGTTATGCAAAGATCTCCGTGGTCAAAAAAACTACCAAGGGAGCAAGAAAAATAAATTAGATGAGTTAAATAACGAGAAAGATGGATGAAGACTGTTTACAAGCTACTATGGAGCTGGATCAACTGAGAGCCAGCTCAGGCAAGCTCGTACAGTGCAACTGCTGTTGTAGAAAGCTCAGCTGGATTTGGAGGAAGCTCGGAGTGACCAGCAGCTGGATCCAGTACGAAAAAGCTCAGAGCAAGCTCGTACTATCATTACGATCTGTGGTTGTAATGCGCAACTATTCACCGAGAAAAAGGAAGGCGGAGCGGAAGGGTTTCGTCGGAGGGGGAGGGTTTCGGGGGTTTCGGCGGAGCGGAAGGGGCGAAACAATGTGGGCCCATATTTTATTGTTGTATTTATGAGCGCAGGATAGTTTTCTGCGCTCAACGCAGCGAAAATTTTGTCGTCTCCATGGCCCCTGGATACCCCTTGCTCCAGCAGCTTTGCCTCAAGTGAATTATTATTGTTGTCAAAGACCTCTTTCTTTTCTCAAACTCATTCCCTTGTTGTTGTGACCTCTCCCTTATTTGTTGTGACACTAGCTCGTACTGACAATCAACATCTCCCACTGTGGCATAACCCTAGACTGTCATATTGTAAACTTATCTAGATTGCACATGGGAGGTTTGAGGGTTGAGGCATAGTCACTATATTGATCTCTGTGTTGACACATCTCGTGATTGAGAAGAATCTTAGGAAATATTCAGATATCAGGATTTTGTTTCGCCAAGAAGTTAGCCCTTGGAGAAGCTATCTCTGATACCAATTTGAATGTGCAGAATAAGGATCTGAATATTTCTCTAGAGGGGGTGAATAGAGAATTAAAAAAATTCTCTTCTCAAATCCATCCCAGATCACAATGTTTCAACTAAAATCACAGCTATAAATGAATATAAAAGATAGTAAATAAAAATAGAAAATAATTGATGGAGAATTCGCACGACATTGGAGGAGCCTGTTGGGTCAACATTTTTGGATCGTCGAATTGGCGATCAGAGACCGTCATCACGTTCGTCGCGATTTTTTTATTTGTATGTATTTTTATTTTATTTTTTGGACTTGTATTTTGGAATTTTAAGGGGAGCCTTGGCGCTCCGATTAAGGTGTTCCCGTGTGAACTTGAGGTCACTGGTTCGAGTCAAGGAAATAGCCTCTTGCAAGAATGCAGGGTAAGGTTTGCCTACATTTCACCCTTCTGGTGGGACCCATCCCCGGACCCTTGTTGCACGGGGATGCTTTGTGCACCGGGCTGCCCTTTTTTTACTTGTATTTTGGAATTTACGTTAAATCGCTGATCATGCGTTTAAGACCGTCAGGTTTAACTTAAATCCCCCTCTACTTATATTAGTATATGTTGTTAGGGCAAGGCATCGAGGGTTTAGGTTTCAAGAGAGAACTGCTCGATCTTCCTCACGGTGAGACGGCGAGGGCCTCGTGCGGTGCGACGTCGCAGGTTTCCTCGTCCGGGGGTGCCGCCTCCCCTGCCTCAAGCACCAAGTCTGAGCCCTCCATGCTTTCCCCATCTACCCCGACACCGACAACTGCCTCCTCCTTCGACAGAGTTCTTCTCAGCCGCCGCCGCCACTATCCCTTGCCTCCAGCACCGCCGCCACCTTCTCTTGCCTCCAGCACCGCCGCCACCTTCTCTTGCCTCCAGCGTTGTCGCCATCATTCCTAGCCTCAAGCACCCCGCCACAGTTTCTTCCTCATACCAGAGCCTACCTCGTAGCCTTTCATCCCTCCTACAACCGCCACCCCCACTTCCCAGCACCGTCTGAACCCCCCAACAACAACAGTCGACCACTCTCCCTTCTTCTCTGCTACAACCAGCCATCCCATATCCAATGCTTGGCCGAACCTTCCTCTGCCTCCTAAACATGCGTCCAAACCTTCCCATCCACTAGAAGACTTGCAACCAACCCTAATTCAGCACCAAATCCTTCATCCCACGTCCTAAACTGCATTCCATCTACAGCCTGAGCCAATCCAGGACTCAAGAACCCTTATTCATGCACATACCAGCCCATACTCACAGCCCCACTCACCCCTCCAAGCCCCCATCCAGTCAATTTTAGCCTAAAAACATGTTTCCCCTCCAACAGGCCCAAAACAACAGCATCTACAATCTCGGACAGCCACCACCACCACTGGATCCTCCACCACGGACACTGATTACTCGGTGAGTATGCATTGTAGTTTCATTTTTCTTTACATTGTACGGGTACTCCTATTTATAGTTAGTAATACTTTGCTCAGTTAATTTGGCTCATCTAATTTATTTATGTGTGTGTTCTATTCGCCCTTGCATTTAATCTTAGCACTTTCAGTTAATTTGCACTTATTATTTGTTTGCCTAAATTACAATATTTGTGATCAATTGTGACGCTTGCGCTGGATTTTAAAATCAATATTGTTTAATAAATTGTGTCGAAAAAAACTTGCATGATTGAATCATTCACAAAGATATTTCCCGCAGTAAGTGCTTTAAATATATGTGATCGATAATTCAAAAAGATGGAGGTGTAGATAAAGAACTGATACATAGAATCCAAGCAGGTTGGTTGAAGTGGAGAGGCGCGTTTGGGATCTTATGTGATCGTAAATTACCATTAAAACTTAAAGGCAAGTTTATTCGTACTGCAATTAGGCCAACAATGCTCTACGGTTCTGAGTGTTGGGCAATGAATAGTGTACATCTGCAAAAAATGGGAGTTGCGGAGATGAGAATGCTTAGGTGGATGTGTGGTAACACGAGACTGGATAAAATTAGGAATGAATGTATCAGGGATAAGAAAGGAGTGGCGTCAATTGTAGAGAAGATGTGAGAAGTTCGTTTAAGATGATTCGGACATGTACATGGGAGGCCATTAGAGGAACTTGTTAGGCGTTGTGAGAGTTTAGTCACTAGACATGTTAAATGGGGGAGGGGTAGACCAAAAAAGGCTTGGAATGAAACTATAAGGAAAAACATGATGTACTTAGGCATTAGTGAGACTACGATTAAAGATATGGTGCAATGGCGACAAAGGATCCATACAGCTGACCCCACTATGGTGGGATAAAAGGCTTGAGTATTGTTGTTGTTGATTGAATAATTCACAAGCATCGCATTAGAGCCTAGGGTTGGTCGTCATAAATTCATCAGATTGTGTGGGTGCATTCGTTCGCATCTTCATTTTAAAGTTTTTTGTAGGTCTATCTCATTCATCGCGTGCTCGCTTACATTTCATTTAGGATTAGGACATCGAGCATCCTCCACCTATAAATTCGGCCTGCGTCAATAAGATAGATGCAGGAATATCAAAGAAATATTAAGCATGCTTAGGTAATGATCTAAGTTATAGAGCAATTCATCGAGATGACGCGAGATTATATAGAGGTTCTCAAATAACTCTAGGTACTCCTCTCGTCCACAACCTGTGGGATAGCACTGCATTCACTAAGACGACGGTATTTTCCAACTGGAGACTCCAACCACAGTACAGATCTTTTTAAGGGAGATCTAGTAACCCTTTACAGCAGTTTGTGAATGCTTAGTAGAGAGCAAATATCACCCAAAAGAAGAGGTGGATCAGAGTATCAAGAGAGAAGAGAGACTCTTAGTACAAATATCACCCAAAAGAAGACACTATTTTCTGATCTAAGGTTTATGGCCGACATACAACGATACAAGAGAGGGGAGGAGAAGAGATCAGATCTTCTTTGTCATATCTCTCTCTCTCTATATATATATATATATATCCCTTTTTAATTCTTTCAAAGTTCCAAAAAGGGCGGGCGGCAGAAAGCAGTGTCTACCTTTTTATGACACAACGACACTACTCTGAATCCGGTAAAGTTGCAGGTTCAGTCGACAATTGGCGAATGCTGAGCTCTAGGTCAGTCGGCGATCAGTGAACGCTGAGCTCTGGGTCGGTCGGCGATCAACGAACACTAAGCTCTGGGTCGGTCGGCGATCAATGAGCTCTGAGTTGGCGATCAGCAAACTCAGGTCTTTGTTCTTCAATATGAACTTCCTTTTGTAAGTCTCCATCTGTGGTTGGCGAACACGGAGACCCGGTCGGTGAACGTCAATCCATGATCAGCGATCTGTGATCAGCTATGAGGCAGAATTCTGGGACCGCTTTGAAGAGGAATCAGCGGTCGGCTTTCTAGACTTCTGGTCGACATTTAGGTTCCCGGTCGGCGACCGGGTACTCGGTCGGCAAACGAATCCCCGATCTTCTGCTGTCTTCTTCTAGTCTGGAACAAATACATAACATATGCTCTAATACAGTCGGTGTATTATAATAACATGATCTACCAATTCATCAAGATTTTTCCCAACACACTCCCTGCCCTCATCGGATTCAGGATGTTACATCACATGTAGGAAATCTTTTGTGATGGAAGCCCAAACAAACCCCCCAAACCTCACTCTTTACAACTAAACCTCAGTTATTGACCTTCATTCGGAGACGAGTAAACTTTGCTACTTACGAATTTAGTTTTCAAGATGCATCCTCTCAATCAGCAAGAACTACTTGCTACCAACACTTTCATCGCTATTAGATGCAGCTCCAAACTCAAGTTGGCATGCAAACATGTTTATCGGTCATCGCTCCAAATTCAAGTTGGAATAATTTGTGCTCCTTTGACTTTTTGGAAGAGTTAACATATTTTATATTATTATAATAAATATTATTAACATATTTAGCTTATTTTATTACTAGTGCCATTAGAAAGTTCTTATAGTAACTGTTGGATTACTTCCCGTGAATTATCATGTTAGACATTCATTTGTTGTTCGCATAGATTATACTCATATTCATAATATAAACAACAACAAAAATTAGCATTTATATGATCTCTAAAGAAAACCATGTACAATCATTGAATTAAAGGAAGACAACTCCATCATTCAATTTCCCGCATTTCCAAATAAAAGAGAAATAATAAAGTTAATCACAGCAATGCTATATCAAAAAAATGGGGTTTGGAAGACTAACCTTGATAATCCTCTGCTCATACTTCTTTTTTGAAGGGCCGACACACTCCTTCTCAAAACTTTGGTTACAGTGAAGAAATCCAGCATTAAACTTAGCCATAGATGGAAGTCTTAGTGCTTGAAGATGTTCCATTTTATCCTCACATTTTGTGTATAATGCCTCGCACAATTTTGAGGACTGATATTCATTGGCCAAAACAAAATTTCTATAAACCTGTGTAGAACAAACAAAAATGTTGAAATTCCTGAAATCAGTGGGATCTGAACAATGATTTTGAGTGTATGTGCATTAGTGCACATGAATATGTAGATAGGATAAGCACTAATTGAGATAAACCAAAATTATATTAAAACACAAACAATTAGGTTTGAGTAATCTGGATGCTGTTTTATTGATCAAATTAATTTAGCATAATTGCTATAAGAATAAGTTCAGTGCATACTGTGGGATGTACTTTAATGCAAGGGTCCGTTCAAGTATGAAAGACCTGAGTGTCAATTGTTTCCCTTAAACACACGCTTGAGCTTTATCAGCATTAAGAAAAACGTTCATATAAACTGAGTGACCGAGTGACCCAGCTACCCATTTAGACCCCAAGTTAATAAAACAGATAAGAAAGGATAGCAGCAGAATAGTATCACATATTAACAGAATTGGAATCTCAAAATATAAAGGAAAACTTCATTACAACAACAACAACACTCAAGCCTTTTATCTCACCATAGTGGGGTCGGCTATATGGATCATGTTATGAACTAGCTAGAGAAAGGGAAGAACTAGAGGAAACTAGAGAGGAACTAGAGATTAGGGTTAGGATTTGAGGGAGAAGAGAGTGAATACCTTGATAATAGATTTCATAATGAACCAAGGAGGAGGGGTTGGGTATTTATGCTCCCACCCAACCCCTAGGGCCAGCCGCCCCCCATAGGGGCTGAACCGGCGCGGTTCAGCCCCATTGCTCCTTATTTAATATTGGCGGGCTGAACCGGATGGTTCAGCCCGGTCTTCCTCCGTCTTCTCCTTTGGTCGACGTGAACAGTAATCTTCGGAGAATCTGGTAATGACGCCTGGCGTAACATTCCCTCCCCCATCAAGGACCAGCTTGTCCTCAAGCTGGAGGCGGAGAGCGTGCGGCTCCTGGAGCAAGTCGGCCCTGGCTTGCATCTGAGACGAGACCTCTGTTGGAGCCGTAGGCTCTGCTCTACTCGCCGTAACGATGGTCATCGTACTATCCGGTGCCCCTAGTCGTTTCACGCTGCGGAGTGAGATCTCCTTTACCTGAGACGACTTGAGGCCTTCCAAGCAATACCCTTTCCCGTGTTGGCTGAACTCCATAGCCATCTGGTCCCAATCAAAAGTCACCCGCCGAAATTGCCGCAGCCACGGTACGCCCAACACCATGTCAGAACCCCGGATTGGCAGTAAGTAAACATCAATATGTCCAGTGTAACCCTGTATCTGGAGCTCCACCCCCTTCATCACTCCCTCGCACTGCAGTGTACGTCCATCCGCTACCCTGACGTGGAAAGCTGCGTTGCGATCTATGTCACACCCCGTCTTCTGGGCCACACCGGGTTGGATGAAGTTGTGAGTGCTCCCGCTGTTCATCAAGATCGTCACCGTCTCCCTGCCGATCCTCCCGGCTAGGTGTAAGGTCGGAGATGGGGTACCCCCCTCCAGAGCCTAGATGGATACTCCAAAGTCTTCAATAGTCAACTCTCCCTCCTCTTCAGTGCGAGGAACATTTTTCGCTTCCTCCTGCAGCATGAATACCTGGACCTTCTGGCATGCGTGCCCTCGGGTGTACTTCTCATCACAGTTGAAACATAACCCCTTCTCCTTCCTAGTCTGAAGTTCCTGCCACGTCAGTTTTGTCACTGTCAGTCGGCCCTCGGCCGGGGAAGCCCCCCGAGGAGGGTGTACAACCGTAGGAGCTCTCACCGCTGTACAGGTCCTCTGCCGGTTGAATCTCTCCTCCTGTATCCTTGCCAAACTGATGGCATGGCTCAGACTTTGTGGCATATAGGCGTGGACCTCATCCCGCAATTCATCCCGCAACCCTGATATGAAGCAACTGAGGAGGGTCTTTTCCTCCCAACTGACCCGATTGGCCAGCTTCTCAAACTCTGTACGGTACTCCATCACGGTGCCTTTCTGACGGAGTTTTTGTAACGTCGCCTCCACATCCTCGTACTCAAAGGGTCCAAAACGGGCCGAGAATCCCTCCACAAAATATGCCCATGGAGCATATCCATATTCCCGTATGAACCACTGTGTCCACTGGTATGCGTCGTCTTCCAGATGGAAGGCCGCGAGTTGTACCCACTGATCTGCGGGAATTTCTTGATAAGTAAAAAACAGTTCCGCCTTTTGCACCCATTCCAGAGCATCGCCCCCCTTGAACTTTGGAAAATTCATGCGCGTTCGCTTGGGTTGCATGTAAGGTCGGGGATTTGCCCCCCCCCCCCCCCCCCCCCCGTACCCTCCTTGCCCTTGGCCATACCCTCCTTGCCCTTGTTGTTCTGCGGGCTGATTTTGTCGACCCCACGCTTCCGGATAGGGAACTCCCCCATGACCGCCTCCCATTTGCTGTCCTCCGCCGTGAAAACCCTGCCACGGGGGTCGTTCATTCCACGGTTCTCCATTTCGAACCCCAATTGCTCCTCCAAACATTGGTGGTGCCGGCAATAGCCCCGCTCCTCCTCCGATCGGAGCACCCATGGTCCCGGGTGGCCGGAAAAGACCCACTGGCGCCTCCCGACCTCGCCACGGGCCGGCAAAGGCCCGTGCCTGCTCTGCTGGAAGCCCGCCAGGGCCGCATCCTGGCGCGGCAGCCGGTGTTGGCTGCTGCGTAGCCGGCCGCACCGGCGGCGGCTGCGATAGCCAGTCACCACCTGGCCGGCCATAGCTAGTCCCCTCTGACCCTGTGAAGCCTCCCCCTTGCCCATACGGTGCGTCTCCCGCGATTTGAGTAATCCCGACGCCGCTAGGGTCGATCCCGTCCACGCGCGTTCCCTGCGGCCTGGATCGGGTCCGAATCCGCACAGGTGGGGCACGCTCGTTCCTCCTGGGGCCCCGTTCATGGATGGTAGCGCCGCGTGAGACGCCTCCGCCTCCGAATCGCTGCTTGGCACAGTTTTTCCTTTTAACGATTGCACCAACAGTGTTTTCAACTCTTCCAGGCGCCCATCCAAGCGTTCCTCCAGATTTTTTTGGGACGTTTTCACTTGTTCTTCGATCGCTGCCACCGAATCTGCCAACCCTACATAGTTTTCTTCGATGGTGGCCAAGCGCGCATTCTCGGCTTCGGTGCGTGTCACCATGGTTGGGGGAAAGATCCACTGATACCAAATGTTATGAACTAGCTAGAGAAAGGGAAGAACTAGAGGAAACTAGAGAGGAACTAGAGATTAGGGTTAGGATTTGAGGGAGAAGAGAGTGAATACCTTGATAATAGATTTCATAATGAACCAAGGAGGAGGGGTTGGGTATTTATGCTCCCACCCAACCCCTAGGGCCAGCCGGCCCCCATAGGGGCTGAACCGGCGCAGTTCAGCCTCATTGCTCCTTATTTAATATTGGCGGGCTGAACCGGATGGTTCAGCCCGGTCTTCCTCCGCCTTCTCCTTTGGTCGACGTGCACAGTAATCTTCGGAGAATCTGGTAATGACGTCTGGCGTAACAGATCCTTTGTCGTCATTGCGCCCTATCTTTAATCATAGCCTCACTAATGCCTAAGTACATCATGTCTTTCCTTATAGTTTCATTTCAAGTCTTTTTTGGTCTACCCCTCCCCCGTTTAACATGCCTAGTGACTAAACTCTCACAACGCCTAACAGGTGCCTTTAATGGTCTCCTATGTACATGTCCGAACCATCTTAAACGAACTTCTCGCATTTTCTCTACAATTGGCGTCACTCCTATCTTATCCCTCTGATACATTCAATCCTAATTTTATCCAGTCTCGTGTGACCACACATCCACCTAATCATTCTCATCTCCGAAACTCCCATTTTTGCTCATGTACATCATTCACTGCCCAACACTCAGAACCGTAGAGCATTGTTGGCCTAATTGCAGTACGGTAAAATTTGCCTTAATACCTTGGTCACCCAATTTAATGACGGAGTCATCAAACCTTCATGCACTACTAAATTTAAGCTTTATAATATTGTCTTTGTCCTGCTCAACCTAAAACCCTTCTTTTCTAAAGTGTCTCGCCAAGAAGACATTCACATCGTATGGACAATCGGAGCACATCATCATTCGTCATGATTTTTTTGCATTTTCATGCTTTTTAGTTGCAGTTTGGGGCTAAGCTAAAATAAGTCGATCAAGCAATTTGCCCCACGCGCACCTCCGCCTTTTCGGTCCCTAGCCACCAACCACCATCAGACGTTTTTCCCTCCATCGGAAGACCCCCTTGCCGCCCCTTCCCCCCACCTCTTCCCTTCCCAGTCCATGTCGAACGGCCTACCATACAGCACCAATTGTCGCTTCTCCTTCCACTGACCACCCCTCTCTACCTCCCCACCTCCTCCACCTAGCATGCCCCTCACACCGGGAGTTCTCAGTCATCCACCCCTCCACCCGCCTCTCTTCACCCTTCAAACCCCTCCCCCCCACCCCTTCCCCATCAACCATCCTCTTCCCTCCCCACTCTCTATTGAGCCTCCCCTCAAGTAGTCACACCCCACCTCCCTCTCGATCCCTCTTCTGGACTACAGACCGCCTTCGATTCCCCCGTTCGCCCAAGTAATCATTGAGTCATAGTCGTGTTGCATTTCATTTATATATTGTATGCATGTAATCTATATTCACTTAGTGTTATTCAGTAATCACGTTTGTCTCTTTATTTCACTGGACATGTATTGCTTGATTGACCTTTATTTAATTTTGTCGCAGTCTCTATACTTTGGAACTTTCGCTGGTAACTCTAAATTGATTTGTTGCGCTCAATTGTTATTTAAGTGTAAGTTTAAAAGTTAATTAATTAATGACGGTGAAAGTTTGATATTATATAGTTGCGCCGCGCCAGCCTTAGGAAAGTGGGAGTTTAATCATCAGTTGTGTGTGTGTTTGCATCTCTCATATTATAGTAATCTTGCGTCAGACCCTATAAATTCATCATGTCAAAATCCTTCAACAATTTTTTACTCTCACTTGACAATTTGAGAAGTGATAAAAGAGGCAATTCCAACAAGAGGAACAGGGAGTTGGGCGTAGAGCAACAAGGAGATAAACTGTCATGGGATTTCGTGAGGCATGGAATCCTTAACAAATTACAGGAATTTACCGCACATAAAAAAGCAAGTAGAATTATAACTTACATCCTATACAATAGTCAGAAAAGAAATGAAGTTTGTCTGTCACTTGAGAATTTAAAAGGTTATGAAAAGGGGAAATAAAAAGGGAACGCAAATGATGATGCCATTATGAAAATAAAATTGCTAAAGCTAATGATAATAGAAAAAAGTTATCTTGTTAATTCAGTTTTACTCTTTGTTTGAAAAAGAAATTGATTTTAGAGTTTGAAGAAAAATATGTAAGAGGAAAAAGCTCTTTACTAATGTTTGAGAACTTCAAAAAGTTTCCCGACAATGACAGAGATCAAGACAATAAATTCCTAATCAACTCCGCTATACACTCAAGAACGGTAGCATTTTTAAATGTAAAAGAGAAAATATAAGTAGTTGTTTTAAAAAAAAAAAATTACCTTAATCTTACCTTCTGCATTTCTTCTTCGAGTTTGATGGAAGACTGTTTGGCATGATGACGTCCAAAATGTTGTTCATCAAAGAGCTTTTTTACCTCGAGTTTTGATTCAATGTTGGACTGATGCAACTTCTCCTCAGGTAAAGGAAGATGCAATCTCTCCATTTGCTTATTGTATAGCATCAAGCACCGCTCGAGGATGGCCTTATTGAAAACCTCAACGAGGGAACCAGTGGATGGAATTTCCCCTTTGTTTAATGCCTCGAGAATCTGGAGCCCACATAGGAATTTGGAAGCTTAGTAGGAAAATGTAAACTGACTATAACTTTAGTTTATAAATCTATTCTGCCCAAGCATCTAAGCTATCAAAATTCATATTTTGGTAATAGTACAAATTTGCAATAAGAATGAGAGAAAGTAAAAAAAATCACCTGCTCTAGGAAAGATGCAAATTCCTCACCATTGAGGGTTTTCCCTTGGACAATCTTTGGATGAATAATTGATGTAACAAGTTGTTTCAAACGCTCCCTTTTCTCAACATACAACTGGTCGAGCTCATTATCCTTCATATCACAAAGTTTAGTCCTTTGCAGATGAGGCTGCAATTTGAGTTCTCTACTATCAGCTATGAAGCACCAATACAGGTACGAGTACCGGATACGATACGTACCCAGTGCGGTCACACACACACACACATATATATATACATATATATAATGTACGTATATATGTATGCCATTTTTTTTTAAAGAGGGAGAATATAAAACATAGAAAATTTCATATTGTACAAGTAGAAACACTACCAATTTAAAACATTTAATCATCAAATACATAATAAATAAAGGGTCATATACCGGGACCTCCCCTCTAACTTTGCTAAATTACTGAGAGCACCCCTCTTATTTTTGAAATTACAAAAAACTCCCCTATAAGTTAGCATAATTACAAAAACTTCCCTTGAAGTTTTAATTTTTCATTACAAAAAACCTCATCCGTGATACAATTTCATTACAAAAAAACCCAGAATTTTTGTTCATGATGTTATAAAATTAAAAGTTCAGGGGAGGTTTTTGTAATTTCGAAAATAAGAGGGGTGCTCTCAGTAATTATGCTAACTTACAGGGGAGGTACGGGTAATTATTTCAATAAATAAATATATATGTATATATATATAATTGTGTGTGTGTACATGTATATAATGTACATATATATGTATGCAACCTTTTTTTTAAAAGAGAAAATATAAAACATAGAAAAATTCATAGTGAGACTATCAATGTAAAATAATAAAATGTACCTGAGGTAACCCAAAGGCTGTGCTATTACCCATGATGGATAAAGAGCTCCGAATCTGGTTGATCTATTGCAAGAGTCATTGCAGAAAGAGATGGATAAAGAGAGAGTGATAGAGAACCAATAAGAGGAACTATAAAAAAAATACCTGATCAATGTATCTGTCCCCTGCAGAGCAAAAAAAGAGAGGAATATATGACAATTTCATCAAATCTTGACAAGGTTTAGAAAAAGCACGACTTTAGGTAGCATGTTTAACGGACCATGGGCATTGGGGACTCGCTGGAGGGCTTCATGTACCATTTGTTGAACAGATTTCCCTTCTGTGAAGTCACCAAAATAAAGTATCATTATTAACATATTCAATTGTCTTGTCCAATCTATATAGGGTCATACTTATGAATTCTTTTTTGTCAATCCTTCGCATTACACACTACATGTGATGTTAGTGAACAAGAACTTATACATAGGAACAATTTCTAGGCATAATATATTCAGTTTATTATCTTTCCTTCATGTACATTTTGATTTTTTCCCAAACTTATAGGAGTTGCTCAACCCTTTTTCTTCCTATTCATGTAGATTAATTTTATCCCACAAACTCAAAAAAGCAATTTTTTTTTGCTATAAGAGCAACACATCGTAATTCGAAGCCAATTAACTATACCCTAATCCTCAATAGATAATTTGCATGCCTTGAGTTGAATTTGATCAAACGTAAATGATTGGTGCAATGTGTCCCTCGTGCAGAGCCCAATGGCAGCACACCACGGATAACGCATTAGGTCATCTAAGCCCAACAAGAGATTGTGACACGTGTCCTGCTCGAGATAGTCCTCGCATGGCAATGTAGTCCCAGCGTGACAATATAGCCATCGCAACTGCGGTCCTTCTCAAGGCACGCCTCAATGGAGAAACCTCAGGGTACAATCACTTCATTCAAGTTCCACTCGCAGTGGGCAGTCCTCGCTCATCTCATGCGATCCTCACAGAGCTTATTTATGTGACAAGTAGTTCTCGCTCGACTTGTATAGTCCTTGTTCAGCTTATTTAGGTAACGATTAACTCTCGCCGTTATAATGTAATCCTCGCCAACTATGTTTTCCTCCCCCACTCGAGGTTCGTTGTGCTTATCGCACAAGTTCCTTGCTCGGTCTTAGCACGCGGGGAGGCGGTCTTCATATAAAAAGTTATGACCCTTAACGGGTCTTTGCCGAGTGTCGGTAGCATCTTTGGTGTACTTTACATGTGGTCGTCACCTTCTTCAATGGGGTTGTCCTTACCCCCACCCCCACCCACCCCACGGAACTAAGAAGAAAAGGTTCACTAATTCTTACCAAGGGGGATACTATAGACAGGAGGTCGGGAGAAGGAACTTTAATCGGAGTCCAACAGTAAACAATGAACATTCTAAAACACATTTTTATTTTTTCCATAAATAATTACTCTTAGGATCCATTTGGCACGACGCTTTTTCTCCGGTGCATTAAGACAAATTTCAACCTCATAAAAGATATGTTTGGCACAACAACGAGCACAACCTCCACTGCGAGAAAACCTTATTTTAACTTAAATGCACACGCAGTTCAAGGGGCGAGGTTGAGTGTTCACGAGCGACCATTGTGTTCATGATCGCAACAATCGGGGCAAAAGGAACCTTCATTGCAAAAGGTTCGAAAGCCCTAAAGTATTAATAAGTTATGAAGCTGCTAATTGACCAGATAAGACTTCTATGATAGTTACAGAGAGTTGAGCTTGAGCAAGTCAACTAATTTGAAATTTTTGAATGATGAGGGAGGAGGTTGCATTGTCTAAAATTGCATTTTTTCGATCTTCTTAATCTCTTTTGAAAAAAACAACAGCCATGGTGTTTTTTAGAATGCTTCTTTTGTAGTGTTTGTCACATGTCGATCTTGCAAGCTAAATCGGCATGCATTTGTTGCCGTGTCGATTGACATGACATACACATGGAATATCACATATTAGTACGTAATGCATAATAGTATCTCATATTCTTAAGTTGTGGTCATGCACAACAAAACAATATGTAGAATCTTGACAATAAAGGTTGCATACCACAGTTTTGTGAAAGCATATAATTGGGAGGAATAAACTAGATATCCGGCAAGATCATTACAAGCAGCAGTATAGGTGAAATATTTCTCCATTAAAAGTGATGTGCACACGGTCCCAAATCGAGACTCATGACTGCACCCTTAGTCTGGATAGAATAAAACATGCCCATGAATTAGGTTTTTTTTTAAATTAAGTTGATATTATCGAATTGGATAATCATGTTTAATCATTATTACAAAATGACTTAAAATGTTTTCCTTTGATTCCCTTCATCTCCCCTCTAGCCAGTAACCCACTCAAGTGAATTATCTATTCACAATCTCTCTTTGCCATTCCTCATCTCTCCTCGGGACACAATTTCTGTTACGACGATGCATCCGCACGAGTCTGGGAAGCGCTTATGGAAGCCGCCATGATATCCTTCGTGTAATATTAATTAAATATTATTTTATGTTTAGTGTCATGTGAGCCCCCCTCCCCTAATATAAGGAGGAGGTATGGGGAGTGTTTCTTTATCTTTGGATGTATTAGGGTTTTGGCTCTCATTTGAGAGAGGGGTCTTAGGAGGAACCAGCCTCCTAGATCTTGGCCGGAGTTCGCTCCGGATTGTATCAGTTTTCCCGTTTAATGCAAGCATGTCTCGTCCTTTGTTCGATGACCTATCAATGGTCCGACCTGCCGCCCCCGTCCGTTCCTTCGAAGCCGTCGGGGATCATGCCACGATGGCCAGCAGCCTCAACTCCAGCGACCGCCATCTCGCCTCCATCCAACGTCGTGCCGACAAGCCACCCACAGCAGCAGCACACACCAACAGCGGTCGGACAAAAACGGCCGTTTACAGCCAACAGCAGTTTCCCACTCCGGCAGCAACAGTTTTCGGCAAGCCGCAACCGTCTCCAGCAGCAGCAGAGGTCGATCTCCGGCGAGTCGGACGTCTCCAGCGCCGTCTCCAACAGCAGAGGCCGTCTCCAGCTGCAGCCGCTCCTCCAGCGCCGATTCCGGCTGTAGAAGCTGAAGCCCGATCCAACCCGCAGTGCGTCGGCCGCCCGATCCAACCCGCAACGAGTCGACCTTCGTGCGTCGTCGGCTGCCCGATCCAACCCGCAGTGAGTCCAGCAGCCCTAGCAACAGCCGCACCTCCAGCGTCGTCGCATTTCCCTCCTGCGTCCGCCGACACCCGTCAAATCCAGCCACGCCCTCTCCTTCCCGCGATCGCAGACCACGCGGGCGCCGCCTCACCCCGTCGAGGCCTACGCCTGGCACGCCTCCTTTTTCCCTATCGAGCCCCCCGGCTTACTGTGTCAGCCTTTATGGACCTGTGGTGCAGCCCACTCAAGTCTCCCCTTCCCCATACCGCCAGCTACACCCCTCCACTAAAGGACGAAATCTTCTTTCTTTTTTCCCCTTGCACCATCATATGAACTCCTCTCCTTCTCTAGTGAGACCCAAGCTAGCTGCCTACATGTCCCCATCATTGACTCTCACCTTCTTCTAACCGCACCTCACCTCACCCCCTCTTTCGATGACACAAGCAGTCTGTCGTCGTTCCTTTCGATTATAACCGTTGCCGACATTTTGAAGGACCCCGACAATTTTGTCTTGACCTTGGGGACAAGGTCAATTTTCAAGAGCGCCCTATTGTTACGACGATGCATCCGCACGAGTCTGGGAAGCGCTTATGGAAGCCGCCATGATATCTTTCTTGTAATATTAATTAAATATTATTTTATGTTTAGTGTCATGTGAGCCCCCCCCCCCCCCCCCTCCCTATATAAGGAGGAGGTATGGGGAGTGTTTCTTTATCTTTGGATGTATTAGGGTTTTGGCTCTCATTTGAGAGAGGGGTTTAGGAGGAACCAGCCTCCTAGATCTTGGCTGGAATTCGCTCCGGATTGTATCCGTTTTCCCGTTTAATGCAAGCATGTCTCGTCCTTTGTTCGATGACCTATCAATTTCTGAGGTTAATCACTATCTTTCTCTCACTAAGATACAAAGAAGATTATATCTTCCTTTAAATTCTCTGTCAAGCCACTCCCAAGGATAAAAAAGAAATAGGAGTTATACATCAACAAAAATTTCATTAAGTTGTAACTTTTCATTATAGATGGTCACTTATTTTACGAAGAAAAAAGAACAACTTACGCAAAAAATCACGTTGGATAAGCCACAGGAGTTTCGCGGGCTCAAATGCAACATCTTGCCCCTGCAGAAATAACAGATGGTATTAAATATTGGAAACAAAAACATGCAATATAATATTAGGTATAAATTCACTGCAAGTTACCTTTACTCTGTCCACCAATCATCCGGCCAGGTAAGGACAAGAGGACAGTTATAATCAAGTTATAGAACACATTGAAAAGTAGCAACTAGTATAAATCTAACCTCCCATAGAATTCTTCAGCGATTTCAACAGCAAATGACAACCGGGATATATCAGCCTCACGAATCTGTAAAAGACATGCCCAACATAAATCAACCCGCATAAGACAAAAGTTAGATTAATCTTCGTATTAAATTTTGGAATAGGTTATCGAGGCACAGTAAAGCCAATAAAATTTGCCTCGATATAGAGCACCAACCGTCTCAGGCAAATTATATATAAGTACAGAACTCATGACAGTTGCAAGAGCGAAGATCCTGTCACAAAAACAAGATAGATTTAGAATATGTACAGGTTCTATAATGGTTATAGGGCATTCTGTTTATAAGTTTCTACCTGTCATCATATACATTTGACTTGCCAATACTCTCAAATCCTTCAGTATCAAGGTAAAGGACAGTAACGTTTACACCATCAACAACCACATCCACTGGATCACCCCAAACCCAAATACCTACAATGAAACGCTCAAGACTTGTTCACGGATACTCTAGCTTCCAACCAAAGAACACTATGGGATTGAAGAAATCAAATTTCTAACATTAGAAAGTTTGTCTTTGAATCCATTTACCTTTTGTTTTTGTGTCTCGCATATGACCAACACCAAAACCTTAAAAGAAACCCCACACAGATAACAGTAGATAGTAAATATACTATAATAGCATAGATATAACAAGTGGATATAGAAACTGTGAGCATAAAATAAAACCTTTATCACAGGGAAGTGATAGAAGTTGATTAAGAAGAAATGACTTTCCAGAGCGGTATGGACCAATGACCTGAAACAGCAAGCAACATGAGAATGTATGAAAAAGAAGGCAGAATTGCTGATTTTATCTAAATAAGCATGTAAGAGATGAGAGCTTAGGCTCCGTTTTGGCTGGGTGGAAATTCCGCGGTGCGGACGCCAGATCAGTCGACCACGGCTCCGCAGCCATTTGGTTGTGCCGCAGTTGGCCATTCTACCGTCCATGCGTGAACAAAAACCTTGAAAATCCCGTGGTTTTCAGCCGTGCATGTGATCCGGTTTACGCGGAACAGCGCAGCTGGACTCCGACCCGACAAACGCACCCTTAAATGCAAACAGAGTTTATTTTATTGTTACATGCCATGATTTTCTAAATAGTGTAGATAAAGCGCGACATTTGCTCGGTGCACCATCTAAATACAGCGATATCAGGTCTACTAAAATCGCAAAAGGGGTTCCACGCTCTCTCACAATGATTTCTTTGAGCGGCAACCGGGGCATTCACATGGATCACTGATGGGGATCAGCCGCAGGATCGACATTGGGCTTCGGGCCACTACACGGCGGAGCCTGCATTTGTGTACTCGCGATAGGACGCGTTGATGAATCGTCGATCCGAAACTATGAGCGCGTCAGGAGCGCCGTTTCTATATTTTTATATATCTTGTTTTTTTTACATTATTTAGTATGATTTGGACATCGGGCGTAGTGGTCAATCATATTCGTTCACGCCATGTGTCCTAGCCCCCTTTCGCTATAAATAAAGGTGAGGGCTGCCAATTTGAGGCAGTTAGCCTTGTGAGAGATTTCAAAGTCGGCAATCATATCGCGGTGCGACGCCGCGAGACCCCCGGGTGCAACGTCCATGTTCATTTTAGTTTTTCCATTTAATTTTCTCGTAGCCCTTTCCCCACTTTTCCCCCACGAACCCCTCTTGCCACGTATAACTGCTCGGTTACTACTACCCTATCATGATTGAAAGCGATAAGTCCTCATTCTGATTGAAGCCCCCCCCCCCACCTTCTCGATCCCGCTCCAGGACACTACCTCTCTCTCAATCCAGTAATCCCACAACCCTCCCTCTCGATCCCACAGCGGGCCACCTTCTTCCAGTTTCCCGCACAAATCTGCGCCAATCTCACGATATCGGCCATGCTAGCAGAGACCGTCGACCCCCCGCCCTGTCCTCCCCCTTCCCTAACCGCAAACACCAAAACCGACCACCCCCAGCCCTGTTTTTTGCAGTCGAACCCCTGCTACTTCAACAGCCGCCCAACTTCAACTAAACTGACTACCCCTTCCCTATTCCCACCCGCAGGTTGGGATCTCTCCAGCCCAAGCACAAGCCCGTCGACTCCAATTGATGCTCTGTATCCTCTACAGCTACTCATCTACATTCTCCACTATTGGATTCCTTTGCATATGAATATTTTTGTACTGTGTTTTTCTATTATATTGAATGTTTGGTTGATTATCATATCATGTTTGGGATGTTGACTTGTTAGTGTAATTGTTTCCCTTTCTTAGTTTTCCTATAAAATTTCTCATTTGTGCAAGTATAATTTTAAGCCCTTCGCGTGAAGGAAGACATGTTTGCATGTTTACTTGAAATTGTCGTGAACATTGTGTTGTATTGCGAAGCCTACTCAATCTTACTGTTAGATTTAATTATGTATCCATCAAATCATACACGCATCATATAGTTTAAGTTTGTTTGAGTCTATTCTGCACCACTTACAGAGACGTGCATTACCTTGTGTCAATCACTCTCCCACATGCTAGGATTTTCTCATTCACTATCGGCTGTTATGAACGAAGTTCTAAAAGAGGGCGAAAGAGGGGGAGAGCTAATGACGGCTAGAGAAGAATTAGGGTTAGGAGGAAGAAGAGAGAATACCTTGATCATAGATTGCATAAGAACCAAAAGAGGGGGTCCGGGTATATTTATACCGGACCCGGGACCGGCCAGCAAAAGGGGCCGGCCGGCCCCCATGGGGCTGAACCGCCGGTTCAGCCCCCCTTGGGCCGATTTCAGTAAGAGGGGGCTGAACCGCTTGGTTCAGCACCGTTGTCTCCTTCGCCGTGCCTTTGCCTTCGCTTGTACTGATGCCCAAATAGACGGGCCTCGTCCGGGGGCGTAACATTTCCCTCCCCATCAAGAATCAGCTTGTCCCCAAGCTGGTAATCGGGGTAAAGCTCCCGAAACTCCAGCAGGTCCACCCAAGTATTGTGCTCGGGAGAAAGATCCTTCCATTTGACCAGCAGCTCTGGACAGTACGCCGTGCCTCGGCGCTTCCACTTGACCAATAAAATATCCTCAGGAATTGGGCGCAGCTCGCCCCCAGTAGTAGCTTCAGGCAACACCGAGCTCGCCTGAACAGCATCGCCAATCTTCCGTTTCAGCAAGGAGACATGGAAGGTGGGGTGAATCTTCGACCCCTCAGGTAAAGACAAAGTGTAAGCAACGGGTCCGACCCGCCGAATGATCCGGAAGGGACCATAGTAACGGGGTGCCAACTTCTGGTTCGTCCGCTGGGCGACGGACAGCTGCCTATAGGGACGAAGTTTGAGAAAAACCTCATCCCCCACCTGAAACTCCCGCTCCGTCCGATGCCTATCTGCCTGAGTCTTCATCCGATCTTGAGCTGCCCGCAGATTCTCCCGCAAGGTGGCGAGCGTGCGGTCACGATCGCGGAGTGCGCGGTCAACGGCGGCCACCGCGGTGCTGCCCGGCTCATAACTGCTCAGAGAGGGCGGTGGTCGGCCGTACACCACCTCAAATGGGGTTAGCTTGCTCGCCGAGTGATAGGACGTGTTGAAGCAGTACTCAGCCCAATGTAGCCAACTCGTCCAGGTACGGGGCTCCTCCAGAACGAAGCAGCGGAGATATGTCTCCACGCTCCGATTAACGACCTCCGTTTGGCCGTCCGTCTGCGGGTGGTGAGCTGTGCTGAAGCGCAAAGAAGTCCCCTGCAACCGGAAAAGCTCCCGCCAAAAATTGCCAACAAAAGTAGGGTCCCGATCCGAGATAATCGCCCGAGGAATGCCATGTAAGCGTACAATCTCGCGAGCAAACAAAGTGGCCACGGACTCTCCCGTGTACGGATGGCTCAGCGCAATGAAGTGACAGTACTTGGACAACTTGTCCACAACCACCAGAATAACCGATTTACCCTTCGAGCGAGGTAGCCCGTCAATAAAATCCATGGAGACCGTATCCCAGACCTGGTGTGGAATCTCGAGGGGGGTAAGGAGCCCGGCAGGAGAAGTGGTCTCATACTTTTGTCGCTGACAAACATCACATTGGCGAACAAACGCCTGTATATCCTTCTGCATGCCCTTCCAAAATACATTAGCCCTGGCCCGCTGCAGAGTGCGGAGAACCCCAGCGTGGCCCCCCGTCGGCGTCGCATGGAACTCGTGCATCATCACCGTCCGCCAAGCGGACTGAGAAGGTATGACCACCCGTCCGTGGTAGTAGAGACGATCCTGGTGCAAATGATAGTCGGGGGTGGTCGTCCGGTCGGACCGCAATTCCTCCAGAATAACTCGTAACTCAGGATCCCGCAGCACCTCCTCCTGAATCTCATCCAAAGACTCGAGCCGCGGTACAGATATGTTGGTCAATGCTCCCTCAGGCAACCTGGACAGAGCATCTGCAACCAGATTGTCTTTCCCTTGCCGATAAACAATCTCGTAGTCGTACCCCAAAAGTTTGGTCACACATTTCTGTTGAAGAGGGGAAGAGACCCGCTGTTCCAAGAAGTGCTTCAAGCTCTGGTGGTCCGTCTTGATTTTAAAGTGACGGTCCAGCAGGTATGGCCGGCACATTGCCACTGCATGAATAATGGCCAGCATCTCCTTCTCATAAGCCGATAGGCCCAATGTCCTGGGAGCCAAAGCTTTGCTGTAAAAAGCAATCGGCCGCCCCTCCTGCATCAAGATGGCTCCCAGCCCTACTCCGGAGGCGTCCGTCTCCACGACGAACTCCTTGGTGAAATCCGGAAGTGCAAGGACCGGGGTAGTCGTCACCGCCTGTTTGAGCGCCTGAAAAGCCGCCTCAGCCTCCTCATGCCAAGAAAAGGCATCCTTCTGCAAGAGCTGTGTCAGTGGCCGAGCGATTTTCCCATAGTCACGAACGAAGCGCCTGTAGTAGCCTGTGAGGCCCAGGAAGCCCCGTAAGGCCCGAATGGTCTGAGGCTGCGGCCACGAGACCATACTAGCAATCTTCTTCGGGTCCGCCTTAACCCCTTCCACGGAGACCAGATGACCTAAATACTCAACTTCGTCCTGTCCAAAAGAGCACTTCGACCGTTTAGCAAATAACTGGTGTTTACGTAGGATGGAGAATACCTGAGCAACATGGTCCACATGCTCCTCCCAAGTCCGACTGTAGATCAGAATGTCATCGAAGAAAATCAGCACGAATCGGCGAAGAAGCTCTCGGAAGATCTCATTCATATTGGCCTGGAAGGTCGATGGACCGCCGGTCAACCCGTTGGCCATCACTAGGAACTCGTAGTGACCATCATGAGTCCTGAAAGCCCTCTTGTGGATGTCTTCCTCCTTCATCAGGATCTGGTAGTAGCCGGACCGCAAGTCCAGCTTAGTAAACCGGGTCGCACCATGTAACTCATCCAACAGTTCCTCTATCAGTGGAATCGGAAACTTATCCTTCAGCGTAATACTGTTGAGGGCCCGGTAGTCGACACAGAACCTCCGTGAACCATCCTTCTTCTTGACTAGGATGATGGGTGCCGAGAAGGAACTCATGTTGGGTCGGATGATGCCAGCATCGAGCATCTCCCGCACACTGCGCTCGATCTCTGCCTTCTGCATATGTGGATATCTGTACGGTCGTACATTTGTCGGCTCTGCTCCAGTCTTGAGCATAATCTGATGATCACGGAACCATGATGGCGGAAGTGTACTCGGCTCCTGGAAGATGTCGGCATACTCTTCAACCAACGGCTGCAACTGGAGAGGTACCTCGCCTTCCCCTGCCTCGTCTGACCTCACCCCAAGAAGAACGGCCATCAAACTCGCTGTCTCTCCAAGCTGTTGTAGGCTGCGAAAGCCAATTTCCTTCACGGGTGATGACGTGATACCCTTCAAGCAAAACTGTCGCCCACCTTGCAGAAACTCCATCGTCATCTGATCCCAATCAAAAGTAACCCTCCGCAGTTGTCGTAGCCACTGAACCCCAAGAACCATGTCTGACCCCCGAATGGGTAAGAGGTAGATATCTGTGCGGCCCACGTAGCCGTGCATCCGCAACTCCACTCCCCGCAGAACGCCCTGGCACTGTAATTTACTGGCATCCGCTACCATGACCTGGAAGGCAGCCCCAGTATCCACTACGTGCCCCACCCTCTGAGCAACCTCCGGATGAATGAAATTGTTAGTGCTCCCGCTGTCCACCAGGATGGTCACCCGTTCCCGTCGGACCCTCCCCCCGAGCCGCATAGTGAGCGGTGGGGGACTACACCCCTCCATGGCATGCAGCGAGACACCAAGCTCCGTCAGATCCAAGTCCCCTTCTAGATGCGGCTCCTCCGAACTCAACTCGTCCTCCTCCTCCTGGTGTAGCATAAACACCTGGACCTTCTGACATTTGTGACCCAGCGTAAATTTCTCATCGCAGTTGAAACAAAGTCCCTTCTCCTTCCGCGCCTGCAGCTCGCCCCATGAAAGTCGTGTCACCGTCGGTTTCTCGGCCCCCACCGACTCCCTCCGGGCTGGTGCCGGCGTGGTAGCAGGCCTCGCGGAGTTGCGGGTCCGCTGCCTGTTGAACCGCTCCTCGTGAATGCGAGCCAAGCTAATAGCGTGGTTCAGACTCCGTGGCATGTAAGCATGAATCTCATCCCGCAAATGTTCCTTCAAGCCCGACACAAAGCAGCTCTGAAGTGTCTTCTCCTCCCAGTGTACTTGGTTTGCCAGTTTATCAAACTCTGTCCGGTATTCCGTTACCGTCCCCTTCTGTCGCAGCTTCTGCAGAGTCGCCTCGACATTCTCGTACTCCAAAGGCCCGAACCGAGCCGTAAATCCCTCCACAAAGTCCGTCCATGGCACATACTCTCTGTCTCTGAGGAACCACTGAGTCCACTGGAATGCGTCACCCTCCAGATGGAAGGACGCTAACTGCACCCACTGCGCCGCCGGAATATCCTGATAATTAGAACAACTCGGCCTTGTGAATCCACTCCAACGCGTCCCCTCCGTGAAAACTTGGAAAATTCATACGCGTTATTTCGGAGGGAGATACGCCCTTGGTGCGCCTTGTCCCCGCCAGCCTTGGTCGTAACCCGCACCCGGTGTACTTGGTGTTGTCCGACCCACGGTGCTCCCGGTCCCACATGGCCGCCGTGTCCAACCGGCCTAGGGTTCGGTAGGAGTCCCCCCATGCCTCCCGGAGGAATCCCCGTCGCAGCCGCCCGGCCTAAAGTCGGCATGTTGCCGCCTCCAGCCTCATCGAACCCTCCAGGTGGCCCGCCGACCTCGCCGTGGCCCATACGGCCTTGTCCGACCCCTCCGTAGCCGGATCGGCTCCATCCGAATTCGCTCGGGCCGCAAAATCCCCCGCCGAAGTCGCGGGTTGTTCCGACACCTCCGCCGACTGTTGCAGCCCCGATACCGCCTGTTCGGCTTCCGCCGGCCTCGCCCGAGCCCTGCCCGATACCAGGCGGCTATACCGACCCCGTCCAGGGGTTACGCGCAACTCCCGCTCCTCCTTGAAAGCCCGGCGGTATTTCTGGGTGAGATCCGGAGTTATCGGATCCCGGATGCACGGATCCACCGTTCTCGTCCGCCGCCGGCCCTTTTCCACTCAGATTTTGCGCCAAGAGTGCTTTGATTTCGTTCATGCGAGCGTCCATGCGTTCTTCCATCGATGTCTTCATGTGTTCCATTGAATCGGGCAACCCCGCAAAATTTTCCTCTAGGGTTTCCAACCGCGAGATTTCCTCTTGCGTGCGAGTGGTAACCATGGCCGAGGAGATGCTTTGATACCAAATTTTATGAACGAAGTTCTAAAAGAGGGAGAAAGAGGGGGAGAGCTAATGACGGCTAGAGAAGAATTAGGGTTAGGAGGAAGAAGAGAGAATACCTTGATCATAGATTGCATAAGAACCAAAAGAGGGGGTCCGGGTATATTTATACCGGACCCGGGACCGGCCAGCAAAAGGGGCCGGCCGGCCCCCATGGGGCTGAACCGAAACCGGTTCAGCCCCCCTTGGGCCGATTTCAGTAAGAGGGGGCTGAACCGCTTGGTTCAGCCCCGTTGTCGCCTTCGCCGTGCCTTTGCCTTCGCTTGTACTGATGCCCAAATAGACGGGCCTCGTCCGGGGGCGTAACATCGGCCTAGGATCTTGTTACAGGAAACCATTTGCGGCATCCACCAAGGATCTCCTTCCTGCTTCTCATCGACTTGTCGTTCAGTAGTCATCACACTCGTACTAGGATTATCTCCTTTGTCGTCGGTCAAGGATCTCGTTCCAGTAAACCCTACCCGGGATCCATTGAGGATCTCCTCCCTTATTCTCCGTCCCACTTCTCGTTGGCTCATCGCTAGCAAGACATCGTCCTCGATATGCCGAGAGAAGGTATGCTTCTCCATTATGGCTCTCATCTCGGTCCAAGAGCTTGACCAATGATTCTTTTCCAGTAAAACATTATATTCAAAGTTTATAAGAAATTTTATAAGAGCATCAATCACTCAAGTGATGTTAGAATCAATGATAAGTCATAAAAATATTTCTTTTTTCTTAGATTTTTTTGGTTGATCCCTGATCTAGTGGATATTGACAAACTTTTCATTTAGAACATTTTCATAAATTTCTCATCATCCAAACAACATGATTTGTTTTGTTATGTAGTTAAAAAAATGCAAAGCAATTTTAGTTATGGTTGCTTGAGAGTATGTCTAGATTTGGGGGACAACTCTGGTCCCAAGTGAATATTGTTTTCAATATGTTTGTCTTTGTGGGTTTGTTGAATGGGTGTGTTTCAAGATATATGGGTAAACCTAAAGAAGGATGAATCTCTGTCACCTGGGTATCATCTCATGTGATGATTTATTGTGATTTGTGCATAACAGAAATCAAATAAGGTAATAAACTTACAACTCATTTCAGTAAGGATGGGTGAAAATTTTTTATAGTTAATTTTAATGAGCGGACTGGGCTACTATACGATCACGCTCAGCTGAAAAATTAATGAAATCAGCTAAAACGGGAGTGGAAGTTGTGGATGAAACTGAAAAAGGGGGAGACAGGTTTGGGTTGGGACTCAATCAAAAGAACAATTGACGCTTCTGATGAGTGGTGGCAAGAGAGAGAGCAAAGGTTATATTCCATCAAATATTTAGAATAACATGTTCTTTGCCTAAGGGTGAACTAATTTTTTTCTTATTGTATATGATTCCCACAACCAAAAATAGTTCTTCCATGCAGGCAGGCACATCTCCCGAGTTAGAGGAGAAACCTGACAAGATGTTCAGTCCAGTTGTCGCATCATGAGAAAGTGTTTAGATTCCTGCAACTAAGACTATGCCACATTTTTTTCTCAACAGGAAGTTTTCTGAAGATGATGGCAATATCGTAGAGAACATTTTTACACCAATGTATACAAGGGATGACATTGGTTCGCGTGGGCCTAAAGAGAGAGCACCAACTTCGCAAGGTCCTACGCGATCATGTAAGGGTAAGAATAAATATGGAGGCACAAAGCATGTGTTATTATCATGTGTGGATGAGCTAGTTGATTCATCACGTTATTGGCAGTAGCATCTCAGCACCTATCATTTGATGCAGGGCGGGTTGCGAATGTCGATGCTCTAAAATACAACTCTAAGTGGAATGTTGTACGACTATAAAAAAATTTAATGTAAATGCAAATGCAATTGAGACAGCCTGATTAAAATAAAATCGATTAATTGAATGAAATAAAATATATTCAGCAGCACATTTGATTACAGAAAATGAACTAAGAGACGCACGTTAATTCACAAGTAATTGAGGCGCAAATATTCAAGTGTGCGACGAATAAGTCTCGTAAGCCAGACAATCTCACAGAAGAAAAGCATATTATATCACATCCAGCAAATATAGTACAAGCATACAAAATAGAGAAACAAAAACACCAAACTAGGACGGCGCGTGTAGGTGGCAATGAAATGTGGTACTGCGAATATCCGAGGGTTGTTGGCCCCTCCTAGGGGCGGGTAATACTAAGTAGAAGCCAAGGGGGGCTCGGGTGGGGTGGATGGCGGTGATAGGAATAAGGATTGGAAGGAAGAAAGTGGTGGGTAGTCGAAGAGGGTGAAGAAGTGGCTCGGTGATGGGAAAAAGGGACTACAACAGGTGTAATCAGCGGCGGAAGGGAGAAAGTCAGGGTTGGAAGTATCAGTAGTGGCGGAATGGTGGTCCTGCGACTGGAGCATGGGTGTCGGGTGACTGGGAGGGCTTGGCCGGCATCGGGTATGGGGGAAGTGGGTTGGTTGTCTCCGGATTGAGATGGACAATGGCGCACTAGCGTCAGGCTGGGGACGAGGGAGGGGAACTGGAGATGGGAGGCGGCGGTGGGTCGCAGCTGGGAGTGAAACGTGCGGGTTGGGGAAGAGAAGAAAGGGAGTGGCGGATTATGAAAGTGATGGGAGTCGGCTGCAGAGGAGAATGCGGGTGTGGGCTTGCGGGAGTAGGCAGAAAATAGTAGATCGGCGGGAAGAGAGAGCTAAAGGACGACGAACCCTAAGAGTCGCACCAAGGTAGGACCTCTCGGAGTCGCACCGTGTGGAGGGAACCGGCGGTTCTGAAACTAAAGCAAAACCTCGATGACCAAAACCACTTCCTACATGCGCGTATAAAAAGAACATAACTGATAGTGCACCCAGATCGGACGGCTCATAATGTCTGAACCGATCAGGTGTCAAATACAACTCAAAAATAAAAATAAAAATAAATATATATAATTGACTCGGAACGACCATCTGGGCGTATCCGTGGACTTTGAACGTCTGAACGAGTAACGGATCACCGCCTCCTGCGGGAATAAACATATGTGGGCCGACAATCTCCATTAACATTCCTCCTAGTGTGTGCCTACTGGAAGAAGCGATTGAAGAGCATGAAAGCCATCCAAAGATATGTGATGATCCGAAGTTGTATGATTTTGGTACTATATTTCTTTTGACAATTGTTAGCAGAGCCAAGTTCTCGAAACTCCTAAGTCATAAAAGCCTCGTCTAGTCGAGGAATCACTACAATAGTAGCATCCAATGATGTCTTTATTTTTGCTTTATTTTTTCGTGCTTGGCCTTAGAATTTGTTATTGATAAAAGAGAGGAAAGAGAAGAGCAGTTTAAAAAACCATTTTCTTCTATTTTCCATGTGTTTAAATATACAACTATGCCCCAGTATATAGGGAGAGAAACTACACACCAACTCTCATTACACAATGTGGGGCTAATAAAGAAGAAGACAAAATGGGCCTTAACATGGGCCAAATACAATGAACAAGAATAAGAATTATTTTGTGGGCTTTGATTCTTTATTCTTCAACACTCACCCGCAAGCTGGAGCGTACAAGCCGTAGGCACCAAGCTTGGAAAGGAATTTGCAATATAGGGGACGATGTAAGGCATTTGTCACAATGTCTGATACTTGTTTTGTAGCTAGCACATGTCGTAGAATCAACTTCCGAGTTTGAACCTTCTCTCGAACAAAATGATAATCAACTTTGATGTGTTTCGTACGCTCATGAAATACAGGGTTCTCGGCGATGTGGATAGCGACTTGATTATAGAAAAACAGGACAGTTGGTGATGTGAACTAATTTTTTTTAAGAAAAAATATAATCGGAAAATTACGGTGTCGGTTATGAATTTAGTTTTGCAAAATGATCCCGAGAGGGAGGGTTTTGAGTTAGTTAAAATATTTATCCGGTTCGACGTGCTTATACGAGTGGCGGGGAATTCTAACGCGAGTTTGTTCACGCCGCAAGCGAATATCGGCTACTAACTGCAAGAATCGCAATGGATAAAACCCACGATAGCGGATAGTGAGAGAGCATGAGCGGCAATTTTGTAGATCACTTAAAATGTAATTGCATAAATTTTATCCTAACAGTTGGGGAGCAGAATTCAATACCTTTGCTTTTCTTTCCTCTGTTTCAGGCCGGAGCGGTACTGTTGACCGGGGCGGACTGGGCTGGTGGCTGGACTGGGTTTGATGGTGGCAGGGGATCGTGGGACTGGTTGGGGAGGTGTTGTGGAAGGGCTGACTCGGACTGGGAACAAATTACGTGGAGGGTCTTGGCTCGGGAACAGATACAAGGAGGTGGACGACAGGTTTTGCGCAGGCTCACGGGAGCGAGCTCACTGGTGGTGGACGACAGGGAGGAACGGTGGTTTTCTGGTGGCCGGGAGGAGAGGAGCTGGTTAGGTGGTCGAGAGAGACCGACGCAGGTGGCGGCGACAGTTCAAACAGCAACAGCGACGTTCTCTGGGTTGTCGGGGGGTCAGCGGCGGCGCCCCCTGAATTGACGAGAAATGTCGGCGGCGTCCCACGCCGGACGTGGGCAGCGGCGGCGTTCCGGACTGTTGAAAGAACGACGGTAGCAGCAAGCGATGGTCCCTGGAATGACGTGAAACGAAAATTGCTTCCGTTTTACGCCTTTTTCCAGTCTACATCAAAAAGGGAAATCAAATTGTTTTTAAAGGCAATTGGAGGGTAACTGTAGCCGGCTGGATTTGAAGAGCAGTAAAAACAGTCGGTGCAGTTAAATGGGGGGTTGGAAAATCAAGAAATTTTATGAGAGAAACTCCAAAGAAATAAATGGGTTGCATAAATTGGAGGTTAACGGAAATGAATACTCTCCCCAACCAATTAATTTCAAAATAGTCATATTCTGAAATTAATTGTGCAATTTTAATATTGATGCAATTTCATATTGAATCGAATTGAACCAATTACCTTCATACTCTCTCACTCACCGTTAACGGACCAATTTATTTAAGGTCCTATTGGTTGGTCAGACCAAGAGGCCACTAACAAAAACATTAAAGTGACGATCATACAAAATATGACGAACATTCAACAATTTCCTCGACGAACAAACAAACAAAAATGCGACGGACAAAACACATGAGCAAACAAACAAATAAACGAGAAAACACATGAACAAACAAACAAATAAACGAGGGAATTAAAGGGATGCGCCCTTGGACACATCAGTTGGAGATGGAAGTTTGACGGCCAAATCATAAAGAAGACTCTCAAGCCAAGTTCAGAAACAGCAGAAGCCATTGAGCGATACTCAGCCTCGGTAGAAGAGCGTGCAACAACAGTTTGCTTTTTGCTTCGCCAAGTGACCAGATGTCCACCAAAATATGTGCATAATCCACTTGTAGAGCGACGATCATCGAGGGAGCCGGCATAATCAGCATCGGAGTAGGCAATGAGAGAAAGAGAAGATGAAGGCTTATACACAAGCCCTTGTCCAGGTGCATTCTTCAAATATCTTAGGATACGTTTCATGGCCTGGAGATGAGAGTTCTGAGGTGCATGCATAAACCTGCTGACAACAACGACATCAAAGGATATATCCGTCCTGGTGAAAGTGAGATAAATGAGTTTACCAACCAACCGACGGTAATACTCTGGATTCTAAAGAAGTAAATCGTTGTCGGATGCATGAGCGCATAACTTGTGGTTAGCATCCATAGGTGTATCAGCGGGCTTACATCCCGAATAGCCTGCATCGCGAAGAAGATCAAGGCAGTATTTCTGTTGAGATAAGACAAGGTCATCAGGACGTCGAGTAACCTCGATCCCCAAGAAGTACTGGAGAAGACCCAAATCATTAGTCTAAAATTATGAGGTCAAATGCTTTTTGACGAAATTGATGCCAAAAATGTCATCCCCTGTTAGAAGTATGTCATCAACATAGACAAGAAGAACCACTGTGCCCGTTGGACAGCGACGAATAAATAAGGAGAAGTCAGCAGAGCTCTGAGTAAGACCAATATCACGAAAAACTCAACTGAACTTATCAAACCATGACCGTGGGGACTGTTTGAGACCATAAAGAGATTTCTGGAGATGACACACCAAAGACTCCCCCGTCGTTGCATAACAAGGAGGTTGTTGCATGTACACCATTTCCATAAGATCACCATTAAGAAAGGCATTTTTAATGTCGAGTTGGTGTAAGGTCTAATGTTGATGGACTGCTAGAGAGATAACAACACGTACAGTATTGAGCTTGGCAACATGAGAGAACGTTTCTTCATAATCAAGACCGTGTTGTTTGGTGAAACCACGAGCGACAAGACAAACTTTGGGAGCTCAATTGTACCATCGGAGTGATACTTGACTCTAAAAACCCATTTGCAGCCAACCGGAGAATGACCAGGAGGAAGGGGAACAAGGTCCCATGTGTGATTGGCCCAGAGAGCGGTCATTTCCTCATCCATTGCCGCCAGCCACCCCGGATGTTGAAGAGCCTCCTGCACAGAAGACGGAGTGGATATAGTGGGCAAAGATGTTGCAAACATGCGAAGAGGGGGAGAGAGGTGGTGCAAGGATACATGATTAGAGAGTGAGTGGTAGAAGCAACCACAGTATGGGAAGGAGTCGTAGGAGGATCATCGGGTCGGGGATCATCAATAGTCGGCAACTGTCGCAGGGCATCAGACCGAGGACGACGACAAGTGTATACTTGTAGAGGAGGAGAGGGGGGCACGAGACGTATAGGGAGTGGGGGAGGAAAGGGACGCGTGGCATACGGGGTAGGGAGCAAAGGAGGAACATTGTGAGTGGGAACCGCCAGTCGTGGGAGAGCCGTCGGAGATATATCATCAGGAAGATTTGAGTAAAATGGTTGATCCTCAAAGAAGGTAACATCCGCAGAGATGATTGTTTTCCCAGTAGAAGGAGAATGACACACATAACCTTTCTGTGTGCGAGAGTACCCAACAAAGATGTATTTGGTAGCACGAGGAGTCATATTATCGATAGGGGGTCCGAGATGATGGACAAAGCAAACACAACCGAAAATCCGAGGGAGGGAGAAGGGAGGTGTCGAAGGATACAAAATGGAGAAGGGAGTAGCAAAGTTGAGAACGGTAGATGGCATGCGATTAATTAGATAGCACGCAGTGGAAACAACAAAGTGCCAGTACGAGGTTGGAACGTTCATCTGAAGCATAAGGAAGCGAGCTACTTCCAGAAGGTGGCGGTTCATTCGCTCGGCGCACCATTTTGTTGTGGTGTATAAGCACAAGATGTTTGATGGAGCATGCCGAGGAGATTACAGGTGTCCTGGAATTCGTGGCTGATATATTCACGAGCATTATCAGTCCGAAGAATTTTAATGGTGCTCAATAATTGGGTACGAGTTTCAGCAAGGAATGAGCGAAAGCATCGCAACACCTCAGAGCGATCATGCAGTAAGTATAATCAGGTTACGCGAAAATGATCATCAATAAAGGTAAGGAAATACCGATAGCCAGATAAACTGGCGGTCTTATACGGACCCCAAATATCTGAGTGGATCAGGTCAAAGGGAGCGGAGCTCCGAGAACAATGAGGGGGGGAAGGTAACCCGGTGTTGCTTGCTGTAAACACAAGTTTCACATCGGAACTCAGTAAACGAAAAATCAAGGAGAGCTTTGCGAAGGATGGGAAGAGGAGCATGGCCAAGGCGATGATGTCAGTCAACAGAAGTAACTGAGGATAACACGGAGGCGGGAATGTCCAAAGTGTAGCGCCCATTTGACAGTCGCCTGGTACCAATGACACGTCGCGTCCGTCGGTCCTGCACCACAAAAGACGATGAGGTAAAAGTAATAGAGCAATCGTGTTCTTGAGTAAGACGGCTGACAGGAAGAGAATTAAAGGCAAAGCCAGGGACATAAAGAACTGAGAGTAAAGAAAGGGAGGGGGTCACAGCAAGATCGCCACATCCATAAACAGGGGTGGTAGCACCATTCGCAACTGTGATAAACTTTGGAATAGGAGCATCGGTGTGCGAGAGGGTTTCTGTGGATAAACGTGATTAGTAGCGCCAGAGTCCATAATCCAAATCAAGTCAAGAGGGGAAGATGCAAGACTGGCATGGAAGGAAGAGGACACGGGACCAGAGGTGCGAGCAATAAACTCCCGCAGGCGCTGGAGTTCATCCCGTAAAATGTCGATTTCGGAGTGGGAGCGGGTGCTACCGTGCTAGAAGGATCCCCAGGAGTCCGCATGACTGGCAGAAGCAGAAGAAACGAGATCAGCAAGGAGGAGACCGTTGCAGAGAGGAGAGCAAACTGTGAGCAACACGATGAGCGGGCACAAAATCAAGAGGAGGTCCTGGCAAGCAGAAATGAGGAGGCCGCAAAGAGAGGAGAGAAGCGGTCTCTACGATTAGAGACGAGGAAGAGACGGCTTCAGCGGTCTTCAGGGAAGATCCTTGATGATCGAGCGCGGACAGGGAAAGAAGGCAATCGCAGAAGCTTGTGACTTAGAAGAGCGCGGCTACGGAACAATGCGGGCAAGCGTACTGGCGAGCACAGAAGCTGCGATTTGGCAGACTGGCAAACACGGAAGCTGCGATTTGGCGGAATGGCGATCAGGCGAGCAGTTGTCGACGGGCGGAAGCAGTAATCAGAGTGGCGCAGTGGCAAGATGGTTGGTTGAAGAACGTCGATCCGGAGCTGGCAGATGTTGTGCGACAAGGAGATGGAGTTCGGGAAGCATCAAGCAAGCCAGAATAATCTTGCGGCCAGAAAGCAGCTGGTGGAAAGGAAGTAGCTCAGTAGGATTCTGCGATTAGAGAAGGTTCCCGAATTCGCGGTCAAGCCAAGAAGAGTAGTAGCGCGAGTTTTGCGAGCTTGAAGCACGAGCCTGGGATTGCAGAACACGACGATCATGCAAATCATTAGATCGCAAGGGAGTGGGTGTTCTCACGGGCGGCTAAAAAACCTAGCTGGATATCCGATGCTTATAAAATCAGCCGAGAGGGGAGGAGAATCCTCGACCTAGGAGAGAACGGACTCCAAGAGGAGGAGCGATCACGAAAGGGGTAAACCGCGAGGACAGGCAAGTTTACAGACAAGGAGCTCGATGATCTGAAGATCTTGCGGTTAGACGAGACCTCAGCGAACACCCCACGGGTGGGTCCCAGTTTGCAGCGCAAAGAAAATCTATAAAAGCCACAGAGAGGAGAAGGATTCGAGGGGCGAGGTTGAGCGAGTGTGGGAGGCGGACAGAGAACAGCAGTCCGCACACACCTCGCGGTCAGACTAGGAGAACGGAGAAAAAAAGTTTAGGATCGATGCTCTGATACCATGATAAAAGAGAGAAAATAGGAGCAATTTAAGAAACCATTTTCTTCTATTTTCCATGTGTTTCAATATACAACTATGCCCCTACATATAGGGAGAGAAACTACACACCAACTCTCATTACACAATGTGGGACTAATAAAGAAGAAGACAAAATGGGCCTTAACAATGAGCCAAATACAATGAACAAGAATAATAGTTATTTCGTGGGCTTTGATTCTTCATTCTTCAACAGTTATCATGTAATCTGACTACTATGTATTTTTGCTTGGAATTGTGTTTTTTTGTTATTCGTGTATGTTGTACTCTCTTCAATGTTTTAGTTATGTATAAAAGAGTGTCAATTATTAAAATAGTAAGATTTCACACGAAATATTGTCCATTAAAGGAAGAAAATAATCAAAATTGAGAATAAATGAACTTGGCTAAATTGACACTCTTTTATATCCTTACAAAACCAAATAATAATAATAAAAGGTAAAATCTTTTAGAGATGTTCAACAAAATAGCCATGCTACTATGTAAGTAGGTATATGAAGGTTAAATTCCAAAATGTGGCACATTCCCAATTACATTATAAAACAAAACTCAAACAAAACAAGCATCGATAGCAATCACCCGAAGGATAAACAAAAGCATAAAACCCCCAGAACTTACCGAAACAGCGGCTATAGGAGACTTAATTCTTCGAATCACATCCAAACCTTCTCCTGCAAGTCTAAGCTTTGTATGACCAAAATCTGGCTCCACAACAGGAAACCTGCAAAAATGTGCAGTGCCGTGAAGATACATTTGATCTCATCAACATCATTTACTTCCATAAGTAGAAATACTGTTGAGATCGCTCCCGCTAGTAAGATCATCTTAAGAACTGACAATAAAAACCAAAAAAATGGCAACAAGATAGTACATTGTCCACGGATTCAGCTCAAGAGATTCACTTGTTAACATCACAAGTAAAGTTGGATCCTGTTTATGAAGAGCTACAACAAACAAATCCAAATAACCCTAGCTTATCCCAAAAAGGGAAGAAGATAAATTTATAATTCCACAACTACTGGCAGCTGCAAAAACCTTCCTTCATGACACATTTAAACCACAGCTCAAGCAAAAACACATTTCAGCCTCAAAGTCACTTACGCGCGCCGGAACTCGTTTGGTTCGCATGAGCCGGGCACCAATAGCCACCCCAAAGTGAGGCAGATCACGAGAAAGCCCGGCAAACTCGCCATTGTTTGCCAACCCAGCTCCTGCGTCAGGACGCCCGGGGATGAAGAAGAGAGAACGTCGCCGAGGGAAGTCGACTGAGAATGATATCCCGGAGAAGCATAGAAGGAGATGGAGAGAGATGCCGGAGAGCGGAGGCGTGCACGAATGGGTCAAGGTCCGGAATCGTGCGGCGCGGGACAGGCAGCGTGAAGGAGTATCGAAGAAGAGAGGGCAAAGGGTTCGATCCGGCGACTTGCCGGGGGTTTTTCTTCGAGGGAGTTGATGATGTTGGGATCTGGGGAAGAGAGGGAAAGGCAGGACGAAGGCACGAAGCAGACGGCGAAGCAGGGGATTCGAACGGTAACCTCACGGAGAGGCAACGGAGAGCTTTTCTCGTTAGAAGCCCATTTTTATGCATCAAGCTCTAATTACCTTGTTAATTAAGAGAGATTTTTGTGTGCGTTCTTCCACCTAGTTTTATGTAGGAGATTGAGCTCTGCTTGGTTGGGTTGTTGCTAATGAAAAGTTGCTGATGGAAAGCTGCTGATAGGAAAATTGTTGATTCTGGAAAACGAAGTTTTGTTAAAAAACTGTTTGGTGAAATGGAGTTTGCAAAACAAAGTTTTGAAAAAGTTGTTTGAAAATAAAACGGAGTTTTGAGCGAATTTTTTTCCCCACAAAATATAAGAAAAAAATATATTTTTTCAATAATATAATATCAAACACAAAAAATAATGTTTACTTGAACCAGTTACCCCCGATATCTCGGTCTACGATCTAGATTCATACAACTGATTCGCTATACTATCATGTAGCGTGATCATCTTCTCTACACCACCTGCAGTGTCAGAGCATGTATCTTGCTGCTCTTGTGTGGCCACTCCATCATCTCGACCCCCCTGCTCGCACTCACTGAAATCAAAATCCACAAGCGAAGGGTGTCGGCGAATGAAATTATGTAAAGTCATCGTGGTCATCACAATATCTGCATGTTTGTCAAAGCGATAGCTTGGCATATCTCGCAGTATGGCACACTTCTTCTTCCAAACGCCGAACGATCGTTCTATCACACTTCTACGCGATGAATGTGCATGATTGAGCAACTCTCGACGTCCTTCTACTCGACGACCACCACGAGCAAAGTCTGGCAGATGATATCTTGTGTCTTGATATGATTTCAGATATCCTTTTTGTAGGAGATAGCCAGAATAAACCAAATAATATTAAAAAACAAAATATAAAAGAACACAAACACATACAAAATAAAAAAGAACACAAACACATACCCACACACACACCTGCACACACAAAAACACAATAAAAAAGAACACAAACACATACTCACACACACACCTACACACACACACAAACACAATAAAAAAGAACACACACATACACATTTGTATATACACACATACACACACAAACAAAATAAAAAAGAATACAAACACAATAAAAAAAAAAGAACACAAACACAATAAAAAAGAACACACACATGTAAACACACACAAACACAATAAAAAAGAACACACACACACATACACAAACACACACACACGCGCGCGCGCGCATACACATACACACACACGCGCGCGCGCATACACATACACACACGCGCGCGCGCGCATACACACACAATACAAAAGAACACACACACATCTACATACACACACATACGTACACACACACACATCTACATACACACACATACGTACACACACACACATACGTACACACACACACATACGTACACACACATCTACATACACACACACACACACCTACATACACATACACACACATAATACACATAATATACAATACATAAAACATTCACAACAGTGTTTAGATTCAAACTACACAGCAATAAAACCTAGGATTGAAAGCATGGATAAAAAAATCCAGGATCAAAAATATCATCAAAACTAACCATATCAAGATCTAAACCAAGGATCGAAACCTTCTACTGGTATGAAATGCAAAAAGCCAGCAAAAAATCAAGGATTGAAAGCATACATAAATAGTGTTACCTATCGAGAACCGCAAAAAACAAAGGATCGAAACCTTGAGGAAACACTTGCCATCACCGGGAGGAATCGAGCGAGGAAGCAGGGGAGAGGTGCCGTCTGCGATGATCGAGGAGGAAGCACTTGCCGACGTCGGCAGGAATCGCGCGACTCACAAAAGATACCTGTTATCGGGAATCGCCGCTCTCGTCGCGCTAGGTTTGGGGGAAGGGAAGAACGAAGCAACTATGGCTTCTGCGGTTGAACGCGCAAAAGTCACGCGGTTCGGTGCTAGAAGAAATGAGCGGAAGTAAATAAACGGAGTTTGTGAAATAAGCCACGCCAAACACAGCTTTTCCTCTAAACCACGGCGTGTTTGGACCGAACCGCACCCTAAAAGTCTAACCAAACGCCACCTAAATACAGTCGTATGATCTGGCATCCTACGACGGATCTGTTTTCGCGGAATACTGATAGTATTTTTAATTGACAAATACGACAGTATTTTGATCAATCAAGGAGAACCAACGGTTTGATGCGCGCGATCGTAGGTGAGAGAAACACGCCTATAATTTTTTCGTTAATTAAAGGCGCAAGGAGGGACTAGAGACCTCGGATTTGGGGATAAAGTGTATTTTTGCATTTTACCGTAAATTGTGGGGCATCCAACCGTCCGCGTGGTTATCTAAAAGTGCACACATCTCAAAGTGTATTGCACATGGCTCATGAACAGTTGGATGACCGCACTTCACGGTAAAATGCGGAAATGCACTTTACCACCCCGCTTCCTGAGACCTCGCTCTAGCCCAAATATCTCGCATTTCGAGGCTTACTCACGGTACACGAATAAACAGCGGCCCCACCTCTTCTCCTGGCTAAACCCCGCTTTCTCGTTGCTCCCTCATTTCGCTCTCGTCGAGCTCATCAAAGAAGGAATCCAACTTCGAAACTTCTTCCTGCGCAACTCTTCCCATCCAGGCTTCTAAATCTCCCTGAGTTCACCCCTCCCGACGAGATCGTCGAAGAAGAAGTGGCATTTCCCGACAGTGTGTGATATTGCCCCCTGCATATTTCCCGACCGCGACCTTCAGTTCTCCTAAACCGATGATGTCCACGTTGTTGTAGTAGGAAAATCCAACTTCATCGAAGAAATTACAGCTCCAATCGACTCCCCTACCCCTTCCCGGTCGTGACCTTTAGTTCTTCATGTTACTGGATTTAATGGACACGCCCGCAAGCGAAGTATAACATTTCCTTTATTGTTATGAAATCATGACGATCTCTCAGCACCGCGGAGTGCGCATCGAAGTAATTAACCGAAAATAAAATAGAAGTCAATGCAAGAAATAACAATCAGACGACACAAGCATGTACGTGGTTCGGAGTCAAACTCCTACATCCACGGGAAGAGCACCAGAGAAGTTCACTATAGTCAATGGCAAAATTACAACAGTAAAACAAAGAACCTGAGCGACAAACCGGTCCTTGAATCGTCGGTGTTCGCCCTTACTGGCGACCTAATAAGAGATGGCATCCACAAAGACCTGGCGAGGAGCCTTGCTCTCCACCTACCGACGCGCTCAGATAAGATCCCCTCCTCCTCACCGGCATTCTGAGATGGAATTTCTCCAAGACAAGCAGCTGAAGACCCTCGCCCACCTCTCTCTATCGGAAACAACCAAGTCTTGTTTTTTTCTTCTCTCTGACAGAACAGGAACTGAAAGGATTTATTTATAACCCTCCTCCCTCTCTCTAAACCTAATATTTAGGTTAAAATAAAACCCATACGTTGAACCCGGTTCACAGAGGATAGAGGTAAAGGGGCGGCAAATAAAAAATGCAACAATCTCCACCTTGACGCCCTTTCCGTCGCAAGTTCCACTGCAAGACCTCTAGCTTGGATCTTCTCTCAGAGAACACCCCTCTCCCTGGGGTCACCACGATCAGCAGATACATATGTGAGCCAATTCAAGGCGATGCTTGAACTTGACTCCTATCAAAGGCTTTGTCAACATATTTGCAACATTGTCCTATGTGGACACCTTCAGAAAATTGAATCTGGCCTCCTCCAACGAACTCCCTCAGCTTGTGGTAGCACACATCAATGTGTTTTGTCCTTGCATGATAGACTGGGTCTTTATCAAGACAGATTGCGCTCTGACTATCACAATGCAGCTTCACCAACTCCTGAGAAATCCCGAGCTCTTGAATAAGACCTCTGAGCCAAATGGCTTCTTTTGCAGCCTCCACCATAGCAATATACTCTGCATCAGTCATGGACAGAACTACTATATATTGAAGAGTGACATTCTAACTAATGGAACCTGCACCCAGAAGGAAGATGTACCCAGATGTAGATCTCCTTCTGTCGAGGTCTCCAGCGTGGTAAGACTCTACAAAGCCCTCTAGAGCTCCACCACGATCGCTTCTTTTGAAGAGTAATCCTACATCTGGCGTACCCTTCAAATATCGTAGAATCCACTTGACTGTATTCCAATGTTGTCGCCCTAGATTTGTCATGTACCTGCTAACAACGCTCACTGCCTGAGCGATATCTGGTCTCGTACATATCATTGCGTACATCAGGCACCCTACTGCACTAACATACGACACTCTGAGCATCTTCTAGCGTTCTTCTTCTGTGGACGGACACTGAAGCGATGATAATCTGAATTATTGTCCCAACGGAGTGATAACTGCTTTAGATTTCGTCATGCTAAACTTTTCAAGTATCTTCTGAATGTATCCAGTATGTGATAGCCATATAGCATACCCTTCCTCCTGTCTCGCTTGATCTCCATCCCAAGTGTTGGAACCCGAATACCGGTCCAACTATGTTCGAGACTTGGAGAGTAGCTTGAGTTACTTCTCTCTTCGTCAAATCCCTAGGTCTAAGTATTTCGAGTTGAGAACTGACCTTCACGAGTGGTTCGTAGTTGCCTAAGAAAGGACTCACTAACTGCAGTGAGGAGGTCCTGCCACTAACCCGGAAATCCTACTAGATTTCCCCTCCCAAAAACCAAAGGTTGAGCCTGTCTCAGATAGCAGAAGAACGCAAGGAAGAAAGCTTAGGCCCTCTTGGGGGGGGGGGGATCTGTGCTGATCTGAGACATAATGGGTCCTATTTATAGGAAATTCTTCTAAGGGAAAAATAGTCATAATGGCATGTGGGCAGCTTACTCCTCCTTAACCAAATTACTATATGCAGGCCCAAATGGTTTGCGAACAGCTCCTCGCGTCTTTTCGTAAATATTAATCACAGCCCCCGCTGGTCTGCGGATAGTGAGGGAGGACTGAGGAGTTGGGTGGACCCGAACTCGCCTCGCTCTCTCCTTGAGCGAGTGCGGCTGAGGCGACTAGGTCAAATCCTACTCGTTGAGGGCGAGTTCTCTTGAAGCGAGCTCGCCTGAGGCCAGGTCAACTCGCCTCACCCTGGGCGAGGAGGAGCTTTGTCGTCGAGATGGGCTGCTCATGTCGCTTAAATGAATCGCGCTCATAACGTCGATAAGAGGCTATGTCGTCGAGAAGGACTATGTCGTCGAGAAGAACTATATCGTCGAGAAGGACTATGTCGTCGAGAAGAACTATATCGTCGAGAAGGACTATGCCGTCGAGAAGGACTATGTCGTCGAGAAGGACTATGCCGTCGAGAAGGACTATGTCGTCGAGAAGGACTATGCCATCGAGAAGGACTATGTCGTTGAGAAGGACTATGTTCGTCGAGAAGGAGACTATATTCGTCGAGAAGGGAAAGGGGGTGTACTCCCCTCACCCTACACTGGGTGAGTCAGATCAATATTGGGTCTACTCGTCGAACATAGGTTGGTATACTCGCCGAATACGGGTTGTACACAATCTCCGCTCTCTGCGAGCTCGTCAAAGGTTGGAAAGAAGAGTCCAACCCCTATTTGGTAAGACTGCGTGCTTACTGGCCTTCCTCTATAAATATAGTGGGGGTATGTCTTCGATCCTTCATGTTGAGATGGCTTTTGGAGGAGGTTCTTCCATGGCCGCCAACCGGACGCTTGCTGACGATGAGCCCGAGCCAGCCGCCGTTCTAGATCTCATTGGCGAGTTCCTCCCCCTGTCTTCCTAGCTCCGCGAGGAAGAAGAAGCACAAGAGGAAGAGGGTTGATCCTGATGCACGCGAGAAGTCTTCTACTGACCCCGAGTCCACCGCGAGATGCGGACCCTCACCCAAGAGGTTAGCCACCTCGCTGATTAACGAAGAGCCCAACGCTGACTTGCCTCTACGACAAGGCGAGGGCAAGATCGAGACCACGATCGGTGGGGTTGGGGATGCGGGACAGCCTCCAGCTAACACGGGTGCTCCGTCGCCGCCTCTTGTTTGCCCTATCGTGGTACCAGGTAAGGATATTGCCTCCTCGCCGGCCTAAATTGAGTCAAAACTTAACTCCTTGCTCTATGCAGTACCCTCTAGCCCCCACGGTGCAGCCTAAACAACTCACTGAAGCGTCGTCGAGGGGCCTAGACACTGCGTCTTCTTTGGTCCCATGGCGAGTTAGTTCGGCTCTGGCTCCCCTCTCACAGATGACTCAGCATCTGTCCGGGGTCGGTCAGCCTACTCGCCCCATTTTCAGAGGGAATTCTTTGGCGATGGGTCCCCTGCCGGGGGGGTGGGGGGGGCATGTTCCTTCGCCTACCCGCCTCTACCGAAGGACTTCGGGCGGATCCGCCTCGGCTTCAGGATGAAGGCCCCGCTTCTGCAGGTACTCACCCCGCTCATCCCACTAACCTGTATTTCTGCCATTTTTCTCACTACCAGACTTTTCTATTTCAGATAGCCACGCGTCAACCTCCTCCGGTCACTCACCACCCACGGATTCGCTCCTGGGATCGTCGCCGCCTGCGGCATCCACACCTTTGAGGGAGCTCCTCGCAAATCCGCCGGGCTTCAATGAGGGGTCGTGGGCTCGCCTCATCGCCGTCCTCCAAGACCGCGACCCCTTCCTGATGGCTATGCCGCCCACCGATGTGAATCAGCGGTTTGTCGATCTTGGAGATCGCCTCGTGGAAGCAAAATATCTTCAACTACAACAGCAGGGCGAGGAAGGTCTATTCGTCTAGGTGGATGATCTGGAGGCGAGGCTATACGAAATGGAAACTCGCCAACTAGCCACCAAGGATGATCTCCACAGGTTCGCGCATATGGCGGACACTGTGGGCGAGACCTCCCAGTTAGAGGAGCATATCAGGTGAGGCAAAGAGCACATAAGACAGAGCGAGGGTATCCTGGAGAGGGCTTGCGAAGACCTGCGAGCAGCCCACGACATTACCTGGAGCGCTCGCCATCCTCACCGCATGCGACATCTAGGTCGTGGTCCGGTGCGCCGCGGTTGAGTTTCCTAGGTTGTCCATGCCCTTTGATTTTTTGACGCCTGGTGTAATGTTGAACTCGCGACCCTTCGGGTCCTTGTAATGTGCAGACGATATTTTTATACTTGTCTCTTTTGTACTCGCGCTATGCGCTTAAGGAAATCTTATTTTTTGTACCCGCAATATGCGCTTCTTCTAGTTATCTGATCTTTTATTTTTACTTGTACGTTGCTAAGCCGGTTACTTGGTTAGTGTACTCGCATCGCCGACTAGTCTACTACGTGCGACAGGATTTGGGCTGGAGGTTATAAATAGAGGGTCTCCTGGAGTGTGTGTGTGTGTGTGGGGGGGGGGGGGGGGGGGGGTACGCTTTCACACCCTTTCGAACACCCCTACCTCTCGAATCCTCCCCGCAAACCCCCTCCCCTACTTGTTGCTAACCATGGTGAAAGAGCCTGTTGAGGACGGGCGCGCCTTCTGCCCCCGCAATTTCAGAGCGCACAACTTCCCCAGCTCGCAGACCCTTGGCGAGGAGCTGGAAGGCGTTGAAAAATGGTACCTACCGCCCGGCTATGCCGCAAGGCGGCTAGGCCCCGACAAGTTTCTCAATACGCTCTACAACGGAGAGCTCGCCTTCCCCCTGACTCACTTCCAGGTGGGCTGAGATTTCCCATGTGGCTTGATGTCTGTTAGCTCCTTCGCTACTTCGGGATGATCCCCGCGCAGGTCAACCCCAACGCGATCAGCATCCTGGTCGCCTACGCCTGTTACCTGCACGAGGAGAAGATCGAGTTCAATCTCTCCACCTTCCACAAAGTCCTGACCCTGAAAGCTACCAACGACGACACACTGTTCTTCACCAGTGTGTGCGTCAAGGTCGCCGAGGCGCTCAACAAGGTCCACCACTGGAACATCCCCTTTGCTCCAGTCTAGAAGACAGAAGTGGGATTTAAACCGCCTCGCCTGAAGGGGGATGCACTGGATCTCTACCTTTTCCTGAAGGAGAAGGTCATGGACGTCGTCTACCTGCGGTGAGGCGTGGACCAACTCGCCTTCGTGAATTCGGGAGCGGGTAAGTTTTGGTTAGTTCTCGCCACACTGTTCTTGCTCTTTATTCTCGTTGGGAGTGGACTTGAACTGTCCTCCTCTCTTGCAGGTGAGCGCATCATCCCTACTCGCCCCCCTTGCGATGCCTCGCGATAACGGCCGAGCGAGCCCCACCTCGAGGGTGTTCTCGCTGGGGTTGTGGTCGTGGTAGACATCGAGATGCCTTCGGTCGCTGATAAGGGCAAGGGCCGAGTCGACCCCGAAGCTGCCTCGGCAAGCGAGCCAAGGCGTAAAAAATGGAAGATGGGGAGTTCCATCCCTCACCCTCTGGCGAGCCCACCTCTAGACACCTCGACCCATGCGAATTTCGGGTTGGGGATGAGGAGCGAGGACTCTAAAGGCAACCCCCTGCTGATATGGGACCCCACGACAAACATGGTTTCTGTGAGCTCGCTCATCCCCTCCTGGGAAGACTTCGAGGAGGTCAGTGACCGCACGTACAACCTGCTCTTTGGTTTATATGGGCGCGAGAATGTTAAGGTCCTTGCGAAGGCTCCCATCCGCGAGCTAGACAATCTCATCAGCCGCTTCGCCCTCCGCACTGCCGAGCTAGTTCACCAGACCGCGCGGCGAGGGCTTCAGTCAAATAGGCGACTCCGCGACTACGTGACTTGGGTCTGGCCTACGAGGAGTAGGGGGAGAGGCTGGCTCGAGTGGAAGAGGAGTTGGATGCGCTCAAGGCTAAGGATGCTCCTCATTCGGGTTCTTACTCGTCTTTATCCTACTCGCCTGCCATCTCTATCGACTAACCTTTTTATTTCATAAAACCATGGTCACGCTGGAGACGCGAGTGCCTGAGCTGGAGGGGCAGCTGACCATGGCGCAACGCGAAGCCAGCTATCCGGGGACTCACCTCGCCGAGGTGGAGTCTGAGATAGCAGAGTTCTGCCACCCTACCAGAGGGGAGTCATCAACGGTTCCCCCGCTCCTTCACTTCACCCCAGCCCAAGTCGTCGAGACGCATAGGCAGCTGGTCATCAAGACAGCGATGTTCACGCGGGAGCGCCTTCGGCGGTGGTTCCTTCTCACCGCAAAGGGGGCCCAAATTGATCTCGCGGTCCTCCTTCCGGAACTATACCGCGAGTTGGCAAGCTCTATTCCAGTGAGAACCCCGAGCGATGACTCTTCAAGCGAGTCGGAGGAAGACGACCAAGGCGAATAGAATACACTTTCGTTTTCTTAATTTGTAATAATTTATTTTTTTCTTTCATGTTTATGAACATTTTGGCGTACTCGCCGTTTTCATTTTATTGAATAGGTTTCCTCGCCTTGGTCTATTCTGGGATTGTACTACCTCTCGTACTGTAATAGTTTGATCATTCTTCTTTTTCTGTGATGTACTCGCCCATACTGCATGCTCACTCGCAATGATGACTCGCATAGGAGCGTTCTTTTCGTTGATCTAGTGCCCGCACATTTCTGTACTCGCTGAGAGTGCGAGTCTGTTAGAGGGAGCCTCGTTGCGTTAGGTAATCACATACTTCCGTTATGATTTCTTGCATGGGGGTAAGTAGGCCTAGTGGTAAGCGAACAAACGAGTGGTTTCAATGATCGTGGGTCTAGGAGATTTCGGGGGTACTCATCTCGCCTCCCCTCACCCCAAAATGAAACTATCTTGGGGTTAGCACTTTGTAGAATTTGGGGTTCACTCGAGGGGGCAAGTAGCCGGCTTGCAGGGGATGATGATCCTGGTGCAACGACCTGGTCTACAACAACACTCTATTCAAGGACATAGAACTCACTCGGTGGGGCAAGTAGCCAGCATGCGGAGGAGGAGCCCAGTGCAATGGTCTGGTCTTCGACAACACTCTGCTCGAGGACATAAAACTCATTCTAGGGGGAAAGTAGCCAGACTGCAGGGGAGGAGCCCAGTGCAACAGTTTGGTCTACGCAACACTCTGCTCGAGGACATAGAACTCACTCGAGGGGGCAAGTATTCAGCCTGCAGGGGAGGAGCCCAGTGCAACGGCCTGGTCTACGACAACACTCTGTTTGAGAACATGGAACTCACTCGAGGGGGCAAGTAGCCAGCCCGCAGGGGAGGAGCCCAGTGCAACGAACTGGTCTACGATAACACTCTGCTCGAGGGCATGGAACTCACTCAAGGGGGCAAGTAGCCAGCCTGCGGGGGAGGAGCCCAGTGCAACAACCTGGTCTACGACAATATTCTACTCGAGGACATTCGGAGGTCTCACCCCTTGATGCTTGTTGTCCAGATAGTGAAGCACTATACATTTGTAATAGAAGGTGTTATCACTTTATTTTAGCATTAAAGATGAATAAGACATTACATTGCTATTAGGAGTAGAAACGTTTCAGGTCATCTCCACTCCATGTATTTTCCAACAGTTCTCCCTCGACATTTTGCAGGCGATATCCGCCTATTTTTAACACCTCAGAGACTATGTAGAGACCCTCCCAATTAGGGTGGGGTTTACCTACCGTTGCGGATCTTTCTGCAGCGTCCACCTTTTTAAGAACCATGTTTCCCTTGTTGAATTATTTGATTCGAACATGCTTGTCGAAGTGTCTCGCCATTCTTCACTTGATCTCCTCTTGGCGGGATGTGTCCTGATCACGAAGTTCTTCTACAAAGTAGCGAAAGTCGTTGCACTTCCTTGTTCTCGAGCCTCCATCATTCGTCTCCATCTTCTGCTGCCACTACCATAGGACTTTTGACCTCGAATTCCACCGGGATGAGGGCCTCCGAGCCGTGAGATAGCTTGAAGGGCGTTTCACCGGTTGTCGTAGTGGGGGTAGTCCTTAAGGCCCAAAGGACTGAGGGGAGTTGCTCCACCAAATTTTCCTTTAGGTTCTCCACTTTTTCTTGAGCAGGTTGACGATGACCTTGTTGGCCGCCTCGACCTGACCGTTGCTCCTTGGATGATGAATTGAGGCAAAGCAAAGGTCGATGCCGAGTTGGCTGCAGAAGTTTGAGAGCTCAAGACTGGCAAATTGTGGATTGTTGTCGGTGACGATGGCGAGAGGTAGGCCGTGCCTACATATAATTTCTCCCCAGGAAGTTTTTCACCACCATGTAGGTTGTCTTCTTTAGAGATTTCACCTCCATCCACTTGGAGAAGTAATTGATCATTACCATAAGGTACTTCCTTTGTGCACTCGCCTGGGGGAACGACCCTACCAGGTCCATTCCCCAAATGGCGAATGGCCAGGGGGTGGTGATCGATCGGAGACGCTGAGCTGGTTACAGCTAGAGTCTGGTCCATTCCCCAAATAATGGGTCCACCATCAGCTGGTCCATTCCCCAAATAATGGGTCCACCATCAGCTGGAGCCTGGTGGACCCATTATTTTGTCGTCAACACCATCAGTTGGTCCATTCCCCAAATGGTGGCGCCTGGTTCTGCCTCTACTGCCCTTGCCTCCGGTCAGGGGAATGACAGTGGTCCCGACACTTGGGGGAAAAACCTTATTCCCTGCCTCCCAGGGTAACCTCCCCATGCGGGTCTCCAGGCCGACCTGTTTGGCGGGGACTGGAACCTCCTCTCTTGATCCCATTGATCTCTATCCTCTCGGAACCTTCTCCCTTCTCGCCTCCTCAACTCTTCCTTCTTCTTGACCTCATGACGGCTGCCGCCAGCTTCCTCTTTCTCACCTCCTCCTTCCAGTTTGGCCAGCTTGGCCACAAACTCCAGGCTTGTCGCCTCACCTTCGATCTGCCCCGCGGCCCGATCAATCAGTTCTTCGAATGACAATTGGGGACTATGGGTGATCTCCATCTTGAAGAACAGTGGTTGCAGTCCGAGCTTGAATGCCAACATCAGAGTGTGCCTCGGGACCTCCTAAACTAGGATGAGCTCCTCTTGGAAGTGATCAACGCATGCCTACAACATCTCCTGCGGCCCTTGCTTAATAAGGAAAATGGCTTCAGAACCCTTCTTCTTTTTTTCTTCGAAGTAGAGAAACGAAGCAGAAAACCTCTGCGCAGGTCTTCAAAGCAGTAGATAGTGTCTGTTGGCATCTGGTGGAACCAGTCCCGAGCCTTCCCCTTGAAGGTGATGGCAAACAATCGGCACTTGAAGGCATCTATCATTTGCTTAATGGAGGCCATGTCCTCAAACTATTGCAGGTGCTGGACGAGGTCATCTTTTTCGGAGTAGAAACTCATTGTGGGTTTTGTGAACCCCTTGGGAACAGGGGTGGTTAGCACCAACTCACAGAAGGGACTGGGCGCCGCGAGTTGGCGAGTCGAGCAAATCCGGTCGTACTCGCCCTCAGAGTGGCGAGTTTCGGTCAGACTCGCGAAGAGTACTCGCGCGCGAAGCAACTGGTCACCGTCTTCGGGGAATCCCGCCTTGTCGGGGCACTGACTTGGTCCCGCCTCGGTGGGCGAGGCATCCGCGATTGGGGAGGGCTCTCTCGCCTCATCGTGAGGCACGAGCAGCCCCTGTATAGTATCTTCCATTGACCTCCTGAACTCCGCAAAATCGTTCTTAGTCACAAACTCGCGCATAGGCGGTGAGTTTCCATGGCCGGTCCCCGGCTCACCATGTTCAGCCATGGGATCTTCAGATGAGATTTTCTTCTCTTGCTACAGTCCACGCTCACCACACCAAAAATGTTGGAACCCGGATACCGGTCCAACTATGTTCGAGACTTGGGGAGTAGCTTGAGTTACTTCTCTCTTCGTCAAATCCCTAGGTTTGTATTTTGAGCTGAGAACTGACCCTCACAGAGTGGTTGGTAGTTGCCTAAGAAAGGACTCACTAGCTGCAGTGAGGAGGTCCCGCCACTAACCCGGAAATCCTACTAAATTTCCCCTCCCAAAAACCAAAAGATGGGCCTATCTCAGATAGCACAAGAACACAAGGAAGAAAGCTCAGACTCTCTTGAGGGTGGATTCAGCTGATCTGAGACATAATGGGTCCTATTTATAGGCAAATTCTTCTAAGGGCAAAATAGTCCTAATAGCCTGCGGGTAGTTTCCCCCGCCTTAACCAAATTACTATATGCATACCCAAATGGTCTGCGAACAGCTCCTCGCGCCTTTTCGTAAATACAAATCGCAACCCACGCTGGTCTGTAGATAGTGAGGGAGAACTGAGGAGTCGGGTTGACCCGAACTCGCCTCGCTCCCTCCTTGAGCGAGTGCGGCTGAGGCGACTAGGTCAAATCCTACTCACCAGGGGCGAGTTCTCTTGAAGCGAGATCGCCTGAGGCTAGGTCAACTCACCTCTCCCTGGGCGAGGAGGAGCTTTGTCGCCTATACGGGCTGCTCATGTCGCTTAGATGAATCACGCTATAACGTCGAGAAGGACTATGCCGTCGAGAAGAATTATGTCGTCGAGAAGAACTATGTCGTCGAGAAGGACTATGCCGTCGAGAAGGACTATGTTCGTCGAGAAGGACTATGTTCATCGAGAAGGAGACAATGTTCGTCGAGAAGGGAAAGTGGGCGTACTCGCCTCGCCCTACCCTGGGCGAGTCAGATCGCTATTGGGTCTACTCGCCGAACACAGGTTGTTCTACTCGCCGAATACGGGTTGTACACCAAGGATCTTTTAAGCATGACCGAGATCTTTCATCTCAAATTCAGCATGTAACTTCTGCTTCCGTTTTTGAATTTCTTTGACTGACTTGCAAGCAATTAACATATCATCGACATAAAGCATCATAATCAGAATATTTTCGTCTGCAAGAAATCTATAGTAGGCACAATTGTCGTACTAGCTCCTGTTATAGCCCTATTATGTCATGAAAGTGTCAAACCTTTTGTACCATACAATCGGAGCCTGCTTCAGACCATAAAGAGACCTTTTCAGCTTGCATATCTTTTTCTCATCACCAGGTCGAATGAACCCCTCAGGCTGCAATATATAGATCTCATTCTATAGGCTGCCATGAAGAAAAGCAGTCTTCACATCCATCTGCTCCAGCTCTATATCTGACATGGCTGTCATAGCAAGTAGCACCCAGATCAAATATTGTTTTACCACCGGTGAGAAGATTTTGTCGAAATCAACTCTTTTCTTCTACGCGAATCCCTTGGCTACGAATTTGGCTTTGTATCTCCACCGATCTTTTTCTGACGTGGACTCTTTTTTTCTGAACACCCACTTTGAACTGATTGCTTTGAATCCTTTTGGTAAAGTAACCAAATCTCATGTCTTGTTCTTCTGAAGAGACTCCATCTCTTCCACCATCGCAGCTTTCCACTGGGAACTGTCTCTGCTCTCCATAGCTTCTTAAAATGAACATAGATCTGTGGAGATCGCCTGAAAGGCATATGCTACAGTGTCCTGTAGCCTGAGAGGAAGTCTGACCTCACTCTTAGCCTTTCCTCAAACAATCGAGTATGATCCACTACAACAGATTGAACTATGTTTGTCCCATCAGAGTCAAAAGAATCATCATCATGGTCGCATGTGTTGTCACTTGCATCCAACTCCACCACCACTGGTGAGTCTTGGGACTTTTCCACTTCTTTGGATTGAGACTGAGACTTCTTAAGCATAGAAGCCTCATCAAAGACAACATCACGCTTAAGCTCGACCTTCTTAGTTTCAGGATTCCAGATCTTGAATCCTTTGGTGTCGGCCTTTTGGCCCAAGTAGATGCATCTATTGGACTTGGCATCCAATTTTATCCTCTCAGAATCTTGCAATGGTGCGAAAAACGGGACATCAAAAAAATATGGATATTAGAATAATCGACTGGTTTACCTGACCATACCTCCTGTGGGGACTTCAGATCTAATGACATAGATGGAGAATGATTCACTAGATATCATGCAGTGTTTATGGCTTCAGCCCAAAAAGACTTGGGTAGATCAGTAAACAGTGACATGCATCTAGCTCTTTCCAGTAGTGTTCTGTTCATTCTCTCCACGACTCCATTTTATCGCGGTGTACCTGGTGTTGTACACCCGTAAAAGCCTCAGGACGCGCCCAAAGAAAGCCTCGCAAAAGAGAGGTGGGGGGAACGATCAAAGCACGCACGAACCCCAGGTATGTACGTAACCGCGCGCAAAGGCGCGCGGCAGCGCGCGGGCTACACCCCTCGCCGCAAGGAGATAGCCCGAACGCGTCCCGACCGCACCACCTTGGGGGGCCCGGCTCACTCACACCACCCAAGGAGAGCGGTCAGCCGAGTCGCACCCCCCAAAGGGGGTACGGGCCGACCACACCCCCAAGGGGGTACGAGCCGCACCCCCCCTTTTGGGGTGCGGCCGGGCCGCACCCCCCCCCCCCCCTTGGGGTGCGGCCAAGCCGCACCCCCCTTGGGGTGCGGCCAGTCCGCACCCTCCCTGCTCGGGGGTGCGCGGCCGTACCCACGCCTCCTAGGGGTGCGGTGCGGTGCGACGCCCTCTCCCCGCCGGAAGAATTCAACCGCTCGCTAGGGAGCGGCTCCTCGATTCACCGTCCGCCCGAGGCATCTCCCGTGGCCCGTCGCGCATTCGGGGAGCTTCAGCGCTAACCCACGCTCAGAACGTTTCTGAGCGCAGTCGGGAAGCCTTCTCAATTTTTGTCTTTCCGGCTTCTCACTTTTTGGGTTTCAGGCTTCTCACTTTTTGTCTTTCCGGCTTCTCACTTTTTGGGTTTCAGGCTTCTCACTTTTCAGGAACAGTTAGTCGCCTTTTTCGCCTCCAACGGAACTGCCCGAACCGCCCGAGCTGCCCAAGCTGCCCGAGGGGCAAGGTGGTCATTTGCGAAAAATGGCGATCCGAGGGCCCCGAACCGGAGAATATGATTCGTCCACCAAACATTTATGGAAACTGCAAACGGCTAGATTACCAGACTACCCCCGGCCAAAGCTATAAAAAGGGCCCTGGGGCTTCATTTGAAAGGACCTTGACTTCTGGACCCAGGAGAGCTCCTTGCAGACTTTTGCGGAATTCCCCTTCGACACTTGAAGATCTCCTTCGGGATTTGAAGATCTCCTTCGGGACTTGAAGATCTTCATCTTCCAGAAAGGCGACCAGCGTTCTCAGAAGAGAAAGGCGACTGGCCTTCTCACTTCCAGAAAGGCGACCAGCGTTCTTAGAAGAGAAAAGCGACTGACCTTCTCATTTCCAGAAAGGCGACCAGCATTCTCAGAAGAGAAAGGCGACTGGCCTTCTCACTTCCAGAAAGGCGACCAACGTTCTCAGAAGAGAAAGGCGACTGACCTTCTCACTTCTAGAAAGGCGACCAGCGTTCTCAGAAGAGAAAGACGACTGACCTTCTGATACGTTAAAATTAGTTTTTTGAAAAAGGTGTGAAGCCTTGCTTTCTTCTTTTATTAGAATTCGGCGGCGTTTTCGAAGAGTCCCGCGAGTAATCCTACTTCGAAGAATTACCCGTTATCCTATCGAAAGATAGAAGTAACGGCCTTTTCCTCTTTCGAAATATCGAAGATTACTCTTTGGCCGCGTCGCCAAAAGCTAAGTAGAAAAGATTGAAAAAGGGCTTTATGTTGAAATTGAAATTGAAAGCTTTTTGAAAATATTGTTGCAACAATTTTTTGAGTAGTTGCAACAATTCTTTAAGAGCGTTTTAAAACTTCTTTTACCTTGAGCTAGTTGCAACAACCAAAGAGGTGTTGCAACAAATTTTTTAGTGTTTTTAAAAGAGAGTTTTAAAAAGTGCTTTAGAGAGAAAGCTTTTGGGTTTATGTAATTATCCGGACTAAAATCAATAAAGGCAAGTGGACCTTATCGATAGTAGTATAGGATATTTCTTTTGAAATATCAAGGTCGTATCGATTATTTCTACTTCTTAGGAACGCGCTATTATTTTATCGGATTAAAAATAAGTGATGAAAGTGATAATTAAAAACAAAAACAAAAATGATAACATAACGATAATAACAAAAATGATAACAATCGCGGGCTTGGTGTGCGTTTAGCAAAAACCAAGAAAAGCGATAGAAAAGACAAAAAGGACGCACTAAATTAAAACGCACACACTCTACGAAATTGAAATGAAAGCGATAAATTGCAGGAATTAAAGAAATGCAATCCCTACCCAAATAGGTAGAGGGGAAATAAATGCGTGAGCAAGTCCTATCCAAACGGATAGGCGGGAAATAAATGCGTGAGCAAGTCCTATCCAAACGGATAGGCGGGAAATAAATGCGTGACGGAAATGGAAACTATTCGATTACAAAAAAGGCGCAAACTTTATACTCATACACACACCCACTCTACGTTAATGAAATCTAATTAAAATAAAACAAATCTAAACTCATACACTCACACACACAACAATAATGAAACTAAGTTAAAAAGAAAAGAAAATCTACTCTCATACACACACACACACTTACAAAAAAAGGCAAAAAGAAAATAAAAACACCAAATCAAAAAAAAAAAAAAAAACTATTTAAACTCCTACACTCACACACACTAATATGAAATCATCTAAAAATTACAACAAAGCTAAAAATAAGAAAATTACACTCATACACACACACACCCAAATTAAAATGACAATTTAACAAAATTACATAAAACTAAAAATAAAAAGAAAAAGAACAAAAGGAGAACACACACACACACTAAAACAAAGAGAGACAATAATTACAAGCTTAATTTATTTCCATCAAAAAAGGGGTTACAAAACTAGAGAGAGAAAGTGCAAAATTACAAAAATTACAAAACACCAAAAATTAGCAAAATGGAACAAAACCTTAAGAGAAGCTCCCAAAATTTTGAACCCTTGGACTCAGCTGAAACTGGCTATTTATAGAAAAAATTTTAGGATTACACGCCCTCGGACACGGGCGCGTCTGAGGGCGTGACACGGCTTGGGGTGCGAATAGCCAGAACAGCTGGATCCAGGCAGGCATCTGGAAGGCTTGACCGGCGACTTCGGAAGTACACAGGCGTGTTCCAAGTAACACGGGCGTGTTCGATGTCGGCATTGTGCTGTCGGCTGCTGGGCGTGACGGGCGGCGTGTCCTTTGTTCTTCCGGAAGAAATTGAGGGGTCACGGCCTCGGTCACGGGCGTGACCCGATCACGGCCGTGACATTGGGCGTGACATTGACATCTTGGCTCGAATCTGGGCTTGGTCATTCAACACGGGCGTGACTGATGTACACGGCCTCGGTCACGGGCGTGACCTAGGTACACGGCCTCGGTCACGGGCGTGACCGAGGGCGTGACTTGATGTTTGAGTTGGAAAAAGAACAGGGAAAAGAAAATGTTAGGGATTAGTGAACACGCCCTTGGACACGGGCGTGACCAAGGGCGTGACTTAACAAAATTACAAAAACTTTACAAAATTAAAATAAAACTAAGTTAAAAACAAAAATAACAAAAACAAACATTTTATTCATTAATTTACATATATTATTTAGAAATCTAATTAAAATTATACTAAAAATTATAAAGAAAAATGCGTATATTTACTATTCATCACCTTCTCACTTCCAGAAAGGCGACCAGCGTTCTCAGAAGAGAAAGGCGACTGGCCTTCTCACTTCCAGAAAGGCGACCAGCGTTCTCAGAAGAAAAAGGCGACTGGCCTTCTCACTTCCAGAAAGGCGACCAGCCTCAGAAGAGAAAGGCGACTGGCCTTCTCACTTCCAGAAAGGCGACCAGCGTTCTCAGAAGAGAAAGGCGACTGGCCTTCCCGCTTCCGAAAGGCGACTAGTAGTCTCAGAATTAAAAAGGACTTAGTTTTTCGAGAGGTGGCCTGTCACCCTCAGAGCTCTCTCTCTCTCTCCAAGTATTGCAACGAGCAGCGGCCTGTCGCGCTCGAATCCAAGTTTCCCAATTGTAACCCCCCAAAAAATAGTGAAGTTTGGTCGGCACAGCTCCGGCCGCGTGGTTTTTCACCCTTTCCGGGTTTTCCACGTTAAAAAGCCTCTGCGTACCCAACGAACCTCTAATTGACTGTTTGCGCGCTTAGCTCGCTCACGAGCTGAGGCGGTTCAAGTGAACCGGTCTACCAAGAGCCCTTAGCGTTCCGCAACAGTTTGGCGCCGTCTGTGGGAACATTCCCAGAACTTTTTGAAGGCCAACCGCAATGGCAAGGAAGAGTACTCGCACTGCGGAGGGATCAGCGCTGGAGGGACGCGTCGACCCAGCTCCCTCCCCCTCGCAAATCGATGCACCACCCGCAGAGCAGGCACCGCCTGCACCAGCAGCTAGGCTGGAAGTGCGCATGCAGCGAATCGAAGAACACCAAGCCGAGATGTTGGCTCTCGTAAGGGATCTCGGAGCTCCTCAAGCTCCGGTCCAGCCGCCCGCTCCGAACGCACCACCGCCCCCAGTCCTAAACCTTGTCCCGAACCAAGAAGCCGTCCAGGAAGACGAGGCTTCAGAGGGATTCTCCAACGCGGCGATTTCAGCTCACCTTGCCCCGCCGGCTGGAGGCCCGGAAGCTGACCACCGTCGCCATCACCCCAGAAGAGCTGCCCCTGAGCGGGCAACGGAAAGGACTACGCGCGAAGAAATCCGTGATATGATCGAAGAAGAGTATGCCCAAGCAGGACGACGCGTCGCGCTCGCTCGCCGCCCCGCGCATCAGGGCTCCCCCCTGTCACCTCAAGTCCTAGCTCATCCAATCCCGAATGGCTTCAAGCTTCCTAACATCGAGACATTCGACGGGACGGACGACCCTTTGGAACACGTCAATCACTTCACCACCGTCATGAGGATCTACAGCGCTCCTGATCAGCTCCTCTACCAGGTGTTCCCGGCAACCTTGAAAGGCCAAGCGCGCACTTGGTTCCATTCTCTGCGGAATGGGGCCATCAACAACTTCACGGAAATGGCGCAACAGTTCGTGGATCAGTTCATCGCCAACCACCGAATTGTCCGGGATCCCTCCCATCTCTCAGGGATCCGCCAGAACGACGGAGAGACACTCAAGGACTTCTTCCGACGCTTCACTACCGAGGCACGGCAGATCCCAGGGGTTGACCCCGAACTCTTGCGAGGAGTTTTCTTAGGAGGACTCCGCCCAAGTGGATTCTATTCGGCTCTCATGAGAGAAACCGTACCAAGCTATCCCGACCTTGTTCACAGGGTCGAAGCGCAAATAGCTGCAGATGAGGCCATCGAAGCGCACCGTCGCGAACGAGAAGATCGTCGCGGCGAGGAGCGCCGCGGTGACGGACGTCGGCGTGACCCCCGAAGGGATCTGGGACCGCAGCCGCCCAGGACCTACACCCCGCTGAACACCACCAGAACGAACGTGCTCTACGCCATTCAGAACAACCCCGAACTTCGCATGCCCCGGGTACCCCCGCCAAATCCGAGGGGTGACCAGTCCAGATACTGCGAGTTTCATCGAGGAACCGGACATACCACCGAAGAGTGCACCAGGCTCAAAGACGAAATCGAGCGCCTCATCCGCCAGGGACTCCTGGGAAGATTCTTACAAGGCCAGATTCCCAATCAGCCCCAGCAGCCCAGGGAGGCAGGGGAGCAGCCCCCCGCCCCCCGAGGCGCAGGTGGAGGAAGGACGATGGTGGGAGAAATCGAGACGATCGCCGGACCGCAGGTCCTGGCGTCGCAAATCCTCTCGATCGCCCAGCCCGTGAGAGACCACGAAGACAAAAAACTCAAGCAGGATATTGCGATAGCTTTCGGAGATGAAGACTTACGAGGGTTGCGGCTTCCACACCAGGATCCGCTCGTGATCAGCGCGGGGATCGGGGATCCCTGCTTTAAAGTAAAAAGAATACTAGTCGACAATGGAAGCTCGGTCGACGTCTTGTTCCTCTCCACCTTGCAAAGTATGAAGCTCACCAAAGACCAGCTTAGTCCGGCAGCCGGGCCCATCTACGGCTTCGACAACAGACCCGTCCCGGTGCAAGGCATGATCATTCTCCCAGTCACGTTGAGCGAATTTCCAAGACAGTCAACGCACAACATCCAGTTCATGGTGGTAGAGTCCACCTCCGCCTACAATGCCATCTTCGGGAGACCGCTCCAGTCAATCTTCGGGGCAATCCCCTCCATTCCACACCTAGCTATGAAGTTCCCCACTGCCGCAGGAATAGGAGTCGTAAGAGGAGACCAAGAGGCAGCCAGGACCTGCTACCTGAAGCAGGCTCAGCCAGCAAGGGCGACCGCTCTCAACATCAATAACTTCGATCTGCGAGACGAAGCAACTCTGCAGCGAGGAGCGCCCGTTGAAGGGCTAGTAGAAGTACCGCTCTCCCGACGAGACCCGACTCGAACTGTTCAGGTCGGGTCGCTCTTAACACCACAAGAGCAAGAGAAGTTCACCTCCTTCCTGCAAGAGAACGGGGACATTTTCGCGTGGAGCCCGGAAGACATGCCCGGGGTAGATCCCAACGTCATCTATCACTCGCTAAACATCAACCCCGCCTGCAGACCCGTGATTCAGAAAAAGAGGAACTTCACCCCCGAGCGCCTAAAAGCAATCGAGGAAGAGGTAGCTAAGCTCCTGGAGGCACGATTCATTCGTGAAGCAGAATATCCCACATGGCTCGCCAACGTGGTCATGGTCAAGAAGGCCTCGGGGAAATGGCGAATGTGCGTCGACTACAGCAACCTGAACCAAGCCTGCCCGAAGGATAGTTTCCCCCTGCCAAGGATTGACCAGCTCGTCGATGCTACAGCAGGCCACGAGCTACTCAGCTTTATGGATGCTTATTCAGGTTACAACCAGATAAGGATGAACCCCGCAGACGAAGAGCATACCGCCTTCCGCACCGACCGGGGAGTCTACTGCTACAAGGTGATGCCCTTCGGCCTTAAAAATGCCGGAGCCACCTACGAAAGGCTGATGAACAAGGTCTTCAAGGACCTCATCGGAGAGACGATGGAGGTTTACGTGGACGACATGCTAGTAAAGAGCGTCCACCGACGCGACCACTTGGAAGACTTGGAAAAGTGCTTCCAGCTTCTCCGTCGCTTCCAGATGCGGCTCAATCCCAGCAAGTGTGCGTTTGGTGTGACGGCGGGGAAGTTTCTAGGTTTCATGGTAACCCATCGGGGAATCGAGGCCAACCCCGAGAAGATCAAGGCGTTGGAGGACATGTCGCCACCTCGCTCAATTAAGGAAGTACAACGCCTAAACGGGAGGATCGCAGCTTTGTCCCGTTTCTTATCACGAACAGGAGACAAGTACCTCCCCTTCTTCAAAATCCTCCGGGGAGCGCGACATTCAGGTTTCCAATGGACAGACGAGTGCCAGGTGGCCTTCGAGCTTCTCAAGCAGTACCTGGCTTCGCCACCGCTTCTGTCAAAGCCCACCCCCGGGGAAACTCTGTTCTTGTACCTGGCCGTATCGCCTACGGCTCTTAGCTCAGTGCTTGTGAAGGACGAAGGAGGAGTGCAACGACCGATCTACTACCTCAGCAAAGTCCTCACTGACACCGAAACCAGATATCCGGCAGCAGACAAGACAGCCTTGGCTCTTGTTTTCTCGGCTAGAAAACTCAGACCCTACTTCCAGGCTCACGCAGTCAAGGTATTGACACAACTCCCATTACGGGCGATCCTCCAGAAGCCGGAAGTCTCGGGGAGACTTGTAAAGTGGGCCGTAGAACTCGGCGAGTTCGACATCCAATTCCTGCCTCGCCCCGACATCAAGTCGCAGGTGCTCGCCGACTTCGTGGTAGAATACACCATCCCGCCAGACACAACCCTCATCAAAGACACCGCTAGCACCCGGTGGACCCTCTATGTCGACGGCGCCTCGGGAGCTGAAGGGGCCGGAGCAGGATTACTCCTCATAAGCCCCGAAGGGATCACCCTGGATTACGGACTCCGGCTAAAGTTCCCCGCAACAAATAACATCGCGGAATACGAAGCACTGATCGCCGGTCTCCGGCTCGCTATCGACTGCAAAGTCGAGAACCTAACGATTTATACAGACTCCCAACTCGTGGCCTCACAGGTTGAAGGAGATTACGAGGCTAAGAGCGAGCAGATGGCGAAATACCTCGCATTCGCAGAGTCCCTTCTCCAAAAGATCTCATCATATCAGATTCTACACATCCCCCGAGAGCAGAATACCAGGGCGGATGCTCTATCCAAGCTCGCCACCTCACCCTCCAGCTACCAGTCTCGAAGACGCCGAATCGAAGAAGTTGTGATCCCAAGCATTCAAGGGCCATGGGAAATCACAACCATCCACCAGGAGGAGTCGTCCTGGATGACCCCATTACGAGCTTACCTGGAGCAAGGGCACCTTCCTGAAGATCGCCTAGAGGCGCGAAGGCTGCGAATGCGGGCTGCACCGTTCACCATTATAGACGGGGAGCTTTACAAACGGGCATTCTCAGGACCATATCTGAAATGCCTGCCGGCAAGCGAGGCGGACTACGTACTCAGGGAAGTACACGGAGGGGTCTGCGGAGAGCACCTAGGCGGGAAGGCATTAGCGCGGAAAATACTGCGTCAAGGCTTCTATTGGCCGACAATGAGAAAGGACGCGGCCGACTTTGTCCAGAGATGCAAAAGCTGTCAGTTACACGCCAACATGCCTCATCAACCCCCGGTCTCACTTACCACGCTGCAGAGTGCGTGACCATTCGCACAATGGGGGATCGACCTCCTCGGTCCCCTACCTCTAGCGTTTGGGCAGAGGAAGTTCATCATCCTAGCCATCGACTACTTCACCAAATGGGTGGAGGCGGAGCCCCTGGCCAAGATCACCGAAGAAAACGCCAAACAATTCGTCTGGAAGAGCATCGTTTGCCGCTTCGGCATCCCGGCTACGATCATTGCCGACAACGGCACTCAATTCACTGGAAAGTCCTTCACCAAGATGTGCGAGGATCTGCAGATCAACCTGCGCCACACGGCCGTGGCGCATCCACAAACCAACGGACAAGTAGAAGTCACGAACCGCACCATCCTCAAAGGACTGAAAACACGTTTGGAAGAAGCCGGGGGACAGTGGGTAGACGCGCTCCCGAATGTATTGTGGGCGTATCGCACAACAGAAAGGACTCCTACAGGGGAGACACCTTATAACCTCTGTTACGGAACCGAAGCTATCATCCCCGTCGACATCGGCGTTCCGAGTGCTCGAGTACTCACCTTCGACCCCGACAAGAATGATGGACTGCTCCGAGAGAACCTCGATCTGATCCCCGAAGTCCGGGACAACGCTGCTTACCGTGCTGCACTCTACCAAATGCGTGTAGCCCGGACCTACGACAGGAGGGTGAAGCCCAGACCAATCAACGTAGGAGATCTCGTCCTACGCAGCATCGAGGCCGCCGGTAAAGGCCCCCCAAGGAGACAAGCTCTCAGCAGCCTGGGAAGGCCCGTACGTAGTCACCGCAGTCGTAAAACCCAGAACATACAAACTCAGGACGGCGGAAGGGAAGACTTTGCCACGCACCTGGAACGCTCAAAACCTGCGCCGCTTTTACCAGTGATCCCGGGACCTCTACCATGTACTAAGCCACGAGCTCAAACTCGTGCAAACTTATCTTCAATTTCTGTACCAAGCCGCGAGCACCGACTCGTGCAAATTTATCTTATAATTTATGTAAAAGTCATGAGCTCAGACTCGTGCACCTATCTTATCTTACATAAAGCTGTGCACCGAATGATTTCTTATTGAAAAGCTATGTCTTGACGCCTTCACACACTTAAGAAAAACTTTACAACGAGGCCCTGCCTCGGGGGCTTTGCACCGCCGTCGATTGAAGGTTCGCCCTTCTCCTCCGCCGTCGAGTCCCAGCGTCGTAGGGGCCTGCCCCCCTACGTACGCCCCCTGGTTTGAATACACCAGCTATTCACCGGCCACTTAGGGGCCCCGCCCCGGGGACTTTGCACCGCCGTCGATTGAAGGTTCGCCCTTCTCCTCCGCCGTCGAGTCCCGGTGACGCCGGGGCCTGCCCCCCCTGCGTTCACCCACGGTTTGAATACAAACGCTATTCACCGGCCAAGCTGCGAGCTCGGCTCGTGCAAGAAAGCCGCAAGCACAGATTTGCGCAAGCTAAATTTTCTATTGTGAAAAAAGCCGCGGGCTCAGAACCGCGCAAGCTAATCTGTCACTTTGCAGAAACCCCATAGCCCACGCAGATATCAGAACCTGGCAGCAAGCCCACGACAACCTCAGAGAACCAACACCCTCCGACATCAACTCCTACCCAAAAAAGCGTCACACAGAGGACAAGGGATAAAGCCGCCGAAGAAAAATCAAAACCTTCGAACTCCTCGCTCAGGAACTCGGACTCCGAAGGTTTGGGGGGCTTATGTTGTACACCCGTAAAGGCCTCAGGACGCGCCCAAAGAAAGCCTCGCAAAAGAGAGGTGGGGGGAACGATCAAAGCACGCACGAACCCCAGGTATGTACGTAACCGCGCGCAAAGGCGCGTGGCAGCGCGCGGGCTACACCCCTCGCCGCAAGGAGATAGCCCGAACGCGTCCCGACCGCACCACCTTGGGGGGCCCGGCTCACTCACACCCCCCAAGGAGAGCGGTCGGCCGAGTCGCACCCCCCAAAGGGGGTACGGGCCGACCACACCCCCAAGGGGGTACGAGCCGGCTGCACCCCCCCAAGGGGGTGCGGGCCGGCCGCACCCCCCAAGGGGGTGCGGCCCAGCAGCACCCCCCAGGGGGGTGCGGCCAAGCTGCACCCCCCAAGGGGGTGCGGCCAAGCCGCACCCCCCAGGGGGGTGCGGCCCAGCCACACCCCTTGTGGGGTGCGGCCAAGCCGCACCCTCAAGGGGGTGCGGCCCGGCCGCACCCATCATGAGGTGCGACCGAGCCGCACCCCCCCTTTTGGGGTGCGGCCGGGCCGCACCCCCCCTTGGGGTGCGGCCAAACCGCACCCCCCTTGGGGTGCGGCCAGTCCGCACACTCCCTGCTCGGGGGTGCGCGGCCGTACCCACGCCTCCTAGGGGTGCGGTGCGGCACCCTCTCCCCGCCGGAAGAATTCAACCGCTCGCTAGGGAGCGGCTCCTCGATTCACCGTCCGCCCGAGGCATCTCCCGTGGCCCGTCGCGCATTCGGGGAGCTTCAGCGCTAACCCGCGCTCAGAACGTTTCTGAGCGCAGTCGGGAAGCCTTCTCAATTTTTGTCTTTCCGGCTTCTCACTTTTTGGGTTTCAGGCTTCTCACTTTTTGTCTTTCCGGCTTCTCACTTTTTGGGTTTCAGGCTTCTCACTTTTCAGGAACAGTTAGTCGCCTTTTTCGCCTCCAACGGAACTGCCCGAACCGCCCGAGCTGCCCAAGTTGCCCGAGGGGCAAGGTGGTCATTTTCGAAAAATGGCGATCCGAGGGCCCCGAACCGGAGAATATGATTCGTCCACCAAACATTTATGGAAACTGCAAACGGCTAGATTACCAGACTACCCCCGGCCAAAGCTATAAAAAGGGCCCTGGGGCTTCATTTGAAAGGACCTTGACTTCTGGACCCAGGAGAGCTCCTTGCAGACTTTTGCGGAATTCCCCTTCGACACTTGAAGATCTCCTTCGGGATTTGAAGATCTCCTTCGGGACTTGAAGATCTTCATCTTCCAGAAAGGCGACCAGCGTTCTCAGAAGAGAAAGGCGACTGGCCTTCTCACTTCCAGAAAGGCGACCAGCGTTCTCAGAAGAGAAAGGCGACTGGCCTTCTCACTTCCAGAAAGGCGACCAGCATTCTCATAAGAGAAAGGCGACTGGCCTTCTCACTTCCAGAAAGGCGACCAGCGTTCTCAGAAGAGAAATGCGACTGACCTTCTCACTTCCAGAAAGGCGACCAGCGTTCTCAGAAGAGAAAGGAGACTGACCTTCTCACTTCCAGAAAGGCGACCAGCGTTCTCAGAAGAGAAAGGCGACTGACCTTCACACTTCCAGAAAGGCGACCAGCGTTCTCAGAAGAGAAAGGCGACTGACCTTCTCACTTCCAGAAAGGCTACCAGCGTTCTCAGAAGAGAAAGGCGACTGACCTTCTCACTTCCAGAAAGACGACCAGCGTTCTCAGAAGAGAAAGGCGACTGGCCTTCCCGCTTCCGAAAGGCGACTAGTAGTCTCAGAATTAAAAAGGACTTAGTTTTTCGAGAGGTGGCCTGTCACCCTCAGAGCTCTCTCTCTCTCTCTCTCTCCAAGTATTGCAACGAGCAGCGGCCTGTCGCGCTCGAATCCAAGTTTCCCAATTGTAACCCCCCAGAAAATAGTGAAGTTTCGTCGGCACAGCTCCGGCCGCGTGGTTTTTCACCCTTTCCGGGTTTTCCATGTTAAAAAGCCTCTGCGTACCCAACGAACCTCTAATTGACTGTTTGCGCGCTTAGCTCGCTCACGAGCTGAGGCGGTTCAAGTGAACCGGTCTACCAAGAGCCCTTAGCGTTCCGCAATAGTTTGGCGCCGTCTGTGGGAACATTCCCAGAACTTTTTGAAGGCCAACCGCAATGGCAAGGAAGAGTACTCGCACTGCGGAGGGATCAGCGCTGGAGGGACGCGTCGACCCAGCTCCCTCCCCCTCGCAAATCGATGCACCACCCGCAGAGCAGGCACCGCCTACACCAGCAGCTAGGCTGGAAGTGCGCATGCAGCGAATCGAAGAACACCAAGCCGAGATGTTGGCTCTCGTAAGGGATCTCGGAGCTCCTCAAGCTCCGGTCCAGCCGCCCGCTCCGAACGCACCACCGCCCCCAGTCCTAAACCTTGTCCCGAACCAAGAAGCCGTCCAGGAAGACGAGGCTTCAGAGGGATTATCCAACGCGGCGAGTTCAGCTCACCTTGCCCCGCCGGCTGGAGGCCCGGAAGCTGACCACCGTCGCCATCACCCCAGAAGAGCTGCCCCTGAGCGGGCAACGGAAAGGACTACGCGCGAAGAAATCCGTGATATGATCGAAGAAGAGTATGCCCAAGCAGGACGACGCGCCGCGCTCGCTCGCCGCCCCGCGCATCAGGGCTCCCCCCTGTCACCTCAAGTCCTAGCTCATCCAATCCCGAATGGCTTCAAGCTTCCTAACATCGAGACATTCGACGGGACGGACGACCCTTTGGAACACGTCAATCACTTCACCACCGTCATGAGGATCTACAGCGCTCCTGATCAACTCCTCTGCCAGGTGTTCCCGGCAACCTTGAAAGGCCAAGCGCGCACTTGGTTCCATTCTCTGCGGAATGGGGCCATCAACAACTTCACGGAAATGGCGCAACAGTTCGTGGATCAGTTCATCGCCAACCGCCGAATTGTCCGGGATCCCTCCCATCTCTCAGGGATCCGCCAGAACGACGGAGAGACACTCAAGGACTTCTTCCGACGCTTCACTACCGAGGCACGGCAGATCCCAGGGGTTGACCCCGAACTCTTGCGAGGAGTTTTCTTAGGAGGACTCCGCCCAAGTGGATTCTATTCGGCTCTCATGAGAGAAACCGTACCAAGCTATCCCGACCTTGTTCACAGGGTCGAAGTGCAAATAGCTGCAGATGAGGCCATCGAAGCGCACCGTCGGCAGTTCAAAGGAAGCCAAGGAAAGAAAAGGGGAACAGATCAAGCCCCTCGCGAACGAGAAGATCGTCGCGGCGAGGAGCGCCGCGGTGACGGACGTCGGCGTGACCCCCGAAGGGATCTGGGACCGCAGCCGCCCAGGACCTACACCCCGCTGAACACCACCAGAACGAACGTGCTCTACGCCAATCAGAACAACCCCGAACTTCGCATGCCCCGGGTACCCCCGCCAAATCCGAGGGGTGACCAGTCCAGATACTGCGAGTTTCATCGAGGAACCGGACATACCACCGAAGAGTGCACCAGGCTCAAAGACGAAATCGAGCGCCTCATCCGCCAGGGACTCCTGGGAAGATTCTTACAAGGCCAGATTCCCAATCAGCCCCAGCAGCCCAGGGAGGCAGGGGAGCAGCCCCCCGCCCCCCGAGGCGCAGGTGGAGGAAGGCCGATGGTGGGAGAAATCGAGACGATCGCCGGACCGCAGGTCCTGGCGTCGCAAATCCTCTCGATCGCCCAGCCCGTGAGAGACCACGAAGACAAAAAACTCAAGCAGGATATTGGGATAGCTTTCGGAGATAAAGACTTACGAGGGTTGCGGCTTCCACACCAGGATCCGCTCGTGATCAGCGCAGGGATCGGGGATCCCTGCTTTAAAGTAAAAAGAATACTAGTCGACAATGGAAGCTCGGTCGACGTCTTGTTCCTCTCCACCTTGCAAAGTATGAAGCTCACCAAAGACCAGCTTAGTCCGGCAGCCGGGCCCGTCTACGGCTTCGACAACAGACCCGTCCCGGTGCAAGGCATGATCATTCTCCCAGTCACGTTGGGCGAATTTCCAAGACAGTCAACGCACAACATCCAGTTCATGGTGGTAGAGTCCACCTCCGCCTACAATGCCATCTTCGGGAGACCGCTCCAGTCAATCTTGGGGGCAATCCCCTCCATTCCACACCTAGCTATGAAGTTTCCCACTGCCGCAGGAATAGGAGTCGTAAGAGGAGACCAAGAGGCAGCCAGGACCTGCTACCTGAAGCAGGCTCAGCCAGCAAGGGCGACCGCTCTCAACATCAATAACTTCGATCTGCGAGACGAAGCAACTCTGCAGCGAGGAGCGCCCGTTGAAGGGCTAGTAGAAGTACCACTCTCCCGACGAGACCCGACTCGAACTGTTCAGGTCGGGTCGCTCTTAACACCACAAGAGCAAGAGAAGTTCACCTCCTTCCTGCAAGAGAACGGGGACATTTTCGCGTGGAGCCTGGAAGACATGCCCGGGGTAGATCCCAACGTCATCTATCACTCGCTAAACATCAACCCCGCCTGCAGACCCGTGATTCAGAAAAAGAGGAACTTCGCCCCCGAGCGCCTAAAAGCAATCGAGGAAGAGGTAGCTAAGCTCCTGGAGGCACGATTCATTCGTGAAGCAGAATATCCCACATGGCTCGCCAACGTGGTCATGGTCAAGAAGGCCTCGGGGAAATGGCGAATGTGCGTCGACTACAGCAACCTGAACCAAGCCTGCCCGAAGGATAGTTTCCCCCTGCCAAGGATTGACCAGCTCGTCGATGCTACAGCAGGCCACGAGCTACTCAGCTTTATGGATGCTTATTCAGGTTACAACCAGATAAGGATGAACCCCGCAGACGAAGAGCATACCGCCTTCCGCACCGACCGGAGAGTCTACTGCTACAAGGTGATGCCCTTCGGCCTTAAAAACGCCGGAGCCACCTACCAAAGGCTGATGAACAAGGTCTTCAAGGACCTCATCGGAGAGACGATGGAGGTTTACGTGGACGACATGCTAGTAAAGAGCGTCCACCGACGCGACCACTTGGAAGACTTGGAAAAGTGCTTCCAGCTTCTCCGTCGCTTCCAGATGCGGCTCAATCCCAGCAAGTGTGCGTTTGGTGTGACGGCGGGGAAGTTTCTAGGTTTCATGGTAACCCATCGGGGAATCGAGGCCAACCCCGAGAAGATCAAGGCGTTGGAGGATATGTCGCCACCTCGCTCAATTAAGGAAGTACAACGCCTAAACGGGAGGATCGCAGCTTTGTCCCGTTTCTTATCACGAACAGGAGACAAGTACCTCCCCTTCTTCAAAATCCTCCGGGGAGCGCGACATTCAGGTTTCCAATGGACAGACGAGTGCCAGGTGGCCTTCGAGCTTCTCAAGCAGTACCTGGCTTCGCCACCGCTTCTGTCAAAGCCCACCCCCGGGGAAACTCTGTTCTTGTACCTGGCCGTATCGCCTACGGCTCTTAGTTCAGTGCTTGTGAAGGACGAAGGAGGAGTGCAACGACCAATCTACTACCTCAGCAAAGTCCTCACTGACACCGAAACCAGATATCCGGCAGCAGACAAGACAGCCTTGGCTCTTGTTTTCTCGGCTAGAAAACTCAGACCCTACTTCCAGGCTCACGCAGTCAAGGTATTGACACAACTCCCATTACGGGCGATCCTCCAGAAGCCGGAAGTCTCGGGGAGACTTGTAAAGTGGGCCGTAGAACTCGGCGAGTTCGACATCCAATTCCTGCCTCGCCCCGACATCAAGTCGCAGGTGCTCGCCGACTTCGTGGTAGAATACACCATCCCGCTAGAAACAACCCTCATCAAAGACACCGCTAGCACCCGGTGGACCCTCTATGTCGACGGCGCCTCGGGAGCTGAAGGGGCCGGAGCAGGATTACTCCTCATAAGCCCCGAAGGGATCACCCTGGATTACGGACTCCGGCTAAAGTTCCCCGCAACAAATAACATCGCGGAATACGAAGCACTGATCGCCGGTCTCCGACTCGCTATCGACTGCAAAGTCGAGAACCTAACGATTTATACAGACTCCCAACTCGTGGTCTCACAGGTTGAAGGAGATTACGAGGCTAAGAGCGAGCAGATGGCGTAATACCTCGCATTCGCAAAGTCCCTTCTCCAAAAGATCTCATCATATCAGATTCTACACATCCCCCGAGAGCAGAATACCAGGGCGGATGCTCTATCCAAGCTCGCCACCTCACCCTCCAGCTACCAGTCTCGAAGGCGCCGAATCGAAGAAGTTGTGATCCCAAGCATTCAAGGGCCATGGGAAATCACAACCATCCACCAGGAGGAGTCGTCCTGGATGACCCCATTACGAGCTTACCTGGAGCAAGGGCACCTTCCTGAAGATCGCCTAGAGGCGCGAAGGCTGCGAATGCGGGCTGCACCGTTCACCATTATAGACGGGGAGCTTTACAAACGGGCATTCTCAGGACCATATCTGAAATGCCTGCCGGCAAGCGAGGCGGACTACGTACTCAGGGAAATACACGGAGGAGTCTGCGGAGAGCACCTAGGCGGGAAGGCATTAGCGCGGAAAATACTGCGTCAAGGCTTCTATTGGCCGACAATGAGAAAGGACGCGGCCGACTTTGTCCAGAGATGCAAAAGCTGTCAGCTACACGCCAACATGCCTCATCAACCCCCGGTCTCACTTACCACGCTGCAGAGTGCGTGGCCATTCGCACAATGGGGGATCCACCTCCTCGGTCCCCTACCTCTAGCGTCTGGGCAGAGGAAGTTCATCATCCTAGCCATCGACTACTTCACCAAATGGGTGGAGGCGGAGCCCCTGGCCAAGATCACCGAAGAAAACGCCAAACAATTCGTCTGGAAGAACATCGTTTGCCGCTTCGGCATCCCGGCTACGATCATTGCCGACAACGGCACTCAATTCACTGGGAAGTCCTTCACCAAGATGTGCGAGGATCTGAAGATCAACCTGCGCCACACGGCCGTGGCGCATCCACAAACCAACGGACAAGTAGAAGTCACGAACCGCACCATCCTCAAAGGACTGAAAACACGTTTGGAAGAAGCCGGGGGACAGTGGGTAGATGCGCTCCCGAATGTATTGTGGGCGTATCGCACAACAGAAAGGACTCCTACAGGGGAGACACCTTATAACCTCTGTTACGGAACCGAAGCTATCATCCCCGTCGACATCGGCGTTCCGAGTGCTCGAGTACTCACCTTCGACCCCGACAAGAATGATGGACTGCTCCGAGAGAACCTCGATCTGATCCCCGAAGTCCGGGACAACGCTGCTTACCGTGCTGCACTCTACCAAATGCGTGTAGCCCGGACCTACGACAGGAGGGTGAAGCCCAGACCAATCAACGTAGGAGATCTCGTTCTACGCAGCATCGTGGCCGCCGGTAAAGGCCCCCAAGGAGACAAGCTCTCAGCAGCCTGGGAAGGCCCGTACGTAGTCACCGCAGTCGTAAAACCCGGAACATACAAACTCACGACGGCGGAAGGGAAGACTTTGCCACGCACCTGGAACGCTCAAAACCTGCGCCGCTTTTACCAGTGATCCCGGGACCTCTACCATGTACTAAGCCATGAGCTCAAACTCGTGCAAACTTATCTTCAATTTCTGTACCAAGCCGCGAGCACCGACTCGTGCAAATTTATCTTATAATTTATGTAAAAGCCGTGAGCTCAGACTCGTGCACCTATCTTATCTTACATAAAGCTGTGCACCGAATGATTTCTTATTGAAAAGCTATGTCTTGACGCCTTCACACACTTAAGAAAAACTTTACAACGAGGCCCTGCCTCGGGGGCTTTGCACCGCCGTCGATTGAAGGTTCGCCCTTCTCCTCCGCCGTCGAGTCCCAACGTCGTAGGGGCCTGCCCCCCCTACGTACGCCCCCGGTTTGAATACACCAACTATTCACCGGCCACTTCGGGGCCCTGCCTTGGGGACTTTGCACCGCCGTCGATTGAAGGTTCGCCCTTCTCCTCCGCCGTCGAGTCCCGGTGACGTCGGGGCCTGCCCCCCTGCGTTCACCCACGGTTTGAATACAAACGCTATTCACCGGCCAAGCCGCGGGCCCGACTCGTGCAAGAAAGCCGCAAGCACAGACTTGCGCAAGCTAAATTTTCTATTGTGAAAAAAGTCGCGGGCTCAGAACCGCGCAAGCTAATCTGTCACTTTGCAGAAACCCCATAGCCCACGCAGATATCAGAACCTGGCAGCAAGCCCACGACAACCTCAGAGAACCAACACCCTCCGACATCAACTCCTACCCAAAAAAGCGCCACACAGAGGACAAGGGATAAAGCCGCCGAAGAAAAATCAAAACCTTCGAACTCCTCGCTCAGGAACTCGGACTCCGAAGGTTTGGGGGGCTTATGTTGTACACCCGTAAAGGCCTCAGGACGCGCCCAAAGAAAGCCTCGCAAAAGAGAGGTGGGGGGAACGATCAAAGCATGCACGAACCCCAGGTATGTACGTAACCGCGCGCAAAGGCGCGCGGCAGCGCGCGGGCTACACCCCTCGCCGCAAGGAGATAGCTCGAACGCGTCCCGACCGCACCACCTTGGGGGGCCCGGCTCACTCACACCCCCCAAGGAGAGCGGTCGGCCGAGTCGCACCCCCCAAAGGGGGTACGGGCCGACCACACCCCCAAGGGGGTACGAGTCGGCTGCACCCCCCCCCAAGGGGGTGCGGGCCGGCCGCACCCCCCAAGGGGGTGCCGCACCCCCCAGGGGGGTGCGGCCAAGCCGCACCCCCAAGGGGGTGCGGCCCGGCCGCACCCATCATGAGGTGCGGCCGAGCCGCACCCCCCCTTTTGGGGTGCGGCCGGGCCGCACCCCCCCCCCCCCCCCTTGGGGTGCGGCCGGGCCGCACCCCCCCCCTTGGGGTGCGGCCAAGCCGCACCCCCCTTGGGGTGCGGCCAAGCCGCACCCTCCCTGCTCGGGGGTGCGCGGCCGTACCCACGCCTCCTAGGGGTGCGGTCTGGCGCCCTCTCCCCGCCGGAAGAATTCAACCGCTCGCTAGGGAGCGGCTCCTCGATTCACCGTCCGCCCGAGGCATCTCCCGTGGCCCGTCGCGCATTCGGGGAGCTTCAGCGCTAACCCGCGCTCAGAACGTTTCTGAGCGCAGTCGGGAAGCCTTCTCAATTTTTGTCTTTCCGGCTTCTCACTTTTTGGGTTTCAGGCTTCTCACTTTTTGTCTTTCCGGCTTCTCACTTTTGGGGTTTCAGGCTTCTCACTTTTCAGGAACAGTTAGTCGCCTTTTTCGCCTCCAACGGAACTGCCCGAACCGCCCGAGCTGCCCAAGCTGCCCGAGGGGCAAGGTGGTCATTTGCGAAAAATGGCGATCCGAGGGCCCCGAACCGGAGAATATGATTCGTCCACCAAACATTTATGGAAACTGCAAACGGCTAGATTACCAGACTACCCCCGGCCAAAGCTATAAAAAGGGCCCTGGGGCTTCATTTGAAAGGACCTTGACTTCTGGACCCAGGAGAGCTCCTTGCAGACTTTTGCGGAATTCCCCTTCGACACTTGAAGATCTCCTTCGGGATTTGAAGATCTCCTTCGGGACTTGAAGATCTTCATCTTCCAGAAAGGCGACCAGCGTTCTCAGAAGAGAAAGGCGACTGGCCTTCTCACTTCCAGAAAGGCGACCAGCGTTCTCAGAAGAGAAAGGCGACTGACCTTCTCACTTCCAGAAAGGCGACCAGCATTCTCAGAAGAGAAAGGCGACTGGCCTTCTCACTTCCAGAAAGGCGACCAGCGTTCTCAGAAGAGAAAGGCGACTGACCTTCTCACTTCCAGAAAGGCGACCAGCATTCTCAGAAGAGAAAGGCGACTGGCCTTCTCACTTCCAGAAAGGCGACCAGCGTTCTCAGAAGAGAAAGGCGACTGGCCTTCTCACTTCCAGAAAGGCGACCAACGTTCTCAGAAGAGAAAGGCGACTGGCCTTCTCACTTCCAGAAAGGCGACCAGCGTTCTCAGAAGAGAAAGGCGACTGGCCTTCTCACTTCCAGAAAGGCGACCAGCGTTCTCAGAAGAGAAAGGCGACTGGCCTTCCCGCTTCCGAAAGGCGACTAGTAGTCTCAGAATTAAAAAGGACTTAGTTTTTCGAGAGGTGGCCTGTCACCCTCAGAGCTCTCTCTCTCTCCAAGTATTGCAACGAGCAGCGGCTTGTCGCGCTCGAATCCAAGTTTACCAATTGTAACCCCCCAGAAAATAGTGAAGTTTGGTCGGCACAGCTCCGGCCGCGTGGTTTTTCACCCTTTCCGGGTTTTCCACGTTAAAAAGCCTCTGCGTACCCAACGAACCTCTAATTGACTGTTTGCGCGCTTAGCTCGCTCACGAGCTGAGGTGGTTCAAGTGAACCGGTCTACCAAGAGCCCTTAGCGTTCCGCAACACCTGGGATGGTGAGATGTCGAGTGATGCCCTCATGACTACAGAAAGCTTGAAACTCACTTGAGGTATATTCACCACCATTGTCAGATCTGAGATATTTGACCTTCTGCCCAGTATGTTTCTCTACTGTGGTCTTCCAGATCTTGAACGTCTCAAATACTTCAGATTTGTGCTTAAGAAAGTAGATCCAGACCTTCCTTGAGAAATCGTCGATGAAAGTCACAAAATACCTAACACCTCCAAGTGATGGCTCTGGGGCTGGTCCCCAAACATCTGAATGTACATACTCCAGGATATGCTTGCTTCTTCTGTTGGATGTCGCAAACTTCACCTTGTTCTGTTTCCCGAGGATGCACGTCTCGCAGAATTCAAGCTTGCAAGTTTTCACCCCTTTCAGCAGACCTTTCCGGTGTAAATCTAGCAGTCCTATTTCACTCATGTGGTCGAGCCTAGCATGACATAGTAGAGAGGAATCCTCATATGTAGAAATAGAAACTGCTGCATCGCCTGCTATTGTAGTGGCAATCAATTTGTAGAGGGTGCCAGGACACTCTTCTTTCATCACCACCAAAGCACCCTTCTTGACTTTCAGATAGCCACTGTCACCAATATAGGAGTATCCCACCGCCTCCAATTTGCCTAGAGAAATCTGACTCTTTCTCAGATCAGACACATATCTGACGTTCGTAAGTGTTCTGATTATTCCGTCAAATATCTTAATCCTGATATTTCTAATCCCCAAAAATTTGCACTCTGAATTGTTCCCCATCAGAACACAACCACCACCACATGATTAGAAGCTGTGAAACTACTCTCTAATTGGACACATGTGATAGGAACACCCAGTATCCAAAATCCATGCATCTATAGTGTCAGCAGTAGAAGACATATGTGACACATCAACATCTATCTCACTGTCGGATGCCAGTACTGCCGCTTGTTGTGATTCGTGTTGTTTCTCCTTTTGCTTCTTCTTCGGACAATTAGCTTTCCAGTGATCCTCTTCTTTGCAGTAGTGACATTTGTTGTTTTGGCCCTTGGACTTAAACCTGAACCTGTTTCTCTTCTTGCCTCTGTCCTTAGATCTGCCTCTGATTGGTTTGTTGCTCTTCACCAGTATACCCTCACCTGTGCTTGAACCTGACTTGCTTCTTGTTTCATTCGATAGCAGTGTAGTCATCACTTTTTCCATCTTCAGAGTATCCTTCCCATAAAGGATCGTGGTGACTAAGTGATCAAAAGACTTCGTAAACGAAGACAACAGAAGAAGAGCCTGATCTTCTTCTTCAATCTTCACGTCCATACTGCGCAGCAGAAAGATAAGCTTGTTGAACATATTCATATGCTCCAGCAACTTGGCACTTTCGGACATCCTCAGACTGTATAACTGCTTCTTGACGTAGAGAGATAAGTTTGTTCGTGATGAAAGCATCCAAGTGAATATCCACGAGCCATCCGTCCCGTAATAGATCTTCCATCTCCAATCTTTTCATAGCAATATTGCCACTCTCAAATATACTATCACTACATCACATTAAAATTTCAAATATAAATCATACTAAGACAATTTGAACAGAGAATTATTTTGAAAATAAAGTAATTAAATTACCCCGCGGCATAACGACTCAACGTAGAGTCTACAAGTTCTCTTGCAACAACTGCGAGATATGATCTTTTTTGGAACTGAATCTCATTTTCAGATTGCCTTCCCATTGATACACACACTTGAACACGACGCTTTTTATTACCTTTGCAATTTGGGGTAGATTAGTTTTATATGGTCCTTAATTCGAAAAATGAATCTGTGTTGTTGGTGTGGCGGCGGATGGATTATGTTCATGAGCTTGCAACATGCTTTGAATAAGGGTAAAAAGAGAATCAAGTCTCTCCATGCAGTAGCTTTGCACAACACTAATTTCTGCAACTAATTTTTCCTCCAAAAGATTAATCTTTTTTTTTGATAATTTTTTTTAATTCCTTCTCCTTCTTCCTCTTTTTCTTCTCTTTCTTAGTCTTCTCCTTCAATCTCAGAACTTTCTCCATATCAAATGACTGATCAATCATTTTCTTCTTCTTCAATTTTACTTTCAGTACCTCCTCAAAAGATGACTCTGAGTCCTCGAGACCAAGAACCTGTTGCTCCTCAGACGTTAGGTAAGTAAATGTAGTCTTTACCTACACATAAAATATTAGTAATTAACAATATGACACATTTAATGTACTTTAAACATCACTAAATACTTACATGATTTTCTTGGAGCAATTTTTCGAATAATTGAGAACAAAACTTGGAACTGAAACCACCTTTGCAAGCCCATCAACACAATCGCGGTCAAGCTACCTTATATACTGGAACCTGAATATTACTATGTTCGAAGAACCAACCCTAAAATATAACAATTTGTAACAAATAAGTTGATGATAATTATAACAAAATAGAAAAATATACATGTTAATCTTTTACCACAAGAACTATAGAGCACCCTTCAAGGTAACACAGGCTGACTAGTTCATTCCGAGCGCAACTGAGATTATATAGTGACTCGAACAACTTATGTAGAAACGTGTGTGTACAACCCTCATTCTCCGAGGGTGGGCCCTCTCCAAGCCACGTCGACAAAAGGTCAAAGTCAAAAGGTCCACAAAAGTCAGCAATCCGAGATACCAAGACAAAGTCGGCCAGCATGAGTAGTAGACGAGTTCGTCGAACGTAGCCTTCCAGAGTTCGTCGAGCATAGGAGCAGAAGAAAGCCTAGGCGAGTAGGGGTGCACTCGTGCGAGTAGCCCGGATACTCGCCAAAAGGTGGGCGACCATATGCGATACTTGCCCATTTTCCCGGGGAGATCGCCTCAATGTCGCTAGTCGCCGGGCAGGGGCTGGGCTATAAACCCCCTACCCCTTGGCTTCCCTATAAATAGGACCCCAGGGGTACTTGGATTGGCACCTGGACTTGAGCTCTTGAAATCCTGCTCTTGCATTCTGGAACCCGTCGCACTTGGCCGCTACTCCCGGTACTAGCCAAGTCGGTGCCTTCCTTGTACCATGCTCGGCCATTTTTGGTCTTGGAGGGGAAGTCGCTTCGGAGCTTCTGGGTACGTGGTGGGACCTCTCTGCCGTGGCACCTGGGGTCCTGTTTGTTGCTCTTCTAGCTTCCTCATAGTTGCCCGCCAAGCCATCTCTTCGAGCCGCTTGGCAAATAGTCTCCGGCTGCATCGGTCCGAATCTTGAGGTCAGGATTTTCCTGGCGTCAATACTTTGGTGCGGTGAGCGTGGACAGTAGCCAGAGAAAGAAAGCTTAGTGGGAAGAAAAGATGGTTGTAGTAGGCGACCATGAGGAAGTTGTCGGCAACTCGGCCAGCGGTGGCGAGTTTGTGACGATAGCAGTCTTCGAGGAATTCGCGCAGCGGATGGAAGAGTCCTTGCGAGTAGCTCTTCAACCTCGCACGGAAGGAACGACGACCTCGCCTCATCGCCCGATTCTGACTGAAGAAGGTGCTCACCTTCGGCGAGCAGGGAAGGAGCATGGAGAGGAGCTGGAGCGACCAAGGAGGTCGCAGTTCTACCCGCAAGTCTCGCAGGGAGCTGGCAGAATCCGATTCCGCGAGGAGGAGGAGCAGGCGAGGTACTTCGGTACTCGCCAGGTTAGCGAGTATGGGGGCAATACTCGCCAAGAAGAGGGTCGTCACCAGTTTGGTAGGAGGAGCCAATTCTGGGAGGAGACCGTCGCCGCGCCAGTACCAGAAAGATTCAGAGATCCCGCGATGAATTACTACTCGGGGAGAGATGACCCTATCCGACATCCCCATTGGTTTGAGGATGCAGTCCCCATCCGGACCATGTCAGACGTCTATGAGGATGCCTCGAATCGTGGCTTCCTGGCCAAATCCACCCAGCTGACCAGAGAGGAGGAAGAGGAAGAAGAAATGATCCCCGTAAGAAGAAAGGAGGAGCCCCAAAGATTGGAGAGGAGGAGGCCGGAAGAGCGTAGGCCGGCAAAGCGCAGAGGAGAGGAGCCAGGGAGACAGGAAGTGGGAAGACCCTTTGAAACTCCGGAACAGCTAAAGGAGGGAAGAAAATACCAGGTGCCGGAGGGGGGGAATCGTGGTAGGCAAGAAGGTCGTCAGGAGGAAGGATGCACAGAGTCGATGGTTGTTGCCCGTCAGGGGAACAAACGTAACCAGAGGAATAGCCGGAGGAGGAATAGGGATCGGGTCAGCCAAGAATGTCAAGGAAGGATCAAGGCCGGGGAGGTAGGAGTGAGTTATGGAGAAGCGGAGCTCGGATTTTTCCGCAAAACGAATTTCCACCAGGCCTACCGCCATAATGTCGCTCCAACCTCTCAAGCGCCACCCCCGCTAGAGGAGATCACTTTCTCGGAGGAGGGCATGTTAGGGAATGAGAATCCCTCCCGTGATGCTCGTGTGATTCAAGCGATCGTCGAAGACTCCACCGTCAACCAAATCCTGGTGTGCAACGGGGGTTCAGTCCGTGTCATCTTTATGTCGTTCTCACGAACACGTTTGACAACCTGGAGGTCGAGGCGAGCAGGATGATGATCTTGGACGGTTCCCTTTTTTGATTTCTTAGGTAAGCAAAAGGTGGATGCGGCAGGAAGATCAGCCACCGTCGGGAAGCCTAATCCAAGACGGGAAGAACCCTTCATCGTGAAGAGGAGCTGTTGAAAAACACCTGGAATGGCGACAACCTGAAGAGGTTTGGCTCCTAAGCGGGAGTATGTACACATCACATCCCTGTAAATTTATTGTCCATAAATAAAACCATCACCTCCCTGAAACATGAGAAATGGTGAGTCTTTTGTCTCTTTCAGCTATGAGTTTTCAAGTAAAAGAAGAGAAGCAGGCAAAGCCGATCTCCGCGTTAGGTTGGGAAACGGGCCTCCGACTTGATTCTCATAAAACCCCAAAATGGGTGATGGGACAATGCCTCGGTTATACGTCCCCTTAAGTCCAAGCCTCTACAATGACGACCGAGATCAGCTCCCCCCTTGCACGTTGGCCGCGGTTCCCACCAACTGCATTTCTCATCCGACTGGTGAGATTATCAGGAAGAAGTCTGGACGCCGACCTCCCAATCCGACGAAGGAATAATCGACTTCGGCAAAGGTGGTCCTTGCCCTTATCTGCTTCGTCAAAGATGTGTTTTCAAATAAAAGAAGAGAAGCAGGCAAAGCCGATCTCCGCGTTAGGTTGGGAAACTGGTCTCCGACTTGATTCTCGTAAAAACTCAGAACGGGTGATGGGACAATACCTCGGTTGTACGTCCCCTTAAGTCCAAGCCTCTGCAATAATGGCTGAGATCAGCTCCCCCCTTGCATGTTGGCCGCGGTTCCCACCGACTGCATTTCTCATTCGACTGGTGAGATTATCAGGAAGAAGTCTGGACGCCGACCTCCCAATTCAACGAAGAGATGACCGACTTAACTGATCAGGGGACAGTGCCTCGGTTGTTCGTTTCCGAGTTTTTCCTCCTATCATGTGAGTTAATGTGCTTAAGTGTGCTTAACTCCCCGTTTCATTATTGAGCAACAGGAAACAGGTTGGATCGGCATTCAGCATCCAAGTAGGACAGAGACCTTGGGATGGTGTGTTCCCTTGGAAGGTGCTCCATTGGAACCTCCCCGACAGTCATTCCCTACTGTGTCAGTCTCTTCAACAGCATTAACAAGAGCAGTAGGATGGAGACCTTGGGATGGTGTGTTCTCCTGGAAGGTGCTCCATTGGAACCTCCCCGACAGTCATTCCCTACTCTGTCAATCTCTTCAAACAGCATCAACAAGAGCAGTAGGATGGGGAACTTGGGATGGTGTGTTCCCTTGGAAGGTGTGAGTATGCAGGTGCAAGTATATATGGCCGAGCACCCAACAAGCGAGTATCCAACAAGCGAGCAAGGTATGATCGTCGTCCGCAGTATCCTATCTCGCCTATGCTTAGTCGCCTAGCGAGCACTCAACCTCGCCTCGATCCTAAGAACCTACTCGACATAACTACAAAAGAAGAAATGCAAGAAGCGACTACAAAAGGCGAGCAAAAAATTGTATTCATTACTTTCATAAGTACATATACAAAAATTGTTGTACAGATTTGCAAAAGGGAGCCAGGCGACTATGCACCATCATCGCCACCATCCTCGCCATCAGCGTCGACATCTTCGCCATCATCGCCCTCGTCCTCAGAATCGTCATCTTCGGAATCGGTGGATGAGGATGGAAGCTCTCGCATAGGGGAGTTGGAATCTTCGGCGAGTAGTGCCGGGATGATGTCCATGACAGTCAGGTTCATTGCCTGCGGCTTCAAGAGGCCATCGGCCTTCAGACTGCTTAGAACCACCTTCCAGGTTGCTCGCGCGATCTCCCGGCGAATATGCGCCATATCGTCGCCAAGTATCCGAATCTGCTTGCCAACCCTGGAGGGGCCCGCCGAGGAAGGCTGTTGCTCGGCAGGTCGAGTTTCCAGCTCGGCGATGTGAACTTGGGCGGCCTCCAAGGTTTGCCGAGTATCCTCCAGCTCCTTCTCCAGCTGGGACACCTTCTTCGCCATCTCCACCTCGGCGGCCTGTACAGGTAAAAAAGCAGTGGTTAAGCAAAAAAGCCATCGGCATAAAAGGCGACTATCTCAGAGATCAGAAAGGCGACGTGCGAGTACTTCATGATCTTTCCACTTGGCGGCCTCCAGCCCCATGGTGATGAGCTTCTTGCTCTGCACCTTGATCACCTGCTCGTATTCAAGCAGTTTCCTCGCCGCCGCGTGACCGAGCTCGGCAGCTCGCAGGTAAGCTCGCGAGCTCTGATGGGAGAGATACTCGGCCGAAATGTCTTGCAGGGATTCGGCGTCCGCGCGACCATAGAGGGCGAACATCACGTCAAAAGCCTCGTCGGCATCCTCCCAATCCTCCGACCAGGCGGGGAGGTTGGTGCTCAAGGTTACTTCATGGGCCCGCTCTGTAAGACCCCCCCTCCGAAATCGGCGGTCCGACCGGGGGATCTTATCGCACACCACCCTTTTTGCACGACGCCGAAGCGATCACGAAGGGTGAAGGTACTAGCTTCTTCAACCCCCTTCCTTGAACACTCCAAGGTCACGCATTGGGGTGGTGTTAAGCGAAAGTCACTACACATCAACATAGTGAGGAAGCAGTATTCTAGCGGAAGACATCATCAAAGAGTGTACTTTATAACACTTAGCGGAAGACGTAGTAATATAGCGGAAGATTAATCATCACAGAAACCTTAAACTCAAGACCTGTATGAATAGCATTCATACCTCCGCCGCATTAATTCATTGCCAATATATAGATGTTGTGAGGTGGGGAGCAACAAAAGGGATGCGACTTAACAACTTGTACCTGATGTAGCCTGCTCTGTGGCTTCATCCAGACCTGGGTACTGTCTCTCATCCGTACCTATTACCTGTGCTAAAGACAAGTTATTAGAACTACAAACAGAATCCAACTCCTACTAACACACAAACATAATATAACAGTTATAAGGGAGGGGATATCTGGACTCTTATTGGGTCGAGGCAGTCTTCCCACGACCACCGCCTACGTACTTCGTATCGTCCTGCATACGGTCTCAGATCCACGTAGTTCTATTAGTTTCGCACGGGTTGCCCTCCCAGACCATCCGTCGTGCGGGTTGCCTTAGAGTAAAACTCATCGACCATCCTATGTTCTCCGAAGGCACATTTTCCGAAGGGACATTTCATTCCCGTAGGAATTATTTCTCGAAGGCAACATTTCATTCCCGTAGGAATTATTTCTCGAAGGCAGCATTTCATTCCCGTAAGAATTATTTCCCGAAGGCACATGGTGTTCCCGTCAAATCTAAATTAATGTCAATACGGAATAAAACCCCAAAACATCAATTCGTCTGCGCTGTTGCGAGAGCGGCAGCCAGTTCGGTACTATTTAGGGTTGACGCTGAAGGAATGCCTCATCTTCACGTCAACTCTAAATTATATACAATAAAGAAGAAAAACCAAAACATCGATCTGTCCGCTCGGTTCTACAAGTGGCGGCCAGTTCGGCACTATTTAGGGTTGACGCTGAAGGAATGCCCCATCTTCACGTCAACTCTAAATTTTATGCAATAAAGAAGAAAAATCAAAACATCGAACTGCCCGCTCGGCTCTACAAGCGGCGGCCAGTTCGGCACTATTTAGGGTTGACGCTGAAGGAATGTCTCATCTTCACATCAACTCTAAATTATAGGCAATAAAGAAGAAAATGTCAAAACATTGATCTGTCCGCTCTACTCTACAAGCGGCGGGCAGTTCAGCACTATTTAGGGTTGACGCTGAAGGAATGTCCCGTCTTCACGTCAAATCTAAATTATAGGCAATAAAGAAGAAAATGCCAAAACATCGATCTGTCCGCTCTACTCTACAAGCAGCGGACAGTCCGACACTATTTAGGGTTGACGCTGAAGGAATGTCCCATCTTCACGTCAACTCTAAATTATAGGCAATAAAGAAGAAAAGGCCAAAACATCAATCTGTCCGCTCTGCTCTACAAGCGGCGGACAGTTCGGCACTATTTAGGGTTGACGCTGAAGGAATGTCCCATCTTCACATCAACTCTAAATTATAGGCAATACAGAAGAAAAGGCCAAAACATCAATCTGTCCGCTCTGCTCTACAAGTGGCGGACAGTTCGGCACTATTTAGGGTTGACGCTGAAGGAATGTCCCATCTTCACGTCAACTCTAAATTATAGGCAATACAGAAGAAAAGGCCAAACATCGATCTGGCCGCTCGGCTCTACAAGAGGCGGACAGTTCGACACTATTTAGGGTTGACGCTGAAGGAATGTCTCATCTTCACGTCAACTCTAAATTATAGGCAATACAGAAGAGAAGGCCAAAACATTGATCTGTCCGCTCGACTCTACAAGCGGCGGACAGTTCGACACTATTTAGGGTTGACGCTGAAGGAATGTCCCATCTTCACGTCAACTCTAAATTATAGGCAATACAGAAGAGAAGGCCAAAACATCGATCCGTCCGCTCGGCTCTACAAGCGGCGGACAGTTCGACACTATTTAGGGTTGACGCTGAAGGAATGTCCCATCTTCACGTCAATTCTAAATTATAGGCAATACAGAAGAGAAGGCCAAAACATCGATCCGTCCGCTCGGCTCTACAAGCGGCGGACAGTTCGGCACTATTTAAGGTTGACGCTGAAGGAATGTCCCATCTTCACGTCAACTCTAAATTATAGGCAATACAGAAGAGAAGACCAAAACATCGATCCGTCCGCTCGGCTCTACAAGCGGCGGACAGTTCGGCACTATTTAGGGTTGACGCTGAAGGAATGTCCCATCTTCACGTCAACTCTAAATTATAGGCAATACAGAAGAGAAGGCCAAAACATCGATCTGTCCGCTCGGCTCTACAAGCGGCGGCCAGTTCGGCACTATTTAGGGTTGACCCTGAAGGAGTGGCCCATCTTCAGGTCGACGCTAAATTAGTAGGCAATAAATCATAAGCAGCAATAAAGGCCGAAAGCAGGGGGCCATAATATCAAGCAGTAAAATAGGCCGAAAGCAGAGACCATAATATCAAACGGTATAATAGGCCGAAAGCAGAGGTCATAATATCATGAGTATAATAGGCCGAAAGCAGAGGCCATAATATCAGGACCAGTGCGAGACTGGAGAATTGAAAGTACAGAAAGCAGTATATAAAGGACCAGTGCGAGACTGGATTACTGGAAATAAATGCAGAAAGTAAACGCAGGACCAGTGCGAGACTGGAGAGCATAATAAATAAAAGGGTTAGTAGTCCAATCACTCCATAATCAGGAGGCTTCAGTTCCCTCTCCGTTCATAGGAGGAAAGTTCTGTTCCATCTCCGTTCATAGGAGGAAATTCGATTCCATCTCCGTTCATAGGAGGAAATTCTGTTCTTTCTCCGTTCATAGGAGGAAATTCTGTTCCATCTCCGTTCATAGGAGGAAATTCTGTTCTTTCTCCGTTCATAGGAGCTTACTTATATTTTATGAGGTTCCTTATTTTCATGTGTCTTGATTTCACATTTTTAATTATCTTGAGGTTATTGAATTAACGGCGTCGCCTCGCGATTGCGACCTTAACTGTGCGTCGATATTTTTACTTTTAAAACTACCCAAACTTTTTAGAGGGTGCGATCCAACCTCCCAAGCTTTCCATAATTTTTTGGAGACGTGCTGGAGGAGAGCGTGATTCATTATTAATTTATAACATAGGTTGTAAGCATAAAAAAATAGTAAACCTATTTCAAAAATTCCAAAATAATTACAGTGGGTGTAGGTCAGTAGTAGGAAGCTTCCCAAATTTTTTTAGAATTTTTCATCACCGTTAAGGCCCACTGATAATTCAAAACCCCCAAAAATCATTGTATTTTAATTTCTAAAAATACTTAGCCTCCTCCAAAAATTATGAAATTTTTACAATAGTTCCCCCTTGCCAAGATGAGCAACTTTCATGTTCAAAGTTTTTGCATTTGGGCTCTATATAAGACCCAGAAAAATTAAATGATATAATAAATATAATAATAAAATTTTATAAAAAATTTATCAAAACTTTTTGACAGAATTCCTTCCTGTACTCCGCCTCCCTCCTTTCGTGCCTTCCCCGCCGGCGTCCGGCCACCGGCCGGCCGTGGCTCCGCCCCCGGACGACTCTACGGTGGCGGGCGCTCCCTCCGGCGGTGGTCCGGCGGCCTACCGCCGCCGGCCACCGCCGGAGTTAATTTTTATCGAAATTTGAACGGAGGAGAGGGAGGGCGGCGGCGGCGCTCCGGTCGTCGTAGTTCGCATGTGACGCGTCCGGCAGTTAGGGAGGGAGGAGAGGAGTAGGTCCCACCTTGTTTGGAGTCCAACGGGAGCTTCCGACAAGTTCCGCCATTGGAGGTGGTGGAGGGTGGTGGAGCTCGGATTTGGGTTTTCCGGCGAGGTGGGGCTCCGGCAGGGGGTGGGGCTGGCTCGACTGAGCTTGGGGGAGAGGTGTGTCCATAGTAGAGGGGAGGGGGTTGCTTTTATAGGGAGGGAGGAGGGCCTCCCTTCCTCCTCCCCGATGTGGGATTAATTGGATGCCATGGGGGGGGAGCTTTGGGGTTCCATTCAGCTGGTCACTTGTGGCAGCGCCTCATTGGAGGTTTGTACAACCTATAAACATAGCTAGGACATTAGCCATATGAGGGAAAGAAAGAGAGAGAGAGAGAGAAGAGGTGAAGGAGAGAGAGAGAGAGCCACCTCTTGGCTTGACCCAAGGCCTAATTCCATCTTGCTAAAAATCAGAGCCCATGAGGCAATAGGTGAGCTCATGGTGGGCTTGGTTGGTCTTATGCTTGGTGAGTGGGAGATTAGTGGGGAGGGTTTAAAGCTCAAAATCACATCTTTTAAGAGGGTTTGACCAAAGTCAACCTTCAGGTGGGTCCCTAGGTGGGTCAAAGTCCTAGTAGGTCCGAGTCGTCGAGTGTCGAGTCATTGGTGATGTGTCGGGGTTGAAATCAAGCATTTACGTATCTCGAGATTCTTATAATTTTACGAGCATTATTTTTATTTAATTGACCAAACAACGTCGGAATTGAGCGAAACGAATTTTGATGCACTCGTATCGACCATACGAGTCTAACACAACTGACAGAATTCAATTCGGAGCTCGTTTGCTTAACATTTGAAAATGGCGTTGTTGCGGCGCTCGATATTACTCAAAATAGCCGTTTTCTCCAAACGACCTCGGATTGGAACGAAACGAGTCCTGTTGCACTCGTATCGACCATACGAGTCTAACGCAACTGACAGAATTCAATTCGGAGTTCATTTGCTTAACATTTGAAAATGGCGTTGTTGCGACGCTCGATATTACTCAAAATAGCCGTTTTCTCAAAACGACCTTGGATTGGAACGAAATGAGTTCAGTTGCACTCGTATCGGCCATACGAGTCTAACGCAACTGACGGAATTCAATTCGAAGTTCGTTTGCTCAATATTCTAACATGACGTTGTTGCGGCACTCGATATTACTCAAAATAGTCGTTTTCTCCAAACGACCTCGGATTAGAACGAAATGAGTTCAGTTGCACTCATATCGGCCATACGAGTCTAATGCAACTGACGGAATTCAATTCGAAGTTCGTTTGCTCAATATTCTAACATGGCGTTGTTGCGGCACTCGATATTACTCAAAATAGTCGTTTTCTCCAAACGACCTCGGATTGGAACGAAACGAGTTCCGTTGCACTCGTATCGGCCATACGAGTCTAACGCAACTGACAAAAGTCGATTCGGAGCACGTATGCTCATTATACTAAAATAGCGTAGTCGCGACGCGCTACTATACTCAAAACAGTCATTTCTCTAAATGACTACCATTTATGTGGCGAAGGTCAGGCTGTGGTTGTCATGTGACCCGACCTAAGCTCTTCCAAGGGTTCAACCGAACCGACTAGACCCCTTTTTAAAATTGGGATGTTATACGCTCAAACCAGGACACCAGAGGGCGACCATAGGCGTCCTCGCTGCCCACACCTTCGCCGAAGTTCGGATGGCCGCTGGGCTCGCCAGCCTCCGAAGGATTTGCTTTCGCCTTCAGGTCCCTCTTGGCGACCTCCTTCTTTCTCGCAGGCTCGGCGGATTTCGCCTTGGCCTTCCGCTTTTTAGAGGGCCCAACACCATCGCCGGCGACCTCCTGCTCATCGCCGCCTGGCGACAAATCGACTGGAGCAGAAGCCCCCGCCTTTGGCGCCAAAGGAAGAAGCTCGCTCGGTAAGGAGCGAGTAGCTGTATCAAGACAGAGAGAAGAACATTAGACACCGACTGAAGACGAAGTGGCGAGTATTACCAAATACTCGCTCAGAAGACTACCTTCGTCCGGGAACACTTCGGCGAGCTCATCTACTCGCCTCCTCCAGAGGATGACATCCAGGCGGCGACCTCAGAAGCTGTCGAGTAGCTTCTCCCGGCTCTCCTCCAAATAAGGGGGAGCGAAGGCGCTCTCTGCCGGCTGGAAGGATGAGGTCGGCACGACTCCAAAGTCGCCCTTGATGCCGACTAATCGTTCGGTCCAGCGATGGTACTTGTTCACCGTGCCAACCAGCGTGCAGACATGACTGCACAAAAAGACGATGCCCACGCCAGTGGCGCCGAAATGGAATACTCGCCGGAAGACGGAGAGATCACAGGCGATCTTCTGTTCTCGCAAGAAGCAGAGAAAGCTCATGATCATCGCCACTCCATTTGGATTGATTTGGGCAGGGACTATCCCGTGATAGCGGAGTATCTGACAGACCTCCGACCACAAGGGTAATCGTAGGCCGACTTCGAAATGGCGGATGGGGAAGATCAGCTCGGTCGCCGAGAAGGAGTTCAGGCGTTCATCCTCGCGAGGAAGCCTGGCGACATACCCCGGCGACAAGTACTTAGCAGAGAACTCCTTCAGATCGCTCGGTCGAGTAATCAACTTCTTGAAGGAAGTCGCCTCGAAGTTCTTCGCATGACTTGCACGACGAATAGCTGCCTCGCCAGCCATTCAGAAAGAAAGGGAGTGAAGAAGCGAGTATAAAAAATGCGAGGAGAGGAACAATCGGCAGATACTCGCTGGAAAGAAAGGAAAGATCGCCAAAAGCATAATAAATACATACCCACCCCCTATTTATAGTACTCGACGAAACTTGGCTTGCCGCGTACGCCGCCGCGAGCACGAGTCAGGGGTGGCGAGTATCGAGGAAAGTCGCCAAAACCAAGGGTACACGTCAAATCACCAGTGCCGAGCGAGCGAGTACCTGCATCAGATCACTAGGATGCTCGACAAATCAACGCAACATTCAACAAATACTCGCAGGAAAGAAACAAAAACAAAAAAGTAAATATAGACATCACAGCAAACAGGAAAGGTAGCAAGGGCGATATTCATACTCGCCAATTAACAAATTACTTGAAGAAATCAAATTATTCAGAATTACAAAGCATTCGCCAAAAGGCGACTAGCTACTACAAAGAGAAAAAAGACAGGATCCTAGGGGTTCGCCTGAGCATCGGGAAGTTGTGGTTGTCGCCCAACCTAGCCCATGCTGCGAGCTCGCTTAAAATGCTCTAAGGCCACGGACATCGCATCCTCGCCTTGTCGCAGTTGCTCCTCCATTCTCGCCAGGCGACCGGCCGAACCCATGCTCGCACGAATCCCGACCAGCTCGTCCTGGTGCAGCTGCACTCGGTGATCCATCCTGCCAACCCGGCGCTCCAGATCGTGGACAGACTGAAGGCGAGCTTCCACAACGGCTAAGCGAGTATCGAACTCTTCCAACCGGGGCATTCGCGCCTCCAACTCGGTCAAACGACGTTGAGGCTCGCTTGCCGTCAGGCGCTCGACCCGAGCCTCCACATCCGTCGAGCGACGATGCGGGTCGCTGATCGCTAGGCGCTCCAACTTCGCCTCCAGATCCAGAATGGCGCGAGTAGCCCTTTCCTGGTACTCGCGGGAGGGAAGCCCGACCCCGTCAATCAGAGCCCCGATAGGGGTGTAAGCGCGAGCTGCAGAAGAAGACATAAAAGCAAAGCCTTAGTGGCGAGTAGCGACAAGACCCTTCTTTGAAGATATTCGGCAAAACAACGACTCCATTTACCAGGACGATGAGCATCATTCCGCGAGTCGTGGCGAGGACTCCGAGACGGTCGGCAAGGAGAGCCCCTTCCCCGATGCGGGGACAGACTGCGATGGGTGCCATCTCGCCAGTTAGAGTGCGATCCGCCAATGTGCTCCCTGCCGGAATGCGCATCACCCCGACCGCGACCATCCACTGGTCACCCTCCCCCTCTGGGAGCGAAGAAGCCAGAAGACCCCGCCACCCCGCCACCCCGCCTCGGCGCGAGGACTCAGCCGGATGGGTGGTGGGAGCCGAGGAAGACAGAAGGCGACGATCATCTTGCATGTCGGCAGAAGGTGGAAAGGAGGAGGTGGAGGAAGTTCGTCCGCGGGCAGTTGCGCACTACTCGTCACCTCTGGTTGCTGCAAAGGCGGTGGCGGCGGAGGAAGGTTACTCGCTGAAGGAGCCCTCTGCTCGCTCATCGGCCTCTTATCCACCGAAGAGTTGTGAAGGATCCGCACCGATCCACCCCGACGAGTTCCTCCCCCAGTCCTAGGCGAGATCATAGGCGATGATCGCAGAGGAATGGCGCTCGAAAGCTCCTCCCGAGCATCGACAAGTAGCGGATCTGCGAGATAGTGTAGAAAATGTCAGAAACTAACCAGCACTTGGGCGACTAAGCCTTAAAAAGTGGCGAGTAGGTAGCTCTCACTTTGCGCAGGGAGAACTTCAGTTTGATCTTGAACCGAGATTCCAGCAGTACTCGTCTCGGGAGCTACATTCGACGAGGGAAGGTCGGGAGCAGGCGAGTCATCCAAATGACCGAGACCCAAGTCGTCAGGCATTTGCTGAGTGTCGTCGACTATAGGATCGGCGACCTTCTTCGGAGCGGCGACATCTTTTCTCTCTTTCTTCTTCTTCTTCTTCTCGAGACGCTTCCTCTTCCTGGAAGCGAGGAAGTCCTCAGGCTCGGCGTCGCGGGCAGGCTTCCGCGACGGTGGCAGCAGACTAGCAAGCTCGGTCAAATCAGCGGCAGCTTCCTCGACAATACTGCGCGACATCTTGAGCGAGATCAGAAAAGTCGTGCCCTCAGAGACCCCTCCCCCTCTATATATAGAGCCAGAGCGTCAACCAGCAGGATGCCGACTATCAATCAATACTCGCAAGAAGGCCTGATCGTCGAATGACGGTTGGATGATTCTTTCCGAGCAACTACGTTACTCGCAAAGAGCGGGGATTGTGTACAACCCTCATTCTCCGAGGGTGGGCCCTCTCAAAGCCACGTGGACAAAAGGTCAAAGTCAAAAGTCAAAGTCAAAAGGTCAACACAAAAGTCAGCAATCCGAGATACCAAGACAAAGTCGGCCAGCAGGAGTAGTAGACGAGTTCGTCGAACGCAGCCTTCTAGAGTTCATCGAGCATAGGAGCAGAAGAAAGCCTAGGCGAGTAGGGGTGCACTCGTGCGAGTAGCCCGGAAACTCTCCAAAAGGTGGGCGACCATATGCGATACTCGCCCATTTGCCCGGGGAGATCGCCTCAATGTCGCTAGTCGCCGGGCAGGGGCTGGGCTATAAAAACCCCCTACCCCTTGGTTTCCCTATAAATAGGACCCCAGGGGTACTTGGATTGGCACCTGGACTTGAGCTCTTGAAACCCTGCTCTTGTATTCTGGAACCCGTCGCACTTGGCCGCTACTCCCGGTACTAGCCAAGTCGGTGCCTTCCTTGTACCCTGCTCGGCCATTTTTGGTCTTGGAGGGGAAGTCTCTTCGGAGCTTCTGGGTACGTGGTGGGACCTCCCTGCCGTGGCACCTGTGGTCCTGTTTGTTGCTCTTCTAGCTTCCTCATAGTTGCCCGCCAAGCCATCTCTTCGAGCCGCTTGACAAGTATTCTCCGGCTGCATCGGTCCGAATCTTGAGGTCAGGATTTTCCTGGCGTCAACAGTGTGGACTGCTTTAGGCCAGTTATATCTTTGGAACTCGTCTAAACCTCTAAAATCTTTCAGGCATATTGAGATTCTAAGAGACTTCAGAGAAATAAAATCGGATAACGATGTACTTTACAAGTACATCTACTCTCTCCAAATCATCTGCATATGAAACTGCCTCTGAATTGGCTAATCTATTAAGCTGGTTCACAAGATCTGCTTGTCTAACTTTTCAGGCTGGAGATCTTCTAAAATTAATTTGTCGCGTGGAAGAATCAAGGAAAACACAACTTTCACCCATATCACACGACCTTCAACAAAATTGATGTCCATTTTCCTCATGACAATCACAAAGTTAGCATTTCTGGCTGTCATTTTGGGATTGTCCTTTCTTGAGCATGATTTATATTTCTCCACGGAAAGACACTTGATTTTTTTAGAGGGAGTTGCAAGACGCGCGGTGAGAATTAGTTTGCTGTGATATCATATTAGAACACGGCCATCCAACATCAAGCCAATTGATTATATGGTTCGGAACAACGACCAAGTCATAAAAAAATGTCATTTTCAAACCCCCGGGCAACAAAGAGATTGATTTACAGTCAGATAAACCCGGAGAGATTCAAAATTTTATTGCTAACTCTTGTAAAACAAGAGATCAAATGAGGCACAAGACAGTATGTTAAAAGAGGAATGATGTGATGGCACAAAACAAATAGGCGCGTTACTAACAACAAGGAATAACATATTTTGTCACATTAAGGCTCCATTGGCCACGAAGGTGACAGTCATGAACGCAGTAGTTACGAACTGTCGTTCGCAAACGCCTAACCTCACCTAAGGAACTTCATCCACATTTATGTTCAAAACTAGTCACGCCAAACACGCATTCTATGATGTGATGTTTTTATCCAAACTCACGGCACCACAATATTTATATATGATGTCATTGACACCTCTATAGAAATATGTGACGTCATCCCCAAAAAGTGACATCATCAATATGTTTCAAAATTCTAATTAAAAACATTTTTAAATTATTTAAGGTGATTGTTATCCGCACTGCAGTTTTGGCTATCCGCACGCTTTTTGTATGAGTTATTACGCGCTATTTTAAAATATGCCTTGTACATGCATTTTTAGGAAACGTGTTCAACACGAAAGTTGTAGATCTCGTAGAGATCTATAATTTTCGTGTTGAGCACTTTTCCTAAAAATGCATGTACAAGGTGTATTTTCAAAAATTCGCTATAGTTACGCACATGTTTCAATCAGGGCGGCAATACGTCTTGTGCGTGCATTTTTAGAAAAAATGTTTAACACAAAAGTTGTAGATCTCGATGAGATCAACAACTTTCGTGTTGATCACGTTTCCTAAAAATACATGTACAAGACGTATTTCTAAAAGGCGAGTAATAACTCATACAAAAAGAGTGCGGATAGCCAAAACTAATTATAGAAATATATAATGTTCAAAATTAAAAGAATTTTGGGCCATGTGGGCCTGGATTCCTAAATCGGACAGACCATGAGTCATGACAATGACATCGGACCAAATATTACTAAGCCCGATAAGTACTGCCGTACAGCAAAAGTCTTGCCATTTTTGTAATTAGTTGTTTTTAAGGGGCTATTAAGAAATTGGACCCAACATTTTGAAATTCCCATTACCCCCAAAACTAACCCCCAAATATTAATTCCCTGGGCGCGCTCTTTTTCCTCATTCGTCTCTCTCTCTCACTCTCGCTCTCTCTCTCTCTCTCTCTCTCTCTCTCTCTCTCTCTCTCTCTCTCTCTCTCTCTCCCCTTCTCTCTTTCTGATCTTCTCATCTCTGTTTCGAATTTCATCGAGGGTAGGTTTTCACTCTGTTCTACCATTTTCTTCAAGATCTAGGGTTTGTTTGAGTGGGTCTGTGTTGGGATTTCTGTTTAATTGTGTAGATTCCTGGTTCCAGGTAGACGATGGCGGGTAAAGGTGGAAAGGGACTCGTTGCAGCGAAGACGACAGCGGCGTCCAAGGAGAAGGACAAAAAGAAGCCGGTCTCGCGCTCCACTCGCGCCGGACTCCAGGTTTAGAAACCCTAAACCCCTTTCCCTCCTCTATTGCTATCTTTGTAGAAAATGTGTTCTGTTTTCGGCGAGTTTTTTTTTTGTACCGGGAGCTCACCATCCTTCTTGGACACGGGAAAATCCGACTGTAAAAATCGGTAATCTGATGGTTGAAATTCATCTGAAAATTCGAGTTTGTATTTTTCCAATCGAAAATCCAGTTAGATCGGTACAAAATTTCCCCCCTTTACTGGTCTTCTGGAAGCGATTTATCAGATTTTTGTGCAAGTTTTCTTTAGAGAGTTGATATTGGCAGTCCATAAATTTTATTTGTAGTCCAAAATTATATTTGCACCCCACTCCCAACCCAAATAAGTACTAGAAGCTTAAAAAAACATCTTAAAAACTAAAACAATTTAAAAATCTAGCGCAAAAACAAGTTAAATGATATGCATAGAAGAATTAACTCTAACTTAAATGACATGCAAACCTTCCTTTAATCAGAAAACTGACTTTTTTTTTGTTGAGATTTTCGCTGGATAATTTTCTTTTTTTTAAGGTGAATCTAAGAGGGGGGAAAAATGACGCGACCGATAGAACTACGGCTAGGGTTTAGGCAATGGGAGAGAGATGGGGAGGATGTTATTTGATGGGGTGCGATTAGTGAGAATTGGACTACGAATATAGTTAAGTTTTTTACAATTTTTGGGGTGCGAATAGCGAGAATTGGACTGCTAATATCAACTCTCTTTTCTTTACCAGGGGAAGCGGGAAATGTTTTTGGGTTAGGTTAATTTTCCTCGTGTTCTAAATTCTAATTAACGAAAACTGCTAAATATATTTATATTTTTAATTGAGATTTATGAAATTTATGCAACACAAGATGCATTTGGTGATTTTTTATTCCCTGCGCTCAGCCAATCAGAAAATTCCACTTCATTCATGCTGCACCACTCACAAATGTCTTTTAAAGAAAAAAAAAACAGCTTGGGACCTACAAATGCGTCATTTTTATTGGCAGACTCAGCCTAAGCTTGCTTCTTTCCCATTGGCCAATATTTTTTTTCATAATTAGCGGATTAAATACCCTTCTTCTACACTTCTACTACTTTAAGTCTGTAATCATTTCATCTTCCTGTTTTTTGATAGATATAACTTATAAGAACTGTCTCATTTGTGTGAATTTTCATTTTTTTTCTGCTCTAAATTGTATTTGAAATTCAAAATAATCAAATTTTGTATTAAATTACGGAATATGAACCCTTTTTTTAGGCGATTTTTATCAGCACTACAGTTTTGGCTATCCGCAAAGTTTTGATATCCGCAAAGCAGTTTTTGATTAAATTATATCCGCAAATTAAAATGTTATTAGCAAAGCAAAAGCATCCTCGGACTTTCGCTGCTCTCCCTCTTCTTCCTCTCCGGCCGGCCGGATTGCTCCTCGACAATGGTCAGCGCTGCCGCCGGCTTCTCTCCTTCCTCAACTGCTCTCGGGCGCACCAGTTGTGGGAACACAAATAAATTTTTTTTTATCATATTTTCACTGGAGCTCTCCTTCTAATCGCTCATTTGTACGTCTCTAAAAAAACAGAGCCTCATCTCCCCATTCTTCCCAGTTTCCTGCCATAATGCGCAGTCATTGCTCCTCTTCAAAACAGCCAGCTCCGTCGGCAAGGGAGTCGGAGACAGCTTCTCAGGAAACGGCTTCTTCAAATGATCAACTCCAAATCGTTTATGGAAGAGGGTATTCTTGAACTGCCCGCTCACCATGAACTTGTCAAGCTCCGGATCTCTGCCACCATCCTGCCCTCGTTGACACCATAGTTGGCGATCCTCTCCGTTGCGATCTCCTCTAACAGCAACGCCATCTCCGTCGGGGCCCCAACTTTCACCTCAAGCCACGCTGCCTCATCCAACCGCCTCCTCTACTTCATTGTCAAACATCATTTTCCCAGCGTCGCCGATAGTCGTCCGAAATTTCAGAGTGCGGAAGAGGATTCCGGGATTTCAGAGTGCGAGTATCTTTTTGAGAAGGAAAAAAATATACCTAAATTTGAGTGCTAATAGCCAAATCTGCAGTGCGGATAACAATCGCCTTTTTATTTCTATTTCTGCAATCGTTTTAAATACTGTCGTTGAAAACGAATCGTATTGAAAAAAATCTGATCTTTGTTTACTAAAAATCTGATCTCTGTTTACTAAAAATCTGATCTCTGTTTACTAAAAATCCGATCTTTGTTTACTAAAAATCTGATGATATTTGAAAACAAATTCAATCATATTTTTCAAACGTGATCTGAGTTTTAGAAATCCTATTAGATATTTTTCAAATATGATATGTTTTCGTTGATCATGTACTGAAAATGATTGTAAAAATGAGAGTGTTCATGTTTTTTAATTTTTGATCCAAAAATTAATCATTTCTGTCTCCGAAAATCAGTTCAAGATCACCAAGGCTTCGTTTGGCACGACGTTTTTGCTCCGGTGAGTTTGGACAAGAATATATTCTAGTTTTGAGCATAAAAGTGAACTAAGTTTCTCAGGCGAGGTTGTTTGGTCACTAACTAACGATGTTTCATAACCACCACGTTCACGACCGCCACCACCTCGTTCACGAAGGGAGCGTAAAAAAGGACCTTCTGCCATTCATGCTTAAGTTTCTAGATATTTGCCTACTTTTTTCCTTCTTCCCTTTCTGTTTCCATGAACAGCCATACCACTGTCATCTCCCTTTCTTGCCCCCCACCTTTGTTTCACAGCTTTGCTTTCTGGCATAGAAAATAGCTTTCTCCTGGCTGCTTGATTTTCAGTTTCTTAAAACTACTGAACTATATTTCAACTTTATTTTAGCATGTTCTAAGCCCACAGAAAGGGAACCAGAATCAGAATTTATAGCAATTTTTTTATTATATTTCAACTAAACTTGAAACTATAATCGACTGCGCATATGTTTTGCAGATTATTGTACATAAAATAAATGATTTTTAGGTGTTTGGCAAGGGGCATGGATTTTGCTCATATTATCAGAAGGGGGTAAGATTCAATGTTTTATCGATCTAATCCGGGAGGAATTGTAATGACTTGGGCTCCGTTTGGCACTGCGTTTTCGCTCCAGTGAGTTTCGACAAAAACGCCACCGCCATAGAATGTATGTTTGGCATGACTACGGTTATGGCCGCCATCAAAAAAAGAAAACTAGTTTTGAACATAAAAGCGAACGTAGTTCCTTACGCGAGGTCGGGCGTTCATGAAAGCACTTCTTTTTTCTTTGTTTTTTTTAATGTTAAATAATAGTCATTTGTTCTGGTTGATTATTTAAATATGTCATTATTTAATAATACAACAACAACAACAACAGAACCCATATAGTCCCCAATCATTGGGGTATGGGCGGGGGAAGATTGGAAACAGACCTAACCTTTGGCACTATGCACAAAGTGGCTTCTCTCAGAGGAGAAAGACCTAACCTTTGACAATAAATGCACAAAGTGGCTGCTCACAGAGTACCACTAAAATAGTGGCCCCCTATACAGTTGCGTTTGCTGCGGAATCATGCCCTCAAATCAAAGCCAAAGACATCAGAGAGGGCAGACCCAAGAATCCATTTTTATTATTATTTTAATAATAATAAAAACTTAATATAAAATATTAGTGGATTTTGCATGTCCCCCAATGTGTGGCATCTACAATACTTCTACTTGTGTTTGTCTTTGAAGACAAAATATATAAAATGCTTATCAATGTTAATTTGAATAATCCATCAATTTTTTAGCTCAAAACATAGGATCCGTTTGGCATGACGGTGGCGGTCGTGAATGCGGTGGTAAAACCGTCATTCGTGAACGGGTACCTAAGGAACTTCATCCACTTCTATGTTCAAGTGAATGAAGTTTCTTAGGTGGGCGTTCGTGAATGACGGTTCTACCACCGTGTTCATGACCGCCACCACTGTACCAAACAGAGCCATAGTTAAATGATATAGTCCAGGAGCCAAAAACTTGACTTGATGTAAAACTCAGATCCTATTTTTGAGCGGTGTTCAATTTGAATATACCAACAATAAGTTTGATGGGTTTTAAGCCTACATGAATAATCTTTTTCCTGATTCATCTCCAGTTCCCGGTGGGCCGCATTCACCGACAGCTGAAATCCAGGATCGCTGCCAACGGCCGTGTCGGCGCGACGGCGGCGGTGTACTCCGCAGCAATCCTCGAGTACCTGACCGCTGAGGTTTTGGAGCTGGCGGGGAACGCGAGCAAGGACTTGAAGGTGAAGCGCATCACCCCTCGCCACCTGCAGCTGGCAATTCGAGGCGACGAGGAGCTCGACACTCTCATCAAGGGGACCATCGCCGGGGGCGGCGTCATTCCTCACATTCACAAGTCCCTCATCAACAAGTCCTCCAAGGAGTGAAAGATCGGTTTTTGGGGGAAGGGAGAAGCCTTCAGTTATGTCTGTTGTATGCTGTGTTTTGGTTTTCTTTGGGCTCTCTCTCTATATGTAAATGTTTAGATTGGAAAATGTTGTGTGCAAGAGCAAGACTTGTTAGATGTACTTTGTTCCTTCTGTAGGTGTTGGCTATTGACTTTATGTGTTAGATGTTGAAAGGATTTGGGTTCATGTCTATTCTTGCTTTTGTGAATTATGTTTCCTTCTTATTCGTCCCGTTTGAGGGCCTGAGATCACGCGCGAAAGGAAAATGCCAGCTGGGAAGGAGTCTGGGGGTGTCGGAAATGGAACGCGAGCGGATCTGGAGCGAAACAGAGATTGTTAAAGGAGGAACAATAAGACGTCATATTGATTGGAGAGATGATCTTAGCCGTCCATTTGTTCATCACTAGACATAGTAGTGATGCACATTTTGTAATACTTTTGATTAGAGAATAACAAGATTTGTAGGGGCTTGTGTGTTGAAGAGCTTAGGATTGTGTGCTATCATAATATTTGTTAGTAACTAGGTCTAAATATTTGGGAGAATTTTCTGTGTGCTCAACACATAATGAGCAACCCGTGCAATTGTATTTTTTTGCAAAAATACAGTTGTAACGTCATATGCAGTTGTAATGAACTTTATTTGTACACTTGCTTTTGCCTCAAAAATACAGTTGTAAAATATTTTAAAAATATACACTTTTTTCTACAACTGTATTTTCACACATTTTCACCCAAAAATATATATATATGAGTACTTAAAATGATCGTAAAAATACACGAATTAATATTCTGTTAATTATTTCTTAAAAAAAAAATAAAGAAAGTTAACAAATAAATTTATTCTCAAATAAAAATTTATCCTCCGCGCACCATGGTCCATATGCTCTCAACGCATAGAAAATTTTCCCCTAAATATGGAAAAGTTTTTGGGAACAATGCTCGCTCCGGGAGGAAGGAGCGCGGGTAGCGATCTCGCCGTCCGATTGGGCTTTTAAAATTGTGCGCTGTTTCTTTGTTTTTTATTTTTTTATTTGAGCAAGATCACCGACATTGGATATGCGAGATCAACGGCTTGAATTTTACCCGCTCCCAGAGAAAGGACTGCTACCCGTACGCAATTGTTGTTCGAGGAAGAAATTTAGGCTCTATTTGGCGCTGATTCTTGCCACCATCATTCCTGCCATGGCAACTCCAATGAATTCGTGATCATTCAAATGATAATAAACTGTAAGAATAAGAGCGCATTTTACGCAATCAACAAGGATGTAGAATATACAAAAATAATAGTTAGATTTACGAACAAAAAAAGCTCATGTAGGGGTTAGGATTCAAGGTTTTAGGATTTATGATTTAAGATTTAGAGCTTAGGGTTTAAGATTTATGATTCGGAGTTTAGTGTTGAAGATTTTAGAATTTATGGTTTAGGATTAATGATTTTGAATTTAAGAGTTAGGTTTTAAGGGTTTAGGATTTAGGGTCATTAAAAATATCTGTAATATGATATAAACATTATGATAATTTGATGTATTGTAATATATTCATGTCAAAGACTGCCCATTTGAGTTCACAGCAAAATAAGATATTTATATTCTTATTATATAAGGGAAAAACACACTTGTTCAAATATTCATCTTTCCAATTTTATCCTTCTTTATTTTAAATTTTATAATTTTTTTTAATTTAGTTTAATTTAATTTATTTTAAAAAATGTCCTTATCCTCTCAATTTTTATATGAAGTTTTACATTTGAAGCGACAAAATTACAAAATTGAACTATCACGTCGGGGCATGGAGAACCCGTGCCCATTTAAGTAATTACTAATTACACAATATTCTCAAATTAAAAGTAACGACAAAAATCTATTTTTTTAAGCAAATCACATATACCTACTATGATAGTTTATCATTAAACATGTCTAACTTTATTAAAGTTGATTTGAAAAGTAACAATGAAAACTAATTAATTTAATTTATAAAAGCAATGATGAAAAATTAATAATATATGAATAATGATGAATTTTTTAACAAAAATTGAAAAATGATGTATAACTATTTTCTACATTAATTAATAATATGTTTATTTTAAACTACATAGAATTAATTGAAAGGGGCGGAGCCCCATGCCTGTCGCGGTCATGATACCGTCATAGTCGGGATACTATCGCGGTTCACTGTAGGGGCGGCGGAGCCCCATGCCTGTAACTCGTGTGTGTGTGTGTGTGTAATACCAAGATATCAAATAATAATTGTCCATTAGGTATACCTGCAATGATTTGAATGATTTCTTTTCAAATTGAAGCAAACATTTGAACAGACAGACTTAAAAGAAAACAGAAGCTTGGCAGGTATGCACCCGAACCCGAAATCCCCACGCACAGGCTCAATGTGCGCTTGCACGCACACAATTAAATGATATTCGAATCAGCAACGCCGAATTTCGCTCCACTTATACCAGCAGGGTGACACCTTCTATCCCTTTCTTTCCTTGGTATGTGTTAATTGATTAATTACTAGCCTAAATATCTTCTCTTTCCTTCTCACCCCAACATGCTCTAAGAAAACAAGACATTAAAAGCAAATTATACATGACAAAAATAAGAAAAGTTTATTATGCTGGATAAAGTGGGACTAAAAAAAAACTTTGAAAAACTACTCAAATACATACTAAAACATAAGCCAAAAACAAACACCTGCAAATTTTCTTCAGCCTAACTAAACATTTTGTACACAGTAATATATAAAAACACATGCAGCCCAATCACATGTATTTAATTCACATAATGACTCTAAAATGGGATACCAACCCATCCATTCCTTCCCAAAAAAAAAAAAGAAATTTTACATTTAACATATCAACATAGCAACTAATCTTAAGCAGAAATTACTTGCAATTCCCACAGAATTCTCATCAATCAAGGTCAGAGAATCCAGCACTTACAGCCATGCGATTCCTGAAGCCGTTCGAACCACCGATCCCACAACGTATTCGTAGGTCCGCTGGTTCTGCAAGAGAAAAAGATATAAAAAGAGAACCGGGAATAGGCGATATACACGAAAGATCGGAATATAAGAGAATGGACGCGGTATTTTACATTGGCAGAAGAGGATCCGGGCTGTTTTCTATCCTTTGCAGCAATCTGACGAAAGAGCGAAATAAATTTTAGTTAGTTCCCCTTGCTTGGTTTGACGATGATTCTCCGGTAAAGATTGGAGTGGAGGGGTCTAATACATACTGTTGTAGTGATGCTGAAACATTTTCAATTCTGTTGAGCTTGTCCAGCTCCTCCTATTCATGGCGAAAATTTCATGAATGAATTAGTAGAAGGGTCATTTGCCGGGACCTCCCGGGAAAGATGGCAAACTTCCAGGTTGCGCCATTCTGTTTTTTGAAATTACAAAAATCTCCCCTGTAAGTTGATATTTCATAACATGCATGCACAAAAATACCCCTTGAAGGATAGCGCCCGGGGGATATTTTTATGCATGCATGTTATGAAATGTAAACTTTGCAGGGGAGGTTTTTGTAATTTCAAAAGATACAGGCGTGCAATCTGTAATTATGCTAACTCCCAAGGTAGGTTTGGGTAATAAAAAGTTAGTAGAATGCAAGACTCCATTTTTCATGAGATTTTCAACTGTTTATACAAGTCACCAGAGGAAATTTGAAGTTTATATCCATGAAGGCAGGCAAGTGTAGCATCTTAGTCAAAGAATCCTATTGGGAATATTGATTTGAAGAGGCATCACTTCCAATACTAAGTACATATTGTATTTGATAAAACTTTGTTTTTGTAAATTAAACAGGCTTAAGTGACTCAAGAGAAATGGTTAATCAAGACCAAAGGTTAGGAGAAATCTTCTCCTAAGTTGATGAAGAAATGTCTCAGCTGAACCGCTGAGACGAGGAGCCGTCTCAGCGGATCCGCTGAGAAGAAGATGTCTCAGCTGATAAGTTCATCAAACGCTGAGAATCAACGTGTTCGTCGAACGCAGAGTGCCGTTCGTCGAACGCAGGACTAAATTCGTCGAACTCAGAAGGCAGTTCGTCGAACTCAGAAGGAAAGGAAGAAACAGCTGAGAGCTGGCGTGTTCGTCGAACTAAGAAGGCAGTTCGTCGAACGCAGACAGAAAGGAAGAAACAGCTGAGAGCTTGGCGTGTTCGTCGAACGCAGAGTGCCGTTCGTCGAACGCAGAGACAAGGCAGATCGTCGAACGCAGAGTTTGGCAAGTTCGTCGAGCGCATGATGCAGCGGGTTCGTCGAACGCAGAGTGTAGCGCGTTCGTCGAACGCAGACCTTCTCTACAGATAAGTAGGGCGGCGGGACCTGCGGCTAGGGCAAGTTGTAGAAAAGCTACAGGGGACCACCAATCTCTCCAATACTTCTCGGGAGATCAAATTAGAGCCGTTGAAGACAAAAGAGGTATATAAGAAAGAGTTAGGGTATTTTCTTACCCCCGGCCTATTGCTTGCAAAATCTCGATTCGCCATTGACGGCTGCTGCTTTCGTTTTTCTTCCTGCTCACTGAAAGAGAAGAAGAAACAGAGAGAAGAAGATAGCTCCTCCACCAGAAGGGGCAAGGTGATCTTCCATCCTTCTATTGAAGAAGAAAATCAAGTTGTAGCTGTTATCAACATCTTCAGCTACAAGAAAACACAAACTGTGCAGGATCTACAGGAGAGTATTTCTCTGTTCGTCGAACGCAGAGTGCCGTTCGTCGAACGCAGAGACAAGACAGATCGTTGAACGCAGAGCTTGACGTGTTGGTCGAACGCAGAGTGCCGTTCGTCGAACGCAGAGACAAGGCAGATCGTCGAACGCAGAGTTTGGCAAGTTCGTCGAGCGCAGGATGCAGCGGGTTCGTCGAAAGCAGAGTGTAGCGTGTTCGTCGAACGCAGACCTTCTCTACAGATAAGTAGGGCGGCGGGACCTGCGGCTAGGGCAAGTTGCAGAAAAGCTACAGGGGACCACCAATCTCTCCAATACATCTCGGGAGATCAAATTAGAGCCGTTGAAGACAAAAGAGGTATATAAGAAAGAGTTAGGGTATTTTTCTTACCCCCGTCCGATTGCTTGCAAAATCTCGATTCGCCATTGACGGCTGCTGCTTTCGTTTTTCTTCCTGCTCACTGAAAGAGAAGAAGAAACAGAGAGAAGAAGATAGCTCCTCCACCAGAAGGGGCAAGGTGATCTTCCATCCTTCTATTGAAGAAGAAGATCAAGTTGTAGCTGTTATCAACATCTTCAGCTGCAGGAAAGCACAAACTGTGCCGAATCTACAGGAGAGTATTTCTGCTGTAGAATATTTCTAAAAACATCTTTTTCTGTAAGGCTTTTTGCCTGAGTTTGTAGGGCATTTGCCTGAGTGTGTAGGGCTTGTTGGCCTGAGCTTGTAGTGCTGGTTTGCCTGAGATTGTAAGAGCTGGTGATAGCTCTGAGTTGTAAGGCTTGTTGCCTGAGGTAGGAACAGGAGGTGTTCTAAGCAGTAGGAGGTGTATTCCTCTGAGTTTGTAGGGCATGAGTACCTGAGGTAGGAGCTGGTGATAGCTCTGAGTTGTAGGGACTTTTGTCCTGAGGTAGGATCATCTTTGATCTGAGAAGTTCTGAAGAACTTGTGTTGTAAGCTCTTGGAGCTGAGAATTGGAGGAGTTGGCCTTGTCTAACACATTGTTAGAAAGGTGAAGGGAGAAAGAGGACTACTCAAGACACCCTGTCTTGAGGAACCTCTATACATACTTGTGTGCTTTCCGTGTTGCTTGATTCTCTGATTAGAATAGTTTTAACAGGCCATAATTATCAAGTAAAACTCAAAAGACCTATTCACCCCCCTCTAGGTGAATTAGTTAGCATACCTATATTCTTTCAAGTGGTATCAGAGGGAGGTTGGTCAAGAAGGACTTAACAGTCTGACCAGTTCCCAATTAGGTATTGCTGATTCAAAATCAGATGGCCTCCAATGGAATGAAGAAGGAGTTGGGGTCAATGAAGTTGCCCATATGCTCCAAAGAAAACTTTGGCATATGGAAGCAAAGAGTGAGGCTGTTCATGGAAGCCTCAGACCCAAGGATCTATGTAACTGTCAAAAATGGTCCTTATACTTTTGAGAAGGCCTCCACTATTGACCCTACTAGAAAAGTACTCAAGATATTTTCTGAGCTGACCAATGATGAAATTGCACTGTACACAATGGACAAAAGAGCCCAGAACATTATTGTTAATGCAATTGATGACACTACATTTCAGAACTTGGTACACTGCACAACTGCCAAGGAAATGTGAGACACATTGGTTGTATATATGGAAGGAACAGCTGAAGTGAGGGATGATAGAAAGTCACTCCTCAATCAGGAATATGAAGCCTTCAGACAGCTGGCCCAGGAAAGCATATCCTTGTGCTATGAAAGGTTCTTTAGGATAGTAAATGAACTAAGAACCTATGAGAGGGTGTTCACAGATTATGAGCTAAATGACAAGTTCCTCAGATCTCTCACTAGAGATTGAGACACTAAGATCTGTGCAATCAGGGAAGGGGCAAGGCTTGGAGAGACCTCTACCCATACACTGTTTGGGAAACTGCTCTCATATGAGATGCAACTGACTGCAAGAAAGGAGGGGGACACTTCCTCCAAGGCTCACACAAAGGAGAGAACCATAGCTCTCAAAGCTGATAGCTCAAAGAAGAGCAAAAGCAGGTTGCAGTAACCTCCAAGAAGAAAGGCTGAATCTAAGAAGTCTGAGAGCTGCTCTCCAGACTGCTCTTCTTCTGATGAAGAGTTTGTTGCCTTCTCTAGGCAGTTCAAGAAGATGAGGAGGAGGAATCAATGGAAGAGCAAGCCTTCCTCCTCATCACACTCCAAGAAGGATCACTTCAAATCTAAAAGGCAGCACCCCAAAGGGGACATGTATGATTCCAAAACTAGTAAACATGCTTCAGATAACATTGTTTGCTATTGCTGCAGCAAGCCTGGGCATGTCATTGCTGACTGCTCAGTCAAAAGGAAAGAAAGAGGTGAAAAGAAGCCTCATCACAAGAAGGAGAGGAAGGGAGAAAAATCCCTTCTAGCCAAGAAAAGCAAGAGCTGGAGTGAATCTGAATCTTCATTTTCAGATTCAGATGAAGAAGAGAATGCCTACATTGGGCTGTTTGCTGCTCAGGAGGATGAAGACTATCCTGCTGCTAGGACAGGAATCAGGGCCCCTCTATCACACTTAGATAGTGATGAAGAGGAGGATGAAGAAGACTGTGTTCTGCTAGGCCTTATGACCCTCACTGATGAGGAAGGGAGTCAGAATATGTCTGACAATGATCAGGTATCAATCCATTCCACTTTTATTTCTGATCATGATGTATGTCAAGAATCTGAAGCACAGCCATCACAAGATGAAAATGTTTCAGAAGCTGAGGTAGATGTCAATCAATTGATTGACAAATATGATGCCTTGGTTATTGCTCTGAAAGAGAGCAAGAAGCTTGCCAAGAGGCAAGCCCAGGAAATTGCCTCCCTTAAGAAGACTGAAGGTGACTACACTGAACCTACCTCCCTGGTGGCCCAGATGAGTAGACAAATAAGTCATTTAAAGGGTATGGCAAGTGTTCAATTGAGCACTATTTCCCTGAAGAACAAGGTCATCAAGGACCTTGAGGAGAAGCTGGTGAAAGAGAAGAGCTTGGTGGCTCAATTCTCCAAGCCCAAATTTGTGCTTCCCATTATTGACACCTTCTCCTCTCAAACCAATAGGAGAGGACTTGGATTCAATAAGATGGAAGTATGAGAAAAGAGTGGAGTAAAGAGCAAGGAAAAGACTAAGCCTCAAACCACCTTTCAAAAGGTGCTACTTCCTTCCAACAGGTATGACCATGAAAGTATTTATGGTCACTGGAAGAATGAGAAGTCCTATAGAAAGGAAAATACTCTTTCCTATAGTGAAAGAAAGGGCATGGGATTGAGTGCAATGAAAGCTCCCCATGAGGAAATACAAATGGCCCAATCTGGACCATTTGTGTTTGGTGTCTCAGCACCTCCAGTCAAGAACAAGGAAGCAAGCACTTCCAAATCAGCTTCAGCAAAAAGCAAGACTGCTGTCAAATCTGTTGACAAGGCCTGCTGCCCAGTGTCTGATTTCATCAGATCTTGTATGGCTGTCAAGCCAAAGCAAGCTGAGGCCATCAGGACAAAGAGCAGCAAGACTGTCCACAAATTATCCTTCAGTCAGATTATTGCTGAAAGAAACAGGAAGAATGATGCAGTCTCTTCTGCTGAACATGTGCACAGTGTTGTACCAATTCAGAAAAATGTTCAGAAAAGGAGATACAATATTCATGATTGTTGGTGTTGTGGCAAGGTGGGACACTTTGCCATAGATTGTTGGTACAATCCCAATGTACCTAATGCAAAGAAGAGCTTTCCTGCTAGGAGTGTAGCTAGTGTGAGAGTATCTCATCAAACTAACAGGCACCTAGGACCCAAAACTTTTTGGGATCCTAAGGATAACTAAATCTTTCTTTGCAGGGTAGTTCAAGTACCAGTCCCAACCAAATATGGTACTTGGACAGTGGGTGCTCAAGGCACATGACAGGAACTAGGAGTCTTCTACAGGATTATAAGCCAGTGAAGAATGGACCCAAAGTTATATTTGGGGGAGGTGAAACAGGAGTCACCAAATGCTATGGTATGATCTCCAATGGCATAGTTACAATCACAAGGGTAACTTATGTTGAAGGGTTGCAACACAACCTAGTAAACATAAGTCAACTATGTGACTTAGGTTATGTCATTGAATTTCACAATGACAAGTGGTTGATCAAAAAGTCAAATGACTTAGAGACTATTCTCTCAGGCACTAGGAGTGGAAATGTTTATTGCTTAGATTTCATTTGCAGTAATTCTTTTACTTCTCTTTGTCTTGTAGCTAATGAGAATGAGTCTCTTTGTGTTCAATGACACAAGAGACTTGCTCATATTAACTACAAGATAATGTATATACTTTTCTCTAAAAATCTTATTAGGAATAATCCAAATTTAAAATGTATTAAAGATGGTCCCTGTCATGCATGCCAAATGGGTAAGCAAACTAGGGCCACCTTTAAAAGTATTGGCTCCAAAGACACTGTAAGATGTCTTTATCTCTTGCATATGGACTTCTTGGTCCTTTGCCAATTCAGAGTCTAGATGGGAAGTTGTATACTTTGGTGATTGTTGATGATCACTCAAAATATACATGGGTATTCTTCCTTAAGAAGAAATCTGATACTTTAAATGTCTTTATCAATCATGTCAAGGCAATTCAGAATGATCTACAATGTGCTGTGGTCAGGACTAGGACTGACCATGACACAGAATTTCAATCTGATGCAATGACAAGATTTTGTCAAGAATTTGGTATCACCCAAGAGTTCTCCCCAAAGACTCCACAACAAAATGGTGTGGCTGAGAGGAGGAATAGGACCTTGATAGAAGCTGGGAGAACACTGCTTAGTGACTCCTCACTCCCAGAATATTTCTGGGCTGAGGCAGTCAATACAGCTTATCATGTTCTCAATAGAGCTTCTATCAATAAGGTTCATGGGAAAACCCCCTATAAAATTCTGAAAGGCAAACAACCTACAATTTCATATTTTAGAATTTTTGGCTCCAAATGCTACATTCTAAATAATGGAAAATCCCAATTAACAAAGTTTGCAGAGAAATGCAATGTAGGTGTTCTTGTTGGCTATAGCTCTCATAGTAGAGCTTATAGAGTATACAACAAGAAAACTCATGTTGTAGAGGAATCTATGCATGTTGTTTTTGATGAGACCAACCTAATATATAAAGACTGGTCTAGATCTTCTGTTTTGACAGGAAAAGAACAGGAATTGGAAAAGATGTCTATACAAGACACTCCCAGCTGCAACAAAACAATTTCTGATGTTGCCATCCCTGAAGAGGAAGAAGTCAACCTTGATGAAGAAGCTGCTGAACCTGCAGAAACAGCACAGCAAGCTGAGAACAGAATGACTGCAGCTACCAGACATCTAATGGATCATCCCATAGAGCAGATAATAGGGAATGTCCAGCAAGGTGTGACAACTAGGAGCAGGGCTCACAATGAGGCATTGTTCCTCAGTTTTCTGTCACAGGTAGAGCCTAAAAGGTTTGAAGAGGCCAACATGGATCCATTCTGGATTCAGGCTATGCAGGAAGAGCTTTTGCAATTCAAAAGATGCAAAGTATGGAAGTTGGTGCCAAGACCAGAAGGACACAACATCATTGACACCAAATGGATATTCAGAAATAAGTTAGATGAGAATGGGACAATCATCAAAAACAAAGCAAAACTGGTTGCAAAAGGATATAGACAAGAAGAAGGAATAGACTTTGACCAAACCTTTCCCCAGTTGCAAGGTTGGAGGCCATAAGACTATTCCTTGCATATGCTGCTCACAAGGGCTTCAAAGTCTACCAAATGGATGTCAAATCAGCATTCCTGAATGGAAATCTAAAAGAGGAAGTATATGTAGAGCAACCATCAGATTTTGTACATCCTACTCTTAAATCTCAAGTCTATTTTCTTAGGAAAGCCCTGTATGGTCTAAAGCAAGCTCCAAGAGCTTGGTATGAGACTTTGTCCAGCTTTCTCCCCAAGAACAAGTTCATGAGGGGAAAGATTGATAACACATTATTTCTTAGGGAGTCAAGGGGCAAGTGTCTCTTAGTCCAAATTTATGTTGATGACATAATTTTTGAGTCTACTGATGACAACCTCTGCAAGAGATTTGCTAATCTAATGCAGAAGGAGTTTGAGATGAGCAGTATGGGTGAGCTCAAATATTTCCTTGGGCTCCAAATGAAACAGTCTGATGATGAAATTTTCATCTCCCAGACCAAGTACACTAAGGAGCTCATCAAGAAATTTGGGATGGAATCTGCCTCCACCATGAGAACACCCATGTGATCTAATGTATCATTAGACAAGGATGAAAAGAGGAAGGCCTTTGATGAATCCTTGTACAGGTGTATCATTGGATCCCTGTTGTACTTGACTACTAGTAGGCCAGACATTATGTATTCTACATGTGTTTGTGCTAGGTATCAGGCTTGTCCTAAGGAATCTCACTATACCTCTGTGAAGAGGATCTTGAGATACCTCAAGGGAAGCCTGAATCTTGGCCTTTGGTACCCTAGGAACAATGATTTTGAATTGATAGGCTACTCAGATGCAGATTTTGCAGGATGCAAAGAGGACAGGAAAAGCACAAGTGGCTCCTGTCAATTCCTAGGGAGGAGGCTGGTCTCATAGAGCAGCAAAAAGCAAACTTGTGTGGCAATGTCCACTGCTGAGTCAGAATACATTGCAGCAGGTAGCTGTTGTGCTCAAATTCTGTAGATCCAACATCAGCTGGAAGATTACAACATAAAGGTAAGACAATCTCCTCTGCTGTGTGACTCATCAAGTGCAATTTCTATTGCTAAAAATCCTGTTTCCCATAGCAGGACCAATCACATAGAAATTATGTATCATTTTATTAGAGAACATGTAGAGTGTGAAGATATCAAACTTGAATATGTCTCTGCAGACAATCAAGTAGCTGATATCTTCACTAAGCCACTGGATGAGGCCAAGTTTAATTCTATTAAAATTGACTTAGGCATGTTGAATTTAGAATGAGTTCATTTCTGAATATATGTTCTGTATGTTAAACTGCTTATGCTTTTATCTGTTCAATTTATCATAAAATGTAATGTTATGATAGATTAATATCTGAATTGATCTTCCTACAATAGGCATAATCCACTGATAGGGTAGATAATCTCCCTAAGTTGTTAATTGTAGAATAGATTAAAGTGATCAGCTGGATCAGAAACATCTGGTTCAACTGAAATTCTAGTTTTCTTTTAATCAGCAGGGAAATGTCTGGATCAATACAGGTGCTCCAATTAAGGGGGAGCAAGCTCCTGCTCAAATTGAGGGGGAGCTGGCTATAAGTTGAGGGGGAGATAGCTAATGCTCAGTAGGAAAAGGGTAGAGGTTGAAGAATCCTATTCCTTAATGGGAAAGAGGTTGGAGAACCCAGAAAGGGGGAGATAGCCAATGCTAAGACCAAATTTGGTCTTGCTAGATGCAAATAGGAGTTGGAATGCTAGCTGCTAAGACCAAAGTAGTGTTAACCCTCTAAATTTGTTATCATGATATGCTATTCAATCTAAATTAGAAAGGGGGAGATGCCCTCTAAGCTAGTCAAAGCTTTAAATAATCTGTCATGAAATTGTTAGCTTAAACAATGCTGTATCATGAAGTTGTTAGCTATGTTATCATGTTTATCTTATAGATCAGTTACATAATATGTCCTTTAAGTGATATCATGATATGTTTTTGTTGGCTATGTACCTTAGCATTGGGGATGTTCTGCCTTCTTCAAATAGGGGGGGGGGGGGATTATTGGGAATATTGCCCTCAATGTTCCCTTGATTTGAAAAGACATCACTTCCAATACTAAGTACATATTGTATTTGATAAAACTTTGTTTTTGTAAGTTAAACAGGCTTAAGTGACTTAAGAGAAATGGTTAATCAAGACCAAAGGTTAGGAGAAATCTTCTCCTAAGTTGATGAAGAAATGTCTCAGCTGAACCGCTGAGACGAGGAGCCGTCTCAGCGGATCCGCTGAGAAGAAGATGTCTCAGCTGATAAGTTCATCAAACGCTGAGAATCGGCGTGTTCGTCGAACGCAGAGTGTCGTTCGTCGAACGCAGGACTAAGTTCGTCGAACTCAGAAGGCAGTTCGTCGAACTCAGAAGGAAAGGAAGAAACAGCTGAGAGCTGGCGTGTTCGTCGAACTCAGAAGGCAGTTCGTCGAACGCATACAGAAAGGAAGAAACAACTGAGAGCTTGGCGTGTTCGTCGAACGCAGAGACAAGGCAGATCGTTGAACGCAGAGCTTGGCGTGTTCGTCGAACGCAGAGACAAGGCAGATCGTTGAACGCAGAGCTTGGCGTGTTCGTCGAACGCAGGGTGCCGTTCGTCGAACGTCGAGACAAGGCAGATCGTCGAACGCAGAGTTTGGCAAGTTCGTCGAGCGCGGGATGCAGCGGGTTCGTCGAACGCAGAGTGTAGCGCGTTCGTCGAACGCAGACCTTCTCTACAGGTAAGTAGGGCGGCGGGACATGCGGCTAGGGCAAGTTGCAGAAAAGCTACAAGGGATCACCAATCTCTCCAATACTTCTCGGGAGATCAAATTAGAGCCGTTGAAGACAAAAGAAGTATATAAGAAAGAGTTAGGGTATTTTCTTACCCCCAGCCGATTGCTTGCAAAATCTCGATTCGCCATTGACGGCTGCTGCTTTCGTTTTTCTTCCTGCTCACTGAAAGAGAAGAAGAAACAGAGAGAAGAAGATAGCTCCTCCACCAGAAGGGGCAAGGTGATCTACCATCCTTCTATTGAAGAAGAAGATCAAGTTGTAGCTGTTATCAACATCTTCAGCAACAGGAAAGCACAAACTGTGCAGGATCTACAGGAGAGTATTTCTGCTGTAGAATATTTCTAAAAACATCTTTTTCTGTAAGGCTTTTTGCCTGAGTTTGTAGGCATTTGCCTGAGTGTGTAGGGCTTGTTGGTCTGAGCTTGTAGGGCTGGTTTGCCTGAGATTGTAGGAGCTGGTGATAACTCTGAGTTGTAAGGCTTGTTGCCTGAGGTAGGAACAGGAGGTGTTCTGAGCAGTAGGAGGTGGATTCCTCTGAGTTTGTAGGGCAGGAGTGCCTGAGGTAGGAGCTGGTGATAGCTCTGAGTTGTAGGGACTTTTGTCCTGAGGTAGGATCATCTTTGATCTGAGAAGTTCTGAGGAACTTGTGTTGTAAGCTCTTGGAGCTGAGAATTGGAGGAGTTGGCCTTGTCTAACACATTGTTAGAAAGGTGAAGGGGGAAAGAGGACTACTCAAGACACCCTGTCTTGAGGAACCTCTATACATACTTGTGTGCTTTCTGTGTGGCTTGATTCTCTGATTAGAATAGTTTTAACAGGCCATAATTATCAAGTAAAACTCAAAAGACCTATTCACCACCCCTCTAGGTGAATTAGTTAGCATACCTATATTCTTTCAAATCCAATTTTACTTTCATTAAGATTCGACAACATTGTGGGCTTCACACTACTTTTGCGAAGAGATCAAGGGGCGGGGGGGGGGGGGGGGGGGGGGGGGGTGGGGTGTCCAAACTCTATTAGAAGGATTACATGAATTTATTGTTAAGAACCCTAGATAAGGATGTAGACATGGAGCGATGATCAATGGAGGATGAAAAAGGAACTTGATTTATTCCCATTTCTTCTGAATCTTAGGTGAGAACCAATGGTGTGGGATTCAAAAACTAAAATAAATAAAAAGGGCATCCCGGTGCACAAAGCATCCAAACGCAGTGAGGGTCGGGGGAAGGGTCCCACCAAAAGGGTGAAATGTAGGCAACCTTACCCTGCATTTTTGCAAGAGACTGCTTCCAGGACTCGAACCCGTAACCTCAAGGTCACACGGCAACACCTCAGGACGAATCTATAGGCGGCGGGGCGGGTAAACGACGACCTAACCTTACATGTTATGCAAATCCAATGGTTAGGCCACAGTTAGATAATAATTAAAATATCTCACGCAGATAATTCACAGCAAGATACAATAATTAATTAGGGCGAAACAAGCTTAGGCTTTTCTCCGCGTGGAGGGCCAAAGCAAGAGCGCGCGATGAATAATTCCTTCCTGTAGTTAGAGATTAATCCAGGCACAAATAACTATAATAAAATGAACATCCAAGCAATCATGTAATAACCACAACACAACAATGTTTCACACCTTCAACTAATACAAACACAACACAAATCTGAAATAAAATAGGGCTGTTGTAATTTGGGATAAATCTGAAGTTTTGAAGGAGGGTAAGGGTTTTCCGGGTGGTGGAAGACTAGATCGGGTAAGGGAAAAGTCAAAGGGGGAATTAGGAGGGCTGGATCGAGATGCCGGAGGGTGGGATCTGGGCTGGAATGCCCAGATCAGCACCAATCCGACGGGGGGGAAAGGCGTTGGGAGGGGGTTCCACGGGTGGGGAGGGGCTGACAGCGAACCTGGAGGATCTAGGGTTGGATCGGGTTGGATCTGGGCTGTAGCGCCCATGTCTAGACAGATCTGAGGGGAGGGCTGCTTGGGGAGGGGGGGGGGGGGGGGTGTGGTTCCACGTGGGGAGGAGTTAGGGAGGCCGGACAGGGTGGGGAGGAGGGGGAACCGGCGGCCTGCTGAGAGGGGGAAAGCTGCGGGTTCTGTTTGGTGGCGGGAGTGGGGATCGGGCGGCTGCTGGGCTAGGGAGGAGGGGCGGCGGCTGTGGAGGAGGATAGGGCTGGCGGCTACCTGAAGAAGGGGGCTGGTTGCAACAAGATAGGGCTGACGGATGATATGGGAGGAGGGAGAGGGGGCTAAGAGAAAAGGAGATACTTACCCGAGGAGTCGTCACCAAGGGGGGCTCCACGGAGTCGGCACCGCGGAGGGGATCACCGGAAATGAAGAAGAAGACTCCAAAATTTCAGCAATGAAAATACAGCAGCCCTACATCTCCTATTTATAAGAAATGAAGATTAGGGCACCCGGAATCAACGGCTATGATTGGTCGTTGGTTTCGGGGCCAAAACTACATGAAATAATAACCGAAAATTACAAAGCTATATATGAAATCGACTCGCAACACGAATCTGAACGCATCCACGGAGTCTGATCGTCGATCCGGGCACGCCATATATGGTAAGTCGCCAAATCAGCCCCGAATGGGCTCCGAAGCTCGACCTCGCCTATGCTCCGCATCAATCTCCCCGGCTTGAAAGAATTCATCTCCCGATGAATAGGGGTCAGAATTCTCTCGCCGTATGCCAAGTAAAACTCGAAGAGGTCCGTCAGAGGTCGTCCAAGTGTCGACGCTGAAAAGTGGCCTCGCCAATCAACTCCTCCGGACTGAAAAATTTCCATCCCTGATGAGTGGAGACGGACGTACTGAAGTCGAAGACCGGGGGCGAATCGATCAAGCTCTGCTGGTAGCATCCAGGTGTCGGTGAAGGGTCGCCCGCGCCAGCAGACCAGGTAGCGGCTCACAAGACCGTCCGAAGAGGGGGCGGGCTTATGCGTAATGATCCCAGTGATAAGCTCACCTTTCAACACTCTAGTAGAAGTATCCGGTGGAATCTGAGGTGTCAATGGTGAAGCCGTTGGGGACAACATCCCGGGTAAGTAAGGGTCAGAGGTGGGCTGAGAACGGGGCAACGAGTGTGGTAGCAATGGCTCGGGGGTAGACTGAGTGGTGGGTGGTAAAAACGGTGGTAAAGGCCGAGTTAGGACCCATTCGCCTAACGCTCAAGCTTTTAGCAAGCCTCGCACGGAGCCTCACAACGCAGATTCTCACCATCACTTGCTCGCCTTCATGAAGTACCGCACTTGCCAATGAACATCCGCATGTGATTTACAATATTTATTACCAATATGGATTATTCGTCGGACCGACTCATGACATACATGCAAACGATGAACAGACAACACAACAGACTTATGCAAATGATGAAGAAACGACTCAACATACTCATGCAAATGATGCAAATGAAACATGACGGACACAACATACTCGATATGGGAACGGCTAATAATGACCTAAAAATCTACCGAAGGATGTGGCCTATCAGGAGGCTCTCTCAGAGGAGTGTAGAAAAACTCATCCCGTGTACGACGGGTGTTCAGATGATCGCATGAGACATCTATACTCAAATACGAGCTCGTAAAGATCCAAGTGTCTCTTTGGGAACGTGACACATCAGGGGGATCACCAGGAGGTGTGTACGAAAAGTCATCACGAATGCGACGACCACCTGAATGAGAATCGTATATACCGACTAAAAGACGCGACTCTATAGTGTAGTGGGTGTCCCTGAAAAGAAAGAGCTCGTCTGGTGGGTCAGCAGGTGGTGCATCCCAAAACTCAGCAAGAGTGCGATGTGTCAGCAGGTGGCGCCTTAAATATTGGATGCTCATCACAACCATTTTCTGGGGCGGGGTCAGGGACGATAATGGAAGAGGCTTCCATAAATCGATATTCATACAAGCGGGGCTCACCTGAATCCCATGCTCATCAGGATGTGGCGGATCATCCGGAGGCTCAACTGGGGGCTCGTCGTAGAACTCGTCACTAGGATCATGGTCCTCCATATGACTATCGTAAGGAGTAGTGTCCCCGTGAATGGATGAAATAGCCACTACGAGATCAACATCAGGCTTTGGTCTCTCAGTCGTGATGTGACTCAGGGTAACGACAATGGGAGAGCGACATAGATCTACGCTCAAGAATGGGTCTGTGGGTGCGGTGTCAAGAGGTGAGTCCAGGGTAGGGGTGCTAATCAACCCATGACATGCCAAAGGTGGTGGTGTGGGTGAGGGGCACGACACTATAGGCTCAAGAGGTCGCCCAGGCTCACTCTCAGTCGGGGTCACGAGAGACGGGTCAGAAACAAGAGATAAGTCACTCACTGGGCTAAGCTCCTCACTGGGGTGAGAGCAATCCGTACCAGGTATCACTTCTGCCATGTCTGACGGAACAATGGCAGGCAGAGTGGTGTCCTCGGTATGGGAGGAGCTCGTACTGCGGAGGTCAAAGTGAGAATACAATCGACTAGCTTTTGCGATTCTCAAATACTGCTCATAACGAATGGCGAGCTGATATGTCTGCTCGAGGGACTTCGAGATATGATAAATCACCTTAGTACGAATGTCAGATCGAATCCCAGACCGAAATCGGGAAGTGGTCATGGCTGGGTTCTCTCTGATATCACTCCTCACAACTAACTCGTCAAAGCGATCCCTGTACTCAGCGACAGACATGGATCCTTGCTGAAGGGAAAATAATTGGTCGAGCAAGCGACTCCGATACGACGAAGGCTGATACCTATGACACAATGTACGCTTCATGTCCACCCAACTAGTGATGCGATGTAGACGGTCTCGCTCACGGGTCCTCTCAACGCTATACCAATATGCCCTCGTCTGATCTAAAAGTCTAAGTTTCGCAAACTTGACGCGACGCTCACCGAATACCTCAAAATGGTCAAGATAATACTCCATGTCCACGAGCCAATAACTGAAAGACTCGGGACTCAATGAGCCGTCAAAGGAAGGAGCAGCATTACGAAACTGACTCTCAAGATCTCTCTCGGAACAACGATCCTCATAATAATCATCCCTAAGGTAACCGAGTCGTGTCGAAGGATCAACACAATCCGCTCGCGTGTGCGGATAAGAACGACGATAATCATCATACTGATCGTGTCTAGCATAGTGGGGTCGTGTCGGTGGGCCAACACGATCTCTGGAAGTGGTGTACTGCGTTCGCGAATAATCATCGTAGTATCATGAGGTTCTCCTTGAAGGGGATCTATGAGGGCGGGTGAAAGTGGACTCAAGACCTCCAAAGTGAGGGGAGGAATAATTGTGACACCTAGACATAATGAGAAACCTATAGACTCTACGACTGCGTATCAAAAAGTGCGCGCAACCTCGCTTTGATACCAATTGATGCAGGACGAATCTATAGGCGGCGGGTAAATGTCGACCTAACCCTACATGTTATGCAAATTCGACGGTTAAGCCACAGTTAAATAATAATTAAAATATCCCACGTAGATAATTCACAGCAAGATACAGTAATTAATTAGGGCGAAACAAGCTTAGGCTTTCCTCCACGTGGAGGGCCAAAGCAAGAGCGCGCTATGAATAATTCCTTCATGTAGTTAGAGATTAATCCAGACACAAATAACTATAATAAAATGAACATTCAAGCAAGCATGTAATAACCACAACACAACAATGTTTCACACCTTCAACTAATACAAACACAACACAAATCTGAAATAAAATAGGGCTGCTGTAATTTGGGATAAATCTGAAGTTTTGAAGGAGGGTAAGGGTTTTCCAGGTGGTGGAAGACTAGATCGGGTAAGGGAAAGGTCAAAGGGGAATTAGGAGGGCTGGATCGAGATGTCGGAGGGTGGGATCCGGGCTGGAATGCCCAGATCAGCACCAATCCGACGGGGGGAAAAGGCATTGGGAGGTGGTTCCACGGGTGGGGAGGGGCTGGCAACGAACCTGGAGGATCTAAGGCTGGATCGGGTTGGATCTGGGCTGTAGCACCCAGGTCTGGACAGATCTGAGTGAAGGGCTGCTTGGGGGGGTGGGGGGAGGGGTGGTTCCACGTGGGGAGGATTTAGGGAGGCCGGACAGGGTGGGGAGGAAGGGGAACCGGCGGCCTGCTGAGAGGGGGAAAGCTGCGGGGTTCTGTTTGGTGGCGGGAGTGGGGATCGGGCGGCTGCTGGGCTAGGGAGGAGGGGCGGCGGCTGTGGAGGAGGATAGGGCTGGCGGCTGATATGGGAGGAGGGAGAGGGGGGCTAGGAGAAAAGGAGATACTTACCCAAGGAGTCATCACCAAGGGGGGCTCCACGGAGTCGGCACCGCGGAGGGGATCACCGAAAATGAAGAAGAAGACTCTCCAAAATTTCAGCAATGAAAATACAGCAGCCCTACATCTCCTATTTATAAGAAATAAAGATTAGGGCACCCGGAATCAACGACTATGATTGGTCGTTAGTTTCGGGGCCAAAACTACATGAAATAATAACCAAAAATTACAAAGCTATATATGAAATCGACTCGCAACACGAATCCGAACGCATCCACGGAGTCGGATCGTCGATCCGGGCACGTCATTTACGGTAAGTCGCCAAATCAGCCCCGAATGGGCCCCAAAGCTCGACCTCGCCTATGCTCCGCATCAGCTCCCCTTCATTCGAAAACTAAAATAAATGAAATAAAATAAACATAATAAATTGCTTCCAAAGATGAAAATAATGTATCTCACTCTATTCACAATAAAGAGTACATTGGTTACCAACAAGTTAATCATATCCAGTAATCCACTGCAAATAATCATCTTTACCATCATAAGTTGAAAAAATCAAGTTGTGTATACATACGAATGATGCTTTGGATTTGCCGCCTTGAAAGGAATCGAACACAATCGCGGCTTGACGGACGACATTACTACTTCCTGCTTGTCCACGACACCCACCATTCATGATCTCGGGGGGAAGAGAAATTACATAAATGCGTGCAGACCGTGCGACAAAGGTGATTTGATTCTGGGTGTCTGTTGCGGCTTTATCAACTATAATCTTCTTCGTTGTTTCAATCATTTCACCTAATTAATAGGTAGAATCCCAGTGACGTCTTATCAAAGTGTTAGGAACCTTAAATAAGGATATAGCAACGAGGCGATTATCAATGAAGGAATAAAAAGAACTTGATTTCTTCTAATTTCCTCTGAATCCTCGGTAAGAACCAAAAGTGTAGAATTGAAGTCTTGACCAAGGATGTCTAGAGGGGTCTGTGGAAAAATGAGAGAAAATTTTTATTTCTTAAATTCATCTATTACAATAACCATTTGTACAATAAGCATTTGTACACTTCTAAGATGTGGGACTAAAGAACTTCAAAGAGAGTGAGCCTTCATTATTGGGCTTTTTTACATGATTTCTTTAACACTCCCCCGCAAGCTGGAGCATACAGATCATAAGCAGCAAGCTTGAACAAGAACTGATAATATAGTGGACGCGGTAGAGCCTTTGTGAGAATGTCAGCTACTTGCCCGACAGCAGGAACATGTTTTAACTCCAGTTTCCTTAGTTCTACCTTCTCCCGAATGAAGTGGCAGTCGACTTCAATGTATTTGGTGCGTTCATGAAAAACAAGATTTTTGGCAATATGTATAGTAGCTTGACTGTCACAATAGAGTGACTGGTGAGGGAAGTTTTACACCAAGGTCACTGAGAAGGCTTTCTAACCAGGTGAGCTCGGACACAACAAAGACCATTGCCATATACTCAGCTTCGGCTGACGAGCGAGCAACCACTGATTGTTTCTTGCTACGCTAGGTGATAAGGTGTCCACCGAAGTATGTACAATATCCACTTGTGGAACGACGATCATCCAGTGAGCCAACATAATCAGCATCAGAGTATGCAGTAAGAGATAAGGTAGATGAAGATGGCTTGTATACAAGTCCTTGTCCAAGAGTTATCTTTAAGTATCGAAGGATGCACTCAACCGCCTGAAGATGAGAGATACGTGGAGCACGAATAAACTGACTGACAAAGCCAACAACAAAGGATATATCAGGCCTTGTAACAATGAGATATATCAGTTTCCCCACAAGGCGTCGATAGTACTCCGGATTTGGAAGCAGTAGATCGGAGTCTGAGGCATGAGCACAGAGCTTGTGATTGATATCCATAGGAGTGTTAGCAGGCTTGCAACCAGAGTAGCCAGCATCACGAAGCAAATCAAGACAGTATTTTCGTTGAGACAGAATAAGACCATCAGGACGCCGAGCTACTTCGATACCAAGAAAGTACCGAAGGTTTCCCAGGTCTTCAGTTTGAAAAACCGAGGCCAAATGCTGCTTGATCATATGTATTCCATGGAGATCATCTCCCGTTATCAAAATATCATCAACATATACCAGGAGAATCACAGTGTCAGTCGGTCTATGCTGAGTGAATAGAGAGAAGTCAGCCGAGCTTCGAGTGAACCCAACATCACGAACAACCTGACTGAACTTGTCAAACCATGCTCTGGGAGACTGTTTGAGACCATAAAGAGATATCTTTAGACGACATACAAGAGACTCCATCATGGTCTCAAACCCGGGAGGTTGTTGCATGTAGACAGTTTCCTGTAAATCGCCATTGTGAAAAGCATTCTTAATATCCAATTAATGCAGCGGCCAGTGTCGATGAACAACGAGAGAGATTATAACACGAACAGTGTTCAACTTGACGACAAGAGAGAAACTTTCATCATAATCTAGGTCTTGTTGCTGAGTAAAGCCACGAGCAACAAGACGAGCCCTGAGACGTTGAATTGTCCCGTCAGGGCCATGCTTGATGACAAATACCCACTTACATCCCACACAAGTCTGGCCAGGAGGAAGAGGGACAAGATCCCAAGTGTGATTTGCCCAAAGAGTCGACATTTCCTCATCCATGGCTGCCCGTCATCCTGAATGTTGAAGAGCCTCCTACAAAGAGTTAGGGGTGGAAATAGAGGAGAGAGAAGTTGCAAATTCTCAGAGTTCCGGAGAGAGGTAATGTAAGGATACATAGTTTACCAGGGGGTGAGCCGTAGAAGCAGGTGCCGGATCTTCGGGCCGCAAGGTATCATTGGTAGAGGGCACCTGTTTCAGAGCATCTGACGTAGGAGAACGACGAGTGTAGACACGAAGAAGAGGTGGTTTGGTGGTGATGGGAGCCGGTGTTAAAAGAAGCATCGCTCCGAGTACAATGAAGAGAAAAAGAAGAACGATGTTGTTTGCCGAAGATGCAGGACTCACAGGTGAAGTCGTTGAGGGAGAGATCTGTAAGAGCTTTCTTGAGTATTGGAAGAGTTCAAGTAGTGAGAATACCCTGGGGTTACTAGGACTCCTCTTTAGCCCCATGCTATTGGAAGCACCTTCTATTACTCGAACTATTACCCTGGGGTTGCTTCGGGGTAATATGAGGGTATTCACCAGTAATGTACTTCGGATGTTCAGAGTTCGAGTAGTGAGAAGGTTGCTTCGGGGTAATATGGTGTGCTGCTCCGGAATCCATTATCCAAGTTGAACAATGGGAGAGACAGGAGATACCTTCATCGGAGACAGAAGCCACAAAACTGGAGGAACGACTGAGCATCCCTTGAATTTGCTGGAGTTGGGTGCGCAAGACATCAATGTCGGTGTGATTGTTGGTGGGAGCATTGATGACAATAGAGGTCTGCGGAGGTTGCGGCAGACCGTGCTTACGATAACACGTGGCCTCTAGGTGCCCATCCCGGCCACAATAAGTACACTTAAAGGGAGTACAACTGTTTCGACCCTTACCTCGAGAAGAGGTCCGACCTCCCCGAGAGGATGGAGGAATAGAGTGAGGTGGAGAAGAACTCTGGAGCAGAGCCGGAGAGAGGTTCCCAGGAACATCCGGGGGGTGACCTTTAACAACATGTATCACACATCCGACAAAGGAATGGTGGAGGAGAGGATTTGAGCCCGGATGCTGTGGAGGTAAGGTGAAACACGTGCCATCATCATGGCAATGCCAACTGCTTCTTTCTGAGTACGTTGTGCAGCGAGATCGGTGGTAGGGGGCTAACGCTGAAGCCAGACTTCTACTAAAGTTTTGGATCGCGCAACAAACGAAATGAGATTGCCAGTCACCCCCCGGTCAAGAGACTGAAGGTCCGTGATGATGTCAAAGAGATGTTGCAAGCTGTCCTTGCTAGAATAAAGGGAGTGCAGTTCCTCCCACATAGCTTTGTCTGTCTCATGATACATAGTCATACGATATGGTTCAGTCCATCGAGTTTAGAATCCAAGATTGGACACGACCGTCATCACGTTGTCATTCCTCGGTGGGCTCAGATGGAGTGGCCTTTGTCAGATGATGAAGGATGTCTTTTGTTTGGAGAACACGGCGAACTGAGTGCATCTATTCAACAAAATTCTTCTTCTCACTAAGAGAGATAATGGAGATCCGAAGCTCATCGCAAACTTCAAGAAGAGGAGCCGTAGCACGTGCCAGAAGAGACGGAGCAGTGTTCTCGGCCATTGAAGAGCACGACAGCGGTTAAGAGAGCATGGAAACGGAGAAACCGGCGAGCAGGAGCAGCGCAGCGGACAGGAGAGCTCGAGGTCAGGAGGTCTCGCTGTTAAGAGAGCTCGCGGCGGTCAGAAGAGCTCGCGGGTAGGAGAGCTCCCGACGGTCAGGAAGGCACGCGATCAGGAGAGCTAGCAGCGAACAGAAGAGCTCGCGGGCAGGAGAGCTCCCGACGGTCAGGAAGGCACGCGATCAGAGGAGCTCGCGGAGAACAGAAGAGCTTGCGGGCAGGAGAGCTCCCGATGGTCAGGAAAGCACGCGATTAGAGGAGCTCGCGGCGGTCAGAAGAGCTTGCGGTTTCGCAGAGCCGGAGATCTGAAGCGGTTCTGCTATCAGGGAGATCGCGGTAAAGCTGGGCAGAGACGTCAGCGGGCAGGTAGAGAAGCAGGCGGTCTTGCAGAGGCGGACAGGCGGTCTCGGTAGCAGAGTTGTAGGCAGCTGCGGATAGCGAAAAAAAACGAGGCCACAGGAGAGGAGCGGTCACAGAACAGCTGTGGGGCCCAGCTGGCAGAGAAGAGGGTATAAAAGGAGGAGGAGGAGGGGCAGCTAAGAGAGCAGGAGAAAAAAATCTCCAAATGGAGGGAGCAGGAGCTGCGGTCACAGGAAAAGTGACCGCAGAAAGCAGGGGCTGCGGTCACAAGAAAGGTGACCACAGGAAACGACGAGCATGGGGAATCAGGACAAACAGGTACCGCGCGAAATTCTAGGACCGATTTGGCTTTGATACCATGTGGAAAAATGAGAGAAATTTTTTATTTCTTTAATTCATCTATTACAATAAGCATTTGTACACTTATATAGAAAAAGAGAGGGGAGAGAAAATCTCATTCTAAGATGTGAGACAAAAGAACTACAAAGAGAGTGGGCCTAGCTGGGCCTTCATTATTGAGTCTTTTTACATGATTTCTTTAACAGGGTCGATAGAGTAGAATGAGGAAATCACTGGAGATGAGGAGGAGAATTGGAGAGAGAGCACTTAGGCTCCATTTGACGCGTCGTTTTTGCCCTGGGGAGTTTGGACAAAAACGCCACTATCATAGAATATATGTTTTGACATGACAATGGTTATGACCGCCATCGAGAAAAGAAAACTAGTTTTGAACATAAAAGTGGATGAAGTTCCCTAGGTGAGGTCGGGCGTTCAAGAACGACGGTTCATAACCACCGCGTTCACGACCGCCACCGCCGTGCCAAACAAAGCCTTAATCTAGAACAAATTCATTGCTTGCACTTGCTAATGGACCAATAGGGGCTTTAGATAGACAAGATTTCTAAACCGTACACATTACACCAATTATAACTGAAATAAACTGATATTTAGGTGGCGTTTGGCACACTGTTTTGATGTTATTTCAGTACTACGAAAACGCCAACGCTGACCAGTGTTGTTTGGCTTTATGCGGCATTACGGAACCACAGTCGAAAATGTAGGCTTTACGATGAACTCGTTGTGCCTGCTTCGTTTTGCCGTTTGCATAATAAAAACCCTCCTCGAAAATGCTCGTCTTCCGCTTTTTTGTTTCAAATCCAGCTAGCATTGTTCCTCGTCTTCTTCCGAGCTCCTTGCGGAGATCCCGCTAGCTCTTCCTGCTCGTGCATTCCTCGACTAGTTCCCGTGCCATCCTCTAGCAGATCTCAGCCTTCTTCTTCCCCCATCGAGCCCGAGCAGAGGTAAGCTTCCCGGGATTCATCTTGTTCGCTTTTTCCTTCCTGCGATTTCACGCTTCTGTATTTTTTCTGCGATTTCTTCCAGAAGTATGATTTCCTTCTTCGTATTCTCAATTCCACATCTGAATGTGTTCGATTCTTTCTTCCCCCATTAGATCAAGTGCGGTCCTCGAGCTCCTCGATCAGATCCAGGTCATTGCAGAGCTGTTCTAGGGCTTCTTCTTCTTCCCCCATCGGAGCAGAGCAGATCTGGTAAGAGTTTCATTTTTGTATTCTTGATTCCAGCTTTATTTCAGATCCAACTGTTGTAGGGTTGTATGCATTTTGATTAGCATCGAGCATAACAATGTCATTTTCTGGTTTTATGCAGGTCTATACAATAATATGGATTATTATGTAGTTCTATGCAATAATATGGATTATTATGTAGTTCTATGCAATAATATGGATTATTATGTAGTTCTATGCAATAATATGGATTATTATGTAGTTCTATGCAATAATATGGATTATTATGTAGTTCTATGCAATAATATAGTAGATCAGAGCTAATCTAAGTAGGTTCTTTCCAGGATTATTATGTATTCACATTTAAGCTTGTTTTATGTTTTTATTGTAATCCTATAATTATCTTGCATTTATAATGACTTGGTGGGAGGGTACGCAATGTTATCAGGATCGCGATCCGGATCGTATGATCCTACAATCCGGATTCTGAAATATGATCCGGGTCGTAAGTGGGATCGAAATGAGTGTGCGTTCAAGTGGGTTCGCGATATGAATTGTAGGATCGTTAGGATCGAGATCCCTACGCGATCTTAACGATACGGTCTTAATTCCTTAATTCCCTTCCGCATTTTAAAAATGAGCATCCAGCATTACTTCCTGAAACCTTATTCCGCTGCGTCCCGCACCCTCGTCTCTGCCGACTGCTTCTCTGTCGACCTCCGATCTCTTCTATGCCGAGCTCCAAGCCCACCTAGGATTCTACGCTGCGTGCTTCCTATTTGACTTTGTCTCTTCCTTGCTCCGAGCCTCGCCGATCTCATCTCTGGCTCTCTGCCAAGTACCGAGTGCGCGTATGCGGCTCCGAGCCTCCGACCGAGTGATCGACTTTTTCTCGACTCCTTGCCGGCTTCTTCTCCAGACTCCAGAGCTTCAGGTAAACATAATAAGCGCATAAAAGAATAAAAATGAGACTTCTTGGTGCAGACGGCGGGGCCCCGCGGCACCCCGTGGCATCAAGCCAGCTAGGCGAGCTCGAACCAGCACGCCTGCCAGAAGGACTGCAGTCTAGTGACCCCAACCCATCTCCGCGCCTGGTCTCAGCGCAGGTGGTGATAGGGCCCATGCTGAGGGGTTCTTATCAAGGGGGCGAGGGATCGAATCCCCGCCTCAACAACCCGCCGCTTGCTGAGACCAGGCATGGAGATGGGTTGGGGTCACTGGACTGCAGTCCTTATGGCAGGCGTGCTGGTTCGAGGTCGTCTAGCTGGCTTGATGCCACGGGGTGCCGTGGGGCCCCGCCGTCTGCACCAAAAAAGTGATCAAGGGATCAAATCCCCGCCTCAACAACCCGCCGCTTGCTGAGACCAGGCATGGAGATGGGTTGGGGTCACTGGACTGCAGTCCTTCTGGCAGGCGTGCTGGTTCGAGGTCGTCTAGCTGGCTTGATGCCACGGGGTGCCGCGGGGCCCCGCCGTCTGCACCAAAAAAGTACTTTTTTGGTGCAGACGGCGGGGCCCCGCGGCATCAAGCCAGCTAGACGACCTCGAACCAGCACGCCTGCCAGAAGGACTGCAGTCCAGTGACCCCAACCCATCTCCGCGGCTGGTCTCAGCAAGCGGCGGGTTGTTGAGGCGGGAATTCGATCCCGCGCCCCCTTGATAAGAACCCCTAAACACGGGCCTTATCACCAATTGCAGCGCAGGTGGTGATAAGGCCCGTGTTTAGGGGTTCTTATCAAGGGGGCGAGGGATCGACTCCCCACCTCAACAACCCGCCGCTTGCTGAAAACAGGCACGGAGATGGGTTGGGGTCACTGGACTGCAGTCCTTCTGTCAGGCGTGCTGGTTCGAGGTCGTCTAGCTGGCTTGATGCCACGGGGTGGCGTGGGGCCCCGCCGTCTGCACCACTTCTTCTCTCCGTTTACGTATGAATGTTGTACAATATATCGAATAGAGAATGTTTCTAAATACACATTTTGTTTAGGTATCCGGTCCTCTGTTTAAAATGAAACTTCTTCTCTCTGTTTAGGTATATAAATACTATAAAGTATAAACACAGAGAATGTTTCTAAGTGACAGTAAAATGCAACTATTCAAGGTATGAATGTTGTATATTGTTTTAAGATTTTCCATCTTTAATTTTTGGAATAGCAGATGTATATTGTTTTAGGATTTTGACCAGCTTTAATTGTTGGAATCACAACTATTTGATCTTTCAGACTTTTAGATTAATTGTTGGAGTCGAAACTATTTGATCTTTCAGGCTTTCAAAGTATTTTAATTTAGCCATCCACTTCCAGCCATCCTAGGTAATAGCACATTTTGTTTTAGTTCCATATTTTTAGTCATAAGATCATAGCACATTTTCTTTTAATTTCAATTTTAGTCCAATTTATGTAACTTCCAGATGTCTGCTTCGGGTTCGGCCGTTCGGGTACAAATCCCATTGGCAAAAAGTCCCGAAAGAATGCTTCCGGTTCAAGAAGTGATCGGGGTTGGGAGCATGAGATTGAAATTGACAATACGACTAAAAAATGCATTGCAAATATTGTCTAGTCATTAAATCTGGTGAAATATACAGGTTGAAACATCACTTAGCAGGAGAAAAATGTAATATGGAAGCATGCACAAAAGTACCCGAAAATATGAGAAATCAATTTTTGAGCATTCCTCAAGCTCAAGGAGAGGAGTCTCTAAAGAAGAAAAGAAATATTGAGGAATCCACAGTTGATTATGAGGTTGAATTGAGTTGAGCAAAAAAACAAAGGGGAAAGGAGCCAATGTATGTTTTTGTTAGAAAAACAAGTCAATCTACAATTAATCATATATTCAAGAAAGATGCGCATGAAAAGGCATGTCAACAAATTGCTGGTTTCTTCTATATAAGTGCAATTCCATTCAACAGTGTGAAGAACCCAGAGTTCTTAAGCATGATAGAAGGAATCGCCCAACATGGCCCCAGAATGAAACCACTTTCTTATAAAGACATTAGAGTTAAATACCTAAAACAAGAGGTGAATAGAACTCTAGAGTTACTAGAGGAGTACAAGGTGGAATGAAGGAAAGTTGGTTGCACAATTATGTCTGACGGATGGTCAGATAGGAAAAGGAGATCCACATGCAACTTTTTGGTGAATAACTCAAAATGCACTGTGTTCATGTCATCCATAGATACTTCTGATATCTCCAAAACATCAGCCAAAAATTTTCAAATGTTAGATGAAGCTGTGGAAAAGATTGGGGAAGAAAATGTTGTGCAAGTGGTAATATATAATGCTTCAAACTACAAGGCCTCCAGTCATATGTTGATTGAGAAGAGAAAAAATCTATATTGGATGTCATGTGCTGCACATTGTATTGATTTGATTTTAGAAGATTTTGAGAGAAAAAATTGAGTTGCATAAATTAACGATAGCAAATGGTAGAAAGATAACAACATGCATCTATTCTAGAACATTGTCTCATACTTGGTTGCTTGATTTTATAAAGGGAAGAGAATTGATCCAACCCGCAGTCACCCGATTTGCCACAACTTACTTGACCATGAGGTGTCTTTCTGAGAATGAAGGTGGTTTGTGTTAGGGGTAAGGCTTCACCCGTACCCGTGGGCAATACCAGCTGCTCAAATATCGCACCACGCGAAGCAGTCCACGACAATGATCCATAGTGGCCCCCAATCGGGATCCCCTAACAGGGCTGGTATTGCCCACGGGTACGGGTGAAGCCTTACCCCTAACATAAAAGTGCACTTTTATGTTAGGGGTAAGGCTTCACCCGTACCCTTGGGCAATACCAGCTGCTCAAATACCGCACCACGCGAAGCAGTCCACGACAATGATCCATAGTGGCCCCCAATCGGGATCCCCTAACAGCCCTGTTAGGGGATCCCGATTGGGGGCCACTACGGAACATTTTCGTGGACTGCTTCGCGTGGTGCGGTATTTGAGCAGCTGGTATTGCCCACGGGTACAGGTGAAGTTTTACCCCTAACATAAAAGTGACTTTTATGTTAGGGGTAAGGCTTCACCCGTACCGTGGGCAATACCAGCTGCTCAAATACCGCACCACGCGAAGCAGTCCACGACAATGATCCATAGTGGCCTCCAATCGGGATCCCCTAACAGGGCCGCGGCCCCCACACCCCAACCCATCTCCTCAACCAGTTTAATTGAGGCGGGTTGTTGAGGCTGGGATTCGATCCCCAGACCTCCTTGATAAGGAGCCTTCAACACGGCTCTCATCACCAACTAAGCCGGATCATTGCCGTGGACTGCTTCGCGTGGTGCGGTATTTGAGCAGCTGGTATTGCCCACGGGTACGGGTGAAGCCTTACCCCTAACAGTTTGATGACGATGTTTACTTATGACAGATGAAAGTCTAATAAATTTGTTGGTTCAAAGGAGGGGAAATCAATTCAAAAAATTGTTTTGAATACAAGTTAATTTTGGTTTCATGTTACATTATGCTTAAAAGCAGCACTTCCACTCATCAAAGTGCTTAAAATGGTTGATTCAAAGGGTCTGATGATAGTGCTGAAAGGAATGTTGAAGAATCCACTACAAAAGTAAATGAAGAATGTAAGTTTGATATTAATCTATTTGATAATGCAAAATTTCTTAACTACATTATGTATCATGCTCTCATTTAATTAAATTCTTTTATTTTAGGTGGAGTCGGATATCACCATAAGGCGCAGTGACCTCGATGCTATCGAGTATATTAGTGAGGGACCTGAGGGTGAAAGGGATGATGATGAGAATGCTAGTGGCGATGATGAAGAAAATGCGATACTTGATGATGATGATGATATGGTCGATGTACCTGTTAAGGATTTGTACTAATGGTTGCGTGATTGGCCTTCCGTCCGTCGAACAAAAACTACTATTTGATGTTTTATAATGATGTGTACTTTATATTTAATTATGTATAACTTATACTTAGAATTATGCTATTTTTTAGTTCAATTTATTTGCTTTCTTTTGAATTTTGATATAATTATTCAACGGTTGATTAATTTTATAGTTTATTGTATATCTGACCAAAAAGCCCCCCGGGCCCGGGCTTGAACCGGGCTTACCGAGCCCGGGCTTTTTGGAGCCGGGCCCGGGCCTTGTTTACAACCGGGTCGGGCCGGGTCGGGCTTTCGCCCATGGAATGGGGCCTGCCTAGGCCCCCAGGGCTGGGCCGGGCCCGGTTTTCTTCCTAATAGGCGGGATTTTAATCCCGCCTAAATAGGTGGGATTAAAATCCCGCCTAATAGGATTAGGCGGGATTTAATCCCGCCTAGCCTAAATCCCGCCACTGGCGGGATTTCCAATAGGAAATCCCTCCAGCAGGCGGGATTTCCTGCCTGCCAGGGAGTCGGGCCCAGGCTAGGCCCAGCGCCCGGGCTTTGCCCGGCCCGGGCAACTAGCTTATATGGGGGCCCTGTAAGGCCCCCCAAGCCCGGCCTTGGCCCGGGCCGGGCTTTTGCCGGGCCGGGCCCCCAGACCCGGTTTTTAAGGGCACGTATAGTTTATTGTGTTGATTGTTCAACTGTTGATATAATTATTCAACTGTGATCATAAAGTACCATTAAAACTTAAAGGCAAGTTTTACCGTACTGTAATTAGGCCAACAATGCTCTACGGTTCTGAGTGTTGGGCAGTGAATGGTGCACATGAGCAAAAAATGGGAGTTGCGGAGATGAGAATGCTTAGGTGGATGTGTGGTCACACGAGACTGGATAAAATTAGGAATGAATGTATCAGGGATAAGATAGGAGTGGCGCCAATTGTAGAGAAGATGCGAAAAGCTCGTTTAAGATGGTTCAGACATGTACATAGGAGACCATTAGAGGCACCTGTTAGGCGTTGTGAGAGTTTAGTCACTAGACATGTTAAACGGGGGAGGGGTAGACTGTTATGAACGAAGTTCTAAAAGAAGGAGAAAAGAGGGAGAAAACTAATGACGGCTAGAGAAAGATTAGGGTTAGGGGGAAGAAGAGAGAATACCTTGATCATCAGTTGCATAAGAACCAAAAGAGGGGGTCCGGGTATATTTATACCGGACCCCGGACCGGCCAGCAAGGGGGCCGGCCGGCCCCAATGGGGCTGAACCGAAATCGGTTCAGCCCCCCTTGGGCCGATTTCAGTAAGAGGGGGCTGAACCGCTTGGTTCAGCCCCGTTGTCGCCTTCGCCGTGCCTTTGCCTTCGCTTGTAATGACACCCAAATAGACGGGCCTCGTCCGGGGGCGTAACATTCCCCTCCTCATCAAGAACCAGCTTGTCCCCAAGCTGGTAGTCGGGGTAAAGCTCCCGAAACTCCAGCAGTTCCACCCAAGTATTGTGCTCGGGAGAAAGATCCTTCCATTTGACCAATAGCTCTGGACAGTACGCCGTGCCTCGGCGCTTCCACTTGACCACTAGAATATCCTCAGGAATCGGGCGCAGCTCGTCCCCAGTAGTAGCTTCAGGCAACACCGAGCTCGCCTGAACAGCATCGCCAATCTTCCGTTTCAGCAAGGAGACGTGAAAGGTGGGGTGAATCCTCGACCCCTCTGGTAAAGACAAAGTGTAAGCGACGGGTCCGACCCGCCGAGTGATCCGGAAGGGACCATAGTAATGGGGTGCCAACTTCTGGTTCGTCCGCTGGGCGACGGACAGCTGCCTATAGGGACGAAGTTTGAGAAAAACCTCATCCCCCACCTGAAACTCCCGCTCCGTCCGATGCCTATCTGCCTGAGTCTTCATCCGATCTTGGGCTGCCCGCAGATTTTCCCGCAAGGTGGCTAGCGTGCGGTCACGATCGCGGAGTGCGCGGTCAACGGCGGCCACCGCGGTGCTACCCGGCTCATAACTGCTCAGAGAAGGCGGCGGCCGACCGTAAACCACCTCAAATGGGGTTAGCTTGCTCGCGGAGTGATAGGACGTGTTGAAGCAGTACTCAGCCCAATGTAGCCAACTCGTCCAGGTACGGGGCTCCTCCATAACGAAGCAGCGGAGATATGTCTCCACGCTCCGATTCACGACCTCCGTCTGGCCGTCTGGCTGTGGGTGGTGAGCTGTGCTGAAGCGCAAAGAAGTCCCCTGCAAGCGGAAAAGCTCCCGCCAAAAATTGCCAACAAAAGTAGGGTCCCGATCCGAGATAATCGCCCGAGGAATGCCATGTAAGCGCACAATCTCCCGAACAAACAAAATAGTCACGGACTCCCCAGTGTACGGATGGCTCAGCGCAAGGAAGTGACAGTACTTGGACAACTTGTCCACAACCACCAGAATAACCGATTTTCCCTTCGAGCGAGGTAGCCCATCAATAAAATCCATGGAGACCGTATCCCAGACCTGGTGCGGAATCTCTAGGGGGGTAAGGAGCCCGGCAGGAGAAGTGGTCTCGTACTTTTGTCGCTGACAAACATCACATTGGCGAACAAACGCCTGTATATCCTTCCGCATGCCCTTCCAAAATACATTGGCCCTGACCCGCTGCAGAGTGCGGAGAACCCCCGCGTGGCCCCCCGTCGGCGTCGAGTGGAACTCGTGCATCATCACCGTCCGCCAAGCGGACTGAAAGGGTATGACCACCCGTCCGTGGTAGTAGAGACGATCCTGTTGCAAATGATAGCCGGGGGTGGTCGTCCGGTCGGACCGCAAATCCTCCAGAATAACTCGTAACTCAGGATCCCGCAGCACCTCCTCCTGAATCTCATCCAAAGACTCTAGCCGCGGTACAGGTATGCTGGCCAACGCTCCCTCAGGCAGCCTGGAAAGAGCATCCGCAACCAGATTGTCTTTCCCTTGCCGATAAACAATCTCGTAGTCGTACCCCAAAAGTTTGGTCACTCATTTATGTTGAAGAGGGGAAGAGACCCGTTGTTCCAAGAAGTGCTTCAAGCTCTGGTTGTCTGTCCTGATTTTGAAATGACGGTCCAGCAGGTATGGCCGTCACAGTGCCACTGCATGAATAATGGCCAGCATCTCCTTCTCATAAGCCGATAGGCCCAATGTCCTGGGAGCCAAGGCTTTGCTGTAAAAAGCAATCGGCCGCCCCTCCTGCATCAAGACGGCTCCCAACCCTACTCCGGAGGCGTCCGTCTCCACGACGAACTCCTTGGTGAAATCCGGAAGTGCCAGGACCGGGGTAGTCGTCACCGCCTGCTTGAGCGCCTGAAAAGCCGCCTCTGCCTCATCATGCCAAGAAAAGGCATCCTTCTGTAAGAGCTGTGTCAGTGGCTGAGCGATTTTCCCATAGTCACGAACGAAGCGCCTGTAGTAGCCTATGAGGCCCAAGAAGCCCCGTAAGGCCCGAATGGTCTGGGGCTGCGGCCACGATACCATACTAGCAATCTTCTTCGGGTCCGCCTTAACCCCTTCCACGGAGACCAGATGGCCTAAATATTCAACTTTTTCCTGTCCAAAAGAGCACTTCGACCGTTTAACAAATAATTAGTGTTTACGTAGAATGGAGAATACCTGAGCAACATGGTCCACGTGCTCCTCCCAAGTTCGACTGTAGATCAGAATGTCATCGAAGAAAATCAGCACGAAGCGGCGAAGAAGCTCTCGGAATATCTCATTCATATTGGCCTGGAAGGTGGATGGACCACCGGTCAACCCGTTGGCCATCACGAGGAACTCGTAGTGACCATCATGAGTCCTGAAAGCCGTCTTGTGGATGTCGTCCTCCTTCATCAGAATCTGGTAGTAGCCGGACCGCAAGTCCAGTTTAGTATACCGGGTCGCACCATGTAACTCATCCAACAGCTCCTCTATCAGTGGAATCAGAAACTTATCCTTCAGCGTAATACTGTTGAGGGCCCGGTAGTCAACACAGAACCTCCATGATCCATCCTTCTTCTTGACTAGGATGATGGGTGCCGAGAAAGAACTCGTGCTGGGTCGGATGATGCCAGCATCGAGCATCTCCCGAACACTGCGCTCGATCTCTGCCTTCTGCATATGTGGATATCTGTAAGGTCGTACATTTGTCGGCTCTGCTCCAGTCTTGAGCACAATCTGATGATCACGGAACCGTGACGGCGGAAGTGTATGCGGCTCCTGGAAGATATCGGCTTACTCTTCAACCAACGGCTGCAACTGGAGAGGTACCTCCCCTTGCCCCGCCACGTCTGACCTCACCCCAAGAAGAACGGCCATCAAACTCCCAGTCTCTCCAAGCTGTTGTAGGCTGCGAAGGCCAATTTCCTTCACGGGTGCTGACGTGATACCCTTTAAGCAAAACTGTCGCCCACCTTGCAGAAACTCCATCGTCATCTGATCTCAATCAAAAGTAACCCTCCGCAATTGTCGTAGCCACTGAACCCCTAGAACCATGTCTGACCCCCGAATGGGTAAGAGGTAGATGTCTGTGTGGCCCACGTAGCCTTGCATCCGCAACTCCACTCCCCGCAGAACGCCCTGGCACTGTAACTTACTGCCATCCGCTACCATGACCTGGAAGGCAGCCCCAGTATCCACTACGTGCCCCACCCGCTGAGCAACCTCCGGATGAATGAAATTGTGAGTGCTCCCGCTGTCCACCAGGATGGTCACCCGCTCCCGTCGGACCCTCCCCCCGAGCCGCATAGTGAGCGGTGGGGGACTGCACCCCTCCATGGCATGCAACGAGACACCAAGCTCCGTCAGGTCCAAGTCCCCTTCCAGATCCGGCTCCTCCGAACTCAACTCGTCCTCCTCCTCCTGGTGTAGCATAAACACATGGACCTTCTGACATTTGTGACCCGGTGTAAATTTCTCATCGCAGTTGAAACAAAGTCCTTTCTCCTTCCGCGCCTGCAACTCGCCCCATGAAAGACGTGTCACCGTCGGTTTCCCGGCTCCCACCGGCTCCCTCCGGCCTGGTGCCGACGTGGTAGCAGGCCTCACTGAGTTGCGGGTCCGCTGCCTGTTGAAGCGCTCCTCGTGGATGCGGGCTAAGCTAATGGCGCGGTTCAGACTCCGTGGCATGTAAGCATGAATCTCATCCCGCAAATGTTCCTTCAAGCCCGACACAAAACAACTCGGAAGTGTCTTCTCCGCCCAGCGTACTTGGTTTGCCAGTTTCTCAAACTCTGTCCGGTATTCTGTTACCGTCCCCTTCTGTCGCAGCTTCTGCAGAGTCGCCTCGAGATTTTCGTACTCCAAAGGTCCGAACCGAGCCGTAAACCCCTCCACAAATCCATGGCACATAATCTCTGTCTCTGAGGAACCACTGTGTCCACTGGAATGCATCACCCTCCAGATGGAAGGACGCCAATTGCACCCACTGTGCCTCCGGAACATCCTGATAATTAAAGAACAACTCGGCCTTGTGAATCCACTCCAACGCGTCCCCTCCGTGAAAACTTGGAAAATTCATACGCGTTAATTTCGGAGGGAGATACGCCCTTGGTGCGCCTTGTCCCCGCCAGCCTTGGTCATAACCCGCACCCGGGTGGACTTGGTGTTGTCCGACCCACGGTGCTCCCGGTCCCACATGGCCGTCGTGTCCAACCGGCCTAGGGTTCGGTAAGAGTCCCCCCATGACTCCCGGAAGGAACCCCGTCGCAGCCGCACGGCCAAACGCCGGCACGTTGCCGCCTCCAGCCTCCCCGAGCCCTCCAAGTGGCCCGCCGAACTCGCCGTGGCCCGTACGCCCCTGTCCGACCCCGCCGTAGCCGGATCGGCCCCATCCGACGTCGCCCGGGCCGCAAAAGCCCCCGCCCCAGTCGCGGGCTGCGCCGACACCGCCCCCGCCTGTTGCGGCCCCGATCCCGCCCGATCGGCTTCCGTCGGCCTCACCCAAGCCTCCTGGCGGCTGTACTGATCCCGTCCAGGGGTTACGCCCTTGTCCTGCTCCTCCTTGAAAGCCCGGCGGAATTTCCGGGTGAGATCCGGAGTTATCGGATCCCGGATGCACGGATCCACCGTTCTAGTCGGCCGCCGGCGCTTTTCCTCTCAGATTTTGCACCAAGAGTGCTTTGATTTCATCCATGCGAGCGTCCATGCGTTCTTCCATCGATGTCTTCATGTGTTCCAATGAATCGGACAACCCCGCAAAATTTTCCTCTAGGGTTTCCAACCGCGAGATTTCCTCTTGCGTGCGAGTGGTAACCATGGCGGAGGAGATCCTCTGATACCAAATGTTATGAACGAAGTTCTAAAAGAGGGAGAAAACTAATGACGTCTAGAGAAAGATTAGGGTTAGGGGGAAGAAGAGAGAATACCTTGATCATCAATTGCATAAGAACCAAAAGAGGGGGTCCGGGTATATTTATACCGGACCCCGGACCGGCCAGCAAGGGGGCCGGCCGGCCCCAATGGGGCTGAACCGAAATCGGTTCAGCCCCCCTTGGGCCGATTTCAGTAAGAGGGGGCTGAACCGCTTGGTTCAGCCCCGTTGTCGCCTTCGTCGTGCCTTTGCCTTCGCTTGTAATGACGCCCAAATAGACGGGCCTCGTCCGGGGGCGTAACATAGACCAAAAAAGACTTTGAATGAAACTATAAGGAAATATATGATGTACTTAGGCATTAGTGAGACTATGATTAAAGATAGGACGCAATGGCGACAAAGGATCCATATAGTCGACCCCACTATGGTGGGATAAAGGCTTGAGTGTTGTTGTTGTTGTTGTATTGTGTTGATTGTTTGTGTAATTGGATAATATCAAATTCAATTTCATATTTAAGTCTTACTTTATGAATGTTGTAGGATCTTACGATCCTCGATCTGATCCTACGATCCGATCCGATCCAACCCGCAAAACAATCCTATCTAGGATCACGATCCTGACAACCTTGAGGGCACGACACATGATAGTCTTATTCATGAGCGCGCGATCCAAGATATAATTTTTCCACATCCTTCAGTTAATTAATGACAATTTTTCAATTACGTTGTTTTCAAAACCACTACTAATGTGATATCAGATGTAGAACCTGCTACATATGTGGAAATGAGTGTAGAAGAGATGACCGTCTTGCATAACTACATTGTCCAACAATTGCATGAAGCTCGTATGCAGTAATAGCTTTAAAAATGTAAAACTCTTTGAATGAAATAACAACGAGAAGTTTGTAAAATATTTTTTTCTGGGATCAATTCTCTTACCATCTTGTCATAATTTATAACAATTATTAATTGTTTAAAAACGGCAATCTACATGTAGTTATTTTGGTCACAATAAAAAACAACTATCACGCCATTGTATTGCCAAATAGTTATATTGGTTCTTTGTTCTGAACTGCTTTGCAAATGGATATTATACAAACAGTTATATTGGTTATTTGTTCTGAATAGCTCTGCAAACGAAGACTATCTAAATAGTGTTTCCATTTGCAACAGCCAGTTTTCAACTGCTCCACTTGCAACCCTCCATTTTCCATAATTCCATTTGCAACTACCACCACTCTCCCAAATGGTCCCTTAATAAAAACTAAAATAAATGGAAAAAAAAAACCATTGTTTAAAATAGATCAACCAAGCAATTAAAATAAATGAAATAAAATGAACATAATGAATTGCTCCCGCATCACGTCCTATTGTCGCGTTTCCCACTATACGCCTTGACCCATGATACATCGATAACATTTATGGCAGATTGATGGAGAATGAGCTACTTGAAGTTGCTAATCAAATTCTTTATGGTTTACATTTAATCAATCCTTGAAGAATGAGCAAAGCTCAAAAAATTCAAAAATATCGGCATCTCTCTGGCGTGGTGGGAGTGGCGATAGAGAGCACAAAATGATTCTGAGTTAGGAGGAAGAGTGCAACTTTAGATGAGGCAAACAAATACCTATACGTGCCAGCGTATATGCACTTAGAAGACCGCCTCTTGGCGAGTAAAGATCCAGACCGGCTGTCTGGGAGCGTCTAGCATATTTATATCATGTACGAATGACATTTTAGTAATTAGTGTCGATGCCCGCTCCCTATATAAGAACTTGGCGCGAGGCTACCTCACAATTGTATCTGGCTTCTTTATTCTAGTGTAACACAATTCAGTGTGTATCAACTTGATCTGACTCGCGGTTCTCTGCTCGCCTAACCCTACATCGCGGGAATACCTCTTTTCGATCAAGTTTTCATCGACCTTTGCGTGTCCAACCACCGACAGTCAAAGCCACGTGAGATTACATTTATCTGGTCCATTTCGTTAGCCTATGCAGGCTCGGTCGATCACTGTTCGTAGCCAACTCAGTAGATGGTCACACCTTAGCTCGGTCGATCACCGCCTAAGCCGACACAGTCAAAGATCATGACCTCTTCCACTGACGCATGACCTAGACCACGCACGTGAGTCCTCCAACCTTGCAACATAGGTATTGCGAGCCTACTCGCGCATGCTAAGCCGCAACATTTGAGTTCCCTCTTCCACACACAATTGAAGAGCTACACATCTCAAAGGTTACTTTTATATCACCAAATCTGCCTAGAATGCTCTGGAATTCATTGATGTAGCCCAATACTGAACTTTGTACCTAAACTCATTAAGTTTCTCCAGAAGATACAATTTGTTGATGTTAACGCTCTTCACATATAATGTCTTTAAGATCTTTCAAAGCACCTTCACATCTGTGGTGCCATATTGCCATCCACATGGTTTCAACAAATCTTCAGATATATCTGCACACCTTGTGATGTTCAATCGTCCACTTTGCAGGATCCATGTCTTTTGGCATCTGGTTAAAGACATAAGTATGACATCCCTTGACATATACATGATCCTCCATCATCATCTGCCATTCATGGCAGTTGCACCACCAAAAGATATAATTTGCTCTAAATCTATCATGTATCGTGTCAAACTATCCACAAACAATTAAGGGTGCAAGTAAAGCCTGACAGGCCCGAGGTTCATAGTCTTGAGCTTTTATGGCTCTAGGTCTAGGCCCCCCACTCAAAGGGGACTCTGTCAGGGTTTGGATCTGAGTCAGCCAGAACAAGCCTGCAAAATTGTTGGGCACCGTTCAATAATTAAATATGGGTGTCACTCAACTTTATAGTTGGGCGGACCCAACTATAAAGCTGGGCACCAAGCTTTATAGTTGGAAGAGACCAATTACGCCTGGTTGGGCCTAGACCTGGCTGGGCACTAAGCTAGACCTAGTAATTATGTTCGTACCTATGATTTATGTTCAATGATTAAAATAGTTTCGATAGTGTTTTACTTTTACATATTTATGTTGTTCTTATTTTAGAGGTCACTTAATCATATTAATGCATATAGCAATTAATCTCTTTAGTGGAAATTTGGTAAATAGTGGGCTTAATTCCTTCACAAAGTAGAGTTATGCATATCCTATAGTTATTCCCTTTCAATTTTGAGAAATGTCGTACGATAAATCTGTCGTTTTGAGTTCTCGTTGCCTTATATCCCTCGCAAAAGACGCCCTAGTCGATCAACATTAGGTTTCAACTCTTACTCCTCCACGAGGGCCAGTTAACGCGTCCTCTCACATCCCAGCATTCCGACAAGACATCTTGTACTTCCTAGTAACCCGTCGCCAATCCTTTTGCGAACCATGTAGTCAGTTGACACTATACGTCAGTTCTTGCAATTCGTCAGTTTTCTCACCTCTCTGTTTCCACGGGTCTGTGTATCTCTACCTTTCCTTCGATTGTTAGGGTAAGATTACTTTCTCTCTTTCTTGTTCTTCTACATTTTTCCCTTCTCTCCCTCACTTGGTGAAGTTTCTATTTTCGGTTTTGTCAACCATAGAAGAAAAGATGAGATTTCATTGGTGGTGGTGGATCGAAGAAGGTTAGTGAAGATTCTGTAATAAACCTAAGTGAGAAATCATGACGTCGTGTCGCGTCTATGAAAGGATAAACACTGACATAGGGTTTTCTTTTGCTCTAGATTGGATATCATTTCCACGGGTCCGACTATCTCTACCTTTCCTTCGATTGTTAGGGTAAGATTACTCTTAAGTCTTATCATGACATCGTGTCGCGTCTATGAAAGGATAAACACTGACATAGGGTTTTCTTTTCCTCTAGATTGGATATCACAAATTGCATAATTTTTATTCTATAGGTCCAAGTGATTTATGCATAGGGATTTCGTGAATGATTTAAGTGTATGTTAGACAAATTATCTTAAGATAAAAACGAGGTAGAGACTAACATTTATAATATCCATGAATAATACACTAGATCTAAATGACAAGTTAATCTAGATCTATAAGGAAGAAAGCGTAAGATGATGTAACCTTAGACTAGTTGATCATGCAAATGACAGATTAGAATGTATAAGCTGACTATTAGATGAAAATTCATTCAGGGCATGGGGGTGATTTCTCTCGTGAATGGTTGAGACACACCACTATACTCATATGACACACTAGACCATCTGAGCGCCAAATAGGAAACTATGACCCATTCAATTTAGATGTTAAATGTGTTCGAACATGAGTCTGTCTACCGCCAAAGGACACATTATATTCCTTTGAATGCCTCGATACTAAGCACAAGTTGGAATGAAGAGATTCCTAAATTTTAATGATTATTAAGATAAGCATAGAACCCTAAACATTTTAAATATTAACATTTATGTTATGTTTAATGTACTATATCTTGCTAACAATCACTCATGTTCAATTACAGTCAATATCAAATTTAGTTTTGCATACATATGATTCTTACACTCCCTTTTTGAACATGTAATAATATGCAAAATTAATATTAATATATCATATTCCCTTGAGAATATTTTTTACTGTTGCATGTGGAAAAGGATATCCTTACTCGTCAATGGACAAACCCATTTTATGGGTTTTCTTTCCAGGAAGCTCAAGTCTGAATATTCATCTAGGTTGGCCTATTGAAGAAAAATATGCACTCCTAGTTCATGTTTTATCTTTTAAAACACTATGCAGACATTTGAACTTAAGTTATAAGTATTAAGCCATCAAGTTTTGTATCAAGTAAAGTTTCACTTCAAAGTATTAGTTTTTTACTTTTAGACTTATCACTAGGTGGCACTGTGATTCATATTTGAGGTATTCTTTTTAAACCTCAGCCCATTTTACTTATTGTTCTGAACTTTAATTTCATTTACTGTTTTTTCTTGTTATTGTACCAATTATATGTTGTTTTCTGATTTTACGTCATAACATGAGTGACGGTCGGGCTTTTAACATGTTGCTAAACTAGGGAGGGTGTTACAATTTGTATCAGAGAACATGTTTAGGATCCTTTGATCACTAGGAAATCACAAAGTCTTAAAAATTCATTGAAAATTTTGGAATGTTAGGATAGTTGGTTGTTTGTCAGTGCTGATAAAAGGCGACTTAGAAGATTATCATTGATAATTTCTATGTTGGATGTTTAGTAGACATCTAATTCTTTTACGTCTTGCAGACACCACGTAGTAGTGATATAGGGGAGCTGCCAAATCAAAATCAAACCCTTGAAATTTGGATGGAGGTTGATAATGCGATATCGGACCCGAAACCCATGGGGATTGCAATTGGGATAACTAGAGATATAATAGAAGCCTTGTCGGAATTTAGGAACACTCTACCTGCAACGATGCCTGCCCTTGCACCCGTAGCTACTGAAGTCGAGAAGGATCATTACCTATGATACTTTAGGGAACTTCACCCTTCGACCTTTAAAAGCGAAGAAACTTCGATGGAGACAAAATAAAGATTAGGGAACTGTTAACAATAATGAGGCACTTTGAAGAACAAAAGGTGGCTTTGACAACCCTTATGCTAGAAGGTAAGATACATCTGTGATGGGCATTTGACCGATAATACTAATGGCCGAACAGTAGACCAAATCGCTTGGGACATGCTCACAATAACTCTCTCAAATTGGTTCATACCTCATACGGAACGCATTCTTCTGCGGGAGAAGTATCTCAGATTGGTACAAGGCGATAAGACAATGACCACTTATGAACATGGTTTTATACATATGTCGCGTTATGTGGGGACACTCTTGGGGATTGAGGAAGACGAGTGTCACCGTTTCATGGAGGATTTGCGAGATTCTCTTAGAAAACCCTTGCTCACATTGGACATCACTGGCTACAAGAAGCTAGTGGATACAACTCGAAAGTTGGAGGCAGATCAAGAAAAAAGTCTGGAGACGCAACAATTTCAAACACAAGTGTTCAACGAGCGAGCCTCAGATCAAATAACAATCACCAAGAAAACCTTGGAAGAAAAAACAGAAGGTTACTGGGACACATTAAAACAAAGTAGGAACTAGGGTAAAGGATTATCCATTATCTGCCAAGTGGAATCGTCATCACCAGGGGGAATGCTTAGCTGAATTAGGAGTTTGCTATATGTGTAACTAGGCAGAACACAAAACAAGCTACTACCTAGGATCCAATGATCGCCATGTATACAAAAAAAGACAAGTTTTTATTATGATCATGTTTCTTTTATTTGTCACCTTAGTTGAATTTTCAGTAGAAATTGGGGGTTGGTGGACCTAGTAAGACCGGCAAAGAAAAAGTGGCGAAGACAACTACTGCTAGGCCAGCACGCACTCAAGGATTTATTCAGACTTGAGCTTATGAGCTTGGTCAGCATGGGGCCAAAGAGGAGGATGACGTAGTTAAAAGTAACAATTTAGTAGTTTCACTCATGTAATTAGGTATCCTTGTCGTTCAAAATGTTCCCTCAAAGATCCTCTTTGGCACAGGTGCTTCCACTCAATCATAGCACGATCTTTTGCGATTGTGGGAAGAGTAACCTTCTTATAGCGATTCGGCCTCCAATAGCACGAATCAACAGCACAATCGCAAAAGATTCGGCCTCCAATAGCGCGAATCAACAGCACACCATATTACCCCGAAGCAACCTTCTATTACTCGCAGAATACCCTCATATTACTTTTAACCATACTTAACCCGTACAATGAAGAACATGTTGACAATACTGAAGCTATCCCTGTAGTAAGTCCCTTTCCATCGCCATTGACCGCCAATGGCACAGCAATTAGAGCCAATATTAGGCGCCCACAATCAAACTATGAGGTATGAAATATCAAGATCTGAATTCTAAGTGCTTTATATGATACCAATAGCATTACATGGCTACGAGGTATGAAATCTTACAAGGATGATGCCAATAACATTGCACGGGTGAAATGAGTTATTTATGCCGATACCCCAATCAAACTGTTTAATCCGCCCTCCCAGGAAAAAAAGAAAGCCAAATCCAAGAAGAAACAGATTTTAGAGAGCTTCAAACCTTCGTTTCTCTCCTCCGCAACACATCGGACACGAACAAAGAGCCAAGCATAACTAACTGAGCTAATTGAAAAAAATGTCAAAATATATATACATGAGAGAGAAACGTAAAATCACCTCCAGGAATCGCGCTTCCTGCTCCAAATGCTTGAGCTCGGCAAAGATCCTGTGCTTCCCCCTCGTATCCTGGGACACCGTCGGGCTCCTATCGATCGACTCCGCCGCCATCAACGACAAGGCGGCCGTCGTTCCCTCCCCATTCGCCTGCATACCGGCCACCCCGGACCGACGGCTTCTCTCTGCCTCGACGTGCAGCGCACGAAAGTCAGATTCCCCCAAGTTCCTAGACCGCTACAGCGCAACCCCTTCCGCCACTTGGAGAACAAAATAGGGTCATGTTGCTGCTGCAGCGCGCAGAGAGAGAGAGAGAGAGAGAGAGAGAGAGAGAGAGAGAGAGACTTTTAAAAGTCTCTCTTCTTTTTAAACACGAGGGGGGAATGGAAGGCGGCCGAAAAGGATGGAGGAAGCCAGAAAGGGACCAGAGATCAGGGATAATGATATTCAAAACTTCTTTAGTCGGATTAAGCGGGCCCTAAGTGGAGCCCGCCTCCAGTAGTATTGGGCCTGCATTGGGCCCACGTTGCATTAGGGCCTGCATTGGGCCCTAAGTGGAGCCCGCCCCAAAGAAGAACATATTCTCTGCCCGTGGAACGTCCAGGGAAACCGACATATATGTATGTACCTCATGTTTCCAGCATTCATAACAAAGCGCTCAGATATCCCATGCAGAAACACCGAGCTCTTCTGAACAGAACGATCGGGTATCCCACGTAGAGACGCCGATCTTTTTCGAAGGACCTAATGTCCGCCAGACAGAGAGAGAGAGAGAGCTCACTCTCCTCCCCCAGTGATCTCACTTCTGCGACACGAAGCGCCCGCCATTTGCCCTTGTGCAAGGACAAGGTTCGAAGTGTCTACACTTCACCGCTACTATCAACGATATCCCCCAGGTCGGTAAAGTGAACCTCTCACTACTCAGCTCGAATCGCCCGTCATTTGCCCACGTAGTAGGTTCCAACACGACCTGGGTCTCGTCCTCCAACCGTCAACATCAAAGAAGCAAAACATAGTTAACCGCGCAAGACGCCGATTCCAACACAACAAAAGCCCTACTATCACAAGCCTGTGCTCAAAGCTAGAACAGTGGGCAAACAATCAAGCAACGCTCAAGGAGCGACCAAAGCTCTGTAAACAAAGTACAAAGCTATTGCATGATGCAAATGTGCAAAGAAACGGAAAGGGCGGAGCCACGCCTCATCCACATCAACACTAGATCCCCCTCTCTCACCTTTGAAGAGACCTCTGATATCAAGCGCGGTTATATCTCAACAATGCGACAACGCCTCCGTACAGGGGAACTTCACCCCCGGACTTGCAGGTATCCCATACCGTCACTTTCAAACATCAACATGCTCCACAACTAATGAGGAACGCCACTACATAGACTTCCCCTGAGAGCAACGCCTCGCTACCTGAAGGGCCAAGGAGTCGCTCGAGTCCTCACAAGCAAAAAAGCGTGCAGGTACACGACTCAGCACACAGGCTCCCGTCCCGCACACGCACGACACGTAAGCGCACGCCACGCGCACACGCATGTACTGTGTGCGCGCAGCGCGGGCGCACGCCCCGCACTCATACAGCGCGCGGGCGCGCGCCCCGCGCGCGCACAGTGTGTGAGAAGCCTTCCCGCGCCAGCACGACACGCAAGCGCACGTCCCGCGTGCGCGCAATGCATATGTGCACACCCTGGGTTAGCATATCGTTGGGCGCACTTCTCGCGCGCGCACAACGCGCATGCACACCATCCTCACACCATCCCAGCACGCGGTACACTTCGTGCGAGTTCCTCCCTACGCACCTCTCGAGCATCTTGCTACGCGCACAGCCGCAAGCAAGCTCTCCGCCCGGTGGCTTACCTATCTTGTGCACCTCTTAGACATTTTGTCATACGGACACCACCACTAAACATTATGCGCGTCGTCCAGATTTTGAGTAAAAGTCCCTGCCCTCCATTCGCTTCGACTCGAAGTTGCGGGGACTTGGGGGGCAAATGATAGGTACCCCTAATCCGGGCTGCGAATAGCCAAGCACTTGTCTCATTTAGTGGAGGAAAAGAGGCTGACCAAAGTGTTGAAACCGATTTCTCGGTCTCTGTGGAGTTCGGGGCCCCCAACTAGTTGAGGGGTGGCCAACTCTTACTCCCCCCAAGGGAGAGCTCTAGGATGAAGGTGTTGGAACTATGAACTGGACCAAGGGCTCGGCGAGGAGGTCCCACCACATACCTAGAAGATCTTTAGAGCGATTCCCCTCCCAAGCCAATGTCGGGCTTGGGCACCACTGGAGGCTCTCCTCACCCCACTAGAGAGATTTGGGGAGGGAGAGGGAGAGAGAGAGAGAGCTAGCCTAGAACAAGCTTGCCTCCAAATGGTGCCCCCTTGGTCCTATTTATAGGATTTCTGAACTTAGGCAGCAAATAACCAAGGACTGGTGTACAACCCTCATTCTTCGAGGATGGACCCACCCAAGGCCACGCAGACAGAAGTCAATGGTCAAAAGCTCAACACAGAGACCAGCAATCCAAGACTGAAGCAGAAAAGACTCTTGCGAGTATGCAGTTAATACTCGCCAGATAGGCGAGTATTGACCAGAGGAGTTCGTCGAGCGCAGGAAAGCAGCAGAAGACCTAAGCGAATATTGGCCCGGCGTGTGCGAGCAGCACCCAATACTCGCCAGATGGGCGACTATGGCATAAGTACTTGCCGAGTATCCAATAGTCGCCGGGTTGGGGGCTGGGCTATAAAAAGCCCCCTACCCTTTGGTTTTCCTATAAATAGGACCTCAGGGGTACTTGGATTGGCACCTGGACTTGAGCTTTTGGATCCCGATTTCCGAACTCTCGAGCTCGTCACCCTTGCTTCTAGCCAAGTCGGTGCCTTCCCTGTACCAAGCTCAGCCACTTTGGTTTTGGAGGGGAAGACTCTCTTGAGCTTCTGGGTACATGGTGGGACCTCCCTGCCGCAGCACCCGGGGTCCTGTTTGTTGCTCTTCTAGCCTCTTCGTCGTTGCCAGCCAAGCCATCTCATTGGGCTGCTGAGCGAGTAGCCTCCGGCTGCATCGGTCCGAATCTTGAGGTCAGGATTTTCCTGGCGTCAACAATTTGGTGCGGTGAGCGTGGACCGTAGTCGGAGAAGGAAAGTTCAGTAAGAAAGCGAGATGGTCATAGTTGGCGACCATGAGGAGGTAGTCGGCAACCCGCCCTCGAGCGGCGAGTTCGTGACATTGGCAGTTTTTGAGGCCTTCGCGCAGCGCATGGAAGGGACCGTGCGAGCAGCGCTTCAGCCGCGCGCCGAGGTCACGGCGACCTCGCCTCATCGCCCGGTTCTGAGCGAGGGAGGGAGTCCCCCTCGGCGAGCAGGAAAGGAGCATGTAGAGGAGGAGACCGAGTGACCCAGGAGGTCGCAGTTCTACCAGCCGACCTCGCAAGGGATCCGTTTCCGCGAGACGGAGGAGCAGGCGAGGTATCAGGATACTCGCCCCTATGGCGAGTATGGTAGTGATACTCGCCCCTATGGCAAGTATGGCTATGATACTCGCCAAGTGGAGGATCGTCGCCGGGCAGGAGGGAGGAGCCCCTTCTGCGAGGAAATCCTTGTCGCGCCCGTGCCAGAAAGGTTCAGGGACCCCGTGCTGAATTATTATTCAGGGAGGGATGACCCTGTCCGGCACATCCAGTGGTTCGAGGATATAGTCTCTATCCGAACCATGTCGGATGCCTTTAAGTGCAGACTGTTTGCCATCACCTTCCGGGCAAAGGCCTGGGACTGGTTCCACCAGTTGCCCATCGGCTCGATTTACTGCTTTGAAGACCTGTGCCGTGGAGTGACGACCCGGTTCGCCACGGCCCGGAAGCTGAAGAAGGAAGCAACAGCCCTGTTCTATCTGGTACAAAAGCCGGATGAGCCGTTGGGAGCCTACATCGAGCGCTTTCTAGAGGAGGTGCTGCAGATCCAGGAGGTGGATAGCAGCATCCTGTTGCTAGCCTTGACGTTCGGTATGAGGCAATGCCTCTTCAAGTTGGAGCTCAGTAGGAATCCTCCCTATTCCTATGACAACCTCATTCAGAGGGCCAACAAGTTTGTCCGAGGAGAGGCTTCCAACCCTGACTTCTTGGCCAGGCTTGCTAGGGTGACCGGAGGTGAGGGAGAAGAGAGGGATAGGACCCCTGAGAAGAGGAAGAGAGAAGAGCCCTGGAGGGCGGAAAGGAAGAGGTCGGAGCGACGCGAAGAAAGGAGAAGAGAAGAGAAGAAAATGGAGGAGACCCGGAGGGAGGAAGCCAGGAGGAGCGATGAGAGGAGGCCCATCGTGACCCCGGAGCGTCAGGAGAAGGAAAGGCGCTATCAGGTCCCCGTCAACCGGCCACCTTGGAGGCCGGCTGGACGGCACCAGCGTCGGGATCATAGGGGGAGATCCCCGGAGAGAAGACCCTTTCGCCAGCCGGAGAGGCATCAGGAGAGGAGGAGAGACGAAGCGATGACGGTAGCCGGGCGTGGCCGCCGTCAAGGAAGGAAGAAGTAGCAGCAGAGAAGGCAGCAGGCGGAAGAGGTTCCCCTCTACTGTGACTTCCACCAGGCAGAAGGGTATGCGATAATGGCTTACCCAGACTTTTGGGAAGCCAGGAGGAGGCTAGCAGCAGGAGAAGGTGGAGGGGAGCAGCGAAGAATCGAAGCCCCTTTCGAGCCGCCGGCAGTACAAGCCGTCGCTCGAAGGAGGAATGAAGACCGGGCCGACCAGGGAGGTCGAGGAGACCTGGTTCAGGGAGGCAGAGTCGGAGTGATCCACGGGGGAGCATGGCTGGAAGCTTCCCGCAAGGGGAGCCTCCATCAGATCTATCGCAGGAGCGTCGCCTCGACCTCGCAAGCACCGCCCCTAATGGAGGAGATCACCTTCTCTGAGGAGGACATGTTAGGGAATGAGAATCCCTTCCATGATGCCCTCGTGATCCAAGCCGCAGTAGAGGACTTCACCGTTGATCGGATTCTGATCGATAACGGTAGCTCCATAAACGTCATTTTCAAGGGGACGTTTGACGGAATGGGAGTCGGAGCAGCAAGGGTTCGGGCAGCCGATGGTCCCCTCTTCGGCTTCTCCGGAGAGAAGAAAAAGGTGGAAGGAGGAGCCTATCTGCTTGTAACGCTCGGTGGCACCTCCATCATCTGTCGATTTGTCATCGTCGACGCCCCGAGCTGTTACAGGGCTATCTTCGGGAGGCCACTTCTCAATGCCTTCAAGGCCGTCCCATCCTCCTACCATCAGCGCTTGAAGTACTGCCAGGGAGATGTCCAGGTGAGGATCAGGAGCGATCCAAGAGCCGCTCGGGAGTGCTATCTCAGCGACGTCAGTAGCATCAGTTGGATGGCTGACGCGGAAGGGTTTGGAAGGGTGTTGGAGAGCCCGGCCAGGCTGGAGGTGGCCGAAGAAGTTGAAGAAATCGAGGTACTCTCCGCAGCGGGAGTACCTGGGTTGCTGAAGATTAGCGGGTCGCTGAAGACTGAGGAAAAGATCGAGATGGCGGCGTGTCTGCAAAAGAACGTCGACATCTTTGCTTGGAGTGCCGCCGAGATGCCAGGAATCGATCATGAGGTTGCATGCCATCGCCTCAACTTGGATCCCTCGGTCCAGCCCGTCCGCCAGAAGAAGAGGAGGAGCGCTACCATCTTGGCCAAGCCGATCCGGGAGGAGGTGAAGAAGTTGCTCGATGTAGGCTTTGTATCGGAGATCCAGTACCCAGGCTGGGTCTCCAATGTTGTAATGGTAAAGAAAGCAGAGGGTAGCTGGAGGATGTGTGTTGATTTCTCTTTGATGAATAAAAGCTGCCCTAAGGATTGTTATCCCCTGCCTCGAATCGACGCGCTGGTTGATTCAGCCGTCGGTTTTTCTGTGATGAGTTTCCTTGATGCGTTTTCAGGATACCACCAGATCCGGATGCATCCCCCTGATTGTCGCGATGTCTCCTTCATCACCGATGATGGCTGCTACAGCTACAAGATGATGCCCTTCCGGTTGAAGAATGCGGGAGCTACCTACCAACGGATGATGGACCACATCTTCAAGGAGCAAAAGGGGAGGAACCTGGAAGTGTACGTGGACGACCTCTTGATCAAAAACAAGAGCGTCCAGGAACACGTAGCTGATTTGGTGGAGACCTTCGCGGCGCTGAGGAAATTCAAGATGAGACTCAATCCAGCGAAGTGCGTCTTTGAAGCTGGAAGAGGAAAGTTCCTGGGGCATCTCCTTACCCCAGAGGGAGTAGAGCCTAACCCCGACAAGGTTAGGGCGATCCTGGAGATGCCATCCCCAAAGACAATGAAGGGAGTTCAAAGGTTAACAGGAAGGCTGGCGGGTCTTAGCCGCTTCCAATAAAAGGCCGGGGAGAAGTGCTCTCCATTCTTCAAGACACTCCGCAAAACTGAAAGTTTCGAGTGGTCCGAAGGATGCGAGAAGGCGTTCAAAAGACTGAAGGAGAAGTTGACTCAGTCACCTCTCCTTCAGAGCCCGAAGGAAGGCGAAGACCTGCCCATCTACCTGGGAATAGGAGCAGAGGCAGTAAGTTCCGTGTTGGTCCAAGAAGAAGGAAGGAAGCAGCTGCCCATCTACTATGTCAGTCGGGTATTGAAGAAGGCGGAGTTGAAATATCCGATCCTAGAGAAGTTTGCTTTCGCCCTGGTGGTGTCGGCGCGGAAGCTCCGGCCTTACTTTCAAGCTCACTCCATCCGGGTTGTGACTGATCATCCTCTCCGAAATGTCCTAGAGGGAGTGGAGCATTCAGGGAGGTTAGCGAAATAGTCGGTAGAACTCAGCGAGTTCGACATTTCCTTCTCACCCCGGGCGGCGATCAAGGCCCTGGCGGTAGCAGACTTCTTGGCTGACTTCTCGGTGGAAACAAAACCAGGGGAAGAAGCTCTCAATCCAATTCCATGGAAGATGTTCGTGGACGAAACTTCGGGCAGAAGTTCTGTGGGAGTGGGCATCGTGCTCGTCAGCCCACAGGGAACAAGGATCGAGCAAGCCGTCGAGATCCTCTTCCCCGTCACAAACAACCAAGCAGAGTACGAGGCCATAGTGGCAGGCTTGCGCCTTGCCAAGGAGTTAGGGATCCGTGATGTCCGGGCTTTCACGGATTCGATGGTGGTCGCGTCGCAGATTCGAGGAGAGTTCGAGGTGCGCGACACCATCCTGCAGAAGTACTTAGTAAAGGTGAAAGGGTTGATTGGAGGCTTCCAGTCCTTCTTCGTCGAGCATGTGCCAAGAGAGGAGAACTCGACAGCAGATCGCTTAGCCAAGTATGGGCCGAGGGCTGGAGGAACTATTACCGAACTATTCCGCCCATCCATTGAAGAGAGATAGATGATGGAGATCGAGCAGCGCCCTTCATGGATGGATCCCTTTGTGGCCTTCCTGGCCAGCGGCCAGCTCCCAGCGGGCGAAGGGGATCAAAGAAGATTTTGGTACAAAGCGGCGTACTATTTACTGCAAGGTGGAGAGCTGTACCGTAAAACCATCTCAGGCCCCCTGGCCAGATGTGTCTCTGAAGACGAAGTACCCCGAGTGTTGGAAGAGATCCACTCGGGAGAGTGTGGAAGCCATTTTGGGACTCGCACTTTAGAGCAAAGGATCCTGATGCAAGGTTACTTCTGGCCTACTATCCGAAAGGATGCTGAGACCTTCTCGAAGAAGTGTCAGAAGTGCCAGATCTTCGCCCCCCTTCAGTTGCAGCCAGCCCAGCAGCTCCGATCAATCACCGCCCCATGGCCGTTCGCCATCTGGGGGATGGACTTGATCGACCCCTTCCCTCAAGCAAGTGGCCAGAGGAAGTTCGTTCTCGTCATGATCGACTACTTCTCCAAGTGGATCGAGGCCAAGGCTTTGGCCAAGACCACCTCTCAACTCGTGAAGAACTTCATCTGGGGGGAGATCGTCTGCAGATTTGGAATCCCCCTCGCCATCGTCACCGACAACGGTCCCCAGTTTTCCAGCTTAGAATTGGATGATTTTTGCAGGCTGCTGGGAACTGATCTTCGATTCGCCTCCGTACACCATCCCAGGAGCAATGGTCAAGTGGAGGCCGCCAACAAGCTGATCATCCATCTGCTAAAGAAGAAAGTGGAGAACCTGAGAGGTAGTTGGGCGGACCAGTTCCCCTCGGTCCTATGGGCTTTGAGGACCACTCCTAGCTCAGCCACCGGGGAGACACCGTTCAAGCTCTCTCACGGGTCGGAAGCTCTCATTCCAGTAGAGTTTGAAGTCAGAAGCCCAAGGGTGGTAGCCGCCGAAGACGGAAACGAAGAATGACGATTAGAGAATGAAGAAGCGCAGAAGCTATCCCTCGACTACATAGAAGAGCTGCGGGACCTGGCCTCAGCTAGGCAAGAAGAGATCAAGCGCCGAATGGCAAGACATTTCGACAAAAATGTCTGCCTCAAGAATTTCCAAGCAGGTGACCTGGTCCTAAAAAAGGTAGACGCGGCAGGAAGATCAGCAGCCGTCGGGAAGCTTAACCCAAACTGGGAAGGACCCTTCATCATCCAAGAAGCACTCCTGACAGGAGGGTACCGCTTGCAGAACCAGGAAGGCGAGCTGCTTGGGAACACCTGGAGCGGCGATGACCTGAAAAGGTTTTATCCCTAAGAGGGAATGTACGTGCTCCCCTTGTAAATTCATTTATGTATAAATAAAAATTTACATCTCCCTGAAACATGGGACGAGGCATTCCTTCCTATCCCAGAGAAGTCTTTAAAGAAAGGAGGCCAGTGAAGTCGATCTCCACGCTCGGTTGGGAAATGAGCCTCCGACTTAACCCTCGTAAAAACTCAGAACGGATGATGGGACAGTGCCTCGGGTGTGCGTTCCCTTAAGTCCAAACCTCTGCAATGACGGCCGAGATCAGCTCCCCCCTTGCACGTTGGCCGCGGTTCCCACCGACTGCATTTCTCGTCCGACTGCAGAGATTACCAAGAAAAAGTCTGGACGCCGACCTCCCGATTCGGCGAAGAGATGATCGATTTAACTAGCTCAGGGGACCCTTGAATAAAGGTGTCGTGTACCCTCGAGAGCTGAAAGCTCGCAGCAAAGCAATCTGTTTCCTAAATTATTGTGTCCGATCATGTGAGTTGGTGTGCTTAAATGTGCTTAACTCCCTGCTAAATCATTGAGCAACGGGAAGCAGGTTTGATCCACATCCAGCATCCAAGTAGGATGGAGGCCTCGGGATGGTGTGTCCCCTTGGACCTCCCCGACTGCCACTCCCTGCTTGACGTCATCCTACATCAACATTCGACGCCGCAAGTTGGAAAACGGGCCTCCGACTTAACCCTCGTAAAAACTCAGAACGGATGATGGGACAATGCCTCGGGTGTGCGTTCCCTTAAGTCCAAACCTCTGCAATGACGGCCGAGATCAGCTCCCCCCTTGCACGTTGGCCGCGGTTCCCACCGACCGCACTTCTCGTCCGACTAGAGAGATTACCAGGGGAAAGTCCGGAAGCCGACATTCCAACTTGGGAAAGGGCAAGACCGATTCGACCGACGAAAGAATGGAGATATGAAGTATCTAGTTGCCTACCTAAATCACCTAGAGGGGGGGGGGGGGGGGGATAGGTGATCTCTACGTCTTTTGCGGAATTAAAATTAAACGTAAAGCACAGCACACAAAATTAAACACAGCCACAGATAACACCAGTAATTTATAGTGGTTCCCCGTACTTGGGTACTCCACTGCCGGCCTCGCCAATCTAGCACCACAGCTAGACTTGACTACTCACTAAATCTCGGATCAGAAAGATCCTACAGTCTCGGAGTCAAACTCCTACAAACTCAGAGAGAACCTCTCTTACAACTCGGAGAAAACTTCTCCTACAACTCGGAGAACAACCTCTCCTACAACTCGGAAAACAACTCCTACAACTCGGAGATAACAACTCCTACAATATATTGAAAAGGGTTTGAACAATACTAAACCAGATCTGAATAACAGAGGCGTTTTCTTCCTTCTTCTTGAATGGCTTTTGAGAACGATGAGGAAGAACAACGATCCTTCAAATCTGTCTTTGGCAATCCGAAACGATCCAATAGAGATTGTAGAACCTGAGTATGGATCAATCGAACCCTTCTTGAAAGAAATCGGCAACTCCAAAGAGAAGAACGATCTCCAATCGTAGACGACGGCGAGCGGCGTTTTTCACGTTCCTTTTGATCGGGAGAGAGATTAGGTCATGAACGATTCGTAAAAACTTCTTTTTAAATAACCCAAGAGCAACTCTATATATGGAGAGGAGCGATTAAGGGTTAACACGATCTTAAAAGCATCAAAATAGCCGTTAGAAACGAAGAGTGGCGATCACGATCCGTCAGAACAGAGAAAACGAAATTAGAAAATTTACGAACAGATGTCTCGAGACATGAGGGATCTCTCGAGACATGACGGATCTCTCGAGACATGAAATGGAGAAAGCGGGAAAGGGATGTCTCGAGAACTCGATGATCTCTCGAGACATTACAAAAAATTCAGACTTAAGATATCTCGAGACAACCACGATCTCTCGAGACATGTCTGATCTCTCGAGACATATCCTTAGGAAAAATTTGTTTTACAAAAATTTCTTTTCTTCTCTTGAACACATGCAGCAGCCGCACTCCAAAGTCTTCAATAGTCTTGAAAAAGAAGTGTACCCCAATAGTGAGATCACACATGAGTCATCACCATGTTTCATATAATGAGGGATTACATTTTATGAAACTGTGTTTGCAGACCCATTGTGACCTGACATTGGCTTACACTTAGCCATGATAATCTGCAAGACAATACTAGAAAAGCATATCAAATACAAAAGCAATTCAATCTTAGTTTAAGGGTGACTTCTCACAAATCAAGATAATTGTGAATGCAATTTCCAACAATCTCCCCCTATTTGTAGAAGTCAGAACCCTGTACACTAAGTTGAATTACAGCAGTTAAAGAATAAATATGCTATACTACACAAAGATATAGAAATGAAAAAGTAAAGAACATCAAAACATCAAATATATATATATATCTAAATTTGAATTGTTCAGAAGACTTGATGTTCACTAAATCATAATGAAAACAAAATATGTCTTGTCAGCATCATCATCATCATCATCCTTCAAGATCTCCTTTTCCTCTTTTCTTCTTGTCTGGAGAAAAAGGCATGAGGCTTGGGATGGTAAAACGGAGGAGGTTCCGGAGCATCAGCATTATTATAACCAAACGCTCTGAAATGAATCCTTCGCTTCCTTTGAGCTGTCTCATATTTTTCCCATTCTTGAGAGCTGTAGCATTCAGATCTGTTCATCTTACCTTCATGAACTAACTTGTAGGTTTCAATAATAATGTCTTTTGAGACGGGGCTCCAGATTTCTGGATAACTTTTCTCAGCTTTAGCTTTGCACTGACCTGTAGAGCTAGAACTAGGAACTGATCGACTGGCAGAAGAACCTTCACCAAATTTTCTTTTTCCTTTGGTCCCAGCCCTATCTGATTGTTCTTCAACTATAGGAGCCTTCCCAAGTAGTTCTTCTGGCCTGGGAGAAAACTGAGGAACAGGAATATCTGGATCAATTGCCAACTCAGGAAAAATCTGATTATGAAGCCACGTTGCTGTTTTGAATGAATAAGCATTAATATCAGCAACTTGCTTCAACATCCTGGAAGAGAACTGCTCAAACTGAGAATTCCATGAGCTTTGAAGAGCAGAAACGGAGCTTTCAATCAAATCTGTCATTTTAGCTACTATATTTTCCTCCCCCTTTCTGACTTCTACAGATAGGGTTTGGAGAGTATCATCTTTGAACTTTCCGACTTCATCAACAATTCTGAACGTATTGGCTTTAGCCTTGTCAGACACTGATTCTTGAAGCTTTGTCAGTATAACAGTCTGAGTCAACACTGTGCCTACACCTTCAGTTGCATGATCAATTTGCTTGCTCCCTAGGCTCATCAAATCAGAGAGATTTTCATAATTGGATTTTATCTTAGCTAACTCTCTGCCTAGTTCACTTTCAACTGAGGCAATTTTCCTGTGAACAGTTGTCAAAGAATTTTCAAACTGTGCACTCTGCTTCTTGAGCAGTGCTTCAATCTTTCCTAGAAGAGAATCTTCTGCACAACCTAGCTCATCTGGAGCATTCTTGGTTGTGTCAAACTCTGACTCTCCCTCAACATGTACTAGGGGAGGTGACAATTCATGAACTGACATGACATCATCATCATCTATGTTAAAAACAAAATCAGCACCAGACCCTGCCTGTTGGCCACCGGGACTGTGCTCTTCAGATACTGGAGTGGATTCAGTTGGAGCTGATGAGGATTTACCTTTGGCTTTTGAACGGATTGGCAGCTTGGCACGACCTGAAGCTTTAGAGCGAGTTCGAGAGGAAAGTGGCAATGATCTTACCAAGGGTGCTTGATCTTCAGAAGAAGGAGCTGGAGTTTCTGCTTCTCTTGCAACTGCAGATCTAAGAGTCTCCCCCTCAGAAGGAGCACCAGCCATTTCCGGCTTCTTGATCCGAATGTCCCATCTCTGCAAGGAGCTGACATCGATCTTCTTAAGGTGATGGATAACTGTACCTTTGGACATGTTGAAAATAGCAGGGTTAAACTGATTTAGAAACAGTGAGATGATCCGGGCAAAGTTAGGAGTGTTTATGCAAGCTTTGATATTTGAGAATAAGATTGAGGCCCAATCTCTCTTCTTTCCAGTAACAATGCTAATCATCAACAGAAACATCTCTTCAGACACATGTCCTTGAGAGCCTGTCTTGCAGAAAAGTGCCTTTGAGATAATGTCCAGCAGGAGCTTCCCTACAACATTCAATTTATTCCTCTTAACTGTAGAAAAATCTGAATCTAGACCACAGAACCTTGTTGTAGTCAACCAATCAGTGTCAACTAGCTCTTCTTCAGCTTCCACTTCAGACAACTGCAAATATTTAGCGAGAGTCTCTGGAGAGACTTTGATTTTTATACCCTTAACGAAGGAGATCAACATACTTCCTTCCTTGATTGGCTTCACATTGATGAAGAATTCTTCAACCTCTTCAAACAGTATCCGGCAAGGATGCTCGAGAACGAAGGTGAGACCGGCGGCATCAAGCATACAAAACAGAGTATGGAACTCATCGGATAAACTTGCAAGACCTAACCGAATTACCTCGTTGCCGACTCCAATTTTCGGATGAGGAGAGGGAGCCATTGCAGCAAGATGGAGGGAGGAATGTTGAACGAAGAATCACCGAGAACCACCGCAGCACTGAGACCGGTCGCAGACGATCGTCGCTCGAGAGGGAGACGAAAGGTCGAGGAGGTCTCGGGAGATGACTCGCGTGAACATCAAGTTTTCCGATTTCGTATATATATATATATTTTTGATTTTACGGAAATTCGAAAATTATAAAAGGGAAATAGCGCGTACCTGACGGTTGGATTCCAAAAAAAATAACCTATGTCACGAGACATCGGTTATATCTCGAGAACTCAGGAGTTATTTTCTTCATTGATGTCTCGAGAGATACACCGTGTCTCGAGACATCACCTTATCTCGAAATTTTCTTCTTGTCTCGAGAAATCCTGCCAGGTCCCGAGACATGACTTGTCATTAGAAAACTTTCTGTCGCCAAGGTTTGATTGACTTGACCATTACTCCATGTTGAGCATTCCAAGTTCCGTCTTGAAGAAAGAGAACTTAGTCTCATCCAGTGGCTTCGTGAAGATGTCTGCAACTTGCTTATCCGTGGGGACATAACTCAGATTTATGTCACCCTTCTCCACATGCTCCCGGATAAAGTGATATCGTAGCTCGATGTGCTTTGTCCGACTGTGAGAGACTGGATTATTTGCGATAGCAATTGCACTGGAAGAGTCGCAAAACATAGGAATGTCTTTGAGCTTCATGTTGTAGTCTTGAAGTTGATTTCTTATCCAGAGAAGTTGTGCGCAACAACTGCCAGCAGAAATGTATTCCGACTCGGCGGTTGAAATTGCAACACAATTCTGCTTCTTGCTACTCCAGGAAATAAGTCTCCTTCCGAGGAATTGACACGTCCCAGAAGTGCTTTTCCTGTCGTCTTTGCTACCTGCAAAGTCTGGGGGTTGTTCAACGTATACTTCCTCTTTAATGTCTCCGTTTAGGAACGCGGATTTGACATCCATTTGATATACAGTGAAACCCTTGAAAGCAGCATAAGCAAGGAAGAGTCTGATCGCTTCGAGCCTTGCTACTGGAGCGTACGTCTGATCGAAGTCGATGCCTTCCTCTTGTCTGTACCCTTTAGCTACAAGTCTGGCTTTGTTCTTTATGATTGTTCCTTCTTCATCCAGCTTGTTTCTATACACCCACTTTGTTCCAATGACATTTTTGTCTTTGGGTTTTGGAACAAGTGTCCATACTTTACATCGTTTGAACTGATTTAATTCTTCTTCCATAGCAATTATCCAGGATGGATCTTCATTTGCCTCTTGGAATTTCTTTGGTTCGACCTGCGAAAGAAAACTTAAATGCATATTTTCGTTAATGGTACCTCGTCTTGTTCTTATTCCTTCATGAGGATCTCCTATGATTTGATCAACTGGATGATCCCTCATGTGTCGTAGCCCGAGGTTCCTAGCATGATTTGAACCAATAGGAGTTTCTTCTGCTGTTGGAGTATCTTCCTCCACTTGGATTGGCTCTTCATCAGGATGATCTTCTTCATAGGTAGTTATTGGGGGAATCTTGATGAAGTGTTGAGAATTTTCTTCAACTGGCTGATCCAAGCTTAAGTCCTGCAGCTTTGAACCTGTGTCTACAGAAGAAATGCTAGAGGAGCTGCTTTGAAGCATGCTCGTCTCATCAAATACAACATTAATAAATTCTTCTACCACCAGGGTTTTCTTATTAAAAATACGATAAGCTTTACTATGGCTACTATAGCCTACGAAAATGCCTTCAAAACTCTTTTCACTAAACTTAGTTTTGTAATGCTTTCCATTGTTTAGCACAAAGCATTTACTACCAAAGATTCGAAAATAAGAAATGGTCGGTTTCTTGCCTTTTAGAAGTTCATAAGGAGTCTTTTCATGGTTTTTGTTTATGAGTGCTCTGTTTTGCACATGGCATGCAGTATTGACAGCTTCAGCCCAGAAATATTCAGGTAGTGAAGAGTCACTCAACATGGTTCTGCAAGCCTCAATAAGTGTTCTATTCTTTCTCTCAGCTACTCCATTTTGTTGTGGAGTTCGAGGAGAGGAAAACTCATGAAAGATACCGAGGCTTTCACAGAATTCTGTCATGGCTCCAGATTCAAATTCTGTACCATGGTCACTTCTGATTTTGACCACCGAACAGTTAAATTCATTCTGGACCTGCCTGACAAAACTAGTGAAAGTGTCAAAGGTATCTGACTTATGTTTCAGAAAGAATACCCAGGCAAAACGAGAGTAGTCATCTATAATAACCAATGTGTAGGATTTTCCTCCTAAACTTCTAATTTGCAAAGGACCAAACAAATCCATATGAAGTAGGTATAAACACCTGGTTGAATCTTTGCCAATAATGCTCTTAAAGGTAGCTCTTGTTTGCTTGCTTTTTACACATGCATGACAAGGTCTATCTTTAATGCACTTAACATCTGGTGCATCTCGCACTAAGTTTTGAGAAAACAATTTATTAATAGTTTTGAGATTTATATGTGCTAATCTCTTGTGCCATTGGTCAACAAGAGATGCACTATCTTTTGCCAAAAGACATACTGGTGTAGAAGATGATATGCAAAGAAAATTTAAACAAAATATGTTTCTACAGCGAATGCCTGATAAAATCGTTTCATGATTTTCAGCCGACTTTATCAAACACTTATCTTTATGAAAATCAACAATGTATCTTTTATCACAGAGTTGACTTATGCTTATCAGATTATGTTGTAATCCTTCCACATAAGCTACATCGGAAAAAGATACATTTCCATTAGAAATCATACCATAGCCTTTAGTTATTCCTCTGTCTGAACCGCCAAAAATAACTTTTGGACCGTTCGCAACTGGAATGTAGTTTTGCAAAAGGCTTCTTGTCCCGGTCATATGCCGAGGCATCCACTGTCCAAGTATCAGATTGGATTTTTATTGGCCTTTGGACATACCTGCAAAAAATAAATCATTTCGCCTTAGGAGCCCAAACAGATTTGGGTCCTTGGTCCCGTGTCAGTTGAGCACCACGATAAATGTTAACATTGCGAGTGGTCTGCCTTGCAACGTTCACTTGTGGTCTCCTAGTATACGTTGTATTAAACCAACAATCAACGACAAATGACCAATTTTACCGCAGCACCAACAGTCGAATCTGTTGTACCTTCTCTTTACACTCTCCTGCTTAACTTTTTGAATGTTAGCTCTTGCAGGAGCAGCCCTTTTTGATGAGGATGCCTCATGGGGGCAACACACACAAGGTGGTACTGTCCTCTTCGGCTTTGGTGCAACATCATTCACTTTTGGTGCTTTCTTAGCGCTCGGACCATGAACAAATGGACCGTACCCTTTCCGATTAATCTCTTGATAGGGTGCTTGAAAAGCACTATCACCAAAGTTTCGGGGAGGAGCCCATTCCTTATGATCATTCACAGGTGAAAAAGGAATTGGTCGTGTGAAATGACCATAGGAACTCTCCAAATCATAAGCATTCGTAGGGAATATGACTTTCTTGAATGCTACAGGCTCTTGATGAGCTTTCCCTTTTTCTTTGGTAGTAGCTTTCTTAGCAACCAGACCATTCTTCTTAGCAATTGTATTTTTTGAAGAATTGCTAGTACTAGCTTCATGTCCTATACCGCTTCCTTTTGCCTTAGTGGTAAAAGTACCAATTATTGGCAGAACAGTTTTAGGTTGAGAGAATGCTTCAACCAACTTCTTCTCAGCCGCAAGCTGTTCCTCCAAGACTTTTATCGAATTATCTCTCAAGGCAAGAGTCTCTTCCGAGCTTTTGATCTTGTCTTTCAAGGCTTGGACTTCCTCTTTGAGAGAAGAAAGTTCTTCAACTTCTTTTCTCAAGTTAGATTCCACCTCCTTGAGAGCCATGATCTCCTTACCCTGAGTTTTGACAACCTTTCGGCACTTGTCAAAGCTTTGGAGCATTTTGGTATATTGAGACATGAGCTCAGATTCATCGTCTGAGAGGTTATCCTTTTGTTCAGCCGAAGCATAATCAGAATCAGATATGATAGTGTGATCATTTACCTTTCCGGTGTACGGGGGTGCTTCTTCATCATCAGACATAGCCATCAGACCGAAGTAAGCTTCTTCTTCATCACTCGACTCATCGGAGTCACTGTCGCTCAGAGTTTTGGCTTTCTTAACGACGAAGCTTCTATCTGATTTCTTCTTTCCATGAGTGGATTTCTTGTCTTCTTTTCTTCCACCTTCTTTCTTCTTATAGGGGCACTCAGCAATCATGTGCCCTGGCTTATTACAACAGTAGCAAATAATGTCAGAAGAAATATGTTTGTTCTGTTTGGATTTATACCTGTCAGTATTGCTTGAGCCCTTCCTGTGATATTCGCCATCACAACGAGAATATTTATGATCCGAGGAAGACGGCTTGTTGTTCATGTGCCTTCGCTTGTTCAGCAGTTTCTTAAACTGACGGGAGATTAAAGAGAACTCCCCATCAGACAGTTCGGAACAGGAGGAGCTGGCTTCAGATTCTTCTTCAATATCAGATTCCTTTTCTCTGATAGGTATCACTGCTTTGTTCTTCTTTGAATTCTCTGCCTTCAAAGCTAAGGTTCTTTCTTTGCTTGAAGCTCGATTTACATCCTCTTCAGACTTTCGGATGTTCATTTGTAATTCATGAGACAACAGCTTCCCGAACAGATTTTGAGGTTCTAGACTTGGCAGTTTTCCAAACTCTCTTATGGCAACAATTTTGCTATCCCAGTCTTTCGTTAGGGAACGCAAGAATTTGTCATTTAGTTCACCGTTTGTGAACTCCCTGTCGTAGTTCCTCAAACCATTGACTATCTTGAAGAATCTTTCGTACGCATCAGCAATGCACTCCTTCTTATTCTGCTTGAACGCCTCGTACTCTTGATTAAGTAGAGACCTTCTATCTTCTCTTACCTCGTCAGTACCTTCCATTAGAACAATTAAGGATGTCCACATCTCTTTGGCTGATTTGCAGTGGATTAAGTTTTGCAACATGGAATCGTCCACTGCACTTGCAATTATGTTTTTAGCCTTCTTGTCAAGAGCAACAAGAGCTATCTCATCCTTAGTCAAATCCATCATTTTCTTAGGTATCTGAATAGTAGGATTTGTTGACGAAGCAGTCATTGGCACATGGGGACCTTCTTCCACAACTTGGAAGATTCTGGGATCTGCAGCTTCCATATAAAAACGGACTCTTTCCTTCCACATAGGAAAGTTGGCCTTAGTGCAGATGGGCAATTTCAGAGAGGATTCCTTGACTCTATCCATGGCTTGCTAGCAACTAGAAGGATGGATCCTGTTCAAGGTGTTAACCTAGCAGCGAACAACGACCCTCTGATACCAATTGAAGTATCTAGTTGCCTACCTAAATCAACTAGAGGGGGGGGGGGGATAGGTGATCTCTACGTCTTTTGCGGAATTAAAATTAAACGTAAAGCACAGCACACAAAATTAAACACAGCCACAGATAACACCAGGAATTTATAGTGGTTCCCCGTACTTGGGTACTCCACTGCCGGCCTCGCCAATCTAGCACCACAGCTAGACTTGACTACTCACTAAATCTCGGATCAGAAAGATCCTACAGTCTCAGAGTCAAACTCCTACAAACTCAGAGAGAACCTCTCTTACAACTCGGAGAAAACTTCTCCTACAACTCGGAGAACAACCTCTCCTACAACTCGGAAAACAACTCCTACAACTCGGAGATAACAACTCCTACAATAGATTGAAAAGGGTTTGAACAATACTAAACCAGATCTGAATAACAGAGGCGTTTTCTTCCTTCTTCTTGAATGGCTTTTGAGAACGATGAGGAAGAACAACGATCCTTCAAATCTGTCTTTGGCAATCCGAAACGATCCAATAGAGATTGTAGAACCTGAGTATGGATCAATCGAACCCTTCTTGAAAGAAATCGGCAACTCCAAAGAGAAGAACGATCTCCAATCGTAGACGACGGCGAGCGGCGTTTTTCACGTTCCTTTTGATCGGGAGAGAGATTAGGTCATGAACGGTTCGTAAAAACTTCTTTTTAAATAACCCAAGAGCAACTCTATATATGGAGAGGAGCGATTAAGGGTTAACACGATCTTAAAAGCATCAAAATAGCCGTTAGAAACGAAGAGGGGCGATCACGATCCGTCAGAACAGAGAAAACGAAATTAGAAAATTTACGGACAGATGTCTCGAGACATGAGGGATCTCTCGAGACATGACGGATCTCTCGAGACATGAAATGGAGAAAGCAGGAAAGGGATGTCTCGAGAACTCGATGATCTCTCGAGACATTACAAAAAATTCAGACTTAAGATATCTCGAGACAACCACGATCTCTCGAGACATGTCTGATCTCTCGAGACATATCCTTAGGAAAAATTTGTTTTACAAAAATTTCTTTTCTTCTCTTGAACACATGCAGCAGCCGCACTCCAAAGTCTTCAATAGTCTTGAAAAAGAAGTGTACCCCAATAGTGAGATCACACATGAGTCATCACCATGTTTCATATAATGAGGAATTACATTTTATGAAACTGTGTTTGCAGACCCATTGTGACCTGACATTGGCTTACACTTAGCATGATAATCTGCAAGACAATACTAGAAAAGCATATCAAATACAAAAGCAATTCAATCTTAGTTTAAGGGTGACTTCTCACAAATCAAGGTAATTGTGAATGCGATTTCCAACAAGATATTCTGGCATCCAAGTAGGATGGAGACCTCGGGACGGTGTGTCCCCTTGGACCTCCCCGACCGCCATTCCCTACTTGACGTCATTCTTCGTCGACATCCGGCATCCAAGTAGGATGAAGGCCTCAGGATGATATGTCCATACGGACCTCCCCGACTGCCATTCCCTATCTCTTTTCCCTTAAAAACCCCATTATTATTGAGTGATCCTAATGAACTCTTCACCAGGTGCAAGGCAAGGCCTTGAGAGCATGTGTCCCTCGGGACCCTCCAAGTGCCCTTCACAGCTCGACTCTATCAAAGGGTACCTTTGAAAAAAAGGCGAGTATGCAGGTGCGAGTACTTAGGCGAGTATACCCGTGTGAGCATGCAAGTGCGAGTATGCAGGTGCGAGTACATGGGCGAGTATATATGTGCGAGCATGCAAGTACGAGTATGCAGGAGCGAGTATCCACATGCGAGCACTAACGAAAAGCAAGCACTCAATCTCGCCTCGAGCCTAGGAGCCTAAGCGACATTCAAGAAAGGAAGCAAGTACAGAAGAAACAGACGAGCAAAAAACCTTGTCCTTTCATTTATATGTATGGTGTAAATTACCAAAAAATCTTCAGAGGGTTTACAAAAGGTCGCCGGGCGAGCAAAAAGGGTGCCCAGGCTATTAGGCGTCATCCTCGTCATCAATGTCTACATCTGCATCATCGCCACCATCATCATCATCCTCGTCCTCAGAATCATCGTCCTCGGAGTCACTGGACAGCTGAGGAGATACTCGCAAGGGGGAGGTGGACTCCTCGGCGAGCAGCGCCGGGATGAGGTCCACCACTGTCAGCTCCATCGCCGCCGGCTTCAGAAGATCGTCTGCCTTCAGTTGGCTCAGGATGACAGTCCCAGTGGCTCGTGCGATCTCCCGACGAATGCGAGGCATATCGTCGTCATACATCCTAATCTGCTTGCCGACCCTGGAGGGGCCCGCCGCTGTTGGTTGTTGCTTGGCAGACCGAGTTTCCAGCTCGGCAATGCGAACTTGGGCGGCCTCCAAAGCCAGCCGGGTGTCGTCCAGCTCCTTCTCCAGCTGGGATGCCTTCTTAGCCATCTCCACCTCGGCGGCCTGCAAAAGCGAGAAGACGCGGAAAGTAAGCAAAATATTCGCCAAAATAGCGAGTATCCCAGAAGCGAGTAAAGGATCGAAGCGAGTACCTCATGCTCCTTCTCTTTGAGCCCCATGGCAATCATTTTCTTGCACTGGGTCCGGATCACCCCCTCATATTCAAGCAATCGCCTTGCTGTCGAATGAGCCAGCTCGACAGATCGCAGCAGAGATCGCGAGGTCTGGTGAGCCAGATACTCGGAAGACTCCTCCCGCAGCTTCTCAGCATCCTCGCGACTATAGATGGTGTGGAGCACGTCGAAGCCCTCACCCTTGTCCTCCCAGTCCTCCGACCATGGCGGGAGGTTGGAGCTTAGAGACACCACGTGGGCACTCTCCGACCAGGTCACCAAGGGGCGACCATAGGCGTCCTCGCCACGCCCGCCGAGGTTGAAATCGGGTGGGCGTAAGGCTCGCCAGCCTCAGAAGCGTCCGCCTTCTTGCCGAGGTCCCTATGAGCGACCTCCTTCTTCTTCTGCTTCTTGGAAGGCCCGGAATCGTCGCCGACGTTCAAAGGCTCATCGCCTCCTGGCGATAAATCAATGGGCGAGGAAACCCCATCCCCACGAGCGGAGGTCCCCGCACCTCCTTGTATGGAAGTCGCCGCCTTCACCGCCATAGGGAGAAGCTCGCGTGGCAGAATGTGGACTGCTGCAACAAAAAGAAAGACATCTCCAGTTAGTCGCCAGATTGAAGATGAAGAACGAGTATAACGAATACTCGTGGGGTAGGTTACCTTCGCCCGGGAACACCTCGGCGAGTTCGTCTACTCGCTTCCTCCAGAACACCACGTCAAGACGGCGATTCTTGAAGGACTCGAGCAGTTTCTCGCCGCTCTCACTTAGGAAAGAAGCCCCGAAGACGCTCTCCGGCGGCTGGAAGGACTTGTCGGGAATGGCTTGGAAGTCGCCACTGATGACAACTAATCGCTCTCCCCAGCGATGATTCTTCTTCGCCGTGCCGACCAGCGTGCAAACATGACTGCACAGGAAGACGATGCCCTCGCCAGTCGCCATGAAGTGGAATACCCGTCTGAAGACGGAGAGGTCAAAGGCGATCCCCTGGTCGCGTAGATAGCAGAGGAACCCCACGATCATCGCCACTCCGTTGGGGTTGATCTGGGCAGGGACTATCCCAAAATAGCGGAGTATCTGGCAGAACTCCGTCCACAATGGTAGTCGCAAGCCCACCTCAAAGTGGCGAGTAGGGAACACCCTCTCAGTGGTTAAGACGGTGTTTAGTCGCTCGCCCTGGCGAGGAAGTCGAGCGACAAACCCCGGCGGGATGTACTTCGCCGAGAATGTCTCCAGATCCTTCTCGGTCGTGATCGATTTCTTGAAAGTGGTCGCCGCGAAGTTCTTGGCGTGATTCGCACGCCGAATGGTCGCCTCGTCAGTCATCTTCGAGGAAAGAAGGAAAGAAGGGCGAGTATCGGAGAATGCGAGAAGAAGAGAAGAGGATGGAGGATACTCGCGTATGAGTTAGAAGATCGCCAAAAGCGTAATTAATACTCACCCACCCCCTATTTATAGTCAGGTAGCTTGGCTTATCAAGCACGACGGCGCGATTAAGAATAAGGGGGTGGCGAGTATTAAGTCAAGGTCGCCAATCCAACAGCGCGCGTCAGAAAGGTGCCGACTTCCAAAGCGCGAAGACCTACAAGAAGAAGCACAGAAGAAGTTCGCAGGTGCGTGCGACATTCAGACATTACTCGCCAAAACAAATGAGGTAAAAGAAATTTCAGCAGAAACTCGTCACAGAAAAAGAAGGCAAAAGACAAGTAATAAGGGGCGAGGTTAATACTCGCCAAATAATATTACATCAGGTAAAGTTAAGTGTCCAGAATTACAGGGATGCTCGCCCAAAGGCGATCAAGCGACTTCAAAGAAAAAAGAGAAAAGAAGACAGCAGCTAGGGAGGCCCCTGGAGATTCTCCTGAGGATCCTGAGGCAGAGGATGTCGCCCGACCCAACCCAAGCTGCGAGCTCGCTTGAAATGCTCGAAGGCTACGGTCATCGCGTCCTCGCCCTGTCGCAGCTGGTCTTCAATCCTCGCCAGCCGACCAACCGAGCCCATGCTTGCGCGCATCCCTACCATCTCGTCATGGTGCAGTTGCTGACAATGTTCGAGCCTCGCAACTCGACGCTCCAAGTCGCTGACAGTATGAAGGCAAGATTCCGCACCAGCCAGGCGAGTATCAAACTCTTCCAGCCGTGATACTCGCACCTCCAACTCGGTCAAGCGACGATGAGCGTCGCTGCTCGCCATGCGCTCAACCCGCGACTCCATCTCAGTCAGGCGACGATGAGGCTCACTGACCGCCAGGCGCTCTAACTTCGCCTCCAAATCCAGGATCGCACGAGTAGCCCTCTCCTGGTACTCGCGAGAAGGAAGCCCGACGGCGTCGATCAAAGCTCCTATGGGAGTACGAGCGCGAGCTGCAAAAAAGGTAAGAGTGTCAAAGCTTTGACGACGAAAGGAACAGAGTGAAGACAGTGGCAACTATCAAAGACAGCGACCAAATACCTGGTCGAGGACTGCGAGAGTGACGACGAGGAGAGCCCCTTCCTCGCTGAGGAGACGCGCTGCGATGGTGATCACCTCGCCGAGCAGAATGGGACCCAGCGGTCTGACCCCGGATAGGAGGCGCGTTCCCTCGACCGCGACTATCCCCTGGTCGCCCTCCCCCCTTAGGGGAAAGAAGCCCGAAGAGCCCTCAGTCCCGCCGCGGCGCGAGGATTCGCCCTGGTGGGTTGAGGGGGTAGTAGAAGTTGAAGGGCGCTGCTCGCCCTGAGTAGTGGCAGAAGGAGGAAAAGGAGGAGGTGGTGGAAGCCCACCCGCGGGCAGCTGCGAACCGCTCGCCAGCCCCAAGGATTGAAGAGGCGGTGGTGGCGGGGGCACGCTACCCGCCAGAGGAGCCTGTTGCTCGCTCATCGGCCTCTTCTCCAGCAAAGAGCTGTGGAGAACTCGCGTCGAGCGCCCACCACCCCTAGGCGAGATCATAGGCGACGATCTCAGAGGAGGTACGGCTAGAGGCTCCTCCTGAGCACCGATGGTAGACGAATCTGCGAGCATAGAAGAGGCGTTTAGCATTATAAACCAAGTTGAGACTAATCAAGGAGGTGGCGAGTAGGTAGCTCCCACCTCGTACAGGAGCGAGATTCTCCGGTTGATTCTGGGCCGAGGTCCCAGGCATGTTCGCACCCTCGGCCACATTTGGAGCAGGAGGATCAGCGGTCGGCGAGTCGCCCTCGTTAGACAGCCCCATCTCGTCCAGCATCTGCTGGTGTTGGTCGCCCAAAGGGGCGGCGACATCCTCTCCAGCGGCTTTCTTCTTCTTCTTCTTCTTAAGCCTCTTCCTCTTCTTGGTAGCGAGGAAGTCCTCAACCTCGGGACCTAGGCGTGGAGGGATCGAGGGAACATCGAACAGGCCCACAAGACCAGCCATGGTCGCCTTAGCTTCTGCAACATAGTCGCGAGCCATCTTGAGCGAGTTCAGAAAAGTCGTGCCACCAGAGACCCATGCCCCTCTATTTATAGAGTTCGAGCGTCGGCCAGCAAGATGGCGAGTATAAGCCAATAGTCGCCAGTAGGGAATTTCGTCGAATGAAGGTTGGATGATTCTTTCCGAGCAACTACATTACTCGCAAAGAGCGGAGATTGTGTACAACCCTCATTCTCCGAGGATGGACCCACCCAAGGCCACGTAGATAGAAGTCAAAGGTCAAAAGGTCAACACAGAGACCAGCAGTCCAAGACTGAAGCAGAAAAGACCCTGGCGAGTATGCAGTTAATACTCGCCAGATAGGCGAGTATTGACCAGAGGAGTTCGTCGAGCGCAGGAAAGCAGCAGAAGACCTAGGCGAGTATTGGCCCGGCGTGTGCGAGCAACACCCAATACTCGCCAGATGGGCAAATAAGGCATAAGTACTCGCCGAGTATCCAATAGTCGCCGGGTTGGGGGCTGGGCTATAAAAAGCCCCCTACCCTTTGGTTTTCCTATGAATAGGACCCAGGGGTACTTGGATTGGCACCTGGACTTGAGCTTTTGGATCCCGATTTCCGAACTCTCGAGCCCGTCACCCTTGCTTCTAGCCAAGTCGGTGTCTTCCCTGTACCAAGCTCGGCCACTTTGGTTTTGGAGGGGAAGACTCTCTTGAGCTTCTGGGTAAGTGGTGGGACCTCCCTGCCGCAGCACCCGGGTTCCTGTTTGTTGCTCTTCTAGCCTCTTCGTCGTTGCCAACCAAGCCATCTCATTGGGCTGCTGTGCGAGTAGCCTCCGGCTGCATCGGTCCGAATCTTGAGGTCAGGATTTTCCTGGCGTCAACAACTGGTCCCTGGAATTACCAAAATACCCTCGGAAATGGCTACGGATAGCCAAATCCCGCTGTTCTACGATTCTATACGCAGACCGCCCCCTACTTTCGGGGATGGGGCGAGACAGGGGGCTGGCCGCCCTCCCTGCTCGCCCCCAAAGGGGACTGGGGCGAGCCAGGGGGCTGGCCGCCCTCCCTGCTCGTCCCCAAAGGGGACTGGGGCGAGTCAGGGGGCTGGCCGCCCTCCCTGCTCGCCCCCAAAGGGGACTGGGGCGAGCCAGGGGGCTGGCCGCCCTCCCTGCTCGCCCCCAAAGGGGACTGGGGCGAGCCAGGGGGCTGGCCGCCCTCCCTGCTCGCCCCCCAAAGGGGACTGGGGCGAGCCAGGGGGCTGGCCGCCCTCCCTGCTCGCCCCCAAATGGGACTGGGGCGAGCCAGGGGGCTGGCCGCCCTCCCTGCTCTCCCTCAAAGGGGACTGGGGCGAGCCAGGGGGCTGGCCGCCTTCCCTGCTCGCCCCCAAAGGGGACTGGGGCGAGCCAGGGGGCTGGCCGCCCTCCCGGCTTGCCTCCTCTTCGGGGAGCGGGGGCGAGAGGATCTCGCCCCCTCTTCAGGGAGCGGGGGGGGGGGGGGGGGGAGAGGAGCTCACCCCCCTCTTGCTTGCCTCCTACACAAGCTAGGTGAGCGGGAGGCCTCCGCCTCTACCGCTCGCCCCCTTTGCCCCTACTCTTCCTGCCTGGGACTATGCTACCACACCATGTTCTAAAGGACCCCTGGGTCTCGGAAAAACACTCGGCAAATACGGGGTTGTACACAAAGTATACTCTACTAGCCCCGTAACCACCCATCATGGGGTGCAAATAGTAAAATCCATCATCATGAGGTACAAATAGTAAAGTCCCCCATCACGGGGTGCAAATAGTAAAATCCCCCATCATGGGGTGCAAATAGTAAAATCCTACATCATCGGGTGCAAATAGTAAAATCTCATATCATGTGGTGCAAATAGTAAAATCCCACATCATGTGGTGCAAATAGTAAAATCCCACATCATGGGGTGCAAATAGTAAAATCACACATCATGTGGTGCAAATAGTAAAATCTCACATCATGTGGGTGTAAATAGTAAAATCCTTAATAGGATCTGCGTATAGCAAATAATATGGTTATGGTGTGCGCATAATCATATCCGTCATATGAATACATATCACCACAAAACTATACAAACTGGTGTGCGTATAACACATAAATTGGTTATGGTGTGCGGGTAGCCGCATAACTACCAAAACCACCATAACCACCCATTTATAATTACGAAAGTGCTACCCTCAAAAACTATAAATAAGACTCCAAGGTTTCTCTTTTTCCCATCTTTTCTCCTCCTCCTTCCTCCTAAGTTCAAGAGAGAGAGAGCTTTTGAAGATCTCCTTCATCTTCGAAGTCGCCCTTGAAGATTCTTCAAGCACTTCGAAGGCGGCCCAGAGATCTTCATCCTCCTTTGAAGATCTCCCTCGCCTTCGAAGACTCATTCGAAGATCTTCGAGCGCCTTGAAGATCCTTCGAAGGCCTTCCTCCTCTCCAAGCGCGTCTCCGTGCGCTCCGCTCCAAGCGCGCCTCCGTGCGCTCCGCTCCAAGCGCGCCTCCGTGCGCTCCGCTCCAAGCGCGCCTCCGTGCGCTCCGCTCCAAGCGCGCCTCGTGCGCTCCCCTCCAAGCGCGCCTCCGTGCGCTCCGCTCCAAGCGCGCCTCCGTGTGCTCCGCTCCAAGAGCGCCTCCGTGCGCTCCGCTCCAAGCGTGCCTCCATGCGCTCCGGTCCAGGCGCTCCTCCGTGCGCTCTGCTCCAAGCGCGCCTCCGTGCGCTCCGCTCCAAGATCGCCTCCGTGCGCTCCGCATCAAACGCGCCGCGGTGCGCTCCGCTCCAAGCGCGCCGCCGTGCGCTCCGCTCCAAGCGCTCCTCCGTGCGCTCCGCATCAAGCGCGCCGCCGTGCCCTCCGCTCCAAGCGCGCCTCCGTGCGCTCCGGTCCAAGTGCTCCTCTGTGCGCTCCGCTCCAAGCGTGCCTCCGTGCGCTTCCCATCAAGCGCGCCGCCGCGCGCTCCGCTCCAAGCGCGCCGCCGCGTGCTCTGCTCCAAGCGCGCCGCCGCGCGCTCCGCTCCAAGCGCGCCGCCGCGCGCTCCGCTCCAAGCGCGCCGCCGCGCGCTCCGCTCCAAGCGCGCCGCCGCGCGCTCCGCTCCAAGCGCTCCTCCGCAAGCTCCGCTCCAAGCGCGCCCCCGTGCGATCTGCTCAAAGCGCGCTTCCGTGCGCTCCGCATCAAGAGCGCCGCCGTGCGCTATGCTCCAAGCGCGCTGTCGTGCGCTCCGCTCCAAGCGCTCCTCCGTGCGCTCCGCATCAAGCGCGCCGCCGTGCCCTCCGCTCCAAGCGCGCCTCCGTGCGCTTCGGTCCAAGCGCTCCTCCGTGCGCTCCGCTCGAAGCGCGCCGCCGCGCGCTCCGCTCCAAGCGCGCCGCCGCGCGCTCCGCTCCAAGCGCGCCGCCGCGCGCTCCGCTCCAAGCGCGCCGCCGCGCGCTCCGCTCCAAGCGCGACTCCGCGCGCTCCGCTCCAAGCGCGACTCCGCGCGCTCCGCTCCAAGCGCGACTCCGTGAGCTCCGCTCCAAGCGCGCTTCCGTGCGCTCCGCATCAAGAGCGCCGCTCCAAGCGCTCCTCCGTGCGCTCCGCATCAAGCGCTCCTCCGTGCGCTCCGCATCAAGCGCTCCTCCGTGCGCTCCGCTGCAAGCGCGCCTCCGTGCGCTCCGATCCGAGCGCGCCGCCGCGCGCTCCGATCCGAGCGCGCCGCCGCGCGCTCCGATCCGAGCGCGCCGCCGCGCGCTCCGATCCGAGCGCGCCGCCGCGCGCTCCGATCCGAGCGCGCCGCCGCGCGCTCCGATCCGAGCGCGCCGCCGCGCGCTCCGATCCGAGCGCGCCGCCGCGCGCTCCGATCCAAGCGCGCTCCGTTCCAAGCGCGCCGCCGCGCGCTCCGCTCCAAGCGCGCCGCCGCGCGCTCCGCTCCAAGCGCGCCGCGCGCGCGCTCCGCTCCAAGCGCGTCGCGCACGCGCTCCGCTCCAAGCTCACCGCCGCATACGCAGCAACAAGCGCTCCTCCGCGCGCTCCGCTCCAAGCGCGCCTCCGTGCATTCCGCTCCAAGCGCGCTTCCGTGCGCTCCGCATCAAGAGCGTCGCCGTGCGCTATGCTCCAAGCGCGATGTCGTGCTCTCCGCTCCAAGCTCTCCTCCGTGCGCTCCGCATCAAGTGCTCCTCCGTGCGCTCCGCTGCAAGCGCGCCTCCGTGCGCTCCGCTCCAAGCGCGCCTCCGTGCGCTCTGCATTAAGCGCGCCGCCGCGCGCTCCGATCCAAGCGCGCTCCGTTCCAAGCGCGCCGCCGCGCGCTTCGCTCCAAGCGCGCCGCCGCGCGCTCCGCCGCGCGCTCCGCCGCGCGCTCCGCCGCGCGCTCCGCGCCAAGCGCGCCGCCGCGCGCTCCGATCCAAGCGCGCTCCGTTCCAAGCGCGCCGCCGCGCGCTCCGCTCTAAGCGCGCCGCGCGCGCGCTCCGCTCCAAGCACACCGCCGCATACGCAGCAACAAGCACTCTGCGCACTCAAGATCATCACTCCAGACTCCTCTCGCGCAGCAAGAGGCAAGCCACAGAGACAAAGACGCACAATGCATATCGATCCAACCTTCAAGCCGTAGTCAAAAACTCCAGAGCGTTTAGAGCGCAACATTCCCCTCTGGAGTAGGCTCCGTGAGCGGGGGCTTGTCACACTCCGAGCATCTCTCTCTCAACAATTGTAACGAGAGGCGGCATGTCGCCCTCGAGTTCTTTAAAACAGCTCTGTACAACAAACAACAAATAGTGGAGGTTTCGGCCGGCACAGACCCGGCCGTGTGGTTTTTTACCAAGTTGACGGGTTTTCTACGTTAAAAAAATTGTATTGTCAGCTTTCTCTTTCTCTGTGACTGTTTGAGCGCTCAAACACTCCCGGGCTAAGACGCTTCAATTTAGTCCGATCTACCGGAGCCTTGAGTGGAGCACAACACCTAATATAAAAGCTACAGAGGCGTTTTTAAAAGCGCCGCAAAAAATTGTCGCTGTATTCCTACTTTGTTGTAGTGGCTCATTATCATTACCTCTAATTTTATGTGAGATTTGGTTCATTCTTGCACTTCCTTTTACCTTAATGCTTGTCATCCTAGAAGTCTCCAGGAGCTGTTTAATTGGGCTTCACTACCCTCAATGCACTCTCCACCCTCATCGGACCGCCTTCATCAGATTCAGAATAATGATTAGAAATCGTTTAAGTGCCGTTCCCTTTTTACCTATATATTGCAAAATAATTGATGAATCATGAGTTTCATCAATTAAAATCACAATACACAGACACACACATTTGACACTAATAACTATTGTTTTTTTACAAATAAAAAAACACCTTTCCATGATTATTTCAACTTAAACAAAAAACTTAGATCAATTTGACAAACACCATAATGAAAGATTTCTGGAAAATCTGGTGGCTTTTAAGTCCAAAAACATATTACAACACAAATCTGGTGGCTTTTAAGTCCAAATCTGGTGGCTTTTAATTATCATTTTGCACTTATAATGAGAGATAATTAAACGGAATATTAAAAAAATAGTATCTTATTAAAAAAATAGTATACTTAAATTTTTTTGTAATGAAACAGTCAAAGCTAGTGTCAGCTTCGTAATTTTTTTTTAATTTATTTGGTAATTTATTATTTCTAATAATAGTTTTTTTTCCGTAAAACTTTGTGTTAGTCTCGTGTTATAAGTTGCGTTTCAATTTTCGATTCATAATTTCATATTGTCCCATCATAGACTTGTTAAATGATATGTACTAATACTAGTGTACCTAAGCTTTACCCTAAGTAGATATACAAAATCTTTAAAAAAAATTTGTAATACTAAAATGTAAGAAAAAAGGGCGAGGCCTAGTAACCCCAGTAAAGAGAATTTTTGATTCCGGGCCCCGTTTCCAAATTCGTGTCTGGGAGCCACGTGATGCTGGCATGTCACAGAAAAAAATGAAAGACTTAACTGCACGAGAAATCACGACTTATCTCCACAAATATCAAGCGGAGATCATGAATAATCTCCACGGAGATCCCGCGATCTCCACGGAGACCACCCACGATCTCCACGGAGATCATGCACGATCTCCACAGAGATCAAAGGAGATCTTCATGAAGATCACGCACGATCTCCACGGAGATCACGTGTGATCTATCTCCATGATCTTCGTGGAGAATGTTGGGGTTCAGCCCCTAAAGGGCAATTTTTTGGTGAATTTTAGTGTTGCAGGAATTTAGGTTGCAACCTGGTAAAATTGCACGTTGAAACGCGCTAGGCTCTGTCCTTGCAGGAATTTAGGTTGCAACCTGGGAAAATTGTACGTTGCATTTTGGACAGAAAATTCTGGGCAGTTTTTGGACCGGTTCAACTGAACCGGTTTTGGCGTGAACAAGGTTTTTTTTTTCTTGGCTTAATAACGTGGAGTTAGGGTTAAGATGATAAAAAAAATAATCTCTTCTTCTCCCCTCTCTCCCTCTTGATTCAGAACCGCCCGCCCCCTTCCTCTTTCTCTCGATCTTGGAGAGAGCCGCCGGTGTGCGTGGAGGAGAAGGTTGCTGTCGCCGCCGCTTAGGGGCTGCTGTCGCCGCTGCTTGGAGGAGTTTGTCGGCGCTGCTATCGCTGGAAGAGGAGGTGTCGCCGACTTGTTGTTGGAGAAGGAGAGGGCTGCTGCCCTTTGTGGAGTTTGTTGCCCCCGTCGCCGCTGATTTGGAGCTTGTTGCCGGTGCCGTTGCCGTTGCCGGAAAGAGGAGGTGTTTCCTCCGGTTCGCTTGGAGATTTCTCCACCGTTTTCAAAGGGCTTCTTCGTCTACGTCGTAAGGTGTTCTCTTTCTCATTTCGCTTGCTATTTTGCTTGGAAGAGAGTAGGGTTTATCCTATTGTAGAGAAGTTGTGTACTTAACTTTGTGGTGGAGAGAAGGTTGGATTTGTTTGTCAAATCCGGTGGGCAATCTAGGTTTGGGCAAACCTAGATTATTCGTTGTAATCCTTATTTTATTATAGTGGATTTTGTTGTGCCGTGCCTCGTGGTTTTTGACCTTCAAGTGGTGAAGGTTTTCCACGTATATCTCTGTGTTTGTGTGTTTGTTTTGTTGGCTTGTTTTTCTCAGGTTTGTTTGCTCTATTGATCGGTGGGAGACGTCGCTACGTGCGACCTTCATTCCCTACAGAGAACACTCTTGATCTGCGTGAAGTTCACTCTTGATCTTCGTGGAGATCATGCATGCTCTCCATGGAGATCACTAGTGATTTTATATGCAGTTAATTAAGCCTCTCGTGTTTTCTTTTTTCCGCAGCATGTTAACATCACGATAATCCCAGATGTAGAATTGGAAACTGGGCCCATAACCAAAAAATTTCGCTAAAGTATAGAACCTCTCAATTTGGGTGAAGAGCGGTGAAGATCCTCTCCATTTGGGAGCAAATTGAGAGATTTATTTCACTGTCCGAATTGAATCTTATTTATGTGAGGGTGCAAAAAATTGTCTTCATGGAAAAAAAGTGATTACTTGACTCATCAGATAAAAGAGGAAATAATCTTGACTAGGGGTGCAATTCGGATCAGTTCGGTTGGTTCCATCCAAAATCAAGAATCAACTCATATAGGTTCGGTTCTAAATTTTTGGAACTGGAACCGACCCACGGTCCTAAGGTATAGAACCGGATCTGAATCGTCCGCTTCGGTTCGGTTCTCGGTTCTACGCATGCCTCAAAATAATTAAAAAAATTACTCTTCAAACTCATAATTCTTTGTCAAACAACAACTAATATCTCAAAATTATTGAATCATGACTCTCTATAACATTAAAGTCATGCAACTACACAAGTTAAAAATTTATTTTATTTAGTCATACGAGTATGTTCTGATCAATCATTTTCATGTATGAAGCAATATGACTATAAACGTTGTCTCAAAATAATTTCTATAGTGATATCCGGTTCTCGGGTACCCGACTTGTGGAGCCGGGAACCGAACCAAATTATCGGTTCTAGCATTATGGTAATCAGACCTGAACCAGACCTATTTGGAACCGAGCTAGGCCGTTATGTTCGGTTCAGTTCCGGTCCGGTTCTCAGTTCTTCGATTATTTTTGCATCGAACGGAGCCTAAGGCTTCGTTTGAATCGGCGGTGGCGGGAGCGAGCGGCGGGTGGAGCCGGAGAATTCGAACTGGAGGTGGGGATCGAGGAGGGGTTCCAGACGGAGCTTTTTACTCCGTTCCTCAGGGCGCGGCGGGAGCAGACGGAGCAAACGCCGTCGGAGGCCGTTTATTTTTCCGCTGTCCGGCAACGTTTGCTTCAAACGGGCGGCGAAAACGCCACGCCAAATGAAGCCTAAATATCACCATCATACTCACTGCATGGAGGAACCTCACATGCATATATATGATCGCTGGTTATTTATTTTTAAACATCTCGAATCAAAGAAATATTGTTTTAAAATTTATTATCTAATCAAAAGTGAATACACAAATAAAATAATATTCATGCACATAAATATTATTATGCTAGCTACCTAATTAACAAGTTGAACATAAACAATTTGCAAACTTAAGACATACATAGTTTGACTATATATAAGAATTCATATATTAAAACATGCATGACTTATCTGATCATAAACTGCTGAGCAAATATATATTAACAAATTATTATTATTATTATTATTATTATGTTTATAAAAGCTATGTATTAATTCTCAAATTAATAATAGTTTTAGAAACCTAGAAGCAACAATCGACATTAACAATATTTCAGAAGACTTGCAAATAACACAATTAATAGCAACAATCGACATTAACGATTTTAACATTAATTAAGATCTCGATATACGGCCCTCGATTTTATCTCACAAATGGAATGAGAAAGTACTCGACGTATAACATCTGCAAAATAACACACAAAAATGAGTTATATATTGGGTCGACACGAGAAGTGAAAATATAACAAAATATTCATTATAAATTTTCTTATTACCTTCCACACTAACATGTAAAAAGAGTCTATCGCGGATTTATTCTTTAGATCTACAGACTTGGCTCGCTTCCACAAAATTGAAGCAAGAATTGCATGGCTAAATATCTGCATTAAAGAAGAAACATATATATATATAGTTCATTTAAATTTAAAAAAAAAACAGCTTAGTATATGAAATTATACATGTTAAAAAAATATAATGGATTTGTACTTAATATCTCGATGTTATTTTCATCCTTATGATTTATAATCAAGTCCATATATACATATTGGAAATTAACCTTACAAACAAATTTTATCTCTAACCATAGTATTCATACTAGTTTTCTAAACATGTCACTAAGTTCCATGATTAATTCTACAAGTTATTATATATATATATCCTCATGTCACCATGATATGCAATCTAAAATAATTAAGTAGAACCTATTATTTTTAATAAATTGCTGAAATTCTAGTGATACTTTTATGTATAAACAGAGAAGAAGAAAAACCTAAAATTATAGTGACACTTTTATGCTTATTATTCTAGCCCTCTCTTCAATTATCATATTCACAATGTTACATTTAAGGGAAAAACACTTGAGAAAATGCATTAATTGCTTGACATACAGTTATGAGGTTGCTCCATAGATGAGAAGATGTAGCTCCAAAAGCTATCGCAAAAGCATAAACCATCTCTAAGAGATAGACAGATATCCAAAACACCTGCTAGGATCAAAAGTATGTAAATAAAGGGATTAATTAGCACATGAACTACTTAACCCAAACAATTCTATTTTTCTTTCATCAGATAAAACTATAATTAATTAATTTCACTGTTAATGTTGAGTACCTGTTTTTTGCCTACTCTTGCAGCAAATGAATTAATGCCAAATTTCTTGTCACCTTTTATGTCTGATATATCCTTCAAACCAAGAATGATTATGACCAAATTAAAAAGAGAATATAACTTCATCAGATCAAACTATATATATATAAATATATATATATAGTGTGAAGTAAAAAAAAAAGTGGGGCAAATGCTTAGTTAATCATATACTTCTTATTTACAAGTGAAAATATTGGTAAAAATGAAATCATTAATCTTATTATTATAAAAATTCACACTACACATCTCCCCAAAATCCACTCTTTAATTATGATAATCAAACTATAATCAAATTAATCATGCTGGCTTCATTTTCTCACTTGCATTTGGAAAACATCTAAAATATATTAAAGAATGCAATTAATTTTACCTTATAAAATACTACTAACTAATATATTGCATATTATTTACCTTGGATAGTGCGATCACTAGTGAAATTATGCTCACAACAATGGTTCCAAATGCTAATGATCGTGAGAAGTTAGCTTGTCTTCCCAAAACAAAGGTCTGCATAGTTAGTTCATGATGAAAACCCATAATTAAATTAGTGCAACATTCATTTCGTGAATCTTTATACGTACGACAGAATTCAGTAATCAGTTTAAAATATTCCGTAAAGAATTGAATGGCAAAGACAGACTTAAGATGAGCATTCGCTCTGAATACACTAATATTAATGTTCTTTTATGCGGTACTTAGGGCAGGTGCGGTTTTATTTGCCACTGAAGCGATGGAATTTAGATAGTGGGGCCCCAAACAACGCGTGAGGCTTCAGTGGCATTCCGCCTTCGACGGGAAATTGGAGAAAATCTCTGATTTTGCTCCATTGCCCATTGGAGAGGAGAACTTTCATTCGCGGCTAGGCTACTTTATTAGCCACCGGAATTAATGGGAGCCCATGCCAATAGGTGCCACAAAAGCACCCTTAATGTTGAATCCTACTATGAGTCACCTAAATGACATTTGACCCACTGTATTGTTGAGATCCATATATTGCAGAGGAAAGACATTTGATCCCCTATAAGATTTAAAAGGACTATTGTAACCCCTAATTTTTCATAACTGAAACATTTGAACCCCTCTTGAAAGAATTTGTTGGGGGTCAATATCCCGGTTATGAAAAATTAGGCGTTACAACAGTTTTTTATTTGAAACTTACAGGAGGACAAATATCTTTTCTCTACAATATAGGAGTGCCAAATATATATATATATATAGATTTGTATAAAGTGACGGCCACCGAAAAGAATAGCAATATTTATTTTCATTTTTTAAAAATAGAACCAAAATTATTTCTACAAAAGTTTGAATTGCCCTCGAAATAAGTTAGAGTTGTATAGGACCTGCATGTGAAAAAAAACAGAGAGTTGAAGAACTACTCCTCGACTTGCAACTATGGAAAATGCTGCAGTGACTTCATGCATTTTCCATCTTAAAAGAGGCAGCTGTTACAAATGAAAGTTGTGGCAATAATTTATTAGTTGGTTATAAATAATTCTATAACAATAAAATTAATTGATACATTCAATTAATACTTTAATGGTAGCCAATGAATATAAATACCAGTATCCCATTAGAGTACTATTTTAATTAATATACTTTAATGGTAGCCAATTAATCAATATAATTTTGAATCAAACTAAATAAAAGAATTCTTTGCCTAAAATGAATGGTGCTTACATTCACAGAATAGCAGGAAACAAAGAGAAAACAGACCAAAATACCATATTGTAATGGTGTTGATCCCACAAGATAGATGAGCACAAAAACCTGAAATAGGTTATGATTTTTTTTAACATCTCAATCTAATATACACAGTGAAGGGAGTGAATACAAAAAAAGCGAAATTTAGTTTGTAAACTTTCATCTGAACAATATGAAAATATTCAATTCAACTCATTTTTTGTATAGGCATTTATGCATTGAAGTATTAAAAAAGGCTTCATTTTTCGACTAGTAAATTATAGCCCACAAGAGCACAAAACTAATAGCTCTACATGTAATAATCGTTCTATATATAGTAGCAAGATGGTGAGCGCCAACTGCGTTTACTATCTCTTTTTCTCTCTCGCCTCAAATCTCTCTTTCCTCCCTTCTTTATCTCCTAACAAAAATATATATAAACAAAATGAAGGGTTGATGAGATGTTGTAAGACCCCATTTTTTTCGCTACAAAACCGGGTCTTATGCCCAGAATCGCCGCTTTGCGGTGACACCAACTCTCGGGAAGGTCGCCACTACAAAACGCCGATCCTGCCGGCCATATCGATCACAGAAGAAGAAAAGTATAAACGAACAAATAGAAGTTCAAGTCCACAAATCACATGCTATATATAAAAATGTCCACATGATATAACTGAAATAACAAATGTTACAATAATAAAAGGGCTCGTGCCCGATACATCAATTCCTCACTACAGTTTCACTCGCGGAAGCAATGTTTATGCCATGTCATGCAAGGTTATGTAGTTTAATGTTATGTTCATACAAGTGCAACTCACACACTTCGACTCTATGCACACAGACCTTTAGTTCCCCCTTTTTGGAGCTAGCAAAACTCCCAGGATACTCCCGTAGAGGCAAACGAAAGCGGTGGGTTGGGCCTCGCCCACCTCTAGGTTGATATCCGCACTACCTAACCTAGACTTATCGTACGCCTCAACGCTAAGAACACAACAACGGAGCTCCTGCGTACTCTTACTGGCTAGTCCACCAGACTTTTTTCTGGTAAAGTGTTAACCACACTTACCGAGCCAAAGTATCGACGTCGGTGCACGACCGTCAATACTAATGACCCACCACCTTTATGCACATACAATATGTTACCATCTATCTCCGAGCCCTAAGCTCCCCGGGCTAACCTCCCCGTCACCAAAACCTTCCGAGCCACCGGCTCGCCGGGCTATCCCGTTCGTGCCAACGACCACCGAGCCTGCCACTCTTAAGTCCAAACCTAACTAGCCTCCTTAACCATGGAGTGTGGGTGTGTGTATTATTAAGTTAATCTTGTACAACATCTTATTCCTACAATTTATGGTTAATCTTGGACTTCCCGAGGTCTACCCCGTGAGGTGTTGGCTACGGTACTAGGAACTATAATGAGATGACACCCCAAAGCTCCCTTTCCAAGGCATTTAATGTTTTTGGCAATCTTCCCATAAGAGTACCCTTTTTGTCATTACACTTGGATTACCCTAAGTATTTTATGACCCTATAAGAGGAAAGACAATCTTTCGTCGGTCCCGAACACAACCTTACCCCTTAGCTTGTCGGGAACACTCAACACATAGACCCATAATGGTGACCTCACACCTTCTCTACCACACTAGGTACACCATCTACCATCCACTCTCACCTAATGATCCATAAATTACTCAAGTTTACAGTTTTACTATATGCAGACCAAATGAGTTATATGAGTTGTAACATGAGAGGAGGTGTTCCAAATATTCATCCACATAGCTCAAGATTACTACTGGAGTCTATCATGACATTATAAGACTAAATCCAGAGGATCATATTTTTCCTTAATTATTTGACAATTATTATAATTTCTCCAACATTGGATAAGTATGAAATTGAACATGAAGTGTAAGGTCTTCTTATGATATGACCCCCAAATTAGAACATGAAGTGTAAGGTCTTCTTATGATATTGACAAGTATGAAATTGACAAGTATGAAATTGGACAAGTATGAAATTGAACATGAAGTGTATAAAATTATGAAAAATCTATGAAGTCGAAATAACAGTAAATACAGAATATCACAATTTTGCAGTAAGAGGTTGACCTCTAATTATAATATTGAATAATTACCCCAAATTAGAAATTAAAGAAGGAACCACCAAAAATACTTGTCCAAAAATTATGGGAAAATTAACAGACCTTTATTTTAATAAGAAAAGTTTACTAACAAAATTTCAGAATTTATCAGAACTAATTAGTCACATAAATAAATATTCCAAGTAAACTCATACTAGGGAAAATTGTGAAGTAACCTACTGATAAATAATTCCAAAAATTATACAAAAATTCACAGGGCTCCCTAATGCCCTAAAATGTCCTATCACCAAGTTTCATAATTTTACAGAGGATATTTGGCCCTCATTTATTTAACATATTCCCATGACAAATAGATCATGACTTGTGAATGAAGTGCTAACTAAATCAATTCAGTAATTACACAAAAATTACCAGAGGTCTATATCACGATTTTATGTAATCTACCAAACTTTAAACAACATCCAAGATAATTTGAGCATGTAAATTTCTTTTATAATATGGTTCCCCAAAAAGGTTATGACCTAAATCAGAAGGGATAAGTTTTCCTAAAATTCTTATAAAATTTTCTAAGGCATATTTACACTCTATGAACTTATCTACCAAGTTTCATGATCATAAAAGAACATATGCCCTTATGTCCTTCACAAGGCCCAAAGTTCAACCCTAGGGTTAGAACTAGGGTCCTAAGGCTTATCCACCCCACATCACCCCCAAATCACTCATGGGGGTGTCTTATGTGATCCTAAACAAGTGGACAAAGTTTCACATCACTTTGATGATATTTGACCACCTAAATTTACCATGTGCACTTTTGACCTAGTTTGACCAAACTTGGGTTAACTAATTACCCAACCAAACCAGTCTCAATTGGGCTGAAATTTTTACCAGGGTCATATAATAATCCTAAAGAGCACCCACCAAAATTTGGATGGGATTGAAGGTCATTAGACCCTATAATTAAATAATATATGAATTATTAAATTTTAACAAAAACTTTAGAAAAATATTTTCCAAAAATTCCCATCTTTGGATATAATAAAGGTGTTGGTACAAATAGCCTATGTTTCAATTTTTATATCAATATCATTTTCCTATCAAAAGTTATTCAAGAAATAGTGGCTGTCCTACCCTAGGGACCAGTCCCACCAAAATGGCCCTACAAGGAGCTACATTGCTCCTTTTGGGCTGAAACAAATTTTAAATTAAATTACACACCAAGGGCTACAACTTTGGTGTTGGCCACATTTTCATCAGAGAGGCCTAAGTATTTTTAATAATTAAAACAATTCACTGCATGAAATGCGGCAGAATGAAATAAATCATTTCATTCATATAAATGATTCCTGCACGAATCTTGTAGCAAGATGAGCGGCTCCTGCTCATCTTCTTCCTCCAGCCAACGACTGGGATAGACCCGTCCTGGGCTGCCTTGCACCTCGTTTTCCCGGCCACCTGAGCGCCGCCCCGGCCAGCCAATGCCACCACCACTTCCATTGAGGTGGTGGCCGGCGATTAGGGGTGGTTGGTCGGCCAGAGGTGGCCGGAACGAGGAGTTCTAGCGGGGGAAAGAGGGCTCTAAACGAGCCCTTTAGGGAGCATGATTCGAGCCCGATTTGGCTCGAATCAAGCCCCAATCCAGATGAAGATCTAGCAGTATGGGAGGAGGGGAGGATCAGACCTGAGTGGTGGCCTGAGGTCGCGAGTTCCGGCGGGTTGCCATGGCCGGAGCTTGAGCTTTTGGTGCCATGCCTCTTTTGCACTTGGAGAGCCTGATTTATTCTGGTGATTGGGGGGGGGGGGGTTTACTCCTCTCCGACCTCTGAAGATGTTAAAGGGTTCAATTGGGGGAGAGGGAGGGCCATGACATCAATTGCCATTAACACCATTAATGGTGATTTTCAGACACTTTCAAATTCCCCTGAATTCAGGCCCTTGTGGGCTGGAAAACCTCCCAATTTTCTTGTAACTGCCAGGGGAGATGAATCCCCATCAATTGGGGGCTTAATTGTCCACCCTTGGCCATGAATGCCATTAACCCCTTTTCTCTCTCTCCACCATTTTGGGGCTTTCTCTCTCCTGGCCGACTTCTCTAAAATTGCCTGGAAATTTCAGTAATTCCCAAGCCCATTAGGTGGTGGACCACCTTAATTGAGTCTAGCCTAAGAGGATTGGGCTTGATTAGGTCAACATAGGTCATTTTGACCTAAATTTGAGGTAGAGTTGACTTTGATCAATTTGACCATTTGGGTTGACCCCAATGAGTGGCTTATGACCCATTGGCCTCCCTTCGGGGTTAGGAAGGTCTATGTAGGGTCAATTTGTCAATGTGAGGGTGAATTGACCATTAATAGGGCACTTTTGACCAAATTAGGGCTAGGGTTGACCTATGTCAAATTGGCCAAATTGGAGGCCCCATGATGGGGCTTTTTAGTCCATTAGGTCCTTAGTATCCCTATAAGGGTAGGGGCAAGGTCAATTTGGCATGGTGGAGGCCAATTGACCCTAATTAAGCTACTTTGACCAATTTAGGGTTAGGGTTGACTTTGGTCAATTTGACCTCTTTGGTTGGCCCCAATGGGTCCCTGGTGCTCTAAGGGGACCCATAATGGGTTAGGGATGTTATGGTGAGGTCAAGGGATCAATTTGAGGCCATAAAGTCCAACCCTAGGCTTGTTGACTAGAAATTGTTATTTGCAGACCACTATGATTTTCCTCCTTCTTGCCTAAGCTCACATGGTCTTAAGTGCTTCCTATGGTTTTGTCATGACCTAGTCATGACAAAACCAACTTAGGGGTCTGGTTGTTTGGGGGGATGTTACAGATGTTCTAATGTTTCAACAAATAGGAGGTTTCCCCGGCCCTATAATGTAGTATATAGATTAGAAACCTTACTTTTAAAACTATTACTATAGTATCAATTAATGATCCACAATTATTCATCATAGGAAGCTAGTACTTTGTATTTAGAGGCTAGTATGTAGTGAATAGCACGTCTTACTATTTCACATATTTTCATAGTGTCTCTTAGTGCACAAGTTGCGGCTATATATATTTCGGAATTCAAACGAGCTCTTTACACCATCATAAGCGCATGCGCCATCAGCCTTCCTGGCCTCCTTCTTTTGTCACCTCACACTGGAGCCTCTCCCGCATGTTGAAGCTCTCTCCAACCTTCATCATGCAGTGTCACCCTCACCCTCCTCTCCCTTGGAGACGTCTTCGACGATACTGAAGTCGAAAGCTCTCTTCACATTTGCGGTTTTTCCTCTTCTAAATTTGTCATACATAATTGAGAAAGAGTCGTGGATGTCATGGATTTGTACATGCATCGACACGCCCTTGACACAGGCATGTGCCGCGGGTTTTTGCCCCAATCGATGCGTCGTTTGACCGTCACTCGTGTATTCCAAAGGAGAAATATGTTTATGGATATAAGTGCGTGTTCACAGTCAAGTATCAATAAGATGGTACTCTTGATCAATATAAGACCTAGCTTGTATCTATGGGGTTTGCTCAAATTGATGGAGTGGATTTTCATGAGAAATTTGCTCATAGTTCTAAGCTTGGTTATGTGTGTTGCTCACGCATCTTGTTTCTCCATCAACTTTGTGTGAATAATGTGTTTTCTTCAACGGTATCTTCAAGAACAGATTTGTATGGCTCCTCCTCCTTGATTATTCGCTCCTCAAGGGCATGCATGTCGGTTAAATAAGACTATATATGGTCTAAAATAGTCTTTTAGAGTTAGGATCAATAAGTTGTGCTCCAAAGTTCTTGAAATACACAATTATTTAGGAGGAATGAAAATTTAATGTTTGTCCACAAAAATGCAAATCGTAATATTATTTTGATTATTTATGTTGATGACATTATCATCACGAGAAATGGTGAACATATTACTAATGTCGTTAAAAGAGATATGACCCCCACTTTTGAAATCATGGATCTACGATCACTGAGATATTTTTTTTGGGATTGAGGTAGCTAAATCTGTTGGTGAACATATTTCTATTGATTATTTATGGTGAACATATGTCTATTTCTCAAATAAAATATAAATTTTTTTTATGTTTTTTTTTTTGCAAAAACTAGATATCTTGGAATAAAACATGTGGATAACCCTATTTATCCTACCAACACTGTCCTATATTAGGACAATAAACATTTGAATTAACAATTAGTTGTACAGAATTATATACAATTGTCGATCAGAAATACCAGAAGAGCACAAGTAGTAACAATTATAATTCCCGTTCCACGATTCATCGCCCCGGAAGCAAGGGGAAGATATGGCTTGTTAATCTGCAACAATATTATTAATTAAATGATCAGAATATAAATTTAAAACTCAATATTTTAATAATTAAGTGTAGCTAGCTAGTCTCATATATACGATACGATTGATGATAAAGTACTATATCTATATTAATAAGGATGGTTCGCTGCTAAGGATTGTCAACATTGTAGGTCACAGTAAATGACCTTTTTGCCCCTGTCGGCACGAAAAATTTGTGCCCAGTTCCGGGGGAGGCGGCGTGAGCGCTCACGAGGTGGCCGGCGGGTTCACGCGGGTCAGGTCAGGACGGGCGTCGTCAGGCCGGCTCACGCGGGCCACGGATGGACAGCCGGCGGGGGCAACCAGCCAGTTCAACAGCCTGCAACCTTTACGCCTTATATACAGCGGAAGTATCCACTTCTCCGCGATGTGGGACTAAAACTCCCACATTTTATTTTAAAAAAATTAAATAAAAAATTACGCGGGCGGAGGTGGGCCCCGCCTGCATAAAAACATGTGAGGCTGGCAGTTCAGCATCATACAAGCGTCGCTCCTTATATACAGCGGAAGCAATCCCCTCTCCGCGATGTGGGACTAAATCTCCCAGATATTATTTTAAAATAATTAGGTTAAAAATTTATTGGGTCACGCCTCTTTTCTCCCCGATTCGCCATCCCGCCTCCGTGTCGCCCTCTCCCTCTCCACTTCGGCATTCCGACAACTTCAACTCGCGTCGCCCTCTGCCCTTGCCGCGTGTGATCGCACCGCCGCTTCCGCCGCTAGCCGCCTACAAATGGACCGCCTCCGCCGCCTCTCTGCCTCATCTTCGCGCTTTCTCCCTCTGCTGCTCTGTCAGTTTCCCCCAACCTTCCTGTCGCCCGCAGCCTCTACGCACCTCGGCTACAGGTACGCCTCTGCTTCCTTCTCCACGCTCAACCCCTCTCCGTTCTCTTCCTCTTCTTTGCGTACTCTCTGTTTTCCTATTTTCTGCTGATTTTCTCTGTCTCTCTAATTTACTGCACATGTGCATTTGTTCCTCTTTTCTCTTCTCATGTACATGCTCTCTATATTTATGTGAATTGTTATTGTTCCTAAAATTATCTGATTTGCTCACTTGAATTTCTTTAAAATTCTCTGCTTTGCTCACCGAATATCTGCTTAGCTGACATCGGTTTTTACTGCTGCTATTTTTCTCTACTTTGCTCTGTAATCCTGCATCAGTGTTTGCATCAGATTTAGGCTTAACGTTCTGTCATACAAATAAGATCTTGCCAGGTTCTGCAATAATGCATGTCTTCGCAAATCTATCTTACATACCCGCTGCTACAACTAAGAGCACCTTCTATATGATTACAGCAACTTTCTGATTTCTCATGGCTTACAGGCTGTGCAAATGTTAAAGTTTTTTCATACATGCTTCATGCATGACGTGTATATCCTACTTCATAAATTTGCTTGATGAAATATATGTTGCAGGTGAATTTTTATGCTTTCACATCATTTCATGATCGTTCTACTTTCTCTCGATTCAGAAGTTCAAGCTTGAGTTGGGACATATTGATTGGTTATTAGTTGCAATATCGATGCTGATGTGGCTCCTATGGCACATCTACTCTATGGGAAAATATATTTGTGCTGTTTATATATTGTTGCATTTGCGGAAAATAGGCTAACTGTGAAACTTCAGTAAGAAGAGGCATGATTTTGGAACCCATGTTGTTCAATTAAGATGTAATATTATTATTATTATGGTCTAAATTTCTCGCAGTTAAATGTAGGTTTTCAGTTAAAAACCAAAAAAACTTCCAATTCCGCTACCACCTACAATCATAAGACCTCACTCAGCTGCGTGTAGATTAGCAGAACATTGTCACTCCCTTCTCCTGCGATCTCTCACACATCAATTAAAAAAAAAAAAGTTCTTTCCTCACGTTTTCCATACTACAGTCATTTACTGTGTTTTCCCCGTATTTTTGCTTCTCTGCTCACCTTTACCAAACATATGTCATTTAGTTGTTCTTTCGCTACCACCTAGCATCATAAGGGCTCACTCAGCTGCGTTTACATTACTGCTTCGTGATTGGCATCCCACTGTTTGTTCCACATTAACATATTGCAAACTTCTGTAAATAGCAGGTAAATCAATACTGATATGACTAACATATATCCTATTTGAAATGTAGAAGCTCATATCGAACATGAACTGAAATATTTAATCATATATGTACTCAAATAGTTGATATCACAAATGCTACCAAACTGCTTATATCATTCACAATCTCTTTACTTCGCTCTCCGTAGATGTTTTTCTCAGGGTTGTCGATTTGGGCCATCTTCAGTAAATGTTTTTGCTCAACCCTTTCCTTTCGCCTGTTCATTCCGCTCCAATTTTTAAAACGTTACTCTTATTTGAATTAGAGCTAATTATACAGATAGTTGGGCAGTGTCCCAGAAAATGGAACTTCCAAGCTGTTTCATTATAAAAATTAAATACATCATAACAAATTGTCCTCTTATTCCTATAAGTTACAGTCAACTGTAAAATATAAAAAATGTTGCGTTATGTGAGTGGCAGTATTTGTTCCTCATTTCCAAGATTATATAGTACCACCTTCCTGTGGATATGCTAAGCAGACCAAATACACCCCAGCTCATTACATCTACTACACCCGGTTCATGTTGTAAATTAATTACTCCCTTCAGTTCTTCCACCTCCGAATTTTCTCCTATCTCTTCTTATGGTGGCCTTATTTGTGAATGAAAGTTTTGCTACAGCTACAGTTTTCCTCCTATTCGTTATATCCATTAAACCCATTGTACAAGCGTTCTTTCAGTAATACTGTTACCGCTTTTTTTTTGGCCCTCAATTCTAAAACAAACATCATGGTCTTAGGGTTCTCGGATTTGATTTTGATGCCATCCATGCTGTCATAACATCGAGTAGCATTCCAATTTCTTCTGAAATCTCCACGACAAAACTCATTGGCAGCGCTTCCGCCGTTCCGCCGCTCTTCGGCAATCCCTCCGTCACTCCTCCACGCGGTGGCGACGAGGCACGGCGACGCGCGGCAGTCTCTGCGCTGGGCGTATGTCCTTCACGCGTGTGCTCCCACCGCCGTTCTCTCCACTCTAATGGACCACTGCCTTGCTTCGCTGCCTCATTTCCGCAACCGCTCCCTCTGCTGCTCCGTCATTTCCGGCAAACCTCAGCCTCGCCAGCAACAGGTTATCGTCTTTCACAGCTTTCTTCTTCCACGTTTCGATTTACTTTCTCCATCGCCTATTCGATTTTGTTTTTCGATTTCCTTCTAGGTTTCTCCACCTCCGCCGCTGTTCTCGCTTTCCTCCTCCTCTTCCTCATTCGATTTCGTCGCAGCAGGTTATCGTCATCCCTCTTCTTCCCCGAAATCCATCGCCGCATCTCTCACCAGAAATGATTTGATCGGAGTTCCAGAGTTAACATCTCAGGTAAGAGCTCAGTACTTAGCTTTGCTTATCCATTACGATTTTTGTTTGGATTTCGTTCTGTAGTTCATTTCCACCCCTTTCACAAGCGCTGCCTTTGTTCATGTCATCAATCACAGCATGCAAATTAGTTAGTTTACTAAGCAATTTTTTCTCCACATGCTCACAACATGTATGATAGAATTCTTGAGTTATAAAACCAAAAAGTTGCTTGAACGTGGTAGGTGTATGACCACATCATTTTGTTCAAAATTCTGAGCTGTTTTATTAGGCCTTCCGGATCAACCAGCTCACATTTCATATCAATGAAACAAAGCTAACACACCATCCAGGACAAAACAAACATGATTACAAAGAGAACATATCTGTAATATGGTTTAAGCAGAAATCAAATAAATAACCTAAAGCCTAAATCCACAACTCCAAAACTCATATGGGCAATCTACAATAAGCTCATGTTCTCAAGGAGGAAATACGTTACATAACTTACTTGAAGATCAATCCTACTAAATATTTGAAATCTCAAAGAAGGTTAAACCTTACGGGCAACATGACATTTACTTGGACATAAGGTTGACATGTTTTTGGAAATGGACTCCCCTAAAGTAAATCCCCTCAGATCACTCACAAAATCCAAGTTGCATGTATTTATTGCATCATGTATTTATGTAATGGTATTTATTGCTCTCTCCAATTTCACTGTTGATCTGCTTTGACTTTGGCCTTCACACTCTTCTCTACTGCACAACATCTCTTCAACAACAAGATCCATCCAATCACCATATCTACCTCTCTCTTAAATTGCATTACGCTGCAACTTTCCAATGGTTTCTACAAATACATGCCCCAACGAATAAAATATTCACAAACTTTTGAGTTGCTTAGTTTTTTACTGCTTTACGCAGGTTCGACTTGCACAGCAAAAAACATTACTAATTTTCGAATATCTAAAGCACTCAGAAATTAGGTTTCTGAACTGCGTGAAATGGTCTGTTAGTTTTACATTTTGTTTCTCGCAAGTACCTATCGTGTACGAAGCCATCGTAGTAATGGTAGTTATTTGTCATGCTGTAAATGGGGCTTCTACATTGCTCCTTCAGGTACATAGATTACCTTGAATGGTTCAGTAGTTCTCATCAGTATTTGGTTCTTCCAGCTTCAGAGCCTTTGGCTGCACAGGTCACTCAAGAATACGTTGATAATATCACAAAGATTTCTGCTCGAGCTATTCCCAACTCCTCTTCATGAACTTTGCTACACTGCTGCTTCCTGTTTCCTACTTTTGATTGACGATTCCTACTTTTACGTACTCTTATGATAGATTAGCAAACCAGTCAATAGAACTTCAAATTATGAAGCTAAGTTTGAATTCATAAAGTACTGAAAGTGAACGCCATTTGATGATGGTGATTTTAATTTTAAGATGAGATTTTATTTTTGCAAACTTTCAGTCTTACCTGTAAATCAATACATCTTCTTAGTAAAATTGTTCGTTCACATGCTTTCTTTTCACTTCGCTCGAGTTTCATCTCTCCTGTAGCAACTCTCATTTGATGATTCGTATTATTCCCTATTCTTACTGTACACTAGCAAGGCAGTCAATATAATGCGAAATTATGAATATTATATTGGAATTGATAGTTGTATGATGACACTAAAGTAGTGAAAGAAAACACCATCTTCTACTGATGATGTTCATTTCTACATGAGATTGCGATTTTTGGAACTTCGATGTCATTGACTGTGTCTTCGTTATATAAATAATGCTTCTCTAGGTTATACCAGAAAATACATACACTTACCTCCACGTCATCATCGAACATGGCGCGTCACATTGAGCACTCAGTTCTGGATGCCTCTCTTCAGTGCACTGGTAATGTTCCGGTGGAGCTACGCGAGAACTACTACTTCGCCCTCTTACTTGACAATCTTAACCGTTCTACCAATACTGAGACGTTGAAATCTATATTTGGATCGCTCCCAGGAGTGCTTCACACCACTGTACGGCTGCTTATTTGTTCATCAAACACATTATCTCACTCTTCTGCATGTCTAACAAAGTTATATTTACCATTATCGAGGCAGGTTGATGTAGACACAGAGGGTCAACCAATGGGCATCGGGGAGGTTGTCTTTACCGATGAGGCGACGATGAGGGATGCCAGAAATAAGATGAATGGCCACATCATTGACGGCACAAAGATCTGCCCCCGTGAGATGGTGTTGTTTGATGTGAAACGAGACCATGTTAAAGACCACTGCTAGGTTAGGCACGTCATGAGTCGCTGTTCTTCTGTATATCTGTGAATTTTTAGTTGTACTACTTTTGTTTCTGTCGTTCACATGAGGATTCTCCATAATGCAGTACCTCAAGGTGCACGCCACCGCTACGTATGTAAATAGACTGCTCTTCTGCGAGTCCTCCCGTTTCAGCTGCTGCTTGCGCGTCCCCGCGTCCCCGCGTTTTGCAGTTAAATAAATATGTTTCACATCCGCTCATTTCTCACTCCCCGCTCACTTGCGTCCGTAGCAGTTCTTCAAATTTTGACACCCCCATTGCTCCCCACTCACAGCTGTTGTTGCTGCCGGTACCATAACATAACGGTATTTTTTTCTACTATTTCCATATTGCAAACAACCATTTGGACCATAACTCAATTTATTCGTATGCGTCTCCACACCCACTGCCAACAGTTCGCCGCAGTGTTCTCGGGAATTTCCTGCATCTTCAGATCTCCCGCGTCATTTAATACTCATATTTTATAAATATTTGTAGCAATTGTTGCTACTAAGAGAAATCTTAAATTTGCGGTAATCGAACCTTCTATCTTTCTAAAGAAATGTAGATACACATTTCAATCACTCACAGGTTTAGGTTTCAATTGCTCTCCCCTTTACCATCTGTACAAAATCATTTCTGCATGTAAATTGCTCTCCCCTTTGAAGAATGAACATGCTGGAAATAAAAAAAAACCAATTACGATGTCGGAATTCTGAGCTCAGGATACACTGTGCTGCAAATGTGACGTCCGTTGTTCATATAATTTCAGATCTACTGTACCAGTTTAGCTAACTGTTATATCATCTTGAATCTTAAAATCATACCTCTAAATCAAATACAAATTTGCATGATTTCATGCAGTGTTAACAAAAATAGAGCTACTCTTTCTGAATTTCCCCCTGTTTCAGATCTGCTGCGACAACATATAATTGATTATTCATGTTTTTCTCTGTTCTACGTGATAATACACGACCAAAGCTGTCAATAAAAATTGTCATTATGAAAATTGCATTCACTTTCTTAATTGTATGCTGAAACTGAGTTAGTAAAAGAAAACACCATGTTCTCTTTGTATTACCTGATATACAAACAAGCTTTTACCGAAATAACGACTACGATTTCACTTACACTCCACTTGAAACCGACTATATATTCATATGCATACATTTATATATATTTTTTGATATATATATATATATATGTATACGAGCAACATGGATCGTACCTTCACCCATATGCACCTGCTCTCATACGCTCATCCATGTGTCAATTGACAGGACACAGCGACCCCACATACCCTACGCACCATCACGATGATGTTGCAGAAGCTACATAAGATATATCGTATTTCACGTGGGATGTCAGCAAGTTAACTGCTTCATGCAGTCGTCGCTGCAATGAATTTGGAATATAACACGTAAATCATTATCATTCCTCTGTTGTCTGTTCTCTGAACTGCTTACATTTACTGGCAAAAACCTATGCCTGCCTGTACCTCATATGGTTTTCTTCACATACATATTCTCAACTGCCACCACGTTCTGTTTGCCGTTACTGTTGTGCTCTCTACGTAATTTATTTCTGTGTTCTACTTAGCCTCTGTGAATTTTGCAACTACTCCAAATATACATCTACATTTCTTCAACTTCAACCATTACTATTTCAAAGAATTGATGACAGAAAGTCTGTGTCTATTCTTACTTTCCAATTGCGGATAATTAAGAGTTCATATAGTACAGACCATATTTAATGTCACATCTCTACACCATATTTAATGTCACATCTCTATTCTTACTTTCCAATTGCGAAAATTGTATTCGCTTTCTTAATTGTATGCTGAAACTGAGGTAGTAAAATCCAAAAAACATGTTCTCTTTGTACGAGCTGATATACAAACAAGCGATTACCGAAATAACGACTTCCATTTCACTTACACTCCACTTGAAACCGAGTATATATTCTTTTGCATACATTTATATATATTCAGATATATATATATATATATGTATACGAGCAACTGGGATCGTACCTCCATCCATATGCACCTGCTCTCATACGCTCATCCATATGTCAATTGGCAGGACAGCGACCCCACGTATCCTGCGCACCTGTACGATGCTGTTGCAGAAGCTGCATAAGATATATCGTATTTCACGTTGTAGGTCATCAAGTTAACTGCTGCATGCAATCGTCGATGCAGTGAATTTCGAAGATAGAACTTAAATCACTTTCATTTCTGTGTTCTGTGTTCTCTGAATTTCGTACATTGATTGACAAAAACCTGTGCCTGCCTTTACCTCATATGGTTTTGTTCACCTACATATTCTCAACTGCCAACACGTTATGTTTGTCGTCAATGTTGTGCTCTCTACGTAATTTATTTCTCTTTTCTACGTACCCTTTCTGAATTTTTCAGCTACTTCAAATATACATCTGCATTTCTTCAACTTCAACCGTTACTACTTCAAATAATTGACGGCACAAAATCTGTGCCTACTCTTACTTGCCAATTGCGGCTGATTAGGAGTTGACATAGTACACACCATATTTAATGTCACGTACGTACTTTATAAATACCTCCTGCTGCGTATTTCTCAATCCACATGCATGTCTCGCCTATATCTCACATATGCTCCCATATTCGTTACCCTACTATACAGTACTTCCAATTACTGGAGCATCGGTGTATGTACGATGGATGATAGTCATGTTCGTTCTGGAAAACGTCCACGATGCCAATCTACATCAGAACCACATGCACCAGATGAACTTCAACGAGCCTCTGCGAGAGAGCGTTCGCAGAGAAGAAGAGCCCTAATGTCCGATGACCAACGTGAAGCTCAACGAGCATACAATCGAAACTACCAGAGATTAAGACGTTCGCGTCTACTTGAATCACACCAAACTGACAACCGGCGAGATGTACCCCAACAACGTTATGACATCCAAACTGATGCTGCCGCCATCCACTGCCCCGTTGCAACTCTACCTCAACAAACTGCACTCGCAAGAACGCCACACAATGTCTCTGAGGACGCAAGCATCACTTTGGGTAACTATAACATCTCTTGCTGCACATTCTCATATATTGTCGTGTGCTTAATGTGTGCTCATATTTATATGTTCACATCTACCGACACGTAACATACACACATACATTTGACAGTGGAAGATGACCGCACTACTGCTGTTGTCCATGGACATTCATTACCAATTGCACCGTATTCAGTGCCTGTTCGTACTGCTCCCCTATCTCCAACTGGGGAATCGCCAGCATTCCAACCAGCTCATTCCCAGCAAATGCGTACTCATTCGTCCCCTGTAACAGAATATGCACATTTAAATGAGGCATCACATGCGGCACACCGCACATCTACTCGACAATCTGCTCGAAGAAGAACTGCGCTACTGTCGACCAGGGAACGTGAAAGTCGACGGGCATACCATCGATCATACCAAAGAATAAGGCGTTCTCGGATGGTTGAGCCACAACAATCTAACGACCAAGAGCTTATGCGTACTACAAATCAACGTCGACTCCGCGAGTCAATGCAAGAACCACAAATGATGCGTGCTGCAAGTGCAATGCGGCACACGCAATCACTCCAACAAACTACCGACCTACAAGTTCATGTGCCTGACATCCAATGCACTACTGCAGTCACATCAACGCTGTCCTCCGCCGCTTCAGACGCATGCACTACATTGGGTAAGTACAACATCTCTTTATACACTACCATATGTTTACATACGATAACTCTTACACATCAGTAAATTATAAGTTCCCAAACACAGCTACTGCTGCTGTGCACAGATACTCACTAACAACTGTACCATATATGTCGTGCTTCCACTCCGGCACCCTGCATGAAATTGGAGAATCCTCAACGACACATTCACATTCTATGGCCTTGCCTGAGTGCACCTTGCCACTACTCCCTGTCGGCTCAGTTGACCATATGACTGCACCCACTTCTGCTCAAACATTACTGACGACATATGCTGCGCCAGCATCAACCTCCCGCATTCACCAGAACGCATCTCCTCTACTACAAGAACATCTCATCAACCATAGTCACTCAAACAGTATGCTCTTCTTCTTCTCTACCACACCTACCTATTCCTCTATATCTGACAAACACAACCGTAACTTTATTTCGGCAACATTAACATACAGATATCAGTGACTCTGCTGTTGCTATCCGTGCTCGGCGCCGCCGTGCTGGAAACCACAACATTGCACGCATCTGTAACACAACCCAACAAATTGTGCATTTACAGTTACAACGTCCGCATTTCTGTCATCATTGTAATGCTAAACTTTTTGATGGAGAAACACCAACAATGTGTTGCAGCAACGGAATAGTTCAGCTTCCGCCTATACCAGTGCCGCCTGAGCTATACACTTTATTCATTACTGATACTGCTGAAGGTCATCACTTCAGGCGATACATTCGTTCATATAACCACGTTTTCTCTTTTACTTCTATGGGTGTTAAGTTAGATGAAACTTTGACGGTCGATCAACACACCGTTTACACATTCCGTGCTCATGGATCAATTTATCACAGAATTGGCTCACTTCTGCCTGCTACAAACTGTAGACCTAGATATCTACAACTATATATTTATGATACTGAGCATGAGACAGATTATCGTCTGCAAGAAAACAACGAGCTTAACTTTGCATTATTAGAAAAACTCCGCGCCATTCTGAATCAATATAATCCTTTTGTATTCATGTTCCGGCAAGTAGCCCAACATGAGGATATTACCAGGTGCAGATTGGTTCTAAAAGAACAACATGCACTGGGTCATCCATATACATTACCAACTGCATCGCAGGTTGCTGGTATAATTGTTGGTGCTGAGGAATATGCTGAATCAAATGACAGAAACATAATTGTACAGACAACTGAAGGTCCTTTGCTCACTATTCAAGAATATGCTGGCTTCTACGATCCACTCCAATATCCACTACTCCTGCCATATGGTACATATGGGTGGTTGGCCGAATGCAAAGGCCTGAATAATCGCCACATTGGCTGCTGCGACTACTACTCATACATACTTCAGGTTTAACAGCCATTTCGTTTGAATGCATCCATGTCCTGCTACGCTTACGATAATAATATGTCATACTCATATTACTGCAGGATCGTCAGCCAACATCATCATTTCCTTTACATGGGTGTCGTCTGCTACAACAATATGTTGTTGATAACTACATTAAGATAGAAACGCAGAAACTGCGCTGGATTAAAAATAATCAGAAGACTATCCGTGCAGATTTGTACAGCGGCTTACAAGATTGTCTAACTGGTGGAGAAAATATTGGAGGTATGTGCATGTTCTTTCGCAATGTGATTATAGAGTTTCACAGTATAAGAAATTAATATATATGTTCATTAACTACAGCAAATATTGGTCATCGTCTCATCCTTCCATCATCCTTCGTTGGAAGTCCTCGCGATATGTACCAACGCTATCAGGATGCAATGACTGTTGTGCAACACTACGGCCGACCAGATATATTTCTAACAATGACATGCAACGCATCTTGGAAAGAAATAACCGACGCACTTTATCCCGGACAGACGTCACAAGACCGTCCCGATTTAGTCTCCCGGATATTTCATGCAAAATTCCGGCAATTACAGAAAGATATATTCCACAGGCACATACTGGGACGAACTGTTGCTCATGTGCATGTTATTGAATTCCAAAAACGGGGTTTGCCGCATGCTCATATGCTGTTTATGTTTGATGTGTCAGATAAAATGAATACTCCGGATGACTATGATAAGATAGTTAAAGCTGAGCTTCCTCATATCGAATGTGAACCCGAACTGTACAATGCTGTTGTAAAACATATGATTCATGGTCCGTGCGGCCACATAAACCCTCATGCGTCGTGTATGAAACAACGTTCCTGTAAAAAAGGTTACCCAAAAAACTTTGCCACTCAAACATTGCAGGGATCAGATTCTTACCCAATATATCGACGTCAAAATAATGGTCGCTCATTTACACTCCAGCGGAGAGATGATTTCACTGTTGATAACCGGTGGGTTGTTCCGTATAATCCATATCTCCTTTTAAAATATGATTGTCATATTAACGTTGAAATATGCAGCAGTATAAAAAGTATAAAATATCTATATAAATACATTCACAAGGGTCCCGACTCTGTCGCGATGCAAATTCATCCTCATCCAGATTATACAGAAATATCGCAGTACGTAGATGGTCGATGGATATGTCCTCAAGAAGCCTGTTGGAAGATATTCAAATTCAATATGTATCAAACATATCCATCAGTTATTCGGCTGCAAATTCATTTACCTAACAAACATCAAGTGCAGTTTCGCACAACCGATTCCATAAGCAATGTTCTTGCTGACGTGCGTAACTCTCGCACAATGTTGACAGAATTTTTCAATATTTACAGTGCCCAGGTAGAAAGTCACTGTTATCTATACACTGATTTCCCAAAGCACTATACATGGAATTCAACTTCTAGAACATGGAACAAGCGAAGGCGCCATCAAAAGGTTATCGGTCGAATGTACTCTGTACACCCTTCTGAGGGCGAAAGATTTTACTTGCGTTTACTTTTAAACCATATTCAAGGCCCGACATCTTTCGAGCACCTGATGACAGTTCGTGACACCGTCTACCCAACATTTAAGGAAGCTGCTGAACACTATGGTTTACTTGAGCGCGACAACAGCCTACATAGTTGTATGCGCGAGGCCCGAGAATTCCAAATGCCTTCTGCACTCCGAACTTTATTTACAACCATTTTACTTTACTGCAACCCTACAGAAGTTCGACAACTGTGGAATGACAACTATACTGCAATGAGTGAAGATTACAGCTGCTCCATTTCTGCCACTGATATATACATCCTCAATAAACTCCTTCATAAAATCGACCATACTCTTCAACAACACAGCAAGAGTATTAAACAATTTGATCTTCCTGAAATATCTCCAGTATTTTCAGATATATCTCGCTTCTCGAGTGTAATTGAAGATGAACTTTCACTACCACTGTCATACACAGATCTGAATTCTGTTTCAGCTTTCAACTCTGATCAGCATTCTGCTTTCGATACTATTATGGACAGTATTAGACAGCACGAGAGTGCTATTTTCTTCGTAGACGGACCTGGAGGCACTGGAAAAACATTTCTGTACAAAGCAATACTTGCACATTTACGCCATGAAGGCCACATTGTACTTGCTACTGCATCATCAGGAATTGCTGCAACACTTCTTCCAGGTGGAACTACAGCACATCAAAAGTTCAAGATTCCAATCCCTATAGAGGCGGGCTCCTTCTGCAAGTTTGATAAGCAATCAGAGATACACAAACTTTTACAACATTGTTCTGCAATTCTTTGGGATGAGGCTCCAATGTCGCATAAACATGTATTCGAAGCTGTTGATCGATCGTTACAGGATGTTCTTGACACACACCGACCTTTTGGTGGAAAAGTATTAATCCTAGGAGGGGATTTTCGGCAGGTTCCGCCTGTCGTGATTAACGGAACAACGTCTCAGATCATGAACGCCAGCATAGTTACTTCACCTTTGTGGTCATCTGTACAGTTACTGTCACTGTCTCAAAATATGCGCGCTCTCCATGATCAAGCTTTCTCAGATTTCGTACTTCGAGTTGGAAACGGTGATGAGCGTACATATGACGATGATATGATACATATTCCAGAATCAATGATTGTTCCATGGGAAGGCGAACAGTCAATTACTACACTTATTAACATCATATTTGCAGATATCTCATCAAGTTTTACCGCACCTGATTATTGGGAAAGCAGAGCGTTGCTGACTCCATTAAATGAAACTGTCACCCAATTAAACGAAAATTGTTTAAAAATACTCCCTGGTGATGAAATGACATACTATTCTTTTGACTCAGTGGACGATGACCCGCATAACTTATACCCACAAGAATTCCTTAATAGTCTGTCCCCGGGCAATCTTCCGCCACACAAACTATGTCTGAAAAAAGGTTCCCCTGTCATGCTGCTTCGAAATCTAAATCCCCGGATAGGACTGTGCAACGGTTCACGCCTTCTGTGCCGTCATTTCCAACAAAATGTTATCGAGGCGGAAATTCTTACAGGCCAACATAAAGGCAAATCGGTTTTTCTCCCTCGCATACCACTCAAAAATGCAGGAGATGCAAAAGTGCCTTTTGAACTGACTCGCAAACAATTCCCAGTTTGTTTAAGCTTTGCGCTTACAATAAACAAGGCTCAAGGACAAACAATTACTCAGGTTGGCATATACCTGCCTTCACCTGTCTTTACACATGGTCAACTCTATGTAGCTTTGTCAAGAGGAGTATCTTCAGTAACTACAAAACTTCTAATACAAAATGGTATTGTTGCTGGACATAAAGGCACATTCACAAAAAATGTTGTCTTCAAGGACCTACTTGCGAAAGTCATCGTCCAGGTACACACTTTACTTCCGCTCTCTATGTATTCTCATTTGCGTACTGCCTAACAATACAACGTCGTCCTACTTATTTTCTCTACGTACATGACAGTCCCACGAACCGTGATCAGCACAGAATATACAGCAAACAACTGTGTTTACAACACGTCCACGAAAAACAGATCTACAGGTACATAGTACCACATCAAATAAAATGCAGTTTTTTTATAGCCGTATACAAGCACACCATCACAAACATCCAGACTCGAAAAAGATACTCACACAAACTAACACGTGCATACACACAAACACACACAAACACATATGCACACTCACACGGAAACACAAAGACACCCACAAATAGCAGCTATGTCAACACTTATTTATACACACACACACACAAATACATATAAATTCAAACATAAACAAATACATGCAGAAAAACAAACACTCAAATATACACATTCACACACACACAACACTGTACACTTACACATACATATAAACTTACATATTCCACATACAAACAAAATTTACAACATCTCACCGATGCATTTATTATAACATTATTACATACCTGTCAACCAAGCTGTCGTGTCATTAAATGCGTAACACTATTAAATCAACGTCTTTATTGTTGCAACTATGTATTTTCAAAATGTTCAAGACTTCCTGCTTCCACATCTGAGCTTCTCCTTTGATGAAACAAAATTTTTAGTGACATAAGAATTTCTCTTCTCTGCCTCTACTGATTTGATTTTGTTCGTTTCTACACGTAATATTTATATCATATTTTCACTTTAAAAACATATAATGATTTTGTCATGAGAACAACACTTTGCAGACTTCTATTCATACTACCAAAAACAAATTATCCCACTAACACTTGCTATTACATCAGTTGTTACAGGCCTCTACCAATTTCAATATGTCATGTCATGACAATCGCGCCACTACCGCAAACAAAACTCAACTAAAAGGCAAAGCATTGGTGAGTACTCTACTTCATTACCGCTTTATATTTATGTACTATCTGAGGTGTTTCACCATAATTTCGTCACGCATGACACTATTGTAATGACTACTTCATATTGGATATTTGTTTTAGGCAACACAACATAAGGCACCACAAAAGATAACTCCAGAAGATCTTGCCAAGGTATGCTCAAATGTGTCTACGAAATATTATGTGTACAAACAACGACAAAAATCATTATGACACTGTTACAACTCCAAAAAATTAATACTTTGCGTTCTCATTGTAAATGATTTAAACCTATGAAAATTCACATATACCATATGCAACTGTTACCATGGATGTATAAACATTAAAAATAATATCGAACTTTTTTCAGTGGTTTCCAAGGCCTCGAAATGTTAAAACAAAGCCCCAAACTGACCGTGTGATTACCGCGAACTCCGACGCATTCGTAAGTACTCAAAGAAAGCTTTTTATCATTTACACAGTATCCAAATATTACATAACCATGCAAAAAATATAAATTCATGTATGATTGCAGTGTTCTCAAACAGCTAGACTTCTAATTTCGCCCTCCCATGACTACCACGGCATAACTACCAAAACTGTCCCGGCAACAAACAGGTCACAGGTAATGATTTCATAAAATTTTGTAATTTCTTCTGGCGGGTTTTCTTACTTTTATTCGCAAAATAAAACTTATTTCATATATGAATTTTACGTCATTTGCTGTATCACTACCTTATATAGTCATTTTCATATAACTAATTTGTAGTGCATACGTTTTCTGTTAGACATCGCAACCAACGCCAGCTACAACGCAACTGTCTCCTGCAATGAATCTCGCCAACTTATGGTTAAAGATTTTCATTGGAATTGAAGAATCTTGCGAGCACCACAGAACTCAATACCCAAACTGCGAATGCAAATTCTGTATTTTACATAGCTCATGAGTGACTGTTTTGTAACCGTATATGGTAGGTAAATAAATAAATATAACTTCGTTATTTCTGCTCATTATACTTTATATTTACGGAAACTCACTGTTATATGAAATGTGCTGAAAATACCGTGAACTTCTCTGTTCACAATGAATTATATAACACAAATTCAGTTATTAAATTGTCTATTTGCCTATTGTCACAAACTGCTCCGTCGAATGCCATCCAGCTTCTGTTGGTCAACATGATAATTCATAAATGATAATGTATTCATATTTGTATGATGAAAGGAAAATAGTGAAAGAAAACACATCTTCTCATTTTGATTTAACTTTAAGCATAAAATTTTGAGTAAATATGATTCTCTCTATTATATTTCATGGAGAAAAAAATTTCATCTAACATTTTTGTGACATTAAATGTGTTGGTCATATAAATACTGTTTTTTATATGATCTGTCATGCACCTATGAAATTGTCATTTTCCGTAATGTAATTTGGAGAGCATGAGCTGGAAATGAGACGTCTGCAGTTCAACAACATTTTACTTTCCCCCTCTAATCATCATTAAATAATTTGACATTTGCTTAACCATTTCAACTAATGTTTATATCATCGTTAGGCTTACAACCTTACCTGTAAAACAAAGTTAAATATCCATTATTTGATGCAGTATCAACTGAAATATAGATTTCGTTTCATACATTTGCTTATTTTTCATCATATATATTTTATGAGTTCTTTAGTTCACAAATCTTCATTTCATGCGCGGCGTCTGCGAGCTACCGAATCTCCGTTGCATTTGCAATGCCGTGTGCGGCCTCAGGTTGGTCGATTGTGTAAAAATGTGTGACGCCCACTTCTATGCGTCTGAAAGCCGCGTCGAGCATCAAGCACGGGCGAAGCCCGTGTGCAGGCGGGCAAAGCCCGCCTTCATGCGTCCAAAGGCCGCCCAAGAGCATCGAGCACGGGCAAGGCGAAGGCTGTGCGAAGGCGGGCGAAGCCCGCCTTGATGCGGCCGAAGGCCGCCCAAGAGCATCGAGCACGGGCGAAGCCCGTGCGAAGATGCTCGTATATATATATATATATATATATATATATATATATATCTATACATATATCTATACATATATAAAGTTCTTTATGCCTATCTACAGTGATCTCCGTCCGTCGCGTGATGCAGAGAGAGAAAGAGAGAAAGACGGGAGAGAGAGAGAGAGAGGGAGAGGCGGATCGGGATTTATATAATAATAATTTATATATAAGAGAGAGAGAGAGGCGGGACAGAGGGAGACTGTCCGTCGCAATCGTGATCTCCCGAAATCGCCCTTCCGCCGCTCTTCCGCTTCTTCGTACCGCTCCGCCTCCGTCACGCCGCTATGCGCTGGCAGCGACACAGGCCGACAGTGTGTGCCTCGCCGCGTGTCTTTCCACCGCCGCGAAATATCTCTCGCCGCTGGCCGCTTAATAATGGAGCCGACGTTTCAGCGGGATAAATTCTCTCCGACCTTCGCCGCCTCTTCAGACTGTTGTAGAAACCGCCACATTCGTTGTCGCTACTCTTCGCCTTGCTTCGCGCCTCACTCATCACCTTGCTTCGTGCCTCGCCGGCGATCTTACGTAAGAACGCCTGTTCAACCTTTCCATTATCTCTTCCGTCTAAATTATTTACTTCATATTACTCTGCTATTATAACGTCTCCTCCAACAGCTCTCCTCCAACCTCCCGACGGTCATTGCACTTTGCTTTGCTCCTCACCACCGCCTCCCCTCTCATACATCTTAACGGTAAGTGCACTTTGTTGAACTCACATCTTCAGATGCTGCTTTCTTTTTTGTTTTTGATTTTATTTTGATCTCTCGATGTTCAGAATGAGAAAATTTATAAATCCACACTTTCTGTTCTCATTCTCTGTTTTCTTGAATCAAAAATTTTGCTCCCCATATGCAGACCTTTAACTGTATTTTCAGGCATTGAAATTGTTTGATGTATTGTCAAGTAAGATTTTGTTGTATTGAGTTAGTTTGTCATAATGAGAAAATTTATAAATCCACGCTTTCTGTTCTCATTCTCTGTTTTCTTGGATCAACAATTTTATTAATTCATGCTCCCCATATGCAGAGACTTAACTGTATTTTCATGCATTGAAACTGTTTGATGTATTGTGCAAGTAAGATTTTGTTGGATCGAGTTACTTTGTTTGTGCAAGTTCTATTACTTCTCTCCATTTTTAACAATCATTTTCAACAGAAATCATTTAGGAATCATTTTAGAAATCTTCTTTACCAAAAATCATTTACTTCTCCCCACAGCTTCGAGTAAGGTGACTGCATCCTCTATTTTATGCCTGAAATAATTTCATTTTTGTCCATGTTACACTTAATGTTAATACCTGCGTATTGAATTAATTGTGATTTCTTCAACAGTTATGTTTAAGGTTTATGATTTGGAGAGCACTGTGAAGGTTAACTTCAAAGATTTACTGAGTGTGCTGCAAGCATTTCGCCGATGAATTTCCACATTACTTTATCAACCGTTCTCATCATCTGATGCAAGCATTTCTTTGATTCTCTAAATTTTCTTAAATTATTTCATGTTCTCCTGCATAGGATTCTGCTCAATCCCAATGTAACCGTTGAAAATTTGGAATAAAATCATACTTTAAGTTTATATAGGTATGTACAGCTAGGTGTTTTTTCTCCCAGTCACTTGAGGATGAAACTACTTGGAGCTCAAAATATCAGGAGGCATCAAGTGTGGGCTTCTTCAAGAGCTTCCCCTTCAAGGCTGCAAATATGGAATGTGCTAAGAAAAATTTACTTACATTGAACTTTGATGCAAAATGTTGAAAAAAGATGTCTTATTTTCCATTTCTACATTCAGAAAATAATGTTTTATCTGGATATATATCTTTCTTATGTTGATTATTTCTGTGTTTGGTTCTTATCAGCTATCTACTGTAGGGTCATGCGTAGAATTACATTGTTGTTGTAAATTTAATAATGACTTTAAACTTCTACATATTGCTTCAATATTTGTTTGATATTAATGTAGCTCCCTTCCCGTTCTATTTCAGATTGCACATAAAATTTTTTTTTCCTTTACTCTTTCCGATTTTATTTGCAATGTATTATTGAATTTCTGCAAAATATTCATGGTCGTTTCTTCTCAGTTAATTCACCAAGTGCATCGTGTTAGAAATATCAGCGACCGAGAAGTGTCATCCAAAATTATTGATGTTGAAGGCCTTGCGTTTAACTGTTCAGCGCGCAAAAATCCCCAAATTATCAGGTTAGCTATTCAGCCGCAGCATGTGATACTTTTGTACGAATTTTGTGTTGAAAAATATCTTATTGTAATCTAAAGTCATCACTTTTTCTCCTGTAAATATTGTTAAAAAATTGCATACATTTCATGAAATTGTAGGTCTCCCCGTGACAAATTCACTATTTGATCCTCCTCTTCACGAGCTTTTACCAAAAGGTAACATTGAGGACTGCTATCCTATTATAAGTTCTGTTGTATTTTTTTGTTTGCTCATTTAACTACTTTGATTTTATATATGTGTTTGTTTTTAGTCATTAACTGCTTTGGATGTATACATTTGGGATTATATAATAAATTGCCGCACTTATTAAAAGCGATTAGGAATAGCTTGCCGATATAGCTTTCCATATCTTATATTCTGTATGGATATTTGGATGTGATGCACTAATAAAAAGCGATTAAAGTGATTTCTACGGAAATAATTTCCACTATATGTTTAATGGAACAATTATCTTTTTGGTAAGTTACCATGCATGGATTTCATTGGCACCTCATTCCATTTATAAAAAAAATTCAACTGAGGTGGAATTTTTTAGGCTAAATTGGACTCCTATCACTTCAGGAGCACAAGTTATAACTTGATCAATGTTAAGCATGAATTGAATTAGAACTCTGGTTCAGTAGTAAGGCAAAAACAACTTACTTCTGCTACCAAAGCATTCAAGTTATGTTTACAATGCAAAATCTTAATTCCTTCATGTTTTGCTTGCACGTGAACTTTATAATTTATAACTAAGTTTTAGGGAACTTTTCATGTACAAATTTTCATGAATCATTTTTATGAATAATTTATAACAAAGATTTGGTTATGTTATTTGAATTCTATAATGGTTGGCAAGGGCTTTGACTTACTGATATGAGCAAAGCACTATTAATGTTAGAAATGTTAGGTGTTGTTTTTATTATTTTTAATTTGGTTAATTGGTTCTTTGGTTTATGCTATTTGCTATTTAGCATGATGGGATAAGAGAAATGTTGCGATGATATGACTATTATCTTATTATTTCGTCTATCCTCCAGATTTTTCTCATTTTCTTTTTGGTTTCTCGCCAGATCTGTTGTTTCTGCTGGATATTGCCGCACCACCTTCAATTTGCCAAGCTCTTGGATCCTCTTCATCTACCGACTGCTGCCAGGTAATTGTTTCTCAATGTTGCAATTTATTTATACTGCTTTACCTAATCTTTGTGGTCGTTGCTACTTAAATTTGGAAAGTTAATCAAAATTTTGGAATTTTCTCTGCTGTGGGAATTTCAGAGAAAATTGGGGTTGCAAGTTGAAAATTTATGTTCCGTTATTTCTAACATGATATTAGTTACGAGATTCTTTGAAAAATAATCGCGCATTTTTAATAACGTTTGAAGATCTAAGGGGGACTCTCTGTGGCCGGTAAGCCTCCATCGACACGACACGCGCTCCCTCCACACAGCGCCGAGGCTTTTATTTTTTGGGTAGACGTTCTCGATCAAGAATCAGAGGAGCATCTATGACTGAGGAGCAGCGCGCAGCGCACCGTGCCCATAATCGATCTTACGTGCTAAGAAGGAATGCGCGCATGACAGAATCGCAGCGTGCTACTCAGCGAGCTTCTAATCGGGACCGCGCACGAGCAAGGAGGGCGCATATGACTGAAGAGCAGCGTGAGGCACAACGAGCTTACAATCAATCCAGTCAGAGGGCCAGGCGAGCTAATATGACAGAGGCGCAGGTACAACACCAAAGAGAAAGTTGGCGTGTTGCTGCTCAAAGACGCCGCCATCAATTACGTCCTCAGAATGATCAATTGGAAATTCATGGCTCTGCATTGCAGTCCGCTGCTTCGCCTGCGCCCCAGACTGCTTCGCTCGCAGCGCCATCCAACAATGAAATCCGCCACTCAAACATGACATCGGGTGAGCATGATTTTTTTTTCTGCATATTGTTTTTTTTAGCAGCTGACCGTTCAAAATTCATTTTTTTTTCTTTTGCACTTAGACGTTAGGAATTTTACGCCGCAGCCCACTGCTGTGCCTGCACACCAAACTTCTGCACCTGCGGCCCCGTCTGCGCCTGCGCCGCTACCCAGCGATGAATGCCGCCGCCAGGGCATGGCGTGGGGTAATCCTAAAATTTTTTTTTCATTGTTTTTTGTTTTCAAATACTACTAGATAAATCAACATCGTAACCTCATCGCATGCCAAAAGTTACGTACGCCGACAACGGTATTGTGCATAGATATACATTGACGGCCGTTCAACCCTCATCGTGTCGTCGTGGTGTTCTTACCCCTCAAATTGGAGAACCGTCTACGCGACATCCACTTATTGCACCGCTGTCTTGCTGTGGTCTGCCCCCAATGTGTTCCGACTCACGTAATCGTGTTGCCAGTCCCGCTCCTGCTACCGCCTCATTACATTCAGACACCGTGCCACCTCCATCGTCGAACATGCATCAGATTGCTGTGCAGCTGCCGCAACAAACCATACCTCATCGTGCGCATCCGCAAGGTTTGTTCTCGCAAGAATTGTTCGTACGGATATTTACGGCTATTGATTGAATTCATATGTTTATTTCCGTCTACATAGAATATTCGATAAACCCTGCTCAGCAGCATGAAAGCACGGAGGCCGAAAGCTCCACTGGTGGTGTTGTTTTTCGGAGCCGACGTCCCATGAACCACAACATTGCTCACATATCTGATATAAGACAGCCAATTATTTACTTGCGCCTGCAACAACCCCATTGCTGTCGTTATTGCCGAGCTAAATTATTTGATGGCGAGACATCGACGATGTGCTGCAACAATGGGAGGGTGGATATTCCAGCTATACCTGTTCCAGATGACCTATATAATTTATTTGTTGGCGATTCTGCTGAAAGCAGACATTTTAAGAGATATATCCGTTCGTATAATCATGTTTTCTCTTTTACTTCTATGGGTGTTAAAATTGATGAGACGTTGGCGGCTGATCAACATGTCGTTTATACAGTCCGAGCTCATGGGGCAATATATCACCGGATCAGAACTCTATTACCTGCTTCAGGTGCAAGGCCTAGATACCTGCAACTATACATATATGATACTGAACATGAGACGGATCATCGCTTGCAAGAAAACCTTGAGCTGAACCGCGCGTTGCTGGAAAAAATAAAAGCACTTTTGGACGTATGTAGCCCGTTTGTGACAATGTTTCAGCAATTGTCTCAGCATCAGGATATCCGTCGTTGTAGTTTGGTTATTAAAGAGATGTCAGCTTCTCAGCGTCAATATACGTTGCCGACTGCATCACAGGTCGCAGCGATAGTTGTTGGTGCTGATGAGTATCTTGAATCAGATGAACGAAATATAATTGTCAAAACAGTTGATGGTGATTTTGTTACTATCCAAGAATTTGCTGGTTACTATGATCCGCTGCAGTATCCATTGCTCCTCCCATATGGAACGTACGGTTGGCTTGCTGAATATAAAGACCTGAATAATCGTCACGTTAGTTGTTGTGACTATTACTCATATATACTTCAGGTTTATGAGGGCCTTTTCACTCTATACCAATTTACTGCTGTTTTTTTATCCGTATTTGACTTCGTATTCGTTTTATTTTAGGATCGTCGACCGCCTTTGTCAATGCCGTTACACGGATGCCGCTTACTCCAGCAGTATGTTGTTGACAATTATATTAAGATAGAGACTCAGAAACTGCGCTGGATTAAAAAAAACCAAAAGAATATTCGTGCTGAATTGTACAGTGGCTTGCAGGATTGCCTCAATGCTGGAGAAAATAGCGGAGGTTCGCATATTTCAATCCATGTCGTTTGATTTTGATTCTAAGCCTATTTGATGATCCAACCTATTTCATACCATTATTTTCCTTCAGCAAATATCGGGCATCGGGTCATATTGCCGTCTTCTTTTATTGGAAGCCCTCGCGACATGTATCAGCGCTACCAGGATGCAATGGCTGTTGTTCAGCATTATGGCAGGCCAGATATATTTTTGACAATGACATGCAACTCATCTTGGCAAGAAATCACTGAATCCCTTTATCCAGGGCAGACGCCGCAGGATCGTCCTGATTTAGTTTCCCGTATATTTCATGCTAAATATCAGAAGTTGAAGCAGGATATTTTTCATAAACATGTTCTTGGCAAAACAATTAGTCATGTTCATGTGATAGAGTTCCAAAAAAGAGGCTTACCGCACGTTCATATGTTGATTATTTTTGATGCTCGCGATAAGATGAGCACTCCAGATGAATATGACAAGATTGTTAGGGCCGAGCTTCCTCATATTGAGCATGACCCTGATTTATACAACGCTGTTGTGCGTCATATGATTCATGACCCGTGCGCGCATGTTAACCGTCGTGCCCGTTGCATGAAACATGGTAGCTGCAAAAAAGGTTACCCGAAAAACTTTTCAGATCATACCTTACAGGGGACAGATTCCTACCCAATCTATCGGCACCGCGATAATGGGCGCTCATTTACACTGCGTCATGCTCAGGGGTTTGTTGTTGACAATCGATGGGTTGTTCCTTATAACCCATGACTTTTGCTAAAATATGATTGTCATATTAATGTTGAGATATGCAGCAGCATTAAAAGTATAAAATATTTATATAAATACATTCACAAGAGCCCAGATTCCATTGCATTTCAAATCCAGCCTCTACCAGATAGAAATGAAGTGTCTCAGTACGTTGATGGCCGATGGATATGCCCACATGAAGCGTTTTGGAAGATATTCAAATTTGGTATGTACCAGACATACCCCTCAGTTATCCGTTTACAGATCCATTTGCCGAATAAGCACCAGGTCCAGTTTCGCACCACTGATCTGGTCAACAACGTTCTTGCAAATGAGCGTAATTCCAGGACAATGTTAACTGAATTTTTCTGGATTAATGACAACCATCAGGAGAGTCGCACTTTTCTGTACAACGAATTTCCTAAGCACTATACCTGGGATTTGTCTTCCAGAACTTGGCATAGACGCAGGCGTCGACAAAAAGTTATTGGCCGAATTTACTCGGTACATCCTTCTGAAGGTGAGCGGTTTTATTTGCGCATGCTTCTGAACCATGTTCGTGGCCCAAGATCTTACACACACTTGATGACGGTCGGCGATGCTGTCCACTCAACATTCAAAGAAGCTGCCGAGCATTGTGGCCTGCTTGAGCAGGACAACAGCCTGCACAACTGTATGCGTGAGGCCAGGCAGTATCAAATGCCATTAGCATTACGAACTTTATTTACTACAATTTTACTGTACTGCAACCCTACGGATGTTAGACAGTTGTGGGACGACAATTACACTGCAATGACTGAAGATTATGTTTCCTCTGCTTCTATCAGTGGTTTATATGTTCTTAACAAACTTCTTCATGAAATTGATTACACTCTTCAGCAACATAACAAAAGCATTACACAGTTTGATATCCCGCAGATATCTGCGCTCTTTGAAAATATGAGCGACTTCTCGAGCTTAATTGAGGATGAACTCTCGATACCGATCTCATATACGGATCTGAACTCAGTTTCAGCTTTAAATATCAGCCAGAGTTATGCCTTTCATACTATTATTGAAGCTATTAGACAGCGTCAAAGTGTTGTTTTCTTCATAGATGGTCCTGGCGGCACTGGAAAAACATTTTTGTACAAAGCTCTGCTTGCGCATTTACGACAACATGGCCACATTGTGCTTGCGACAGCATCGTCAGGGATTGCTGCGACTCTTCTTCCTGGTGGAAGCACCGCGCATTTGAAATTCAAGATTCCAATTCCCTTGGGGCCAAGCTCATTTTGCAAATTTGGGAAACAATTTGAGATACCAAAACTCATACAGCATAGTTCTGCTATTTTGTGGGATGAGGCGCCAATGTCTCACAAACACGTATTTGAGGCTGTTGATCGGTCTCTGCGCGACGTTCTTTCGATAAATCGACCTTTTGGCGGTAAGGTTGTCCTGCGCACCGGGGTTCGCGAGCGGCGGGAGTGTCGTCGCGCTGAAACTCTGTGGAGGCGGGGGTACTGTCGTGCGGGGCACCGGGGCCACCCACGCACTGTCAATTGGCCGTGTGTCGTAGAGCGGGCGAGTTTGGGCGGAGGTACCGTCGCGGCTAGGGTACTGTCGAAGCGAAGAGCATCGAGAACGGGCGTAGCCCGTGCGAGTCCGAAAGAGGGCTCCCTGTGCACTGTCAATTGACCGAGCGTCTGAGAGAGGGCGAGCTTGGGCGGAGGTACTGTCGTTGCTGGGGTACTGTCGATGCGAAGAGCATCGAGCACGGGCGGTAGCCCGTGCGAAGATGCTCGTATATATATATACCTTATCAATGTCAACGTCAAATAGTTGATTAATTCCACAGCTATAAATCATTAGAATACCAAAAGCAGCTAATGCCTGCACATTTAATATAAAGTATATATATACACGTTTTTAAAGTATGTACATAATTAATTAATATTGATTAATATATTGGAGACATATATAATGCAACAAACAGCTCTGTATACGTACTTACCTTAAATAAACCAATGAGAAAAGTTGGAGAAATATCTGACAAGTTCTCAATGACTATCAGAGAGGCTGAGACGACTCCACATACCTGGGTGCGTGTGCGAGCGCATGCGCGTATATATATATTTGTACACATGCATCATTGGATCGTCAGAAATTAAACACGTACAGTACGAGTTGTTTGAATTTTTTTTCTTTTTAAAACAATATATAAATAAATGCAATTAATTAAATAAGTAGACTGGGGAAGGTGGCGAACTTAACTGTTCCTAGAAAAGCATATGGGCGTGTAAATGTATAGAAAACCCTTAGAGAAGAAATCAGTGCCTTCAATATTATTGTTGCGTTCATCAAATAATTATATATCTTCATCACCACTTTCTCTTCCACACCGATCTCTTTCTCATATGAGGAATGGATACTTTGACCTGCGACGACATTATGCATCTCATTAATTAATTAAGAGAGTAATTATTTGAGATTAATAATAAGTGTTGCTACCATGATTAATAAAAAAGAAAATATTATTATTTCATGAACTCATGCTTGATCATAGGTACCCCTAATCTGGGCTGCGAATAGCCAAAGCACCCGCCTCATTTGGTGGAGAAAATGAGGTTAACCAAAGTAAACCCCACTAGCCCTGTAACCACCCAACATGGGGGTGCAAATAATGAATTCCTTAATCATGCGGTGCATATAGTAAAATTCTCAAATATTGGGGTGCAAATAGTAAAATCCCCTATCCTGGGGTGCAAATAGTAAAATCCCCCTATCATGGGGTGCAAATAGTAAAATCCTCCAACATGTGGCGTAAATAGTAAAATCCTCTAACATGGGGTGCAGATAGTAAAATCCCATATCGTAGGATGTATATAGTAAAATCCTTCAACACGATCTGCGTATAGCAAATAATATGGTTACGGTGTGCGCATAACCATATCTTTTAATGCTCTTAGATATTAGAGTTATGAACATATGTGTTTGAGATTCCCTGCTCTGTTTTAATTATCACATAAATGCTTCAAAAACATATTAATAATATCTAAAATGGATTTAAGAGAAAAGCTAGCTAAATGTGTTAATAGTTGAAGAATTAAAAAGACTATACCAGACATGACCGCCAAAGCTTAATTAATTAATTCTAGCAGCTGCTACGGTATTTATAATCACAACAACTCAAGAAGATTTGGGCCATTAATTACAGCTCAATTAGGAAGGCCTGAAATTCCATAAATAATTATTATTAAACTTCCGAAGCAACCAAAAGTTTTTTTAATTTATAACAAACAAACAAACAAACAAAATGAAGATCCAGATAAATTATTATGTCGGGGTTTAGGGTAATTTTAAAATTTAAGTTGTTGACTTTGGGATTACATTTAAATTTAAATTTTTTGATTTAATTTATAATTTAAGTTTATTTTGATGTGAACGTGTACATATACATAAAAAAATATAATACCTTTCTTTTATATAATTAATTTTTCTTTTAATATTGGGACACTTTAAAGATTACAATTCTAAAGGTTTTAACTTCAAAATTTAAGTCTCTAAACTTTCTTATTTGTAAGTTTTTTAGCTGTATAGAAATTAAATTTCTCCGCCAGGTCTTATCACCCTATGACCAATCCCGCAAGGGATCCGGATCCTCTCCATTTCTGAGGATCCATTTCTGACGAAATGGAGGGGATCCATTTCCTCATCTAATGGCCAAAAGTACTATAACACATATCCAATGGTGGAGTTTTTTTGGGATTAAAAAAATTATAAAAGGTTGGAAAAAAGTGAACCCATCGGATCAAGTGACATTCAATCAGGACCGTGAAATGGATCCCCTCCATTTCGTCCCGCAAGGCTCGGAACGTCACCATCATCCTCGACACTTTGGTTGTCAACCGCTAGGAAATCCTCGGCGGTCTTCAAGATGGCAATGGCCTCTCGCCGCCCATCCAATCGAGAAGCTCCACCACATCGCCCCCACTACCGACGAGGAATCCATGATCATGTCCTTTGTCGACCAACCCCTTAACTGCACCCTGTCGACGTAGAGTCCTCCTCAATTTTTTGCTCTGGCTTCAATTGTTTCACATGCGGTGCAGATAGTAAAATCCTCAAACATTGAGGTGCAAATAGTGAAATCCCTCATCATGGGATGCAGATAGTAAAATCCCCCATCATGGGGGTGCAAATAGTATAATCCCCCCATCATGGGGTGCAAATAGTAAAATCCTCTAACATGGGGTGTAAATAGTAAAATTCTCTAACATGGGGTGCAGATAGTAAAATCCCATATCGTATGATGTATATAGTAAAATCCTTCAACACGGTCTGCGTATAGCAAATAATATGGTTATGGTGTGCGCATAACCATATCCATCATATGAATGCATATCACCACAAAACTATACAAAGGGGTGTGCGTATAACACATAAATTGGTTATGTTGTGCGGGTAATCGCATAACCACCATAAACATCATAACCACCGTAACCACCCATTATGGGTGGGTGTAAATATCTGAAATCATATCGGCCCGCGCATAGTAAATTATTATGAAATATGTGTATTAATTTATATGAATCCGGGCTGCAAATAACAATTATGGTGGTTACGGCCAGCGAATAACCGCATGCATAACTACCGTAACCACCATTGGGGTCTACAAATAGAACTCCAAGGCTTCACTTTTTTGGATCCTTTACTCCTCCTTCCTCTTCCTCTTGAAGATCTCTCTCCTCTTCGAAGCCGCCCTTGAAGAAACCTTCAAGCACTTTGAAGACAGACGAAGATCTTCATCCTCCTTCGAAGATCTCCTTCATCTTCGAAGATCTCCTACATCTTCGAATATCTCCTTCATCTTCGAAGATCTCCGATCCTTCATCTTCGAAGATCTCATTCGAAGATCTTCGAGTGCCTTGAAGATCCTTCGAAGGCCTACTTCCGCTCTTAAGACTGCTCCAAGCGCGCCTCCGTGCGCTCTGCTCCAAGTGCGCCTCTGTGCGCTCCTCTCCAAGCGCGCCTTCGTGCGCTCCGCTACAAGCGCGCCTCTGTGCGCTTCGCTCCAAGCGCGCCTCTGTGCGCTACGCTCCAAGCACACCTCCGTGCGCTCCGAGCACCTCCCCCCTCATGCATACGCAGCAACAAGCGTGTCAGCCACCAGCAAGACCAGTACTCCAAACTCCTCTCGCACAGCAGGATACAAGCCGCAGAGACAAAGACGCACAGAGCACATCGATCCAACCTTCAAGCAGCAGTCAAAATCTCGAGAGCGCTCAGAGCGCATAATTCCCCTCTGCAGCAGCAAAAGGCCTATCTCCGTGAGCGGTGGCTTGTCACCCACCGAACACCTCTCTCTTAACAATTGTAACGAGAGGCGGTCTGTCGCCCTCGAGTTCTTCATAACAACTCTTTACAACAACCAATAAATAGTGGAAATTTTGGCCCGCACAGACTCGACCGCGTAGTTTTTCACCCAGTTGACGGGTTTTCCACGTTAAAAAAATTGTCTTGTCAGCTTTTCCTTTTTCTGTGATTGTTTGCACTCTCGAACGCCCCCGAGCTAAGACGGTTCAATTTAGTCCGATCTACCGGAGCCATGAGTGGTCCGCAACAATGCTCTTAGATATTAGAGTTATGAACATATATTTGAGATTCCCTGCTCTGTTTTATCACATAAATGTGATGAGTAATAAAATATACCTATTTATAGTATAGTTTTTAGTATAAATTTAAGTAATATTTGAGATTTCCTGCTCTGTCGCCCTCGAGTTGCTACTTTACTTGCTTAGTTTACATTTCAATTGCTCATCGCTCTTTGTTACTATTATAGCTTTTCTTGTCTATTGCACTCTTTATATAGTCTATATAGTAGAACTGCTAGAATAGTTTCTTTTGACTATACTCATACTAGCTAGCTCCACTGTCACCTGCTTGTTTGATTTACCCTTTATTGTCCTCCGCTTCTTCCTCCCGCGCGGTGCCTAGGAGTCGTGGGTGGAGGCGGTGAGGAACATGCTGAGTCTTATAGACCGACGGTCGGTGGACCACATTATTACAGGAGCACCAAGAAGAGCAGGCCCTCAACCAGAGGGAGGTAGGTGACACGGTGGATAGACCAGGACTCAGACTTTCTGCTGCTGCTGGGAGAGCACCGGTGAGCAAACCTCGTCCGCTTCCCATTCTTCACATTTATCCTGGTAGAGCGAGGAGTTATACATCCGCGAAGGCGTTAGTTCGTGTCAGTGTCTGCAGTGCTACATTTTTGCCAGGAGAGAGGCAAAGAAGAATCAGATAAACTGGGCTTAAGCCCTTGTTGTACCTTAGTTTCTATTATCTTTCCGCACTCTGATTAGTACTCTATTTTTCATGTCTTAGTTTATCTTATTGTGGACAAGTATTTAATTTTATCATGTGATAATCGTTGTTGACTGGTATTTTCTTAAATATCTTATAATCTTTGATATGTTTTTAGCCTGATAAGATGATTAGCCGGCAGGATCGACGTATTGTGGAGGAGACCACTTGGAGTAATGGTGCCACCGCAAGACGGCGGTTCTGGGCGGTAAGACCCAGGAAAGAATGCAAAAAAGAGGGTCTTACAAACTGGTATCAACTCAGCCAACTTCGATCCAAAGGAGTCCACAGCCCTGGGCAACCTCGCTCGAGCTTAGTTTGAGGATAAACTACCAGCGGAAGCAATGGTGTGCCCATAGGGAAAAATCACGTTAATTGTCCATCAAAATGAGACGTTAGGCCAACCCTTCTAATCAAACCTTTTCCTTATGTACCCTCCGGTGAACGTCCCACCAGGGCGACGATTCTCCCCGTACAGAACATAGTTCCTCCCGTACAGGATGCAGTCCCTCCTCCACCGGCTCCCACCCCATTCCAACAAACTGAGCTAGGGCAGACTTTGGCCGCTATCCTGCAGGCCTTTTCTCAATAGCAGGCCCCGGTCCAGGCCCCAACCTAGGGGCAAATTGGTTGAGTGTCTTCCAAGGCCTCTCCCCACCGTCATATGCAGGGATTGAGTCGGTAGTGAAGACAGAGGAATGGTTGGACGCGATCCAGGAGATGCTGGCCGGGATTCGTTGTTCGGTGGACGTGGCGGTGTCCTTGGCCGTTTCTCTTTGAAATCTCATGCCAAGAGATGGTGGAAGTCGGCTCTAGACACCACATTTGCCGGCCTAGAATATGCATCACATGGGAAGAGTTCAGAGAGGCATTGCTGGAGCACTTTGTGCCGCAAACAACCAGAGACGAGTTGGAAGAATGATTCCTGCATCTGAAGCAAGGAAATCTATCAGTTCTGGAATATCAGCGGGAGTTCTCGCACTTAGCCCGCTTCACCATGGCCCATCAGTTGAATGACTCTGGGTATGCCAAGAGATTTTTCAAGGGCCTCCGAGATGATCTCAGGCATGCCTTGCAGTATGTGGCAGATTCTGGATTATCCCAGATCATCGAGGCAACGAGGAGGTTGGAAGCGGATCAACTGATGGTGAAAGGCAGAGGAAAAAGGCCAGCAGAAGACGCAAGGTCGGGCAGCATGGAAAAACAGCAATGGGGTAGATTTGTGCAACATAGGAGGGGTGAGGGACGACCCCGTCCCGACTTCAGGAAGGAGTAGAGGCCTCCGGCAGTGCTGGCTCTCCAGCCGCTGCAGATCAGGGAGCCACCTAGGCAAGGTGGAGGAGCACCCCCACAAGTGTGCTTCCAATGTCACCAACCGGTCCACATATGCATCCACTGTCCTCAAAGGGTTTCACCTCCACCTACACCTCCAGCAGCCCCTCCAACACAGCAGGGCCGAGGCCGAGGACGAGGTCGGGGCCGAGGACCTCATGGTAGAGGTCGGCATCCAGAACAGATGTATGCATTGGATCTGGCAGAACCCAGAAACCCTGAAGAAGTGATTACAGATACTTTAATGTTTTGTTTTCCCTTAAGTTTACTTAGTACCTCGCAAGTCCTTAGTTTACTTTAATTATGAACCAACCAACAAAATCACTCAGGTACAGTACTAGTTTACGACAAGCTCACATATATCCCGTTCGATACGGGTGCCTCGCTCGCACTCGTTCGTCTCAGAGGAATCCGTAGATGACCTGGATCAAGTGCATTACTTCGAGGGCATCCAAAGGAAGCGACTTCCAGACGGATCAGAGATAGTAACGTGCGCCAAATGCAACATGAACATAGAGATCAGAGGGAAGTTGTTTGAAGCACCGACGACGCTATTGAAGATAAAAGATTACGACCTGATCTTGGGCATGAACTGGCTACATTGGAACCTCGCCAAGTTCGACTGCCCGACGAAGAAAATCGTCCTAAGGCACGAGGACTCCGAAGTAACCATCGAAGGTATTAGACCCGCCTCCCGTCTTTTAATTTCACCTACTCAGGCTGTAAAGTCCCATTTCCATGGAGACGAAGTCTGCATGGTTTGGTTCGAGACGAAGGCGACAGAGAGTTCCCTAATCGATATCCCCATTTTTCAAAACTTTCCTGACGTATTTCTGGAAAAACTACCCGGGTTACCGCCGCACAGGAAAAAGAATTTTCAGATTCAATTAGTGCCAGGAGCAGTCCCGTATCGATCTAGGGCACCCTACCGGATGGCCCCAAGGGAATTGGCGGAGTTCCGCACCCAACTGCAAGAGTTAGTAGACTCAGGGTTCGTCAGGCCGAGCTCGTCACCATGGGGAGATCCGGTGCTGTTCCTAAAGAAGAAGGACGAGACTCTCCGATTGTGTATCGACTACAGAGAACTCAACAGGCTAACAGTGCAGAAAACTTATCCTTTACCCCGGATCGACGAATTGTTTGATCAGTTAGAAGGAGCGCATTGGTTCTCGAAACTCGACCTGAGATTAGGCTGCTATCAACTCCGGATCCAAGAAGAGGATATCCCGAAGACGAGTTTTAGCAGTCGGTATGGCCTCTACGAATTCACGGTAATGCCCTTTGGACTCACAAATTCTCCCTCCGCATTTATGAGTCTAATGAACCATGTGTTCGAAGCATACCTGGATGTCTTCGTCATCGTTTTCATAGATGATATATTGATCTACTCAAGGACAAAAGAGGAGCACGCTCAACATTTGGCGCTCGTTTTGGAAAGGCTTAGAGAGCACAAATTATATGCTAAATTTAGCAAGTGCCAATTCTGGCTTAAGGAGGTAGCCTTGTTAGGGCACATCATCAGGGGGCCGGTTTGGCAGAATATCCGGCGAAGATTCAGGCAGTGCGCGATTGGCCTCAATTGAGAACGTCGTCAGACGTGCGGAGTTAAATAGGACTTATCGGATACTACCGGAAGTTCGTGGAAGGATTCTCTCAGATTGCCCTCCCTCTCATGTCACTGACTAAGAAAGATGCATCGTTCGTATGGATGCTGAAATGTGTTGCAGCTTTCCAGGAGCTAAAGAGTAGACTAATCTCCGCCCCAATTCTTGCACTTCCATCTGGGAAGGAAGGATTCCAAGTGTATACCGATGCATCGTACCCGGGAATGGGAGCAGTCCTAATGCAGCACAAACATGTCATTGCTTACGCTTCACGACAATTGAAGAAGCACGAGCAGAACTACCCGATGCACGACCTAGAAATGAGAGCCGTGATCTTTGCACTGAAAATCTGGAGACGCTACCTATATGGAGTTCATTGCGACATCTTTTCAGATCACAAGAACTTGAAATATGTAGACACTTAGAAGGATCTAAACATCTGACAGAGGAGATCGGTAGAGTTTGTGTGACTATCAGTACACAATTCACTATCATCCCGGAAAAGCGAATACGGTAGCAGATGCACGCAGTAGGAGGGCTAGTACCTTAGACAAGGAACCCCAGCTGATGTAACATCCCAGTGCGCGCTAGGCCCCTATGATGAAAATATAGCTTACGTTTTGGTTGGGTTGCGTTTATGTTGCTGGGAGACTTATAAATATACCAGTGCATTGAGGTTGTGCACATTGGTGTGCGGATAGCGGAAATTTATGAGCAGAGATCTGGAGGGATAAAATATATATAAGAATAAATATATGTATGATTATTCTGTGCATTCCATTAGCAAATTCCTGTATGGATATAATAGGTATGTTAATTTCTGCATTTTTAGAAATCTCCTTCCGTTCGAATGAGCTGAAGCCGTTCGACGAAATTCTAAATTTCGTCGATCTCAGTTTTTAGCCACCGTTCGACGAAATCCTCTGAATTCGTCGATCGCAGAAATATAGCCGCAGAAGTCTGCCTGCGTTCGACGAAATTCGTCGAACGGCGTTCGACGAAATTCGTCGAACGGCGTTCGACGAAATTCGTCGAACGGCGCTCGACAAATTGATTTAGCAGCAGATCGACGAAATGTATTAAATTCAGCGGTCGACGAAATCTTCCCGTTCGACGAAATCCTTTGAATTCGTCGATCGCAGAAATATAGCCGCAGAAAGTTTGCCGCCGTTCGACTATATATTATAATAGCAACGCTCGACGAAATCTGTTTTTAGCCACCGTTCGACGAAATCCTCTGAATTCGTCGATCGCAGAAATATAGCCGCAGAAGTCTGCCTGCGTTCGACGAAATTCGTCGAACGGCGTTCGACGAAATTCGTCGAACGGCGTTCGACGAAATTCGTCGAACGGCGCTCGACAAATTGATTTAGCAGCAGATCGACGAAATGTATTAAATTCAGCGGTCGACGAAATCTTCCCGTTCGACGAAATCCTTTGAATTCGTCGATCGCAGAAATATAGCCGCAGAAAGTTTGCCGCCGTTCGACTATATATTATAATAGCAACGCTCGACGAAATCTGGGCATCTTTCTTCCCGTCACCAGATAAAGCTTGGGTGCTTATTTTCTTTATGATTATTTTAGCCTACAGTGGGATTAATATCCAATAAGAAGCCGACACCTATATTTGGAGTTCCAAGGCTTTGCTCTCTTCTCTCTTAAGCCAGAAGAAGGGTCGAGCCATTAATTTGCTGTCTCTTTTCATCTTCTTCATCTTCTGCTTCTTCTTCTTTTCATCTTCTTCCTGCCACCCTTAGGGGTTTTTGTTTCTTTTGGTCATGGAGCTGTGAAGGAGCAAAGCTTGGAGGAGATTTGGAGCTTGGCCGACCGCCACCCGGATGCCATGAAGATGAGCTTGAACCGTGGCCGAGAAATTAAGGTGACTTCCTCCCCTCTCCCTTGGTGCTAGCCTCTTAGATCACAATAGGAGAGATGAAGGCTCAAGAGAGCTTCTCGTGTGAGCTTTAATGGAGTTCCCTTAGGAAGACCAAGTCGAAACCTCAAAATTTAGGGCATCGTTCGCCGCGAGGTTTTCAGAATCATTTCTTCTCTCCAAGAGGAAGAGATGGGATTTGATTTGGGGCAAACCCATGGTCGTCGAGGGAGAATGAGGGGAATTGATTGTGTAGGATTTTAAAAGTGTAATGACCTAATTTTGTTTGGGGAAGATGATAATTAACCCTCTGTTTATTAGGGTTTTTGATCATGTATATTATGTGATAAAGAGGATAATAGCCCCTTGCTAAAGAAAGTTTAATTCATAACATTGCACTTGGTAAATAAGGGGTGAAATTGTGTGCAGCTGTATTCAAGCCAATTTTTGGGCTTCTTCCCACTGGAACTAGGTTCCAGGCTCAACATGAAAGTTGTAGCCCTCGGAAAGAGCTTTCCAACGATAGGTTATCCGTTTTCTGAAGTGACCTGTAGCTGCCTAAAAGTCCAGTCGAGTGGACTGTCCAGAAAGCGGGAAATTGTTTAAGTGCGTGCTGTTTTTGCTGTCCAGATTTCTGCAGTTGACTTTGGAGCAGATTTTAGGTAGGATCCACTTGGATCTGGGTTTAGGACTCAACATGAGTGTTGTAGCCCTTGGAGAGAGCTTTCCAAAATGGGGTGGCACATAATTTGGGGTGGAGTAGAACTCCCAGAATCTCAGTTTTGTAAATCAGCGTCGTTGTAGTTTGAATTGCGATAAACTTGGGATATCTTTTATAATACTTGTCCGACGCTCTTAATAGTGGTAGAAATCGAATTGATGATATTGTGCTGACCCTTGTTGAATTTCATGAGTTGTGGGAGGGTACTTGTTGTGATTTCGCCAACCGTAGTTCGTTCTTGCTTCGCTCTGGGAATAATAACTAGGAATGCCGACGTGGCTATTGTTTGGAGAAAAATCTATATTCTCCAATTTAATGAGGAAATGAGTGCCTAGATTTACGTGTCAATTGGGCGGAGCATGGGTGAATGGCATGATGTATGGAATGAGGCATTGCGATGAATAATCGAATAAAGACCTTGATGACATGTTTATAATAATGCGCACATCGATCGATCACCCAGCGAAGAATGTGGTTTGGTGGAAACCCCTCAAATGCGATAACATCTCATTGTGATAGAGTGAGCCGTAAATTGAGTGCGAGAGGTGAATGTCGATGACATGTGAGATATGCTTGGAACTCCCGAACGTTATCTTGGGGACTCTTGGCGCATGTTTGGAAGACGTGCTTCTATGAATGACCGCCTCGCTAGATAAACAACGGGATGATGCGTATTGGTAGTAAACTCTCAAGAATGTGAATAGTTCAACTAGGTTGAACTTGTGGTGAACGGAGCCTACAGGCAGAACGTGCTAATATGATGAGTGCTTGTGAGCACCGGTTGTGAACGGAGCCTACGGGCAGAACGTGCTAATATGATGAGTGCTAGTGAGCACCGGTTGTGAACGGAGCCTACGGGCAGAACGTGCTAATATGATGAGTGCTAGTGAGCACCGGTTGTGAACGGAGCCTACAGGCAGAACGTGCTAATATGATGAGTGCTTGTGAGCACCGGTTGTGAATGGGCCTACGGGCAGGACGTGATAGTATGAATGTGCAGGTTTTCACACATGGTGGTGTAGTGATCCTCGGTAGAGGATAGTTGGTGGCGGGTCTACGGGCTCGCTAGTCGTGACACCGACAGGAGCCGGCAGTTAGACTCAGACCGGTTGGGTTGGAATGTCTTGGTGTCCATCTACCCAATAGATCCCCTCCGCGTCTTGAAGACTCTGCAGAAATGCGAGCAGTACGCAGGGCTCCGCTATGAACAAAGAGCGTTGAGGCGTACAGAGGCCTAGGACCGGTAGTGTTCATACCCTCCTAGTAGTGGCGAATCCCGTGCCACTACCACCGTCTGGCCACGACGGGGGGTGCCTGAGTGGTTAGCTACCCTCGAAAAGTGGGAACTAAAGGTCTGTGTCGACATAGCAAATGCACTTGGAGAAGTCATCATATCATAATCATTGCACCGCATTCATATCATAATCATTGCACCGCATTCATATCATAATCATTGCATTGCACAGCAATGGATACTCATCATATAAACTTGTATGGGCATCTTTATATGATGAGTTACCTTTATATGCAGACCCTTAACTTATAAGCTTGTATGGGCATCCTTATAAGTTAAGTTCAATTCAGCTCTGTGATACTTTATCTATGTCCTGTTACTAGTACGATATTGATACTCTGCTTATGCTTTTTGTTTCCAGTACTTGCATTTATCACTGCTGCTATTTATATATAACTATGAACATGCTAGTAGGAACATTGCAAGTACTTGGGTACTTATACAACCGACACATATGAACAACCCTTCCTGTCACCTGTTTTGTATACTATTGCTAATATTGCAGCTTTCTTTCAATTCTATCGCCCGGTGCCTTGGAGTCGCCGGGGGAGCGGATGTGAAGCCACTTAGTCTTTATGACTAACGGTTGCTACGTCCCTCTTTTTAGGAGTGCGCCCTGGAGCCGCAGCGCACGGCGCAGGAGGAGGACAGTCAGGTCAGGGCGACAGGGCAGGATACCACGATACCATCGCAGCCGTCAGTGACAGATGTGAGCGAGTTTTGTTGTAGCCCTTGGGGCCTTTTCTTTTGTTACTCTGATATTATACACTCGTTTGGTGTGTATTTGGACTGTACTTATGCGGATATATATATCTATTGGCTTCTTGTTTTATTTTATATGATGGGTTGGCATTGATGATATTTGTTAGCCGGCAGGATAGGCGTCTTGTGGAGGAGGCTAGCCCGTGAGCTGGCGCTTCCGCAAGGCGGCTGTCCTGGGCATAAGACTCCCCTCGGCCGTGTTTTGTGTTCCGGGAGGGGGGTCTTACAGCTGATGGCCATGGAACTAGCACAGATGCTGGACAACATGCATATCACACTTGTAACCAAAGACGTTCCAGAGGTCTATCAGGTGTACCTAGCCGCGATGAGCATAGTTTGTGACATCCGGGAATGGATCAAAGCTGCACAGAGAGGTGATGCGGAACTAGATCCGGTCTTCAAGGCCTTGGAATCAGGCACCGCAGGGGATTATACATTGAAGGATGACTTCGTGCATTTCTGGGGTAGAACTTATATACCGGTAGGGAGTAACCTCTGGGAAGATATTCTGACAGAAGCTCATCACAATAGATATTCAGTACACCCCAGGATCATGAAGATGACTGCAGAAGTAAAACGAATGATGTATTGGCCAAGAATGAAGAGTGATATTGTCCGCTTCGTGACCCATTGTGAGTCGTGTCAACTAATAAAGGCCGAGTGCAAAAGATCGAGAGGGTTATTGCAGCCATTGTCGGTGCCAGAGTGGAAGTTCGAGGACATCTCCATGGACTTCGTACACGTGTTACCTCGGTCCCGCTCCGGGCACGACTCCGTCTGGGTCATTGTGGACAGATTGACAAAGGTGGCCATACTCATTCCCATCAAAAAGGGTGCTCCCGTCAGTGTCCTGGTACGGTTGTTTGTGGAATAGTTTGTCAGATACCACGGAGTACCCAGATCAATCGTGTCGGATCGGGATGACCAATTTACGTCAAGTGAATGGAAGGCGGTTCAAGCATATCTGGGATCACGACTGAAGTTCAGCACCGCATTCTACCCTCAGACAGACGGGCAAACAGAGCGAACCATCCGGACCATGGAGGATTTGCTAAGGCGGTTTTTTCATTATAAGGATAGTGCTCCTGGCCCGGATGGGTTTGGCGGGGGGTTCTTTCAATTTTGTTGGAACACCATTAAATCTGATTTGGTTAACACTGTCAATGATTTTTTATGCGGAGGTTACTTGAATAATTTCTACACTTCCACAATTATTATGCTCATTCCCAAAGTTGCATCACCCAATCGATTTTCTCAATATCGTCCAATTTCTCTTTCCAACTTTTCCCAAAGTGTTGGCTAACAGGTTGAAGCTGCTGTTGCCTAAGATGATTTCTCCGGAGCAAGGTGCATATGTGATGGGTAGAAACATATCTGATAACCTTAGAACTGTCTAAGAGCCCGCCTTTGGAATCAACAACAACACGAGAGGAGGGAATATGATAATCAAACTCGACATGGAAAAAGCATTCGATCGTTTGGTATGGTTATTTCTCTTTGAAGTTCTCAATAAATTTGGATTCTCTGGGCGATTTATTAATCTCATCAAGATGCTGGTTTGTCGCACACAACACGGTGTAATGATTAATGGTAAAAAAATTGGCTTCTTTGGCTCTTCTCGGGGAGTCAGACAAGGCGACCCGTTGTCACCAATTCTTTTTATTCTTGCGGAGGAGGTGCTTAGTAGAGTATTAATCCGGTTATTCTCGAGTAGGGCGGCGAACTGGTTCAATGCTTTCGCCAAAGGGCCAAAATTCTCTCATATTCTCTACGCGGATGACATAGTGGTATTCGGCAAGGGGAATACCCGCACTGCCTTGGCCATTGCCGACTTTATTAGTAGGTATGAATGCTTTTCCGAGCAGCGCTTAAACAAGTCCAAGAGCAGTATTTTTTTCTCCAGCAGAGTTCCTGCTGCCCGGGTGTGTTCCATTGCTGAGATTTTGCAGATGCATCATAAGAATATGCCCTTTACATACATGGGTGTGTCCATCTTCTCCGGTAAAACTAGAATCAGATATTTTGATCACTTGGTTGCAAAAGTTCATCTCAAAATTAGTGACCGGAGGAACAAGTTGCTTTCTCAAGCGGGAAGGTTAGTTCTAATTAAATCAATGCTCTCGAGCTTTGCTATTTACTCCATGTTTGGATGTCGGGTCCCTAAATACACTTTGCAAGCAATTGATAAAAGCATGGCAAAATTTTTCTGGTCTGGAGACGATATAGTAGAAATTCTTTCCATTGGACTTCTTTTAAAAAGTTGAGTAGGCCGATAAACATAGGTGTGCTTGGTATATTTAGGTGCAGGACATCTATAGGGCTAATAAATGCAAGGCAATTTGGAACTTTATGACAGTACGTGGATTCTACTTTGAATGAATATGTTCGGCAGAAATATTATAAACGGAGAAACAAAGGTATTATGGATGCAAGATCCAATGCCAAACGTTCGTGGAAGGACTATTTGAATTACTATCACCTTCTGAAGGATCAATTTTTCTGGAAGGTAGGTCGCGGTAGAGTCAATTTTTGGATTGACAAGTGGATTGGTAATGTGCCTCTAATTGATTTGGCCGAGCCGCTACCTAATAGAGATCTCACCATCCTTATTTCTGATATTTTCTCTGGTCTCGGGCTGATAAATCCTCTGGACCACTGTAATGGGGAAATCAAACCCCTAATTGCGAGCTTTCAGATCACTGATAAGTTGGACAGGCCGGTTTGGTGGCTTGAATCTGATGGTAATTTCTCTATAAAATATTTTAATAAAAAGCTTCTATATATTGCGTTAGAACCTTTTGAATTTAACTGGATCTGGATGTCTAAGGTCCCAATTCGATTCTCTATGGTCTGTTGGAAGCTATTGAGAGGATACTCCCGATTTATCAGTGTCTTCCTAAAGCTGGTGTGCATTTGGCTTCAAAGTGTTGTTGTTGTTACTCCGCAAGTAATTGTGAAACCATTGACCATCTTCTAGTTGGCAGCGAGCTGGCCGAGGCGGTCTGGGGTCATTTTGAATCTTTCTTCTTTGGTGTGAAGCACGTGGGCAGGGCTTTCACTTCTAAACTAAAAATTTGGAAGCGTAAAAGCATGTCATCCTCGCCGGGGCTCATAAAGATAATTCTAAGTGTTCCGGTTGTTTGCTCGTGGTTATTGTGGGCCGAGCGGTGCAATCGTACTTTTCAAGGTCTAAACAGTTCAGTGACAAACTTATTCGGGAGTTTCACAATATTTTCGGTTTGAGGTTTCAAGGTTCTCCGACAGTCTCGGTTAGGAATGTTCAGGAGCAGGGCATTTTGGAATGGTTTGGTATTCCCAATTGTCAACTACGTTTTTCCGGTCGAATCTTCAATTGGAAAGGAGGCTCCAACGCTAATTGGTTCTTGCACACTGATGGGGAGGTTGACCCTACTTGTGGTTTAGCGGGTGGTGGTGGATGCATCCGTAACAAATTTGGCTCTCTAATTGCTGGATTCGCTCACTTCTATGGGGAGAAAAACGTTATAGAAGCCGAAGGAATGACGCTTAGGGATGGGATCATGATCCTTTGCAATAATTTAAATATTATTCAGGCTCTTATTCAGGGGGATTCTAAAGTGTTGATGGATTGCTTGCTTAATAGAAGGTTCACTTCATGGAGAATTTGGGAGGTTGGTGAGGACATTCTTGATGGTATTAATTCTATGCAAATTTCATCAGCTCATATTTACAGGGAGGGAAATACTATAGCAGACGCTATGAAAAAAATTTGTTTTGACTCGTAAGATTAGTTGTCGCTTCACTCATGGTCTTTTGCCTTCTCACATTCAGAGGCTTATTGAGACGGATGCCTCTCGAACCTTCAGCTGATCAAGATTCCTTCATCGGAATTTTCATTAACTAGTCGGGAGGGGTGACGCTATGAAAAAAATTTGTTTTGACTCGTAAGATTAGTTGTCGCTTCACTCATGGTCTTTTGCCTTCTCACATTCAGAGGCTTATTGAGACGGATGCCTCTCGAACCTTCAGCTGATCAAGATTCCTTCATCGGAATTTTCATTAACTAGTCGGGAGGGGGATAGATAGGTGTAGTACTGGGAGTGTTGGATTTCTCTCTTCTCCCTTATATCTTTGCTCCTTTTTTTCCTATATATATAAAAATCCAAAAATTACCTTTAAAAATGTATACATATATATATCTTACCGTGCTTTCATTTTCCACCGTTGAACTTATAAGAAAAAAGTTTTGGATGCTAATAGGATTAGGCAAGAAGAAAATAAATTTAGATTGATATTATTACTATTATGATTAAAAATAATCAAATTATTATTATTATCATCATTTCATGAGAAATAAATGAGAAATAGACATATCAAACATATAATTGAGTGGAATTTTCCTATATATTTAGATTGATATTATTACTATTATGAGAACTCAGACATATCAAACATATAATAAATGAGAAATCTAGCTTGTTCCAGGCGGTACAATATATACCACACGTTGAGGCATCCAAATTCATATTAGATATCTAAATTATTAATTGGATTAAATTAAGTGGATGCTATACGTAATAATATATATATACCTCTATAAACAGTTGAAGATGGCTGGGAGTAGAAGAGACTGGGAGGAGAGGAAAAAGGTTGCAGAAGAAGAAGAAGAAGCAGACATGACAGACGCCATGGCTGCTGCCTAGCTGCTGTGTATAAATAATGCTTATCTTTTCTTCAGATGTATAATAAGTAATGTTGCATCTACTACTTGATCTATGCGGCATTTATATTAGTAATGTAATGTATATTATACTGTTGTCTATATTTATATTTATTTATCCTCTTTCCTCATTCCCTCAAAGCCATAGATATATCTTGGGCTGAGTCAAAGTTGATTTTATATTCGCATTGAAACAAAATAGTAGTCCGGCCTCCTTGCCTCATGTTGCCAACTGCCAACTCGTTCGCTCCTTAATTATTTGCTCCCACTCTGGCGCTTTCTGTTAACCCCGACAGCTTCGCATAAGATCATCGTCGTCGTCGCAACTTAGGCTTCGTTTGGTTCGGCTTATTTGCTCCGGTGAGTTTGGACAAAAACGTCATTGTCATACCAATCTTTTTATGCTTATAACTAGTTTCTTTTTTTGATAATGGTAGTAACATTTGTCATACCAAACATACATTCTATGATAATGACGATTTTGTCCAAACTCACCGGAGCAAATAAGCCGAGCCAAACAAAGCCTTAATTAATTGGTTCTACTCCAAGCAAGAAACACAGAACGGTTCTACCCACAGCTCAATGATGGTAACGTGAAAGGGAAGCGCGGCTATATTTATAGTTTATACTATGATCTATATTATTATTATATATTAAAAGAGAAAACTTCATTTACTAAAACATTCAACTTTATTATATTGGACTCCCCTCTTTAATTATTACAAATAAGTAAGAGTTTTTTGCTGGACCTACTGCAACATTTTTGAAATAATGACCTGTAGAGTTACATTTAATAAATGTTGCCAAAACTATTTAATTAATACAAAAAAATTTAAGTTTAACAAAAGCATATCCAAAAAAAAAAATCGGAACTCCTAGCAAAATGAAAAGCCATAAAATATTTTATAAATTTTATATTTCTTCACAAAATATTTTTTTATAGAATTCATTCATTTACAAAACTATAGAAGGTCAAACACAAGCATAACTAAATATATAGGTAGAGATGTTCGGCATGTAAGACCCCCTTCTGGAATCGGAGGTCCAACCGGGGAATCTTATCGCATACCACCATTTATGCACAACGTCGAAGTGATCGTGAAGGGTGAAGGAACTTCCTTCTCCTACCCTCAGCAAGGATGCGTCAGAATTCGCAAAGAAGTGCTCCAAGTGCCAGGTATATGCTCCTTTCCAACTCCTACCATCCAGAGGCTCCGGACCATCACAGCTCCAAGGCCATTCGCGATATGGGGGCTGGACTTTGTAACACCCCAGTTTTGCTGATCTGAGAATTAACGCCGCGCATTAGGTCTTCGTCGCTGAAAACTGCCGTAATGGCAGATTTTTCTTAAACGCACGATCATGCGTTTCCTTGACGCACGATCGATCCGCCCGTGCGTGCTCTTCGGCTGGAAGATTTGGATTTCTGAATTTACTCGTGCGTTTTTAAGCACGGTCGTGCGTTCGACCGTGTGTTCGCAAACTGACGGAAATAGATCCATAATCAGCGAATTTCTGGGCGTCCGTTTGGTTTAATTTCGATCGGACGGCTGTGAGGGGCTCGTGGGAGAACCCTAAGTAGGGCTGAGAAGCTCTCCCTCCTCATTTTCTCTTAAGTTGGGTCTTGAGGGTTTGAGAGAGAGGAAGGGTGGGAGGAGGAAGAGAACTAGATCCCGCCATTGTTGGAGCTTCGAAGCTCCGTTCGCCGATCCGAGACCGGCAGCGCGTAGGGAACGTCGAGACGCTTCTTCTTCCGCGTTTCTTTTCAAGTTTCCATGGCTAGGAGGAGATCTCCAAGCGCGTCTCCGTGCGCTCCGCTCCAAGCGCGCCTCCGTGCGCTCCGCTCCAAGCGCGCCTCCGTGCGCTCCGCTCCAAGCGCGCCTCCGTGCGCTCCGCTCCAAGCGCGCCTCGTGCGCTCCCCTCCAAGCGCGCCTCCGTGCGCTCCGCTCCAAGCGCGCCTCCGTGTGCTCCGCTCCAAGAGCGCCTCCGTGCGCTCCGCTCCAAGCGTGCCTCCATGCGCTCCGGTCCAGGCGCTCCTCCGTGCGCTCTGCTCCAAGCGCGCCTCCGTGCGCTCCGCTCCAAGATCGCCTCCGTGCGCTCCGCATCAAACGCGCCGCGGTGCGCTCCGCTCCAAGCGCGCCGCCGTGCGCTCCGCTCCAAGCGCTCCTCCGTGCGCTCCGCATCAAGCGCGCCGCCGTGCCCTCCGCTCCAAGCGCGCCTCCGTGCGCTCCGGTCCAAGTGCTCCTCTGTGCGCTCCGCTCCAAGCGTGCCTCCGTGCGCTTCCCATCAAGCGCGCCGCCGCGCGCTCCGCTCCAAGCGCGCCGCCGCGTGCTCTGCTCCAAGCGCGCCGCCGCGCGCTCCGCTCCAAGCGCGCCGCCGCGCGCTCCGCTCCAAGCGCGCCGCCGCGCGCTCCGCTCCAAGCGCGCCGCCGCGCGCTCCGCTCCAAGCGCTCCTCCGCAAGCTCCGCTCCAAGCGCGCCCCCGTGCGATCTGCTCAAAGCGCGCTTCCGTGCGCTCCGCATCAAGAGCGCCGCCGTGCGCTATGCTCCAAGCGCGCTGTCGTGCGCTCCGCTCCAAGCGCTCCTCCGTGCGCTCCGCATCAAGCGCGCCGCCGTGCCCTCCGCTCCAAGCGCGCCTCCGTGCGCTTCGGTCCAAGCGCTCCTCCGTGCGCTCCGCTCGAAGCGCGCCGCCGCGCGCTCCGCTCCAAGCGCGCCGCCGCGCGCTCCGCTCCAAGCGCGCCGCCGCGCGCTCCGCTCCAAGCGCGCCGCCGCGCGCTCCGCTCCAAGCGCGACTCCGCGCGCTTCCGCTCCAAGCGCGACTCCGCGCGCTCCGCTCCAAGCGCGACTCCGTGAGCTCCGCTCCAAGCGCGCTTCCGTGCGCTCCGCATCAAGAGCGCCGCTCCAAGCGCTCCTCCGTGCGCTCCGCATCAAGCGCTCCTCCGTGCGCTCCGCATCAAGCGCTCCTCCGTGCGCTCCGCTGCAAGCGCGCCTCCGTGCGCTCCGCTCCAAGCGCGCCGCCGCGCGCTCCGATCCGAGCGCGCCGCCGCGCGCTCCGATCCGAGCGCGCCGCCGCGCGCTCCGATCCGAGCGCGCCGCCGCGCGCTCCGATCCGAGCGCGCCGCCGCGCGCTCCGATCCGAGCGCGCCGCCGCGCGCTCCGATCCGAGCGCGCCGCCGCGCGCTCCGATCCGAGCGCGCCGCCGCGCGCTCCGATCCAAGCGCGCTCCGTTCCAAGCGCGCCGCCGCGCGCTCCGCTCCAAGCGCGCCGCCGCGCGCTCCGCTCCAAGCGCGCCGCGCGCGCGCTCCGCTCCAAGCGCGTCGCGCGCGCGCTCCGCTCCAAGCTCACCGCCGCATACGCAGCAACAAGCGCTCCTCCGCGCGCTCCGCTCCAAGCGCGCCTCCGTGCATTCCGCTCCAAGCGCGCTTCCGTGCGCTCCGCATCAAGAGCGTCGCCGTGCGCTATGCTCCAAGCGCGATGTCGTGCTCTCCGCTCCAAGCTCTCCTCCGTGCGCTCCGCATCAAGCGCTCCTCCGTGCGCTCCGCTGCAAGCGCGCCTCCGTGCGCTCCGCTCCAAGCGCGCCTCCGTGCGCTCTGCATTAAGCGCGCCGCCGCGCGCTCCGATCCAAGCGCGCTCCGTTCCAAGCGCGCCGCCGCGCGCTTCGCTCCAAGCGCGCCGCCGCGCGCTCCGCCGCGCGCTCCGCCGCGCGCTCCGCCGCGCGCTCCGCGCCAAGCGCGCCGCCGCGCGCTCCGATCCAAGCGCGCTCCGTTCCAAGCGCGCCGCCGCGCGCTCCGCTCTAAGCGCGCCGCGCGCGCGCTCCGCTCCAAGCACACCGCCGCATACGCAGCAACAAGCACTCTGCGCACTCAAGATCATCACTCCAGACTCCTCTCGCGCAGCAAGAGGCAAGCCACAGAGACAAAGACGCACAATGCATATCGATCCAACCTTCAAGCCGTAGTCAAAAACTCCAGAGCGTTTAGAGCGCAACATTCCCCTCTGGAGTAGGCTCCGTGAGCGGGGGCTTGTCACACTCCGAGCATCTCTCTCTCAACAATTGTAACGAGAGGCGGCATGTCGCCCTCGAGTTCTTTAAAACAGCTCTGTACAACAAACAACAAATAGTGGAGGTTTCGGCCGGCACAGACCCGGCCGTGTGGTTTTTTACCAAGTTGACGGGTTTTCTACGTTAAAAAAATTGTATTGTCAGCTTTCTCTTTCTCTGTGACTGTTTGAGCGCTCAAACACTCCCGGGCTAAGACGCTTCAATTTAGTCCGATCTACCGGAGCCTTGAGTGGAGCACAACACCTAATATAAAAGCTACAGAGGCGTTTTTAAAAGCGCCGCAAAAAATTGTCGCTGTATTCCTACTTTGTTGTAGTGGCTCATTATCATTACCTCTAATTTTATGTGAGATTTGGTTCATTCTTGCACTTCCTTTTACCTTAATGCTTGTCATCCTAGAAGTCTCCAGGAGCTGTTTAATTGGGCTTCACTACCCTCAATGCACTCTCCACCCTCATCGGACCGCCTTCATCAGATTCAGAATAATGATTAGAAATCGTTTAAGTGCCGTTCCCTTTTTACCTATATATTGCAAAATAATTGATGAATCATGAGTTTCATCAATTAAAATCACAATACACAGACACACACATTTGACACTAATAACTATTGTTTTTTTACAAATAAAAAAACACCTTTCCATGATTATTTCAACTTAAACAAAAAACTTAGATCAATTTGACAAACACCATAATGAAAGATTTCTGGAAAATCTGGTGGCTTTTAAGTCCAAAAACATATTACAACACAAATCTGGTGGCTTTTAAGTCCAAATCTGGTGGCTTTTAATTATCATTTTGCACTTATAATGAGAGATAATTAAACGGAATATTAAAAAAATAGTATCTTATTAAAAAAATAGTATACTTAAATTTTTTTGTAATGAAACAGTCAAAGCTAGTGTCAGCTTCGTAATTTTTTTTTAATTTATTTGGTAATTTATTATTTCTAATAATAGTTTTTTTTCCGTAAAACTTTGTGTTAGTCTCGTGTTATAAGTTGCGTTTCAATTTTCGATTCATAATTTCATATTGTCCCATCATAGACTTGTTAAATGATATGTACTAATACTAGTGTACCTAAGCTTTACCCTAAGTAGATATACAAAATCTTTAAAAAAAATTTGTAATACTAAAATGTAAGAAAAAAGGGCGAGGCCTAGTAACCCCAGTAAAGAGAATTTTTGATTCCGGGCCCCGTTTCCAAATTCGTGTCTGGGAGCCACGTGATGCTGGCATGTCACAGAAAAAAATGAAAGACTTAACTGCACGAGAAATCACGACTTATCTCCACAAATATCAAGCGGAGATCATGAATAATCTCCACGGAGATCCCGCGATCTCCACGGAGACCACCCACGATCTCCACGGAGATCATGCACGATCTCCACAGAGATCAAAGGAGATCTTCATGAAGATCACGCACGATCTCCACGGAGATCACGTGTGATCTATCTCCATGATCTTCGTGGAGAATGTTGGGGTTCAGCCCCTAAAGGGCAATTTTTTGGTGAATTTTAGTGTTGCAGGAATTTAGGTTGCAACCTGGTAAAATTGCACGTTGAAACGCGCTAGGCTCTGTCCTTGCAGGAATTTAGGTTGCAACCTGGGAAAATTGTACGTTGCATTTTGGACAGAAAATTCTGGGCAGTTTTTGGACCGGTTCAACTGAACCGGTTTTGGCGTGAACAAGGTTTTTTTTTTCTTGGCTTAATAACGTGGAGTTAGGGTTAAGATGATAAAAAAAATAATCTCTTCTTCTCCCCTCTCTCCCTCTTGATTCAGAACCGCCCGCCCCCTTCCTCTTTCTCTCGATCTTGGAGAGAGCCGCCGGTGTGCGTGGAGGAGAAGGTTGCTGTCGCCGCCGCTTAGGGGCTGCTGTCGCCGCTGCTTGGAGGAGTTTGTCGGCGCTGCTATCGCTGGAAGAGGAGGTGTCGCCGACTTGTTGTTGGAGAAGGAGAGGGCTGCTGCCCTTTGTGGAGTTTGTTGCCCCCGTCGCCGCTGATTTGGAGCTTGTTGCCGGTGCCGTTGCCGTTGCCGGAAAGAGGAGGTGTTTCCTCCGGTTCGCTTGGAGATTTCTCCACCGTTTTCAAAGGGCTTCTTCGTCTACGTCGTAAGGTGTTCTCTTTCTCATTTCGCTTGCTATTTTGCTTGGAAGAGAGTAGGGTTTATCCTATTGTAGAGAAGTTGTGTACTTAACTTTGTGGTGGAGAGAAGGTTGGATTTGTTTGTCAAATCCGGTGGGCAATCTAGGTTTGGGCAAACCTAGATTATTCGTTGTAATCCTTATTTTATTATAGTGGATTTTGTTGTGCCGTGCCTCGTGGTTTTTGACCTTCAAGTGGTGAAGGTTTTCCACGTATATCTCTGTGTTTGTGTGTTTGTTTTGTTGGCTTGTTTTTCTCAGGTTTGTTTGCTCTATTGATCGGTGGGAGACGTCGCTACGTGCGACCTTCATTCCCTACAGAGAACACTCTTGATCTGCGTGAAGTTCACTCTTGATCTTCGTGGAGATCATGCATGCTCTCCATGGAGATCACTAGTGATTTTATATGCAGTTAATTAAGCCTCTCGTGTTTTCTTTTTTCCGCAGCATGTTAACATCACGATAATCCCAGATGTAGAATTGGAAACTGGGCCCATAACCAAAAAATTTCGCTAAAGTATAGAACCTCTCAATTTGGGTGAAGAGCGGTGAAGATCCTCTCCATTTGGGAGCAAATTGAGAGATTTATTTCACTGTCCGAATTGAATCTTATTTATGTGAGGGTGCAAAAAATTGTCTTCATGGAAAAAAAGTGATTACTTGACTCATCAGATAAAAGAGGAAATAATCTTGACTAGGGGTGCAATTCGGATCAGTTCGGTTGGTTCCATCCAAAATCAAGAATCAACTCATATAGGTTCGGTTCTAAATTTTTGGAACTGGAACCGACCCACGGTCCTAAGGTATAGAACCGGATCTGAATCGTCCGCTTCGGTTCGGTTCTCGGTTCTACGCATGCCTCAAAATAATTAAAAAAATTACTCTTCAAACTCATAATTCTTTGTCAAACAACAACTAATATCTCAAAATTATTGAATCATGACTCTCTATAACATTAAAGTCATGCAACTACACAAGTTAAAAATTTATTTTATTTAGTCATACGAGTATGTTCTGATCAATCATTTTCATGTATGAAGCAATATGACTATAAACGTTGTCTCAAAATAATTTCTATAGTGATATCCGGTTCTCGGGTACCCGACTTGTGGAGCCGGGAACCGAACCAAATTATCGGTTCTAGCATTATGGTAATCAGACCTGAACCAGACCTATTTGGAACCGAGCTAGGCCGTTATGTTCGGTTCAGTTCCGGTCCGGTTCTCAGTTCTTCGATTATTTTTGCATCGAACGGAGCCTAAGGCTTCGTTTGAATCGGCGGTGGCGGGAGCGAGCGGCGGGTGGAGCCGGAGAATTCGAACTGGAGGTGGGGATCGAGGAGGGGTTCCAGACGGAGCTTTTTACTCCGTTCCTCAGGGCGCGGCGGGAGCAGACGGAGCAAACGCCGTCGGAGGCCGTTTATTTTTCCGCTGTCCGGCAACGTTTGCTTCAAACGGGCGGCGAAAACGCCACGCCAAATGAAGCCTAAATATCACCATCATACTCACTGCATGGAGGAACCTCACATGCATATATATGATCGCTGGTTATTTATTTTTAAACATCTCGAATCAAAGAAATATTGTTTTAAAATTTATTATCTAATCAAAAGTGAATACACAAATAAAATAATATTCATGCACATAAATATTATTATGCTAGCTACCTAATTAACAAGTTGAACATAAACAATTTGCAAACTTAAGACATACATAGTTTGACTATATATAAGAATTCATATATTAAAACATGCATGACTTATCTGATCATAAACTGCTGAGCAAATATATATTAACAAATTATTATTATTATTATTATTATTATGTTTATAAAAGCTATGTATTAATTCTCAAATTAATAATAGTTTTAGAAACCTAGAAGCAACAATCGACATTAACAATATTTCAGAAGACTTGCAAATAACACAATTAATAGCAACAATCGACATTAACGATTTTAACATTAATTAAGATCTCGATATACGGCCCTCGATTTTATCTCACAAATGGAATGAGAAAGTACTCGACGTATAACATCTGCAAAATAACACACAAAAATGAGTTATATATTGGGTCGACACGAGAAGTGAAAATATAACAAAATATTCATTATAAATTTTCTTATTACCTTCCACACTAACATGTAAAAAGAGTCTATCGCGGATTTATTCTTTAGATCTACAGACTTGGCTCGCTTCCACAAAATTGAAGCAAGAATTGCATGGCTAAATATCTGCATTAAAGAAGAAACATATATATATATAGTTCATTTAAATTTAAAAAAAAAACAGCTTAGTATATGAAATTATACATGTTAAAAAAATATAATGGATTTGTACTTAATATCTCGATGTTATTTTCATCCTTATGATTTATAATCAAGTCCATATATACATATTGGAAATTAACCTTACAAACAAATTTTATCTCTAACCATAGTATTCATACTAGTTTTCTAAACATGTCACTAAGTTCCATGATTAATTCTACAAGTTATTATATATATATATCCTCATGTCACCATGATATGCAATCTAAAATAATTAAGTAGAACCTATTATTTTTAATAAATTGCTGAAATTCTAGTGATACTTTTATGTATAAACAGAGAAGAAGAAAAACCTAAAATTATAGTGACACTTTTATGCTTATTATTCTAGCCCTCTCTTCAATTATCATATTCACAATGTTACATTTAAGGGAAAAACACTTGAGAAAATGCATTAATTGCTTGACATACAGTTATGAGGTTGCTCCATAGATGAGAAGATGTAGCTCCAAAAGCTATCGCAAAAGCATAAACCATCTCTAAGAGATAGACAGATATCCAAAACACCTGCTAGGATCAAAAGTATGTAAATAAAGGGATTAATTAGCACATGAACTACTTAACCCAAACAATTCTATTTTTCTTTCATCAGATAAAACTATAATTAATTAATTTCACTGTTAATGTTGAGTACCTGTTTTTTGCCTACTCTTGCAGCAAATGAATTAATGCCAAATTTCTTGTCACCTTTTATGTCTGATATATCCTTCAAACCAAGAATGATTATGACCAAATTAAAAAGAGAATATAACTTCATCAGATCAAACTATATATATATAAATATATATATATAGTGTGAAGTAAAAAAAAAAAGTGGGGCAAATGCTTAGTTAATCATATACTTCTTATTTACAAGTGAAAATATTGGTAAAAATGAAATCATTAATCTTATTATTATAAAAATTCACACTACACATCTCCCCAAAATCCACTCTTTAATTATGATAATCAAACTATAATCAAATTAATCATGCTGGCTTCATTTTCTCACTTGCATTTGGAAAACATCTAAAATATATTAAAGAATGCAATTAATTTTACCTTATAAAATACTACTAACTAATATATTGCATATTATTTACCTTGGATAGTGCGATCACTAGTGAAATTATGCTCACAACAATGGTTCCAAATGCTAATGATCGTGAGAAGTTAGCTTGTCTTCCCAAAACAAAGGTCTGCATAGTTAGTTCATGATGAAAACCCATAATTAAATTAGTGCAACATTCATTTCGTGAATCTTTATACGTACGACAGAATTCAGTAATCAGTTTAAAATATTCCGTAAAGAATTGAATGGCAAAGACAGACTTAAGATGAGCATTCGCTCTGAATACACTAATATTAATGTTCTTTTATGCGGTACTTAGGGCAGGTGCGGTTTTATTTGCCACTGAAGCGATGGAATTTAGATAGTGGGGCCCCAAACAACGCGTGAGGCTTCAGTGGCATTCCGCCTTCGACGGGAAATTGGAGAAAATCTCTGATTTTGCTCCATTGCCCATTGGAGAGGAGAACTTTCATTCGCGGCTAGGCTACTTTATTAGCCACCGGAATTAATGGGAGCCCATGCCAATAGGTGCCACAAAAGCACCCTTAATGTTGAATCCTACTATGAGTCACCTAAATGACATTTGACCCACTGTATTGTTGAGATCCATATATTGCAGAGGAAAGACATTTGATCCCCTATAAGATTTAAAAGGACTATTGTAACCCCTAATTTTTCATAACTGAAACATTTGAACCCCTCTTGAAAGAATTTGTTGGGGGTCAATATCCCGGTTATGAAAAATTAGGCGTTACAACAGTTTTTTATTTGAAACTTACAGGAGGACAAATATCTTTTCTCTACAATATAGGAGTGCCAAATATATATATATATATAGATTTGTATAAAGTGACGGCCACCGAAAAGAATAGCAATATTTATTTTCATTTTTTAAAAATAGAACCAAAATTATTTCTACAAAAGTTTGAATTGCCCTCGAAATAAGTTAGAGTTGTATAGGACCTGCATGTGAAAAAAAACAGAGAGTTGAAGAACTACTCCTCGACTTGCAACTATGGAAAATGCTGCAGTGACTTCATGCATTTTCCATCTTAAAAGAGGCAGCTGTTACAAATGAAAGTTGTGGCAATAATTTATTAGTTGGTTATAAATAATTCTATAACAATAAAATTAATTGATACATTCAATTAATACTTTAATGGTAGCCAATGAATATAAATACCAGTATCCCATTAGAGTACTATTTTAATTAATATACTTTAATGGTAGCCAATTAATCAATATAATTTTGAATCAAACTAAATAAAAGAATTCTTTGCCTAAAATGAATGGTGCTTACATTCACAGAATAGCAGGAAACAAAGAGAAAACAGACCAAAATACCATATTGTAATGGTGTTGATCCCACAAGATAGATGAGCACAAAAACCTGAAATAGGTTATGATTTTTTTTAACATCTCAATCTAATATACACAGTGAAGGGAGTGAATACAAAAAAAGCGAAATTTAGTTTGTAAACTTTCATCTGAACAATATGAAAATATTCAATTCAACTCATTTTTTGTATAGGCATTTATGCATTGAAGTATTAAAAAAGGCTTCATTTTTCGACTAGTAAATTATAGCCCACAAGAGCACAAAACTAATAGCTCTACATGTAATAATCGTTCTATATATAGTAGCAAGATGGTGAGCGCCAACTGCGTTTACTATCTCTTTTTCTCTCTCGCCTCAAATCTCTCTTTCCTCCCTTCTTTATCTCCTAACAAAAATATATATAAACAAAATGAAGGGTTGATGAGATGTTGTAAGACCCCATTTTTTTCGCTACAAAACCGGGTCTTATGCCCAGAATCGCCGCTTTGCGGTGACACCAACTCTCGGGAAGGTCGCCACTACAAAACGCCGATCCTGCCGGCCATATCGATCACAGAAGAAGAAAAGTATAAACGAACAAATAGAAGTTCAAGTCCACAAATCACATGCTATATATAAAAATGTCCACATGATATAACTGAAATAACAAATGTTACAATAATAAAAGGGCTCGTGCCCGATACATCAATTCCTCACTACAGTTTCACTCGCGGAAGCAATGTTTATGCCATGTCATGCAAGGTTATGTAGTTTAATGTTATGTTCATACAAGTGCAACTCACACACTTCGACTCTATGCACACAGACCTTTAGTTCCCCCTTTTTGGAGCTAGCAAAACTCCCAGGATACTCCCGTAGAGGCAAACGAAAGCGGTGGGTTGGGCCTCGCCCACCTCTAGGTTGATATCCGCACTACCTAACCTAGACTTATCGTACGCCTCAACGCTAAGAACACAACAACGGAGCTCCTGCGTACTCTTACTGGCTAGTCCACCAGACTTTTTTCTGGTAAAGTGTTAACCACACTTACCGAGCCAAAGTATCGACGTCGGTGCACGACCGTCAATACTAATGACCCACCACCTTTATGCACATACAATATGTTACCATCTATCTCCGAGCCCTAAGCTCCCCGGGCTAACCTCCCCGTTACCAAAACCTTCCGAGCCACCGGCTCGCCGGGCTATCCCGTTCGTGCCAACGACCACCGAGCCTGCCACTCTTAAGTCCAAACCTAACTAGCCTCCTTAACCATGGAGTGTGGGTGTGTGTATTATTAAGTTAATCTTGTACAACATCTTATTCCTACAATTTATGGTTAATCTTGGACTTCCCGAGGTCTACCCCGTGAGGTGTTGGCTACGGTACTAGGAACTATAATGAGATGACACCCCAAAGCTCCCTTTCCAAGGCATTTAATGTTTTTGGCAATCTTCCCATAAGAGTACCCTTTTTGTCATTACACTTGGATTACCCTAAGTATTTTATGACCCTATAAGAGGAAAGACAATCTTTCGTCGGTCCCGAACACAACCTTACCCCTTAGCTTGTCGGGAACACTCAACACATAGACCCATAATGGTGACCTCACACCTTCTCTACCACACTAGGTACACCATCTACCATCCACTCTCACCTAATGATCCATAAATTACTCAAGTTTACAGTTTTACTATATGCAGACCAAATGAGTTATATGAGTTGTAACATGAGAGGAGGTGTTCCAAATATTCATCCACATAGCTCAAGATTACTACTGGAGTCTATCATGACATTATAAGACTAAATCCAGAGGATCATATTTTTCCTTAATTATTTGACAATTATTATAATTTCTCCAACATTGGATAAGTATGAAATTGAACATGAAGTGTAAGGTCTTCTTATGATATGACCCCCAAATTAGAACATGAAGTGTAAGGTCTTCTTATGATATTGACAAGTATGAAATTGACAAGTATGAAATTGGACAAGTATGAAATTGAACATGAAGTGTATAAAATTATGAAAAATCTATGAAGTCGAAATAACAGTAAATACAGAATATCACAATTTTGCAGTAAGAGGTTGACCTCTAATTATAATATTGAATAATTACCCCAAATTAGAAATTAAAGAAGGAACCACCAAAAATACTTGTCCAAAAATTATGGGAAAATTAACAGACCTTTATTTTAATAAGAAAAGTTTACTAACAAAATTTCAGAATTTATCAGAACTAATTAGTCACATAAATAAATATTCCAAGTAAACTCATACTAGGGAAAATTGTGAAGTAACCTACTGATAAATAATTCCAAAAATTATACAAAAATTCACAGGGCTCCCTAATGCCCTAAAATGTCCTATCACCAAGTTTCATAATTTTACAGAGGATATTTGGCCCTCATTTATTTAACATATTCCCATGACAAATAGATCATGACTTGTGAATGAAGTGCTAACTAAATCAATTCAGTAATTACACAAAAATTACCAGAGGTCTATATCACGATTTTATGTAATCTACCAAACTTTAAACAACATCCAAGATAATTTGAGCATGTAAATTTCTTTTATAATATGGTTCCCCAAAAAGGTTATGACCTAAATCAGAAGGGATAAGTTTTCCTAAAATTCTTATAAAATTTTCTAAGGCATATTTACACTCTATGAACTTATCTACCAAGTTTCATGATCATAAAAGAACATATGCCCTTATGTCCTTCACAAGGCCCAAAGTTCAACCCTAGGGTTAGAACTAGGGTCCTAAGGCTTATCCACCCCACATCACCCCCAAATCACTCATGGGGGTGTCTTATGTGATCCTAAACAAGTGGACAAAGTTTCACATCACTTTGATGATATTTGACCACCTAAATTTACCATGTGCACTTTTGACCTAGTTTGACCAAACTTGGGTTAACTAATTACCCAACCAAACCAGTCTCAATTGGGCTGAAATTTTTACCAGGGTCATATAATAATCCTAAAGAGCACCCACCAAAATTTGGATGGGATTGAAGGTCATTAGACCCTATAATTAAATAATATATGAATTATTAAATTTTAACAAAAACTTTAGAAAAATATTTTCCAAAAATTCCCATCTTTGGATATAATAAAGGTGTTGGTACAAATAGCCTATGTTTCAATTTTTATATCAATATCATTTTCCTATCAAAAGTTATTCAAGAAATAGTGGCTGTCCTACCCTAGGGACCAGTCCCACCAAAATGGCCCTACAAGGAGCTACATTGCTCCTTTTGGGCTGAAACAAATTTTAAATTAAATTACACACCAAGGGCTACAACTTTGGTGTTGGCCACATTTTCATCAGAGAGGCCTAAGTATTTTTAATAATTAAAACAATTCACTGCATGAAATGCGGCAGAATGAAATAAATCATTTCATTCATATAAATGATTCCTGCACGAATCTTGTAGCAAGATGAGCGGCTCCTGCTCATCTTCTTCCTCCAGCCAACGACTGGGATAGACCCGTCCTGGGCTGCCTTGCACCTCGTTTTCCCGGCCACCTGAGCGCCGCCCCGGCCAGCCAATGCCACCACCACTTCCATTGAGGTGGTGGCCGGCGATTAGGGGTGGTTGGTCGGCCAGAGGTGGCCGGAACGAGGAGTTCTAGCGGGGGAAAGAGGGCTCTAAACGAGCCCTTTAGGGAGCATGATTCGAGCCCGATTTGGCTCGAATCAAGCCCCAATCCAGATGAAGATCTAGCAGTATGGGAGGAGGGGAGGATCAGACCTGAGTGGTGGCCTGAGGTCGCGAGTTCCGGCGGGTTGCCATGGCCGGAGCTTGAGCTTTTGGTGCCATGCCTCTTTTGCACTTGGAGAGCCTGATTTATTCTGGTGATTGGGGGGGGGGGGGGGGTTTACTCCTCTCCGACCTCTGAAGATGTTAAAGGGTTCAATTGGGGGAGAGGGAGGGCCATGACATCAATTGCCATTAACACCATTAATGGTGATTTTCAGACACTTTCAAATTCCCCTGAATTCAGGCCCTTGTGGGCTGGAAAACCTCCCAATTTTCTTGTAACTGCCAGGGGAGATGAATCCCCATCAATTGGGGGCTTAATTGTCCACCCTTGGCCATGAATGCCATTAACCCCTTTTCTCTCTCTCCACCATTTTGGGGCTTTCTCTCTCCTGGCCGACTTCTCTAAAATTGCCTGGAAATTTCAGTAATTCCCAAGCCCATTAGGTGGTGGACCACCTTAATTGAGTCTAGCCTAAGAGGATTGGGCTTGATTAGGTCAACATAGGTCATTTTGACCTAAATTTGAGGTAGAGTTGACTTTGATCAATTTGACCATTTGGGTTGACCCCAATGAGTGGCTTATGACCCATTGGCCTCCCTTCGGGGTTAGGAAGGTCTATGTAGGGTCAATTTGTCAATGTGAGGGTGAATTGACCATTAATAGGGCACTTTTGACCAAATTAGGGCTAGGGTTGACCTATGTCAAATTGGCCAAATTGGAGGCCCCATGATGGGGCTTTTTAGTCCATTAGGTCCTTAGTATCCCTATAAGGGTAGGGGCAAGGTCAATTTGGCATGGTGGAGGCCAATTGACCCTAATTAAGCTACTTTGACCAATTTAGGGTTAGGGTTGACTTTGGTCAATTTGACCTCTTTGGTTGGCCCCAATGGGTCCCTGGTGCTCTAAGGGGACCCATAATGGGTTAGGGATGTTATGGTGAGGTCAAGGGATCAATTTGAGGCCATAAAGTCCAACCCTAGGCTTGTTGACTAGAAATTGTTATTTGCAGACCACTATGATTTTCCTCCTTCTTGCCTAAGCTCACATGGTCTTAAGTGCTTCCTATGGTTTTGTCATGACCTAGTCATGACAAAACCAACTTAGGGGTCTGGTTGTTTGGGGGGATGTTACAGATGTTCTAATGTTTCAACAAATAGGAGGTTTCCCCGGCCCTATAATGTAGTATATAGATTAGAAACCTTACTTTTAAAACTATTACTATAGTATCAATTAATGATCCACAATTATTCATCATAGGAAGCTAGTACTTTGTATTTAGAGGCTAGTATGTAGTGAATAGCACGTCTTACTATTTCACATATTTTCATAGTGTCTCTTAGTGCACAAGTTGCGGCTATATATATTTCGGAATTCAAACGAGCTCTTTACACCATCATAAGCGCATGCGCCATCAGCCTTCCTGGCCTCCTTCTTTTGTCACCTCACACTGGAGCCTCTCCCGCATGTTGAAGCTCTCTCCAACCTTCATCATGCAGTGTCACCCTCACCCTCCTCTCCCTTGGAGACGTCTTCGACGATACTGAAGTCGAAAGCTCTCTTCACATTTGCGGTTTTTCCTCTTCTAAATTTGTCATACATAATTGAGAAAGAGTCGTGGATGTCATGGATTTGTACATGCATCGACACGCCCTTGACACAGGCATGTGCCGCGGGTTTTTGCCCCAATCGATGCGTCGTTTGACCGTCACTCGTGTATTCCAAAGGAGAAATATGTTTATGGATATAAGTGCGTGTTCACAGTCAAGTATCAATAAGATGGTACTCTTGATCAATATAAGACCTAGCTTGTATCTATGGGGTTTGCTCAAATTGATGGAGTGGATTTTCATGAGAAATTTGCTCATAGTTCTAAGCTTGGTTATGTGTGTTGCTCACGCATCTTGTTTCTCCATCAACTTTGTGTGAATAATGTGTTTTCTTCAACGGTATCTTCAAGAACAGATTTGTATGGCTCCTCCTCCTTGATTATTCGCTCCTCAAGGGCATGCATGTCGGTTAAATAAGACTATATATGGTCTAAAATAGTCTTTTAGAGTTAGGATCAATAAGTTGTGCTCCAAAGTTCTTGAAATACACAATTATTTAGGAGGAATGAAAATTTAATGTTTGTCCACAAAAATGCAAATCGTAATATTATTTTGATTATTTATGTTGATGACATTATCATCACGAGAAATGGTGAACATATTACTAATGTCGTTAAAAGAGATATGACCCCCACTTTTGAAATCATGGATCTACGATCACTGAGATATTTTTTTTGGGATTGAGGTAGCTAAATCTGTTGGTGAACATATTTCTATTGATTATTTATGGTGAACATATGTCTATTTCTCAAATAAAATATAAATTTTTTTTATGTTTTTTTTTTTGCAAAAACTAGATATCTTGGAATAAAACATGTGGATAACCCTATTTATCCTACCAACACTGTCCTATATTAGGACAATAAACATTTGAATTAACAATTAGTTGTACAGAATTATATACAATTGTCGATCAGAAATACCAGAAGAGCACAAGTAGTAACAATTATAATTCCCGTTCCACGATTCATCGCCCCGGAAGCAAGGGGAAGATATGGCTTGTTAATCTGCAACAATATTATTAATTAAATGATCAGAATATAAATTTAAAACTCAATATTTTAATAATTAAGTGTAGCTAGCTAGTCTCATATATACGATACGATTGATGATAAAGTACTATATCTATATTAATAAGGATGGTTCGCTGCTAAGGATTGTCAACATTGTAGGTCACAGTAAATGACCTTTTTGCCCCTGTCGGCACGAAAAATTTGTGCCCAGTTCCGGGGGAGGCGGCGTGAGCGCTCACGAGGTGGCCGGCGGGTTCACGCGGGTCAGGTCAGGACGGGCGTCGTCAGGCCGGCTCACGCGGGCCACGGATGGACAGCCGGCGGGGGCAACCAGCCAGTTCAACAGCCTGCAACCTTTACGCCTTATATACAGCGGAAGTATCCACTTCTCCGCGATGTGGGACTAAAACTCCCACATTTTATTTTAAAAAAATTAAATAAAAAATTACGCGGGCGGAGGTGGGCCCCGCCTGCATAAAAACATGTGAGGCTGGCAGTTCAGCATCATACAAGCGTCGCTCCTTATATACAGCGGAAGCAATCCCCTCTCCGCGATGTGGGACTAAATCTCCCAGATATTATTTTAAAATAATTAGGTTAAAAATTTATTGGGTCACGCCTCTTTTCTCCCCGATTCGCCATCCCGCCTCCGTGTCGCCCTCTCCCTCTCCACTTCGGCATTCCGACAACTTCAACTCGCGTCGCCCTCTGCCCTTGCCGCGTGTGATCGCACCGCCGCTTCCGCCGCTAGCCGCCTACAAATGGACCGCCTCCGCCGCCTCTCTGCCTCATCTTCGCGCTTTCTCCCTCTGCTGCTCTGTCAGTTTCCCCCAACCTTCCTGTCGCCCGCAGCCTCTACGCACCTCGGCTACAGGTACGCCTCTGCTTCCTTCTCCACGCTCAACCCCTCTCCGTTCTCTTCCTCTTCTTTGCGTACTCTCTGTTTTCCTATTTTCTGCTGATTTTCTCTGTCTCTCTAATTTACTGCACATGTGCATTTGTTCCTCTTTTCTCTTCTCATGTACATGCTCTCTATATTTATGTGAATTGTTATTGTTCCTAAAATTATCTGATTTGCTCACTTGAATTTCTTTAAAATTCTCTGCTTTGCTCACCGAATATCTGCTTAGCTGACATCGGTTTTTACTGCTGCTATTTTTCTCTACTTTGCTCTGTAATCCTGCATCAGTGTTTGCATCAGATTTAGGCTTAACGTTCTGTCATACAAATAAGATCTTGCCAGGTTCTGCAATAATGCATGTCTTCGCAAATCTATCTTACATACCCGCTGCTACAACTAAGAGCACCTTCTATATGATTACAGCAACTTTCTGATTTCTCATGGCTTACAGGCTGTGCAAATGTTAAAGTTTTTTCATACATGCTTCATGCATGACGTGTATATCCTACTTCATAAATTTGCTTGATGAAATATATGTTGCAGGTGAATTTTTATGCTTTCACATCATTTCATGATCGTTCTACTTTCTCTCGATTCAGAAGTTCAAGCTTGAGTTGGGACATATTGATTGGTTATTAGTTGCAATATCGATGCTGATGTGGCTCCTATGGCACATCTACTCTATGGGAAAATATATTTGTGCTGTTTATATATTGTTGCATTTGCGGAAAATAGGCTAACTGTGAAACTTCAGTAAGAAGAGGCATGATTTTGGAACCCATGTTGTTCAATTAAGATGTAATATTATTATTATTATGGTCTAAATTTCTCGCAGTTAAATGTAGGTTTTCAGTTAAAAACCAAAAAAACTTCCAATTCCGCTACCACCTACAATCATAAGACCTCACTCAGCTGCGTGTAGATTAGCAGAACATTGTCACTCCCTTCTCCTGCGATCTCTCACACATCAATTAAAAAAAAAAAAGTTCTTTCCTCACGTTTTCCATACTACAGTCATTTACTGTGTTTTCCCCGTATTTTTGCTTCTCTGCTCACCTTTACCAAACATATGTCATTTAGTTGTTCTTTCGCTACCACCTAGCATCATAAGGGCTCACTCAGCTGCGTTTACATTACTGCTTCGTGATTGGCATCCCACTGTTTGTTCCACATTAACATATTGCAAACTTCTGTAAATAGCAGGTAAATCAATACTGATATGACTAACATATATCCTATTTGAAATGTAGAAGCTCATATCGAACATGAACTGAAATATTTAATCATATATGTACTCAAATAGTTGATATCACAAATGCTACCAAACTGCTTATATCATTCACAATCTCTTTACTTCGCTCTCCGTAGATGTTTTTCTCAGGGTTGTCGATTTGGGCCATCTTCAGTAAATGTTTTTGCTCAACCCTTTCCTTTCGCCTGTTCATTCCGCTCCAATTTTTAAAACGTTACTCTTATTTGAATTAGAGCTAATTATACAGATAGTTGGGCAGTGTCCCAGAAAATGGAACTTCCAAGCTGTTTCATTATAAAAATTAAATACATCATAACAAATTGTCCTCTTATTCCTATAAGTTACAGTCAACTGTAAAATATAAAAAATGTTGCGTTATGTGAGTGGCAGTATTTGTTCCTCATTTCCAAGATTATATAGTACCACCTTCCTGTGGATATGCTAAGCAGACCAAATACACCCCAGCTCATTACATCTACTACACCCGGTTCATGTTGTAAATTAATTACTCCCTTCAGTTCTTCCACCTCCGAATTTTCTCCTATCTCTTCTTATGGTGGCCTTATTTGTGAATGAAAGTTTTGCTACAGCTACAGTTTTCCTCCTATTCGTTATATCCATTAAACCCATTGTACAAGCGTTCTTTCAGTAATACTGTTACCGCTTTTTTTTTGGCCCTCAATTCTAAAACAAACATCATGGTCTTAGGGTTCTCGGATTTGATTTTGATGCCATCCATGCTGTCATAACATCGAGTAGCATTCCAATTTCTTCTGAAATCTCCACGACAAAACTCATTGGCAGCGCTTCCGCCGTTCCGCCGCTCTTCGGCAATCCCTCCGTCACTCCTCCACGCGGTGGCGACGAGGCACGACGACGCGCGGCAGTCTCTGCGCTGGGCGTATGTCCTTCACGCGTGTGCTCCCACCGCCGTTCTCTCCACTCTAATGGACCACTGCCTTGCTTCGCTGCCTCATTTCCGCAACCGCTCCCTCTGCTGCTCCGTCATTTCCGGCAAACCTCAGCCTCGCCAGCAACAGGTTATCGTCTTTCACAGCTTTCTTCTTCCACGTTTCGATTTACTTTCTCCATCGCCTATTCGATTTTGTTTTTCGATTTCCTTCTAGGTTTCTCCACCTCCGCCGCTGTTCTCGCTTTCCTCCTCCTCTTCCTCATTCGATTTCGTCGCAGCAGGTTATCGTCATCCCTCTTCTTCCCCGAAATCCATCGCCGCATCTCTCACCAGAAATGATTTGATCGGAGTTCCAGAGTTAACATCTCAGGTAAGAGCTCAGTACTTAGCTTTGCTTATCCATTACGATTTTTGTTTGGATTTCGTTCTGTAGTTCATTTCCACCCCTTTCACAAGCGCTGCCTTTGTTCATGTCATCAATCACAGCATGCAAATTAGTTAGTTTACTAAGCAATTTTTTCTCCACATGCTCACAACATGTATGATAGAATTCTTGAGTTATAAAACCAAAAAGTTGCTTGAACGTGGTAGGTGTATGACCACATCATTTTGTTCAAAATTCTGAGCTGTTTTATTAGGCCTTCCGGATCAACCAGCTCACATTTCATATCAATGAAACAAAGCTAACACACCATCCAGGACAAAACAAACATGATTACAAAGAGAACACATCTGTAATATGGTTTAAGCAGAAATCAAATAAATAACCTAAAGCCTAAATCCACAACTCCAAAACTCATATGGGCAATCTACAATAAGCTCATGTTCTCAAGGAGGAAATACGTTACATAACTTACTTGAAGATCAATCCTACTAAATATTTGAAATCTCAAAGAAGGTTAAACCTTACGGGCAACATGACATTTACTTGGACATAAGGTTGACATGTTTTTGGAAATGGACTCCCCTAAAGTAAATCCCCTCAGATCACTCACAAAATCCAAGTTGCATGTATTTATTGCATCATGTATTTATGTAATGGTATTTATTGCTCTCTCCAATTTCACTGTTGATCTGCTTTGACTTTGGCCTTCACACTCTTCTCTACTGCACAACATCTCTTCAACAACAAGATCCATCCAATCACCATATCTACCTCTCTCTTAAATTGCATTACGCTGCAACTTTCCAATGGTTTCTACAAATACATGCCCCAACGAATAAAATATTCACAAACTTTTGAGTTGCTTAGTTTTTTACTGCTTTACGCAGGTTCGACTTGCACAGCAAAAAACATTACTAATTTTCGAATATCTAAAGCACTCAGAAATTAGGTTTCTGAACTGCGTGAAATGGTCTGTTAGTTTTACATTTTGTTTCTCGCAAGTACCTATCGTGTACGAAGCCATCGTAGTAATGGTAGTTATTTGTCATGCTGTAAATGGGGCTTCTACATTGCTCCTTCAGGTACATAGATTACCTTGAATGGTTCAGTAGTTCTCATCAGTATTTGGTTCTTCCAGCTTCAGAGCCTTTGGCTGCACAGGTCACTCAAGAATACGTTGATAATATCACAAAGATTTCTGCTCGAGCTATTCCCAACTCCTCTTCATGAACTTTGCTACACTGCTGCTTCCTGTTTCCTACTTTTGATTGACGATTCCTACTTTTACGTACTCTTATGATAGATTAGCAAACCAGTCAATAGAACTTCAAATTATGAAGCTAAGTTTGAATTCATAAAGTACTGAAAGTGAACGCCATTTGATGATGGTGATTTTAATTTTAAGATGAGATTTTATTTTTGCAAACTTTCAGTCTTACCTGTAAATCAATACATCTTCTTAGTAAAATTGTTCGTTCACATGCTTTCTTTTCACTTCGCTCGAGTTTCATCTCTCCTGTAGCAACTCTCATTTGATGATTCGTATTATTCCCTATTCTTACTGTACACTAGCAAGGCAGTCAATATAATGCGAAATTATGAATATTATATTGGAATTGATAGTTGTATGATGACACTAAAGTAGTGAAAGAAAACACCATCTTCTACTGATGATGTTCATTTCTACATGAGATTGCGATTTTTGGAACTTCGATGTCATTGACTGTGTCTTCGTTATATAAATAATGCTTCTCTAGGTTATACCAGAAAATACATACACTTACCTCCACGTCATCATCGAACATGGCGCGTCACATTGAGCACTCAGTTCTGGATGCCTCTCTTCAGTGCACTGGTAATGTTCCGGTGGAGCTACGCGAGAACTACTACTTCGCCCTCTTACTTGACAATCTTAACCGTTCTACCAATACTGAGACGTTGAAATCTATATTTGGATCGCTCCCAGGAGTGCTTCACACCACTGTACGGCTGCTTATTTGTTCATCAAACACATTATCTCACTCTTCTGCATGTCTAACAAAGTTATATTTACCATTATCGAGGCAGGTTGATGTAGACACAGAGGGTCAACCAATGGGCATCGGGGAGGTTGTCTTTACCGATGAGGCGACGATGAGGGATGCCAGAAATAAGATGAATGGCCACATCATTGACGGCACAAAGATCTGCCCCCGTGAGATGGTGTTGTTTGATGTGAAACGAGACCATGTTAAAGACCACTGCTAGGTTAGGCACGTCATGAGTCGCTGTTCTTCTGTATATCTGTGAATTTTTAGTTGTACTACTTTTGTTTCTGTCGTTCACATGAGGATTCTCCATAATGCAGTACCTCAAGGTGCACGCCACCGCTACGTATGTAAATAGACTGCTCTTCTGCGAGTCCTCCCGTTTCAGCTGCTGCTTGCGCGTCCCCGCGTCCCCGCGTTTTGCAGTTAAATAAATATGTTTCACATCCGCTCATTTCTCACTCCCCGCTCACTTGCGTCCGTAGCAGTTCTTCAAATTTTGACACCCCCATTGCTCCCCACTCACAGCTGTTGTTGCTGCCGGTACCATAACATAGCGGTATTTTTTTCTACTATTTCCATATTGCAAACAACCATTTGGACCATAACTCAATTTATTCGTATGCGTCTCCACACCCACTGCCAACAGTTCGCCGCAGTGTTCTCGGGAATTTCCTGCATCTTCAGATCTCCCGCGTCATTTAATACTCATATTTTATAAATATTTGTAGCAATTGTTGCTACTAAGAGAAATCTTAAATTTGCGGTAATCGAACCTTCTATCTTTCTAAAGAAATGTAGATACACATTTCAATCACTCACAGGTTTAGGTTTCAATTGCTCTCCCCTTTACCATCTGTACAAAATCATTTCTGCATGTAAATTGCTCTCCCCTTTGAAGAATGAACATGCTGGAAATAAAAAAAAACCAATTACGATGTCGGAATTCTGAGCTCAGGATACACTGTGCTGCAAATGTGACGTCCGTTGTTCATATAATTTCAGATCTACTGTACCAGTTTAGCTAACTGTTATATCATCTTGAATCTTAAAATCATACCTCTAAATCAAATACAAATTTGCATGATTTCATGCAGTGTTAACAAAAATAGAGCTACTCTTTCTGAATTTCCCCCTGTTTCAGATCTGCTGCGACAACATATAATTGATTATTCATGTTTTTCTCTGTTCTACGTGATAATACACGACCAAAGCTGTCAATAAAAATTGTCATTATGAAAATTGCATTCACTTTCTTAATTGTATGCTGAAACTGAGTTAGTAAAAGAAAACACCATGTTCTCTTTGTATTACCTGATATACAAACAAGCTTTTACCGAAATAACGACTACGATTTCACTTACACTCCACTTGAAACCGACTATATATTCATATGCATACATTTATATATATTTTTTGATATATATATATATATATGTATACGAGCAACATGGATCGTACCTTCACCCATATGCACCTGCTCTCATACGCTCATCCATGTGTCAATTGACAGGACACAGCGACCCCACATACCCTACGCACCATCACGATGATGTTGCAGAAGCTACATAAGATATATCGTATTTCACGTGGGATGTCAGCAAGTTAACTGCTTCATGCAGTCGTCGCTGCAATGAATTTGGAATATAACACGTAAATCATTATCATTCCTCTGTTGTCTGTTCTCTGAACTGCTTACATTTACTGGCAAAAACCTATGCCTGCCTGTACCTCATATGGTTTTCTTCACATACATATTCTCAACTGCCACCACGTTCTGTTTGCCGTTACTGTTGTGCTCTCTACGTAATTTATTTCTGTGTTCTACTTAGCCTCTGTGAATTTTGCAACTACTCCAAATATACATCTACATTTCTTCAACTTCAACCATTACTATTTCAAAGAATTGATGACAGAAAGTCTGTGTCTATTCTTACTTTCCAATTGCGGATAATTAAGAGTTCATATAGTACAGACCATATTTAATGTCACATCTCTACACCATATTTAATGTCACATCTCTATTCTTACTTTCCAATTGCGAAAATTGTATTCGCTTTCTTAATTGTATGCTGAAACTGAGGTAGTAAAATCCAAAAAACATGTTCTCTTTGTACGAGCTGATATACAAACAAGCGATTACCGAAATAACGACTTCCATTTCACTTACACTCCACTTGAAACCGAGTATATATTCTTTTGCATACATTTATATATATTCAGATATATATATATATATATATGTATACGAGCAACTGGGATCGTACCTCCATCCATATGCACCTGCTCTCATACGCTCATCCATATGTCAATTGGCAGGACAGCGACCCCACGTATCCTGCGCACCTGTACGATGCTGTTGCAGAAGCTGCATAAGATATATCGTATTTCACGTTGTAGGTCATCAAGTTAACTGCTGCATGCAATCGTCGATGCAGTGAATTTCGAAGATAGAACTTAAATCACTTTCATTTCTGTGTTCTGTGTTCTCTGAATTTCGTACATTGATTGACAAAAACCTGTGCCTGCCTTTACCTCATATGGTTTTGTTCACCTACATATTCTCAACTGCCAACACGTTATGTTTGTCGTCAATGTTGTGCTCTCTACGTAATTTATTTCTCTTTTCTACGTACCCTTTCTGAATTTTTCAGCTACTTCAAATATACATCTGCATTTCTTCAACTTCAACCGTTACTACTTCAAATAATTGACGGCACAAAATCTGTGCCTACTCTTACTTGCCAATTGCGGCTGATTAGGAGTTGACATAGTACACACCATATTTAATGTCACGTACGTACTTTATAAATACCTCCTGCTGCGTATTTCTCAATCCACATGCATGTCTCGCCTATATCTCACATATGCTCCCATATTCGTTACCCTACTATACAGTACTTCCAATTACTGGAGCATCGGTGTATGTACGATGGATGATAGTCATGTTCGTTCTGGAAAACGTCCACGATGCCAATCTACATCAGAACCACATGCACCAGATGAACTTCAACGAGCCTCTGCGAGAGAGCGTTCGCAGAGAAGAAGAGCCCTAATGTCCGATGACCAACGTGAAGCTCAACGAGCATACAATCGAAACTACCAGAGATTAAGACGTTCGCGTCTACTTGAATCACACCAAACTGACAACCGGCGAGATGTACCCCAACAACGTTATGACATCCAAACTGATGCTGCCGCCATCCACTGCCCCGTTGCAACTCTACCTCAACAAACTGCACTCGCAAGAACGCCACACAATGTCTCTGAGGACGCAAGCATCACTTTGGGTAACTATAACATCTCTTGCTGCACATTCTCATATATTGTCGTGTGCTTAATGTGTGCTCATATTTATATGTTCACATCTACCGACACGTAACATACACACATACATTTGACAGTGGAAGATGACCGCACTACTGCTGTTGTCCATGGACATTCATTACCAATTGCACCGTATTCAGTGCCTGTTCGTACTGCTCCCCTATCTCCAACTGGGGAATCGCCAGCATTCCAACCAGCTCATTCCCAGCAAATGCGTACTCATTCGTCCCCTGTAACAGAATATGCACATTTAAATGAGGCATCACATGCGGCACACCGCACATCTACTCGACAATCTGCTCGAAGAAGAACTGCGCTACTGTCGACCAGGGAACGTGAAAGTCGACGGGCATACCATCGATCATACCAAAGAATAAGGCGTTCTCGGATGGTTGAGCCACAACAATCTAACGACCAAGAGCTTATGCGTACTACAAATCAACGTCGACTCCGCGAGTCAATGCAAGAACCACAAATGATGCGTGCTGCAAGTGCAATGCGGCACACGCAATCACTCCAACAAACTACCGACCTACAAGTTCATGTGCCTGACATCCAATGCACTACTGCAGTCACATCAACGCTGTCCTCCGCCGCTTCAGACGCATGCACTACATTGGGTAAGTACAACATCTCTTTATACACTACCATATGTTTACATACGATAACTCTTACACATCAGTAAATTATAAGTTCCCAAACACAGCTACTGCTGCTGTGCACAGATACTCACTAACAACTGTACCATATATGTCGTGCTTCCACTCCGGCACCCTGCATGAAATTGGAGAATCCTCAACGACACATTCACATTCTATGGCCTTGCCTGAGTGCACCTTGCCACTACTCCCTGTCGGCTCAGTTGACCATATGACTGCACCCACTTCTGCTCAAACATTACTGACGACATATGCTGCGCCAGCATCAACCTCCCGCATTCACCAGAACGCATCTCCTCTACTACAAGAACATCTCATCAACCATAGTCACTCAAACAGTATGCTCTTCTTCTTCTCTACCACACCTACCTATTCCTCTATATCTGACAAACACAACCGTAACTTTATTTCGGCAACATTAACATACAGATATCAGTGACTCTGCTGTTGCTATCCGTGCTCGGCGCCGCCGTGCTGGAAACCACAACATTGCACGCATCTGTAACACAACCCAACAAATTGTGCATTTACAGTTACAACGTCCGCATTTCTGTCATCATTGTAATGCTAAACTTTTTGATGGAGAAACACCAACAATGTGTTGCAGCAACGGAATAGTTCAGCTTCCGCCTATACCAGTGCCGCCTGAGCTATACACTTTATTCATTACTGATACTGCTGAAGGTCATCACTTCAGGCGATACATTCGTTCATATAACCACGTTTTCTCTTTTACTTCTATGGGTGTTAAGTTAGATGAAACTTTGACGGTCGATCAACACACCGTTTACACATTCCGTGCTCATGGATCAATTTATCACAGAATTGGCTCACTTCTGCCTGCTACAAACTGTAGACCTAGATATCTACAACTATATATTTATGATACTGAGCATGAGACAGATTATCGTCTGCAAGAAAACAACGAGCTTAACTTTGCATTATTAGAAAAACTCCGCGCCATTCTGAATCAATATAATCCTTTTGTATTCATGTTCCGGCAAGTAGCCCAACATGAGGATATTACCAGGTGCAGATTGGTTCTAAAAGAACAACATGCACTGGGTCATCCATATACATTACCAACTGCATCGCAGGTTGCTGGTATAATTGTTGGTGCTGAGGAATATGCTGAATCAAATGACAGAAACATAATTGTACAGACAACTGAAGGTCCTTTGCTCACTATTCAAGAATATGCTGGCTTCTACGATCCACTCCAATATCCACTACTCCTGCCATATGGTACATATGGGTGGTTGGCCGAATGCAAAGGCCTGAATAATCGCCACATTGGCTGCTGCGACTACTACTCATACATACTTCAGGTTTAACAGCCATTTCGTTTGAATGCATCCATGTCCTGCTACGCTTACGATAATAATATGTCATACTCATATTACTGCAGGATCGTCAGCCAACATCATCATTTCCTTTACATGGGTGTCGTCTGCTACAACAATATGTTGTTGATAACTACATTAAGATAGAAACGCAGAAACTGCGCTGGATTAAAAATAATCAGAAGACTATCCGTGCAGATTTGTACAGCGGCTTACAAGATTGTCTAACTGGTGGAGAAAATATTGGAGGTATGTGCATGTTCTTTCGCAATGTGATTATAGAGTTTCACAGTATAAGAAATTAATATATATGTTCATTAACTACAGCAAATATTGGTCATCGTCTCATCCTTCCATCATCCTTCGTTGGAAGTCCTCGCGATATGTACCAACGCTATCAGGATGCAATGACTGTTGTGCAACACTACGGCCGACCAGATATATTTCTAACAATGACATGCAACGCATCTTGGAAAGAAATAACCGACGCACTTTATCCCGGACAGACGTCACAAGACCGTCCCGATTTAGTCTCCCGGATATTTCATGCAAAATTCCGGCAATTACAGAAAGATATATTCCACAGGCACATACTGGGACGAACTGTTGCTCATGTGCATGTTATTGAATTCCAAAAACGGGGTTTGCCGCATGCTCATATGCTGTTTATGTTTGATGTGTCAGATAAAATGAATACTCCGGATGACTATGATAAGATAGTTAAAGCTGAGCTTCCTCATATCGAATGTGAACCCGAACTGTACAATGCTGTTGTAAAACATATGATTCATGGTCCGTGCGGCCACATAAACCCTCATGCGTCGTGTATGAAACAACGTTCCTGTAAAAAAGGTTACCCAAAAAACTTTGCCACTCAAACATTGCAGGGATCAGATTCTTACCCAATATATCGACGTCAAAATAATGGTCGCTCATTTACACTCCAGCGGAGAGATGATTTCACTGTTGATAACCGGTGGGTTGTTCCGTATAATCCATATCTCCTTTTAAAATATGATTGTCATATTAACGTTGAAATATGCAGCAGTATAAAAAGTATAAAATATCTATATAAATACATTCACAAGGGTCCCGACTCTGTCGCGATGCAAATTCATCCTCATCCAGATTATACAGAAATATCGCAGTACGTAGATGGTCGATGGATATGTCCTCAAGAAGCCTGTTGGAAGATATTCAAATTCAATATGTATCAAACATATCCATCAGTTATTCGGCTGCAAATTCATTTACCTAACAAACATCAAGTGCAGTTTCGCACAACCGATTCCATAAGCAATGTTCTTGCTGACGTGCGTAACTCTCGCACAATGTTGACAGAATTTTTCAATATTTACAGTGCCCAGGTAGAAAGTCACTGTTATCTATACACTGATTTCCCAAAGCACTATACATGGAATTCAACTTCTAGAACATGGAACAAGCGAAGGCGCCATCAAAAGGTTATCGGTCGAATGTACTCTGTACACCCTTCTGAGGGCGAAAGATTTTACTTGCGTTTACTTTTAAACCATATTCAAGGCCCGACATCTTTCGAGCACCTGATGACAGTTCGTGACACCGTCTACCCAACATTTAAGGAAGCTGCTGAACACTATGGTTTACTTGAGCGCGACAACAGCCTACATAGTTGTATGCGCGAGGCCCGAGAATTCCAAATGCCTTCTGCACTCCGAACTTTATTTACAACCATTTTACTTTACTGCAACCCTACAGAAGTTCGACAACTGTGGAATGACAACTATACTGCAATGAGTGAAGATTACAGCTGCTCCATTTCTGCCACTGATATATACATCCTCAATAAACTCCTTCATGAAATCGACCATACTCTTCAACAACACAGCAAGAGTATTAAACAATTTGATCTTCCTGAAATATCTCCAGTATTTTCAGATATATCTCGCTTCTCGAGTGTAATTGAAGATGAACTTTCACTACCACTGTCATACACAGATCTGAATTCTGTTTCAGCTTTCAACTCTGATCAGCATTCTGCTTTCGATACTATTATGGACAGTATTAGACAGCACGAGAGTGCTATTTTCTTCGTAGACGGACCTGGAGGCACTGGAAAAACATTTCTGTACAAAGCAATACTTGCACATTTACGCCATGAAGGCCACATTGTACTTGCTACTGCATCATCAGGAATTGCTGCAACACTTCTTCCAGGTGGAACTACAGCACATCAAAAGTTCAAGATTCCAATCCCTATAGAGGCGGGCTCCTTCTGCAAGTTTGATAAGCAATCAGAGATACACAAACTTTTACAACATTGTTCTGCAATTCTTTGGGATGAGGCTCCAATGTCGCATAAACATGTATTCGAAGCTGTTGATCGATCGTTACAGGATGTTCTTGACACACACCGACCTTTTGGTGGAAAAGTATTAATCCTAGGAGGGGATTTTCGGCAGGTTCCGCCTGTCGTGATTAACGGAACAACGTCTCAGATCATGAACGCCAGCATAGTTACTTCACCTTTGTGGTCATCTGTACAGTTACTGTCACTGTCTCAAAATATGCGCGCTCTCCATGATCAAGCTTTCTCAGATTTCGTACTTCGAGTTGGAAACGGTGATGAGCGTACATATGACGATGATATGATACATATTCCAGAATCAATGATTGTTCCATGGGAAGGCGAACAGTCAATTACTACACTTATTAACATCATATTTGCAGATATCTCATCAAGTTTTACCGCACCTGATTATTGGGAAAGCAGAGCGTTGCTGACTCCATTAAATGAAACTGTCACCCAATTAAACGAAAATTGTTTAAAAATACTCCCTGGTGATGAAATGACATACTATTCTTTTGACTCAGTGGACGATGACCCGCATAACTTATACCCACAAGAATTCCTTAATAGTCTGTCCCCGGGCAATCTTCCGCCACACAAACTATGTCTGAAAAAAGGTTCCCCTGTCATGCTGCTTCGAAATCTAAATCCCCGGATAGGACTGTGCAACGGTTCACGCCTTCTGTGCCGTCATTTCCAACAAAATGTTATCGAGGCGGAAATTCTTACAGGCCAACATAAAGGCAAATCGGTTTTTCTCCCTCGCATACCACTCAAAAATGCAGGAGATGCAAAAGTGCCTTTTGAACTGACTCGCAAACAATTCCCAGTTTGTTTAAGCTTTGCGCTTACAATAAACAAGGCTCAAGGACAAACAATTACTCAGGTTGGCATATACCTGCCTTCACCTGTCTTTACACATGGTCAACTCTATGTAGCTTTGTCAAGAGGAGTATCTTCAGTAACTACAAAACTTCTAATACAAAATGGTATTGTTGCTGGACATAAAGGCACATTCACAAAAAATGTTGTCTTCAAGGACCTACTTGCGAAAGTCATCGTCCAGGTACACACTTTACTTCCGCTCTCTATGTATTCTCATTTGCGTACTGCCTAACAATACAACGTCGTCCTACTTATTTTCTCTACGTACATGACAGTCCCACGAACCGTGATCAGCACAGAATATACAGCAAACAACTGTGTTTACAACACGTCCACGAAAAACAGATCTACAGGTACATAGTACCACATCAAATAAAATGCAGTTTTTTTATAGCCGTATACAAGCACACCATCACAAACATCCAGACTCGAAAAAGATACTCACACAAACTAACACGTGCATACACACAAACACACACAAACACATATGCACACTCACACGGAAACACAAAGACACCCACAAATAGCAGCTATGTCAACACTTATTTATACACACACACACACAAATACATATAAATTCAAACATAAACAAATACATGCAGAAAAACAAACACTCAAATATACACATTCACACACACACAACACTGTACACTTACACATACATATAAACTTACATATTCCACATACAAACAAAATTTACAACATCTCACCGATGCATTTATTATAACATTATTACATACCTGTCAACCAAGCTGTCGTGTCATTAAATGCGTAACACTATTAAATCAACGTCTTTATTGTTGCAACTATGTATTTTCAAAATGTTCAAGACTTCCTGCTTCCACATCTGAGCTTCTCCTTTGATGAAACAAAATTTTTAGTGACATAAGAATTTCTCTTCTCTGCCTCTACTGATTTGATTTTGTTCGTTTCTACACGTAATATTTATATCATATTTTCACTTTAAAAACATATAATGATTTTGTCATGAGAACAACACTTTGCAGACTTCTATTCATACTACCAAAAACAAATTATCCCACTAACACTTGCTATTACATCAGTTGTTACAGGCCTCTACCAATTTCAATATGTCATGTCATGACAATCGCGCCACTACCGCAAACAAAACTCAACTAAAAGGCAAAGCATTGGTGAGTACTCTACTTCATTACCGCTTTATATTTATGTACTATCTGAGGTGTTTCACCATAATTTCGTCACGCATGACACTATTGTAATGACTACTTCATATTGGATATTTGTTTTAGGCAACACAACATAAGGCACCACAAAAGATAACTCCAGAAGATCTTGCCAAGGTATGCTCAAATGTGTCTACGAAATATTATGTGTACAAACAACGACAAAAATCATTATGACACTGTTACAACTCCAAAAAATTAATACTTTGCGTTCTCATTGTAAATGATTTAAACCTATGAAAATTCACATATACCATATGCAACTGTTACCATGGATGTATAAACATTAAAAATAATATCGAACTTTTTTCAGTGGTTTCCAAGGCCTCGAAATGTTAAAACAAAGCCCCAAACTGACCGTGTGATTACCGCGAACTCCGACGCATTCGTAAGTACTCAAAGAAAGCTTTTTATCATTTACACAGTATCCAAATATTACATAACCATGCAAAAAATATAAATTCATGTATGATTGCAGTGTTCTCAAACAGCTAGACTTCTAATTTCGCCCTCCCATGACTACCACGGCATAACTACCAAAACTGTCCCGGCAACAAACAGGTCACAGGTAATGATTTCATAAAATTTTGTAATTTCTTCTGGCGGGTTTTCTTACTTTTATTCGCAAAATAAAACTTATTTCATATATGAATTTTACGTCATTTGCTGTATCACTACCTTATATAGTCATTTTCATATAACTAATTTGTAGTGCATACGTTTTCTGTTAGACATCGCAACCAACGCCAGCTACAACGCAACTGTCTCCTGCAATGAATCTCGCCAACTTATGGTTAAAGATTTTCATTGGAATTGAAGAATCTTGCGAGCACCACAGAACTCAATACCCAAACTGCGAATGCAAATTCTGTATTTTACATAGCTCATGAGTGACTGTTTTGTAACCGTATATGGTAGGTAAATAAATAAATATAACTTCGTTATTTCTGCTCATTATACTTTATATTTACGGAAACTCACTGTTATATGAAATGTGCTGAAAATACCGTGAACTTCTCTGTTCACAATGAATTATATAACACAAATTCAGTTATTAAATTGTCTATTTGCCTATTGTCACAAACTGCTCCGTCGAATGCCATCCAGCTTCTGTTGGTCAACATGATAATTCATAAATGATAATGTATTCATATTTGTATGATGAAAGGAAAATAGTGAAAGAAAACACATCTTCTCATTTTGATTTAACTTTAAGCATAAAATTTTGAGTAAATATGATTCTCTCTATTATATTTCATGGAGAAAAAAATTTCATCTAACATTTTTGTGACATTAAATGTGTTGGTCATATAAATACTGTTTTTTATATGATCTGTCATGCACCTATGAAATTGTCATTTTCCGTAATGTAATTTGGAGAGCATGAGCTGGAAATGAGACGTCTGCAGTTCAACAACATTTTACTTTCCCCCTCTAATCATCATTAAATAATTTGACATTTGCTTAACCATTTCAACTAATGTTTATATCATCGTTAGGCTTACAACCTTACCTGTAAAACAAAGTTAAATATCCATTATTTGATGCAGTATCAACTGAAATATAGATTTCGTTTCATACATTTGCTTATTTTTCATCATATATATTTTATGAGTTCTTTAGTTCACAAATCTTCATTTCATGCGCGGCGTCTGCGAGCTACCGAATCTCCGTTGCATTTGCAATGCCGTGTGCGGCCTCAGGTTGGTCGATTGTGTAAAAATGTGTGACGCCCACTTCTATGCGTCTGAAAGCCGCGTCGAGCATCAAGCACGGGCGAAGCCCGTGTGCAGGCGGGCAAAGCCCGCCTTCATGCGTCCAAAGGCCGCCCAAGAGCATCGAGCACGGGCAAGGCGAAGGCTGTGCGAAGGCGGGCGAAGCCCGCCTTGATGCGGCCGAAGGCCGCCCAAGAGCATCGAGCACGGGCGAAGCCCGTGCGAAGATGCTCGTATATATATATATATATATATATATATATATATATATATATATATATATATATATATATATCTATACATATATCTATACATATATAAAGTTCTTTATGCCTATCTACAGTGATCTCCGTCCGTCGCGTGATGCAGAGAGAGAAAGAGAGAAAGACGGGAGAGAGAGAGAGAGAGGGAGAGGCGGATCGGGATTTATATAATAATAATTTATATATAAGAGAGAGAGAGAGGCGGGACAGAGGGAGACTGTCCGTCGCAATCGTGATCTCCCGAAATCGCCCTTCCGCCGCTCTTCCGCTTCTTCGTACCGCTCCGCCTCCGTCACGCCGCTATGCGCTGGCAGCGACACAGGCCGACAGTGTGTGCCTCGCCGCGTGTCTTTCCACCGCCGCGAAATATCTCTCGCCGCTGGCCGCTTAATAATGGAGCCGACGTTTCAGCGGGATAAATTCTCTCCGACCTTCGCCGCCTCTTCAGACTGTTGTAGAAACCGCCACATTCGTTGTCGCTACTCTTCGCCTTGCTTCGCGCCTCACTCATCACCTTGCTTCGTGCCTCGCCGGCGATCTTACGTAAGAACGCCTGTTCAACCTTTCCATTATCTCTTCCGTCTAAATTATTTACTTCATATTACTCTGCTATTATAACGTCTCCTCCAACAGCTCTCCTCCAACCTCCCGACGGTCATTGCACTTTGCTTTGCTCCTCACCACCGCCTCCCCTCTCATACATCTTAACGGTAAGTGCACTTTGTTGAACTCACATCTTCAGATGCTGCTTTCTTTTTTGTTTTTGATTTTATTTTGATCTCTCGATGTTCAGAATGAGAAAATTTATAAATCCACACTTTCTGTTCTCATTCTCTGTTTTCTTGAATCAAAAATTTTGCTCCCCATATGCAGACCTTTAACTGTATTTTCAGGCATTGAAATTGTTTGATGTATTGTCAAGTAAGATTTTGTTGTATTGAGTTAGTTTGTCATAATGAGAAAATTTATAAATCCACGCTTTCTGTTCTCATTCTCTGTTTTCTTGGATCAACAATTTTATTAATTCATGCTCCCCATATGCAGAGACTTAACTGTATTTTCATGCATTGAAACTGTTTGATGTATTGTGCCCGTCAACCGGCCACCTTGGAGGCCGGCTGGACGGCACCAGCGTCGGGATCATAGGGGGAGATCCCCGGAGAGAAGACCCTTTCGCCAGCCGGAGAGGCATCAGGAGAGGAGGAGAGACGAAGCGATGACGGTAGCCGGGCGTGGCCGCCGTCAAGGAAGGAAGAAGTAGCAGCAGAGAAGGCAGCAGGCGGAAGAGGTTCCCCTCTACTGTGACTTCCACCAGGCAGAAGGGTATGCGATAATGGCTTACCCAGACTTTTGGGAAGCCAGGAGGAGGCTAGCAGCAGGAGAAGGTGGAGGGGAGCAGCGAAGAATCGAAGCCCCTTTCGAGCCGCCGGCAGTACAAGCCGTCGCTCGAAGGAGGAATGAAGACCGGGCCGACCAGGGAGGTCGAGGAGACCTGGTTCAGGGAGGCAGAGTCGGAGTGATCCACGGGGGAGCATGGCTGGAAGCTTCCCGCAAGGGGAGCCTCCATCAGATCTATCGCAGGAGCGTCGCCTCGACCTCGCAAGCACCGCCCCTAATGGAGGAGATCACCTTCTCTGAGGAGGACATGTTAGGGAATGAGAATCCCTTCCATGATGCCCTCGTGATCCAAGCCGCAGTAGAGGACTTCACCGTTGATCGGATTCTGATCGATAACGGTAGCTCCATAAACGTCATTTTCAAGGGGACGTTTGACGGAATGGGAGTCGGAGCAGCAAGGGTTCGGGCAGCCGATGGTCCCCTCTTCGGCTTCTCCGGAGAGAAGAAAAAGGTGGAAGGAGGAGCCTATCTGCTTGTAACGCTCGGTGGCACCTCCATCATCTGTCGATTTGTCATCGTCGACGCCCCGAGCTGTTACAGGGCTATCTTCGGGAGGCCACTTCTCAATGCCTTCAAGGCCGTCCCATCCTCCTACCATCAGCGCTTGAAGTACTGCCAGGGAGATGTCCAGGTGAGGATCAGGAGCGATCCAAGAGCCGCTCGGGAGTGCTATCTCAGCGACGTCAGTAGCATCAGTTGGATGGCTGACGCGGAAGGGTTTGGAAGGGTGTTGGAGAGCCCGGCCAGGCTGGAGGTGGCCGAAGAAGTTGAAGAAATCGAGGTACTCTCCGCAGCGGGAGTACCTGGGTTGCTGAAGATTAGCGGGTCGCTGAAGACTGAGGAAAAGATCGAGATGGCGGCGTGTCTGCAAAAGAACGTCGACATCTTTGCTTGGAGTGCCGCCGAGATGCCAGGAATCGATCATGAGGTTGCATGCCATCGCCTCAACTTGGATCCCTCGGTCCAGCCCGTCCGCCAGAAGAAGAGGAGGAGCGCTACCATCTTGGCCAAGCCGATCCGGGAGGAGGTGAAGAAGTTGCTCGATGTAGGCTTTGTATCGGAGATCCAGTACCCAGGCTGGGTCTCCAATGTTGTAATGGTAAAGAAAGCAGAGGGTAGCTGGAGGATGTGTGTTGATTTCTCTTTGATGAATAAAAGCTGCCCTAAGGATTGTTATCCCCTGCCTCGAATCGACGCGCTGGTTGATTCAGCCGTCGGTTTTTCTGTGATGAGTTTCCTTGATGCGTTTTCAGGATACCACCAGATCCGGATGCATCCCCCTGATTGTCGCGATGTCTCCTTCATCACCGATGATGGCTGCTACAGCTACAAGATGATGCCCTTCCGGTTGAAGAATGCGGGAGCTACCTACCAACGGATGATGGACCACATCTTCAAGGAGCAAAAGGGGAGGAACCTGGAAGTGTACGTGGACGACCTCTTGATCAAAAACAAGAGCGTCCAGGAACACGTAGCTGATTTGGTGGAGACCTTCGCGGCGCTGAGGAAATTCAAGATGAGACTCAATCCAGCGAAGTGCGTCTTTGAAGCTGGAAGAGGAAAGTTCCTGGGGCATCTCCTTACCCCAGAGGGAGTAGAGCCTAACCCCGACAAGGTTAGGGCGATCCTGGAGATGCCATCCCCAAAGACAATGAAGGGAGTTCAAAGGTTAACAGGAAGGCTGGCGGGTCTTAGCCGCTTCCAATAAAAGGCCGGGGAGAAGTGCTCTCCATTCTTCAAGACACTCCGCAAAACTGAAAGTTTCGAGTGGTCCGAAGGATGCGAGAAGGCGTTCAAAAGACTGAAGGAGAAGTTGACTCAGTCACCTCTCCTTCAGAGCCCGAAGGAAGGCGAAGACCTGCCCATCTACCTGGGAATAGGAGCAGAGGCAGTAAGTTCCGTGTTGGTCCAAGAAGAAGGAAGGAAGCAGCTGCCCATCTACTATGTCAGTCGGGTATTGAAGAAGGCGGAGTTGAAATATCCGATCCTAGAGAAGTTTGCTTTCGCCCTGGTGGTGTCGGCGCGGAAGCTCCGGCCTTACTTTCAAGCTCACTCCATCCGGGTTGTGACTGATCATCCTCTCCGAAATGTCCTAGAGGGAGTGGAGCATTCAGGGAGGTTAGCGAAATAGTCGGTAGAACTCAGCGAGTTCGACATTTCCTTCTCACCCCGGGCGGCGATCAAGGCCCTGGCGGTAGCAGACTTCTTGGCTGACTTCTCGGTGGAAACAAAACCAGGGGAAGAAGCTCTCAATCCAATTCCATGGAAGATGTTCGTGGACGAAACTTCGGGCAGAAGTTCTGTGGGAGTGGGCATCGTGCTCGTCAGCCCACAGGGAACAAGGATCGAGCAAGCCGTCGAGATCCTCTTCCCCGTCACAAACAACCAAGCAGAGTACGAGGCCATAGTGGCAGGCTTGCGCCTTGCCAAGGAGTTAGGGATCCGTGATGTCCGGGCTTTCACGGATTCGATGGTGGTCGCGTCGCAGATTCGAGGAGAGTTCGAGGTGCGCGACACCATCCTGCAGAAGTACTTAGTAAAGGTGAAAGGGTTGATTGGAGGCTTCCAGTCCTTCTTCGTCGAGCATGTGCCAAGAGAGGAGAACTCGACAGCAGATCGCTTAGCCAAGTATGGGCCGAGGGCTGGAGGAACTATTACCGAACTATTCCGCCCATCCATTGAAGAGAGATAGATGATGGAGATCGAGCAGCGCCCTTCATGGATGGATCCCTTTGTGGCCTTCCTGGCCAGCGGCCAGCTCCCAGCGGGCGAAGGGGATCAAAGAAGATTTTGGTACAAAGCGGCGTACTATTTACTGCAAGGTGGAGAGCTGTACCGTAAAACCATCTCAGGCCCCCTGGCCAGATGTGTCTCTGAAGACGAAGTACCCCGAGTGTTGGAAGAGATCCACTCGGGAGAGTGTGGAAGCCATTTTGGGACTCGCACTTTAGAGCAAAGGATCCTGATGCAAGGTTACTTCTGGCCTACTATCCGAAAGGATGCTGAGACCTTCTCGAAGAAGTGTCAGAAGTGCCAGATCTTCGCCCCCCTTCAGTTGCAGCCAGCCCAGCAGCTCCGATCAATCACCGCCCCATGGCCGTTCGCCATCTGGGGGATGGACTTGATCGACCCCTTCCCTCAAGCAAGTGGCCAGAGGAAGTTCGTTCTCGTCATGATCGACTACTTCTCCAAGTGGATCGAGGCCAAGGCTTTGGCCAAGACCACCTCTCAACTCGTGAAGAACTTCATCTGGGGGGAGATCGTCTGCAGATTTGGAATCCCCCTCGCCATCGTCACCGACAACGGTCCCCAGTTTTCCAGCTTAGAATTGGATGATTTTTGCAGGCTGCTGGGAACTGATCTTCGATTCGCCTCCGTACACCATCCCAGGAGCAATGGTCAAGTGGAGGCCGCCAACAAGCTGATCATCCATCTGCTAAAGAAGAAAGTGGAGAACCTGAGAGGTAGTTGGGCGGACCAGTTCCCCTCGGTCCTATGGGCTTTGAGGACCACTCCTAGCTCAGCCACCGGGGAGACACCGTTCAAGCTCTCTCACGGGTCGGAAGCTCTCATTCCAGTAGAGTTTGAAGTCAGAAGCCCAAGGGTGGTAGCCGCCGAAGACGGAAACGAAGAATGACGATTAGAGAATGAAGAAGCGCAGAAGCTATCCCTCGACTACATAGAAGAGCTGCGGGACCTGGCCTCAGCTAGGCAAGAAGAGATCAAGCGCCGAATGGCAAGACATTTCGACAAAAATGTCTGCCTCAAGAATTTCCAAGCAGGTGACCTGGTCCTAAAAAAGGTAGACGCGGCAGGAAGATCAGCAGCCGTCGGGAAGCTTAACCCAAACTGGGAAGGACCCTTCATCATCCAAGAAGCACTCCTGACAGGAGGGTACCGCTTGCAGAACCAGGAAGGCGAGCTGCTTGGGAACACCTGGAGCGGCGATGACCTGAAAAGGTTTTATCCCTAAGAGGGAATGTACGTGCTCCCCTTGTAAATTCATTTATGTATAAATAAAAATTTACATCTCCCTGAAACATGGGACGAGGCATTCCTTCCTATCCCAGAGAAGTCTTTAAAGAAAGGAGGCCAGTGAAGTCGATCTCCACGCTCGGTTGGGAAATGAGCCTCCGACTTAACCCTCGTAAAAACTCAGAACGGATGATGGGACAGTGCCTCGGGTGTGCGTTCCCTTAAGTCCAAACCTCTGCAATGACGGCCGAGATCAGCTCCCCCCTTGCACGTTGGCCGCGGTTCCCACCGACTGCATTTCTCGTCCGACTGCAGAGATTACCAAGAAAAAGTCTGGACGCCGACCTCCCGATTCGGCGAAGAGATGATCGATTTAACTAGCTCAGGGGACCCTTGAATAAAGGTGTCGTGTACCCTCGAGAGCTGAAAGCTCGCAGCAAAGCAATCTGTTTCCTAAATTATTGTGTCCGATCATGTGAGTTGGTGTGCTTAAATGTGCTTAACTCCCTGCTAAATCATTGAGCAACGGGAAGCAGGTTTGATCCACATCCAGCATCCAAGTAGGATGGAGGCCTCGGGATGGTGTGTCCCCTTGGACCTCCCCGACTGCCACTCCCTGCTTGACGTCATCCTACATCAACATTCGACGCCGCAAGTTGGAAAACGGGCCTCCGACTTAACCCTCGTAAAAACTCAGAACGGATGATGGGACAATGCCTCGGGTGTGCGTTCCCTTAAGTCCAAACCTCTGCAATGACGGCCGAGATCAGCTCCCCCCTTGCACGTTGGCCGCGGTTCCCACCGACCGCACTTCTCGTCCGACTAGAGAGATTACCAGGGGAAAGTCCGGAAGCCGACATTCCAACTTGGGAAAGGGCAAGACCGATTCGACCGACGAAAGAATGGAGATATGAAGTATCTAGTTGCCTACCTAAATCACCTAGAGGGGGGGGGGGGGGGGGGGGATAGGTGATCTCTACGTCTTTTGCGGAATTAAAATTAAACGTAAAGCACAGCACACAAAATTAAACACAGCCACAGATAACACCAGTAATTTATAGTGGTTCCCCGTACTTGGGTACTCCACTGCCGGCCTCGCCAATCTAGCACCACAGCTAGACTTGACTACTCACTAAATCTCGGATCAGAAAGATCCTACAGTCTCGGAGTCAAACTCCTACAAACTCAGAGAGAACCTCTCTTACAACTCGGAGAAAACTTCTCCTACAACTCGGAGAACAACCTCTCCTACAACTCGGAAAACAACTCCTACAACTCGGAGATAACAACTCCTACAATATATTGAAAAGGGTTTGAACAATACTAAACCAGATCTGAATAACAGAGGCGTTTTCTTCCTTCTTCTTGAATGGCTTTTGAGAACGATGAGGAAGAACAACGATCCTTCAAATCTGTCTTTGGCAATCCGAAACGATCCAATAGAGATTGTAGAACCTGAGTATGGATCAATCGAACCCTTCTTGAAAGAAATCGGCAACTCCAAAGAGAAGAACGATCTCCAATCGTAGACGACGGCGAGCGGCGTTTTTCACGTTCCTTTTGATCGGGAGAGAGATTAGGTCATGAACGATTCGTAAAAACTTCTTTTTAAATAACCCAAGAGCAACTCTATATATGGAGAGGAGCGATTAAGGGTTAACACGATCTTAAAAGCATCAAAATAGCCGTTAGAAACGAAGAGTGGCGATCACGATCCGTCAGAACAGAGAAAACGAAATTAGAAAATTTACGAACAGATGTCTCGAGACATGAGGGATCTCTCGAGACATGACGGATCTCTCGAGACATGAAATGGAGAAAGCGGGAAAGGGATGTCTCGAGAACTCGATGATCTCTCGAGACATTACAAAAAATTCAGACTTAAGATATCTCGAGACAACCACGATCTCTCGAGACATGTCTGATCTCTCGAGACATATCCTTAGGAAAAATTTGTTTTACAAAAATTTCTTTTCTTCTCTTGAACACATGCAGCAGCCGCACTCCAAAGTCTTCAATAGTCTTGAAAAAGAAGTGTACCCCAATAGTGAGATCACACATGAGTCATCACCATGTTTCATATAATGAGGGATTACATTTTATGAAACTGTGTTTGCAGACCCATTGTGACCTGACATTGGCTTACACTTAGCCATGATAATCTGCAAGACAATACTAGAAAAGCATATCAAATACAAAAGCAATTCAATCTTAGTTTAAGGGTGACTTCTCACAAATCAAGATAATTGTGAATGCAATTTCCAACAATCTCCCCCTATTTGTAGAAGTCAGAACCCTGTACACTAAGTTGAATTACAGCAGTTAAAGAATAAATATGCTATACTACACAAAGATATAGAAATGAAAAAGTAAAGAACATCAAAACATCAAATATATATATATATCTAAATTTGAATTGTTCAGAAGACTTGATGTTCACTAAATCATAATGAAAACAAAATATGTCTTGTCAGCATCATCATCATCATCATCCTTCAAGATCTCCTTTTCCTCTTTTCTTCTTGTCTGGAGAAAAAGGCATGAGGCTTGGGATGGTAAAACGGAGGAGGTTCCGGAGCATCAGCATTATTATAACCAAACGCTCTGAAATGAATCCTTCGCTTCCTTTGAGCTGTCTCATATTTTTCCCATTCTTGAGAGCTGTAGCATTCAGATCTGTTCATCTTACCTTCATGAACTAACTTGTAGGTTTCAATAATAATGTCTTTTGAGACGGGGCTCCAGATTTCTGGATAACTTTTCTCAGCTTTAGCTTTGCACTGACCTGTAGAGCTAGAACTAGGAACTGATCGACTGGCAGAAGAACCTTCACCAAATTTTCTTTTTCCTTTGGTCCCAGCCCTATCTGATTGTTCTTCAACTATAGGAGCCTTCCCAAGTAGTTCTTCTGGCCTGGGAGAAAACTGAGGAACAGGAATATCTGGATCAATTGCCAACTCAGGAAAAATCTGATTATGAAGCCACGTTGCTGTTTTGAATGAATAAGCATTAATATCAGCAACTTGCTTCAACATCCTGGAAGAGAACTGCTCAAACTGAGAATTCCATGAGCTTTGAAGAGCAGAAACGGAGCTTTCAATCAAATCTGTCATTTTAGCTACTATATTTTCCTCCCCCTTTCTGACTTCTACAGATAGGGTTTGGAGAGTATCATCTTTGAACTTTCCGACTTCATCAACAATTCTGAACGTATTGGCTTTAGCCTTGTCAGACACTGATTCTTGAAGCTTTGTCAGTATAACAGTCTGAGTCAACACTGTGCCTACACCTTCAGTTGCATGATCAATTTGCTTGCTCCCTAGGCTCATCAAATCAGAGAGATTTTCATAATTGGATTTTATCTTAGCTAACTCTCTGCCTAGTTCACTTTCAACTGAGGCAATTTTCCTGTGAACAGTTGTCAAAGAATTTTCAAACTGTGCACTCTGCTTCTTGAGCAGTGCTTCAATCTTTCCTAGAAGAGAATCTTCTGCACAACCTAGCTCATCTGGAGCATTCTTGGTTGTGTCAAACTCTGACTCTCCCTCAACATGTACTAGGGGAGGTGACAATTCATGAACTGACATGACATCATCATCATCTATGTTAAAAACAAAATCAGCACCAGACCCTGCCTGTTGGCCACCGGGACTGTGCTCTTCAGATACTGGAGTGGATTCAGTTGGAGCTGATGAGGATTTACCTTTGGCTTTTGAACGGATTGGCAGCTTGGCACGACCTGAAGCTTTAGAGCGAGTTCGAGAGGAAAGTGGCAATGATCTTACCAAGGGTGCTTGATCTTCAGAAGAAGGAGCTGGAGTTTCTGCTTCTCTTGCAACTGCAGATCTAAGAGTCTCCCCCTCAGAAGGAGCACCAGCCATTTCCGGCTTCTTGATCCGAATGTCCCATCTCTGCAAGGAGCTGACATCGATCTTCTTAAGGTGATGGATAACTGTACCTTTGGACATGTTGAAAATAGCAGGGTTAAACTGATTTAGAAACAGTGAGATGATCCGGGCAAAGTTAGGAGTGTTTATGCAAGCTTTGATATTTGAGAATAAGATTGAGGCCCAATCTCTCTTCTTTCCAGTAACAATGCTAATCATCAACAGAAACATCTCTTCAGACACATGTCCTTGAGAGCCTGTCTTGCAGAAAAGTGCCTTTGAGATAATGTCCAGCAGGAGCTTCCCTACAACATTCAATTTATTCCTCTTAACTGTAGAAAAATCTGAATCTAGACCACAGAACCTTGTTGTAGTCAACCAATCAGTGTCAACTAGCTCTTCTTCAGCTTCCACTTCAGACAACTGCAAATATTTAGCGAGAGTCTCTGGAGAGACTTTGATTTTTATACCCTTAACGAAGGAGATCAACATACTTCCTTCCTTGATTGGCTTCACATTGATGAAGAATTCTTCAACCTCTTCAAACAGTATCCGGCAAGGATGCTCGAGAACGAAGGTGAGACCGGCGGCATCAAGCATACAAAACAGAGTATGGAACTCATCGGATAAACTTGCAAGACCTAACCGAATTACCTCGTTGCCGACTCCAATTTTCGGATGAGGAGAGGGAGCCATTGCAGCAAGATGGAGGGAGGAATGTTGAACGAAGAATCACCGAGAACCACCGCAGCACTGAGACCGGTCGCAGACGATCGTCGCTCGAGAGGGAGACGAAAGGTCGAGGAGGTCTCGGGAGATGACTCGCGTGAACATCAAGTTTTCCGATTTCGTATATATATATATATTTTTGATTTTACGGAAATTCGAAAATTATAAAAGGGAAATAGCGCGTACCTGACGGTTGGATTCCAAAAAAAATAACCTATGTCACGAGACATCGGTTATATCTCGAGAACTCAGGAGTTATTTTCTTCATTGATGTCTCGAGAGATACACCGTGTCTCGAGACATCACCTTATCTCGAAATTTTCTTCTTGTCTCGAGAAATCCTGCCAGGTCCCGAGACATGACTTGTCATTAGAAAACTTTCTGTCGCCAAGGTTTGATTGACTTGACCATTACTCCATGTTGAGCATTCCAAGTTCCGTCTTGAAGAAAGAGAACTTAGTCTCATCCAGTGGCTTCGTGAAGATGTCTGCAACTTGCTTATCCGTGGGGACATAACTCAGATTTATGTCACCCTTCTCCACATGCTCCCGGATAAAGTGATATCGTAGCTCGATGTGCTTTGTCCGACTGTGAGAGACTGGATTATTTGCGATAGCAATTGCACTGGAAGAGTCGCAAAACATAGGAATGTCTTTGAGCTTCATGTTGTAGTCTTGAAGTTGATTTCTTATCCAGAGAAGTTGTGCGCAACAACTGCCAGCAGAAATGTATTCCGACTCGGCGGTTGAAATTGCAACACAATTCTGCTTCTTGCTACTCCAGGAAATAAGTCTCCTTCCGAGGAATTGACACGTCCCAGAAGTGCTTTTCCTGTCGTCTTTGCTACCTGCAAAGTCTGGGGGTTGTTCAACGTATACTTCCTCTTTAATGTCTCCGTTTAGGAACGCGGATTTGACATCCATTTGATATACAGTGAAACCCTTGAAAGCAGCATAAGCAAGGAAGAGTCTGATCGCTTCGAGCCTTGCTACTGGAGCGTACGTCTGATCGAAGTCGATGCCTTCCTCTTGTCTGTACCCTTTAGCTACAAGTCTGGCTTTGTTCTTTATGATTGTTCCTTCTTCATCCAGCTTGTTTCTATACACCCACTTTGTTCCAATGACATTTTTGTCTTTGGGTTTTGGAACAAGTGTCCATACTTTACATCGTTTGAACTGATTTAATTCTTCTTCCATAGCAATTATCCAGGATGGATCTTCATTTGCCTCTTGGAATTTCTTTGGTTCGACCTGCGAAAGAAAACTTAAATGCATATTTTCGTTAATGGTACCTCGTCTTGTTCTTATTCCTTCATGAGGATCTCCTATGATTTGATCAACTGGATGATCCCTCATGTGTCGTAGCCCGAGGTTCCTAGCATGATTTGAACCAATAGGAGTTTCTTCTGCTGTTGGAGTATCTTCCTCCACTTGGATTGGCTCTTCATCAGGATGATCTTCTTCATAGGTAGTTATTGGGGGAATCTTGATGAAGTGTTGAGAATTTTCTTCAACTGGCTGATCCAAGCTTAAGTCCTGCAGCTTTGAACCTGTGTCTACAGAAGAAATGCTAGAGGAGCTGCTTTGAAGCATGCTCGTCTCATCAAATACAACATTAATAAATTCTTCTACCACCAGGGTTTTCTTATTAAAAATACGATAAGCTTTACTATGGCTACTATAGCCTACGAAAATGCCTTCAAAACTCTTTTCACTAAACTTAGTTTTGTAATGCTTTCCATTGTTTAGCACAAAGCATTTACTACCAAAGATTCGAAAATAAGAAATGGTCGGTTTCTTGCCTTTTAGAAGTTCATAAGGAGTCTTTTCATGGTTTTTGTTTATGAGTGCTCTGTTTTGCACATGGCATGCAGTATTGACAGCTTCAGCCCAGAAATATTCAGGTAGTGAAGAGTCACTCAACATGGTTCTGCAAGCCTCAATAAGTGTTCTATTCTTTCTCTCAGCTACTCCATTTTGTTGTGGAGTTCGAGGAGAGGAAAACTCATGAAAGATACCGAGGCTTTCACAGAATTCTGTCATGGCTCCAGATTCAAATTCTGTACCATGGTCACTTCTGATTTTGACCACCGAACAGTTAAATTCATTCTGGACCTGCCTGACAAAACTAGTGAAAGTGTCAAAGGTATCTGACTTATGTTTCAGAAAGAATACCCAGGCAAAACGAGAGTAGTCATCTATAATAACCAATGTGTAGGATTTTCCTCCTAAACTTCTAATTTGCAAAGGACCAAACAAATCCATATGAAGTAGGTATAAACACCTGGTTGAATCTTTGCCAATAATGCTCTTAAAGGTAGCTCTTGTTTGCTTGCTTTTTACACATGCATGACAAGGTCTATCTTTAATGCACTTAACATCTGGTGCATCTCGCACTAAGTTTTGAGAAAACAATTTATTAATAGTTTTGAGATTTATATGTGCTAATCTCTTGTGCCATTGGTCAACAAGAGATGCACTATCTTTTGCCAAAAGACATACTGGTGTAGAAGATGATATGCAAAGAAAATTTAAACAAAATATGTTTCTACAGCGAATGCCTGATAAAATCGTTTCATGATTTTCAGCCGACTTTATCAAACACTTATCTTTATGAAAATCAACAATGTATCTTTTATCACAGAGTTGACTTATGCTTATCAGATTATGTTGTAATCCTTCCACATAAGCTACATCGGAAAAAGATACATTTCCATTAGAAATCATACCATAGCCTTTAGTTATTCCTCTGTCTGAACCGCCAAAAATAACTTTTGGACCGTTCGCAACTGGAATGTAGTTTTGCAAAAGGCTTCTTGTCCCGGTCATATGCCGAGGCATCCACTGTCCAAGTATCAGATTGGATTTTTATTGGCCTTTGGACATACCTGCAAAAAATAAATCATTTCGCCTTAGGAGCCCAAACAGATTTGGGTCCTTGGTCCCGTGTCAGTTGAGCACCACGATAAATGTTAACATTGCGAGTGGTCTGCCTTGCAACGTTCACTTGTGGTCTCCTAGTATACGTTGTATTAAACCAACAATCAACGACAAATGACCAATTTTACCGCAGCACCAACAGTCGAATCTGTTGTACCTTCTCTTTACACTCTCCTGCTTAACTTTTTGAATGTTAGCTCTTGCAGGAGCAGCCCTTTTTGATGAGGATGCCTCATGGGGGCAACACACACAAGGTGGTACTGTCCTCTTCGGCTTTGGTGCAACATCATTCACTTTTGGTGCTTTCTTAGCGCTCGGACCATGAACAAATGGACCGTACCCTTTCCGATTAATCTCTTGATAGGGTGCTTGAAAAGCACTATCACCAAAGTTTCGGGGAGGAGCCCATTCCTTATGATCATTCACAGGTGAAAAAGGAATTGGTCGTGTGAAATGACCATAGGAACTCTCCAAATCATAAGCATTCGTAGGGAATATGACTTTCTTGAATGCTACAGGCTCTTGATGAGCTTTCCCTTTTTCTTTGGTAGTAGCTTTCTTAGCAACCAGACCATTCTTCTTAGCAATTGTATTTTTTGAAGAATTGCTAGTACTAGCTTCATGTCCTATACCGCTTCCTTTGCCTTAGTGGTAAAAGTACCAATTATTGGCAGAACAGTTTTAGGTTGAGAGAATGCTTCAACCAACTTCTTCTCAGCCGCAAGCTGTTCCTCCAAGACTTTTATCGAATTATCTCTCAAGGCAAGAGTCTCTTCCGAGCTTTTGATCTTGTCTTTCAAGGCTTGGACTTCCTCTTTGAGAGAAGAAAGTTCTTCAACTTCTTTTCTCAAGTTAGATTCCACCTCCTTGAGAGCCATGATCTCCTTACCCTGAGTTTTGACAACCTTTCGGCACTTGTCAAAGCTTTGGAGCATTTTGGTATATTGAGACATGAGCTCAGATTCATCGTCTGAGAGGTTATCCTTTTGTTCAGCCGAAGCATAATCAGAATCAGATATGATAGTGTGATCATTTACCTTTCCGGTGTACGGGGGTGCTTCTTCATCATCAGACATAGCCATCAGACCGAAGTAAGCTTCTTCTTCATCACTCGACTCATCGGAGTCACTGTCGCTCAGAGTTTTGGCTTTCTTAACGACGAAGCTTCTATCTGATTTCTTCTTTCCATGAGTGGATTTCTTGTCTTCTTTTCTTCCACCTTCTTTCTTCTTATAGGGGCACTCAGCAATCATGTGCCCTGGCTTATTACAACAGTAGCAAATAATGTCAGAAGAAATATGTTTGTTCTGTTTGGATTTATACCTGTCAGTATTGCTTGAGCCCTTCCTGTGATATTCGCCATCACAACGAGAATATTTATGATCCGAGGAAGACGGCTTGTTGTTCATGTGCCTTCGCTTGTTCAGCAGTTTCTTAAACTGACGGGAGATTAAAGAGAACTCCCCATCAGACAGTTCGGAACAGGAGGAGCTGGCTTCAGATTCTTCTTCAATATCAGATTCCTTTTCTCTGATAGGTATCACTGCTTTGTTCTTCTTTGAATTCTCTGCCTTCAAAGCTAAGGTTCTTTCTTTGCTTGAAGCTCGATTTACATCCTCTTCAGACTTTCGGATGTTCATTTGTAATTCATGAGACAACAGCTTCCCGAACAGATTTTGAGGTTCTAGACTTGGCAGTTTTCCAAACTCTCTTATGGCAACAATTTTGCTATCCCAGTCTTTCGTTAGGGAACGCAAGAATTTGTCATTTAGTTCACCGTTTGTGAACTCCCTGTCGTAGTTCCTCAAACCATTGACTATCTTGAAGAATCTTTCGTACGCATCAGCAATGCACTCCTTCTTATTCTGCTTGAACGCCTCGTACTCTTGATTAAGTAGAGACCTTCTATCTTCTCTTACCTCGTCAGTACCTTCCATTAGAACAATTAAGGATGTCCACATCTCTTTGGCTGATTTGCAGTGGATTAAGTTTTGCAACATGGAATCGTCCACTGCACTTGCAATTATGTTTTTAGCCTTCTTGTCAAGAGCAACAAGAGCTATCTCATCCTTAGTCAAATCCATCATTTTCTTAGGTATCTGAATAGTAGGATTTGTTGACGAAGCAGTCATTGGCACATGGGGACCTTCTTCCACAACTTGGAAGATTCTGGGATCTGCAGCTTCCATATAAAAACGGACTCTTTCCTTCCACATAGGAAAGTTGGCCTTAGTGCAGATGGGCAATTTCAGAGAGGATTCCTTGACTCTATCCATGGCTTGCTAGCAACTAGAAGGATGGATCCTGTTCAAGGTGTTAACCTAGCAGCGAACAACGACCCTCTGATACCAATTGAAGTATCTAGTTGCCTACCTAAATCAACTAGAGGGGGGGGGGGATAGGTGATCTCTACGTCTTTTGCGGAATTAAAATTAAACGTAAAGCACAGCACACAAAATTAAACACAGCCACAGATAACACCAGGAATTTATAGTGGTTCCCCGTACTTGGGTACTCCACTGCCGGCCTCGCCAATCTAGCACCACAGCTAGACTTGACTACTCACTAAATCTCGGATCAGAAAGATCCTACAGTCTCAGAGTCAAACTCCTACAAACTCAGAGAGAACCTCTCTTACAACTCGGAGAAAACTTCTCCTACAACTCGGAGAACAACCTCTCCTACAACTCGGAAAACAACTCCTACAACTCGGAGATAACAACTCCTACAATAGATTGAAAAGGGTTTGAACAATACTAAACCAGATCTGAATAACAGAGGCGTTTTCTTCCTTCTTCTTGAATGGCTTTTGAGAACGATGAGGAAGAACAACGATCCTTCAAATCTGTCTTTGGCAATCCGAAACGATCCAATAGAGATTGTAGAACCTGAGTATGGATCAATCGAACCCTTCTTGAAAGAAATCGGCAACTCCAAAGAGAAGAACGATCTCCAATCGTAGACGACGGCGAGCGGCGTTTTTCACGTTCCTTTTGATCGGGAGAGAGATTAGGTCATGAACGGTTCGTAAAAACTTCTTTTTAAATAACCCAAGAGCAACTCTATATATGGAGAGGAGCGATTAAGGGTTAACACGATCTTAAAAGCATCAAAATAGCCGTTAGAAACGAAGAGGGGCGATCACGATCCGTCAGAACAGAGAAAACGAAATTAGAAAATTTACGGACAGATGTCTCGAGACATGAGGGATCTCTCGAGACATGACGGATCTCTCGAGACATGAAATGGAGAAAGCAGGAAAGGGATGTCTCGAGAACTCGATGATCTCTCGAGACATTACAAAAAATTCAGACTTAAGATATCTCGAGACAACCACGATCTCTCGAGACATGTCTGATCTCTCGAGACATATCCTTAGGAAAAATTTGTTTTACAAAAATTTCTTTTCTTCTCTTGAACACATGCAGCAGCCGCACTCCAAAGTCTTCAATAGTCTTGAAAAAGAAGTGTACCCCAATAGTGAGATCACACATGAGTCATCACCATGTTTCATATAATGAGGAATTACATTTTATGAAACTGTGTTTGCAGACCCATTGTGACCTGACATTGGCTTACACTTAGCATGATAATCTGCAAGACAATACTAGAAAAGCATATCAAATACAAAAGCAATTCAATCTTAGTTTAAGGGTGACTTCTCACAAATCAAGGTAATTGTGAATGCGATTTCCAACAAGATATTCTGGCATCCAAGTAGGATGGAGACCTCGGGACGGTGTGTCCCCTTGGACCTCCCCGACCGCCATTCCCTACTTGACGTCATTCTTCGTCGACATCCGGCATCCAAGTAGGATGAAGGCCTCAGGATGATATGTCCATACGGACCTCCCCGACTGCCATTCCCTATCTCTTTTCCCTTAAAAACCCCATTATTATTGAGTGATCCTAATGAACTCTTCACCAGGTGCAAGGCAAGGCCTTGAGAGCATGTGTCCCTCGGGACCCTCCAAGTGCCCTTCACAGCTCGACTCTATCAAAGGGTACCTTTGAAAAAAAGGCGAGTATGCAGGTGCGAGTACTTAGGCGAGTATACCCGTGTGAGCATGCAAGTGCGAGTATGCAGGTGCGAGTACATGGGCGAGTATATATGTGCGAGCATGCAAGTACGAGTATGCAGGAGCGAGTATCCACATGCGAGCACTAACGAAAAGCAAGCACTCAATCTCGCCTCGAGCCTAGGAGCCTAAGCGACATTCAAGAAAGGAAGCAAGTACAGAAGAAACAGACGAGCAAAAAACCTTGTCCTTTCATTTATATGTATGGTGTAAATTACCAAAAAATCTTCAGAGGGTTTACAAAGGTCGCCGGGCGAGCAAAAAGGGTGCCCAGGCTATTAGGCGTCATCCTCGTCATCAATGTCTACATCTGCATCATCGCCACCATCATCATCATCCTCGTCCTCAGAATCATCGTCCTCGGAGTCACTGGACAGCTGAGGAGATACTCGCAAGGGGGAGGTGGACTCCTCGGCGAGCAGCGCCGGGATGAGGTCCACCACTGTCAGCTCCATCGCCGCCGGCTTCAGAAGATCGTCTGCCTTCAGTTGGCTCAGGATGACAGTCCAGTGGCTCGTGCGATCTCCCGACGAATGCGAGGCATATCGTCGTCATACATCCTAATCTGCTTGCCGACCCTGGAGGGGCCCGCCGCTGTTGGTTGTTGCTTGGCAGACCGAGTTTCCAGCTCGGCAATGCGAACTTGGGCGGCCTCCAAAGCCAGCCGGGTGTCGTCCAGCTCCTTCTCCAGCTGGGATGCCTTCTTAGCCATCTCCACCTCGGCGGCCTGCAAAAGCGAGAAGACGCGGAAAGTAAGCAAAATATTCGCCAAAATAGCGAGTATCCCAGAAGCGAGTAAAGGATCGAAGCGAGTACCTCATGCTCCTTCTCTTTGAGCCCCATGGCAATCATTTTCTTGCACTGGGTCCGGATCACCCCCTCATATTCAAGCAATCGCCTTGCTGTCGAATGAGCCAGCTCGACAGATCGCAGCAGAGATCGCGAGGTCTGGTGAGCCAGATACTCGGAAGACTCCTCCCGCAGCTTCTCAGCATCCTCGCGACTATAGATGGTGTGGAGCACGTCGAAGCCCTCACCCTTGTCCTCCCAGTCCTCCGACCATGGCGGGAGGTTGGAGCTTAGAGACACCACGTGGGCACTCTCCGACCAGGTCACCAAGGGGCGACCATAGGCGTCCTCGCCACGCCCGCCGAGGTTGAAATCGGGTGGGCGTAAGGCTCGCCAGCCTCAGAAGCGTCCGCCTTCTTGCCGAGGTCCCTATGAGCGACCTCCTTCTTCTTCTGCTTCTTGGAAGGCCCGGAATCGTCGCCGACGTTCAAAGGCTCATCGCCTCCTGGCGATAAATCAATGGGCGAGGAAACCCCATCCCCACGAGCGGAGGTCCCCGCACCTCCTTGTATGGAAGTCGCCGCCTTCACCGCCATAGGGAGAAGCTCGCGTGGCAGAATGTGGACTGCTGCAACAAAAAGAAAGACATCTCCAGTTAGTCGCCAGATTGAAGATGAAGAACGAGTATAACGAATACTCGTGGGGTAGGTTACCTTCGCCCGGGAACACCTCGGCGAGTTCGTCTACTCGCTTCCTCCAGAACACCACGTCAAGACGGCGATTCTTGAAGGACTCGAGCAGTTTCTCGCCGCTCTCACTTAGGAAAGAAGCCCCGAAGACGCTCTCCGGCGGCTGGAAGGACTTGTCGGGAATGGCTTGGAAGTCGCCACTGATGACAACTAATCGCTCTCCCCAGCGATGATTCTTCTTCGCCGTGCCGACCAGCGTGCAAACATGACTGCACAGGAAGACGATGCCCTCGCCAGTCGCCATGAAGTGGAATACCCGTCTGAAGACGGAGAGGTCAAAGGCGATCCCCTGGTCGCGTAGATAGCAGAGGAACCCCACGATCATCGCCACTCCGTTGGGGTTGATCTGGGCAGGGACTATCCCAAAATAGCGGAGTATCTGGCAGAACTCCGTCCACAATGGTAGTCGCAAGCCCACCTCAAAGTGGCGAGTAGGGAACACCCTCTCAGTGGTTAAGACGGTGTTTAGTCGCTCGCCCTGGCGAGGAAGTCGAGCGACAAACCCCGGCGGGATGTACTTCGCCGAGAATGTCTCCAGATCCTTCTCGGTCGTGATCGATTTCTTGAAAGTGGTCGCCGCGAAGTTCTTGGCGTGATTCGCACGCCGAATGGTCGCCTCGTCAGTCATCTTCGAGGAAAGAAGGAAAGAAGGGCGAGTATCGGAGAATGCGAGAAGAAGAGAAGAGGATGGAGGATACTCGCGTATGAGTTAGAAGATCGCCAAAAGCGTAATTAATACTCACCCACCCCCTATTTATAGTCAGGTAGCTTGGCTTATCAAGCACGACGGCGCGATTAAGAATAAGGGGGGTGGCGAGTATTAAGTCAAGGTCGCCAATCCAACAGCGCGCGTCAGAAAGGTGCCGACTTCCAAAGCGCGAAGACCTACAAGAAGAAGCACAGAAGAAGTTCGCAGGTGCGTGCGACATTCAGACATTACTCGCCAAAACAAATGAGGTAAAAGAAATTTCAGCAGAAACTCGTCACAGAAAAAGAAGGCAAAAGACAAGTAATAAGGGGCGAGGTTAATACTCGCCAAATAATATTACATCAGGTAAAGTTAAGTGTCCAGAATTACAGGGATGCTCGCCCAAAGGCGATCAAGCGACTTCAAAGAAAAAAGAGAAAAGAAGACAGCAGCTAGGGAGGCCCCTGGAGATTCTCCTGAGGATCCTGAGGCAGAGGATGTCGCCCGACCCAACCCAAGCTGCGAGCTCGCTTGAAATGCTCGAAGGCTACGGTCATCGCGTCCTCGCCCTGTCGCAGCTGGTCTTCAATCCTCGCCAGCCGACCAACCGAGCCCATGCTTGCGCGCATCCCTACCATCTCGTCATGGTGCAGTTGCTGACAATGTTCGAGCCTCGCAACTCGACGCTCCAAGTCGCTGACAGTATGAAGGCAAGATTCCGCACCAGCCAGGCGAGTATCAAACTCTTCCAGCCGTGATACTCGCACCTCCAACTCGGTCAAGCGACGATGAGCGTCGCTGCTCGCCATGCGCTCAACCCGCGACTCCATCTCAGTCAGGCGACGATGAGGCTCACTGACCGCCAGGCGCTCTAACTTCGCCTCCAAATCCAGGATCGCACGAGTAGCCCTCTCCTGGTACTCGCGAGAAGGAAGCCCGACGGCGTCGATCAAAGCTCCTATGGGAGTACGAGCGCGAGCTGCAAAAAAGGTAAGAGTGTCAAAGCTTTGACGACGAAAGGAACAGAGTGAAGACAGTGGCAACTATCAAAGACAGCGACCAAATACCTGGTCGAGGACTGCGAGAGTGACGACGAGGAGAGCCCCTTCCTCGCTGAGGAGACGCGCTGCGATGGTGATCACCTCGCCGAGCAGAATGGGACCCAGCGGTCTGACCCCGGATAGGAGGCGCGTTCCCTCGACCGCGACTATCCCCTGGTCGCCCTCCCCCCTTAGGGGAAAGAAGCCCGAAGAGCCCTCAGTCCCGCCGCGGCGCGAGGATTCGCCCTGGTGGGTTGAGGGGGTAGTAGAAGTTGAAGGGCGCTGCTCGCCCTGAGTAGTGGCAGAAGGAGGAAAAGGAGGAGGTGGTGGAAGCCCACCCGCGGGCAGCTGCGAACCGCTCGCCAGCCCCAAGGATTGAAGAGGCGGTGGTGGCGGGGGCACGCTACCCGCCAGAGGAGCCTGTTGCTCGCTCATCGGCCTCTTCTCCAGCAAAGAGCTGTGGAGAACTCGCGTCGAGCGCCCACCACCCCTAGGCGAGATCATAGGCGACGATCTCAGAGGAGGTACGGCTAGAGGCTCCTCCTGAGCACCGATGGTAGACGAATCTGCGAGCATAGAAGAGGCGTTTAGCATTATAAACCAAGTTGAGACTAATCAAGGAGGTGGCGAGTAGGTAGCTCCCACCTCGTACAGGAGCGAGATTCTCCGGTTGATTCTGGGCCGAGGTCCCAGGCATGTTCGCAACCCTCGGCCACATTTGGAGCAGGAGGATCAGCGGTCGGCGAGTCGCCCTCGTTAGACAGCCCCATCTCGTCCAGCATCTGCTGGTGTTGGTCGCCCAAAGGGGCGGCGACATCCTCTCCAGCGGCTTTCTTCTTCTTCTTCTTCTTAAGCCTCTTCCTCTTCTTGGTAGCGAGGAAGTCCTCAACCTCGGGACCTAGGCGTGGAGGGATCGAGGGAACATCGAACAGGCCCACAAGACCAGCCATGGTCGCCTTAGCTTCTGCAACATAGTCGCGAGCCATCTTGAGCGAGTTCAGAAAAGTCGTGCCACCAGAGACCCATGCCCCTCTATTTATAGAGTTCGAGCGTCGGCCAGCAAGATGGCGAGTATAAGCCAATAGTCGCCAGTAGGGAATTTCGTCGAATGAAGGTTGGATGATTCTTTCCGAGCAACTACATTACTCGCAAAGAGCGGAGATTGTGTACAACCCTCATTCTCCGAGGATGGACCCACCCAAGGCCACGTAGATAGAAGTCAAAGGTCAAAAGGTCAACACAGAGACCAGCAGTCCAAGACTGAAGCAGAAAAGACCCTGGCGAGTATGCAGTTAATACTCGCCAGATAGGCGAGTATTGACCAGAGGAGTTCGTCGAGCGCAGGAAAGCAGCAGAAGACCTAGGCGAGTATTGGCCCGGCGTGTGCGAGCAACACCCAATACTCGCCAGATGGGCAAATAAGGCATAAGTACTCGCCGAGTATCCAATAGTCGCCGGGTTGGGGGCTGGGCTATAAAAAAGCCCCCTACCCTTTGGTTTTCCTATGAATAGGACCCAGGGGTACTTGGATTGGCACCTGGACTTGAGCTTTTGGATCCCGATTTCCGAACTCTCGAGCCCGTCACCCTTGCTTCTAGCCAAGTCGGTGTCTTCCCTGTACCAAGCTCGGCCACTTTGGTTTTGGAGGGGAAGACTCTCTTGAGCTTCTGGGTAAGTGGTGGGACCTCCCTGCCGCAGCACCCGGGTTCCTGTTTGTTGCTCTTCTAGCCTCTTCGTCGTTGCCAACCAAGCCATCTCATTGGGCTGCTGTGCGAGTAGCCTCCGGCTGCATCGGTCCGAATCTTGAGGTCAGGATTTTCCTGGCGTCAACAACTGGTCCCTGGAATTACCAAAATACCCTCGGAAATGGCTACGGATAGCCAAATCCCGCTGTTCTACGATTCTATACGCAGACCGCCCCCTACTTTCGGGGATGGGGCGAGACAGGGGGCTGGCCGCCCTCCCTGCTCGCCCCCAAAGGGGACTGGGGCGAGCCAGGGGGCTGGCCGCCCTCCCTGCTCGTCCCCAAAGGGGACTGGGGCGAGTCAGGGGGCTGGCCGCCCTCCCTGCTCGCCCCCAAAGGGGGACTGGGGCGAGCCAGGGGGCTGGCCGCCCTCCCTGCTCGCCCCCAAAGGGGACTGGGGCGAGCCAGGGGGCTGGCCGCCCTCCCTGCTCGCCCCCCAAAGGGACTGGGGCGAGCCAGGGGGGCTGGCCGCCCTCCCTGCTCGCCCCCAAATGGGACTGGGGCGAGCCAGGGGGCTGGCCGCCCTCCCTGCTCTCCCTCAAAGGGGACTGGGGCGAGCCAGGGGGCTGGCCGCCTTCCCTGCTCGCCCCCAAAGGGGACTGGGGCGAGCCAGGGGGCTGGCCGCCCTCCCGGCTTGCCTCCTCTTCGGGGAGCGGGGGCGAGAGGATCTCGCCCCCTCTTCAGGGAGCGGGGGGGGGGGGGGGGGGGGAGAGGAGCTCACCCCCCTCTTGCTTGCCTCCTACACAAGCTAGGTGAGCGGGAGGCCCTCCGCCTCTACCGCTCGCGCCCCTTTGCCCCTACTCTTCCTGCCTGGGACTATGCTACCACACCATGTTCTAAAGGACCCCTGGGTCTCGGAAAAAACACTCGGCAAATACGGGGTTGTACACAAAGTATACTCTACTAGCCCCGTAACCACCCATCATGGGGTGCAAATAGTAAAATCCATCATCATGAGGTACAAATAGTAAAGTCCCCCATCACGGGGTGCAAATAGTAAAATCCCCCATCATGGGGTGCAAATAGTAAAATCCTACATCATCGGGTGCAAATAGTAAAATCTCATATCATGTGGTGCAAATAGTAAAATCCCACATCATGTGGTGCAAATAGTAAAATCCCACATCATGGGGTGCAAATAGTAAAATCACACATCATGTGGTGCAAATAGTAAAATCTCACATCATGTGGGTGTAAATAGTAAAATCCTTAATAGGATCTGCGTATAGCAAATAATATGGTTATGGTGTGCGCATAATCATATCCGTCATATGAATACATATCACCACAAAACTATACAAACTGGTGTGCGTATAACACATAAATTGGTTATGGTGTGCGGGTAGCCGCATAACTACCAAAACCACCATAACCACCCATTTATAATTACGAAAGTGCTACCCTCAAAAACTATAAATAAGACTCCAAGGTTTCTCTTTTTCCCATCTTTTCTCCTCCTCCTTCCTCCTAAGTTCAAGAGAGAGAGAGCTTTTGAAGATCTCCTTCATCTTCGAAGTCGCCCTTGAAGATTCTTCAAGCACTTCGAAGGCGGCCCAGAGATCTTCATCCTCCTTTGAAGATCTCCCTCGCCTTCGAAGACTCATTCGAAGATCTTCGAGCGCCTTGAAGATCCTTCGAAGGCCTTCCTCCTCTCCAAGCGCGTCTCCGTGCGCTCCGCTCCAAGCGCGCCTCCGTGCGCTCCGCTCCAAGCGCGCCTCCGTGCGCTCCGCTCCAAGCGCGCCTCCGTGCGCTCCGCTCCAAGCGCGCCTCGTGCGCTCCCCTCCAAGCGCGCCTCCGTGCGCTCCGCTCCAAGCGCGCCTCCGTGTGCTCCGCTCCAAGAGCGCCTCCGTGCGCTCCGCTCCAAGCGTGCCTCCATGCGCTCCGGTCCAGGCGCTCCTCCGTGCGCTCTGCTCCAAGCGCGCCTCCGTGCGCTCCGCTCCAAGATCGCCTCCGTGCGCTCCGCATCAAACGCGCCGCGGTGCGCTCCGCTCCAAGCGCGCCGCCGTGCGCTCCGCTCCAAGCGCTCCTCCGTGCGCTCCGCATCAAGCGCGCCGCCGTGCCCTCCGCTCCAAGCGCGCCTCCGTGCGCTCCGGTCCAAGTGCTCCTCTGTGCGCTCCGCTCCAAGCGTGCCTCCGTGCGCTTCCCATCAAGCGCGCCGCCGCGCGCTCCGCTCCAAGCGCGCCGCCGCGTGCTCTGCTCCAAGCGCGCCGCCGCGCGCTCCGCTCCAAGCGCGCCGCCGCGCGCTCCGCTCCAAGCGCGCCGCCGCGCGCTCCGCTCCAAGCGCGCCGCGCGCGCTCCGCTCCAAGCGCTCCTCCGCAAGCTCCGCTCCAAGCGCGCCCCCGTGCGATCTGCTCAAAGCGCGCTTCCGTGCGCTCCGCATCAAGAGCGCCGCCGTGCGCTATGCTCCAAGCGCGCTGTCGTGCGCTCCGCTCCAAGCGCTCCTCCGTGCGCTCCGCATCAAGCGCGCCGCCGTGCCCTCCGCTCCAAGCGCGCCTCCGTGCGCTTCGGTCCAAGCGCTCCTCCGTGCGCTCCGCTCGAAGCGCGCCGCCCGCGCGCTCCGCTCCAAGCGCGCCGCCCGCGCGCTCCGCTCCAAGCGCGCCGCCGCGCGCTCCGCTCCAAGCGCGCCGCCGCGCGCTCCGCTCCAAGCGCGACTCCGCCGCGCTCCGCTCCAAGCGCGACTCCGCGCGCTCCGCTCCAAGCGCGACTCCGTGAGCTCCGCTCCAAGCGCGCTTCCGTGCGCTCCGCATCAAGAGCGCCGCTCCAAGCGCTCCTCCGTGCGCTCCGCATCAAGCGCTCCTCCGTGCGCTCCGCATCAAGCGCTCCTCCGTGCGCTCCGCTGCAAGCGCGCCTCCGTGCGCTCCGATCCGAGCGCGCCGCCCGCGCGCTCCGATCCGAGCGCGCCGCCGCGCGCTCCGATCCGAGCGCGCCGCCGCGCGCTCCGATCCGAGCGCGCCGCCGCGCGCTCCGATCCGAGCGCGCCGCCCGCGCGCTCCGATCCGAGCGCGCCGCCGCGCGCTCCGATCCGAGCGCGCCGCCGCGCGCTCCGATCCAAGCGCGCTCCGTTCCAAGCGCGCCGCCGCGCGCTCCGCTCCAAGCGCGCCGCCGCGCGCTCCGCTCCAAGCGCGCCGCGCGCGCGCTCCGCTCCAAGCGCGTCGCGCACGCGCTCCGCTCCAAGCTCACCCGCCGCATACGCAGCAACAAGCGCTCCTCCGCGCGCTCCGCTCCAAGCGCGCCTCCGTGCATTCCGCTCCAAGCGCGCTTCCGTGCGCTCCGCATCAAGAGCGTCGCCGTGCGCTATGCTCCAAGCGCGATGTCGTGCTCTCCGCTCCAAGCTCTCCTCCGTGCGCTCCGCATCAAGTGCTCCTCCGTGCGCTCCGCTGCAAGCGCGCCTCCGTGCGCTCCGCTCCAAGCGCGCCTCCGTGCGCTCTGCATTAAGCGCGCCGCCGCGCGCTCCGATCCAAGCGCGCTCCGTTTCCAAGCGCGCCGCCGCGCGCTTCGCTCCAAGCGCGCCGCCGCGCGCTCCGCCGCTGCGCTCCGCCGCGCGCTCCGCCGCGCGCTCCCGCGCCAAGCGCGCCGCCGCGCGCTCCGATCCAAGCGCGCTCCGTTCCAAGCGCGCCGCCGCGCGCTCCGCTCTAAGCGCGCCGCGCGCAGCGCGCTCCGCTCCAAGCACACCGCCGCATACAGCAGCAACAAGCACTCTGCGCACTCAAGATCATCACTCCAGACTCCTCTCGCGCAGCAAGAGGCAAGCCACAGAGACAAAGACGCACAATGCATATCGATCCAACCTTCAAGCCGTAGTCAAAAACTCCAGAGCGTTTAGAGCGCAACATTCCCCTCTGGAGTAGGCTCCGGTGAGCGGGGGGCTTGTCACACTCCGAGCATCTCTCTCTCAACAATTGTAACGAGAGGCGGCATGTCGCCCTCGAGTTCTTTTAAAACAGCTCTGTACAACAAACAACAAATAGTGGAGGTTTCGGCCGGCACAGACCCGGCCGTGTGGTTTTTTACCAAGTTGACGGGTTTTCTACGTTAAAAAAATTGTATTGTCAGCTTTCTCTTTCTCTGTGACTGTTTGAGCGCTCAAACACTCCCGGGCTAAGACGCTTCAATTTAGTCCGATCTACCGGAGCCTTGAGTGGAGCAACAACACCTAATATAAAAGCTACAGAGGCGTTTTTAAAAGCAGCCGCAAAAAATTGTCGCTGTATTCCTACTTTGTTGTAGTGGCTCATTATCATTACCTCTAATTTTATGTGAGATTTGGTTCATTCTTGCACTTCCTTTTACCTTAATGCTTGTCATCCTAGAAGTCTCCCAGGAGCTGTTTAATTGGGCTTCACTACCCTCAATGCACTCTCCACCCTCATCGGACCGCCTTCATCAGATTCAGAATAATGATTAGAAATCGTTTAAGTGCCGTTCCCTTTTTACCTATATATTGCAAAATAATTGATGAAATCATGAGTTCATCAATTAAAATCACAATACACAGACACACACATTTGGACACTAATAACTATTGTTTTTTTACAAATAAAAAAACACCTTTCCATGATTATTTCAACTTAAACAAAAAACTTAGATCAATTTGACAAACACCATAATGAAAGATTTCTGGAAAATCTGGTGGCTTTTAAGTCCAAAAACATATTACAACACAAATCTGGTGGCTTTTAAGTCCAAATCTGGTGGCTTTTAATTATCATTTTGCACTTATAATGAGAGATAATTAAACGGAATATTAAAAAAATAGTATCTTATTAAAAAAATAGTATACTTAAATTTTTTTGTAATGAAACAGTCAAAGCTAGTGTCAGCTTCGTAATTTTTTTTTAATTTATTTGGTAATTTATTATTTCTAATAATAGTTTTTTTTCCGTAAAACTTTGTGTTAGTCTCGTGTTATAAGTTGCGTTTCAATTTTCGATTCATAATTTCATATTGTCCCATCATAGACTTGTTAAATGATATGTACTAATACTAGTGTACCTAAGCTTTACCCTAAGTAGATATACAAAATCTTTAAAAAAAATTTGTAATACTAAAATGTAAGAAAAAAGGGCGAGGCCTAGTAACCCCAGTAAAGAGAATTTTTGATTCCGGGCCCCGTTTCCAAATTCGTGTCTGGGAGCCACGTGATGCTGGCATGTCACAGAAAAAAATGAAAGACTTAACTGCACGAGAAATCACGACTTATCTCCACAAATATCAAGCGGAGATCATGAATAATCTCCACGGAGATCCCGCGATCTCCACGGAGACCACCCACGATCTCCACGGAGATCATGCACGATCTCCACAGAGATCAAAGGAGATCTTCATGAAGATCACGCACGATCTCCACGGAGATCACGTGTGATCTATCTCCATGATCTTCGTGGAGAATGTTGGGGTTCAGCCCCTAAAGGGCAATTTTTTGGTGAATTTTAGTGTTGCAGGAATTTAGGTTGCAACCTGGTAAAATTGCACGTTGAAACGCGCTAGGCTCTGTCCTTGCAGGAATTTAGGTTGCAACCTGGGAAAATTGTACGTTGCATTTTGGACAGAAAAATTCTGGGCAGTTTTTGGACCGGTTCAACTGAACCGGTTTTGGGCGTGAACAAGGTTTTTTTTTTCTTGGCTTAATAACGTGGAGTTAGGGTTAAGATGATAAAAAAAATAATCTCTTCTTCTCCCCTCTCTCCCTCTTGATTCAGAACCGACCGCCCCCTTCCTCTTTCTCTCGATCTTGGAGAGAGCCGCCGGTGTGCGTGGAGGAGAAGGTTGCTGTCGCCGCCGCTTAGGGGCTGCTGTCGCCGCTGCTTGGAGGAGTTTGTCGGCGCTGCTATCGCTGGAAGAGGAGGTGTCGCCGACTTGTTGTTGGAGAAGGAGAGGGCTGCTGCCCTTTGTGGAGTTTGTTGCCCCCGTCGCCGCTGATTTGGAGCTTGTTGCCGGTGCCGTTGCCGTTGCCGGAAAGAGGAGGTGTTTCCTCCGGTTCGCTTGGAGATTTCTCCACCGTTTTCAAAGGGCTTCTTCGTCTACGTCGTAAGGTGTTCTCTTTCTCATTTCGCTGCTATTTTGCTTGGAAGAGAGTAGGGTTTATCCTATTGTAGAGAAGTTGTGTACTTAACTTTGTGGTGGAGAGAAGGTTGGATTTGTTTGTCAAATCCGGTGGGCAATCTAGGTTTGGGCAAACCTAGATTATTCGTTGTAATCCTTATTTTATTATAGTGGATTTTGTTGTGCCGTGCCTCGTGGTTTTTGACCTTCAAGTGGTGAAGGTTTTTCCACGTATATCTCTGTGTTTGTGTGTTTGTTTTGTTGGCTTGTTTTTCTCAGGTTTGTTTGCTCTATTGATCGGTGGGAGACGTCGCTACGTGCGACCTTCATTCCCTACAGAGAACACTCTTGATCTGCGTGAAGTTCACTCTTGATCTTCGTGGAGATCATGCATGCTCTCCATGGAGATCCACTAGTGATTTTATATGCAGTTAATTAAGCCTCTCGTGTTTTCTTTTTTCCGCAGCATGTTAACATCACGATAATCCCAGATGTAGAATTGGAAACTGGGCCCATAACCAAAAAATTTCGCTAAAGTATAGAACCTCTCAATTTGGGTGAAGAGCGGTGAAGATCCTCTCCATTTGGGAGCAAATTGAGAGATTTATTTCACTGTCCGAATTGAATCTTATTTATGTGAGGGTGCAAAAAATTGTCTTCATGGAAAAAAAGTGATTACTTGACTCATCAGATAAAAGAGGAAATAATCTTGACTAGGGGTGCAATTCGGATCAGTTCGGTTGGTTCCATCCAAAATCAAGAATCAACTCATATAGGTTCGGTTTCTAAATTTTTGGAACTGGAACCGACCCACGGTCCTAAGGTATAGAACCGGATCTGAATCGTCCGCTTCGGTTCGGTTCTCGGTTCTACGCATGCCTCAAAATAATTAAAAAAATTACTCTTCAAACTCATAATTCTTTGTCAAACAACAACTAATATCTCAAAATTATTGAATCATGACTCTCTATAACATTAAAGTCATGCAACTACACAAGTTAAAAATTTATTTTATTTAGTCATACGAGTATGTTCTGATCAATCATTTTCATGTATGAAGCAATATGACTATAAACGTTGTCTCAAAATAATTTCTATAGTGATATCCGGTTCTCGGGTACCCGACTTGTGGAGCCGGGAACCGAACCAAATTATCGGTTCTAGCATTATGGTAATCAGACCTGAACCAGACCTATTTGGAACCGAGCTAGGCCGTTATGTTCGGTTCAGTTCCGGTCCGGTTCTCAGTTCTTCGATTATTTTTGCATCGAACGGAGCCTAAGGCTTCGTTTGAATCGGCGGTGGCGGGAGCGAGCGGCGGGTGGAGCCGGAGAATTCGAACTGGAGGGGGGATCGAGGGAGGTTTCCAGACGGAGCTTTTTACTCCGTTCCTCAGGGCGCGGCGGGAGCAGACGGAGCAAACGCCGTCGGAGGCCGTTTATTTTTCCGCTGTCCGGCAACGTTTGCTTCAAACGGGCGGCGAAAACGCCACGCCAAATGAAGCCTAAATATCACCATCATACTCACTGCATGGAGGAACCTCACATGCATATATATGATCGCTGGTTATTTATTTTTAAACATCTCGAATCAAAGAAATATTGTTTTAAAATTTATTATCTAATCAAAAGTGAATACACAATAAAATAATATTCATGCACATAAATATTATTATGCTAGCTACCTAATTAACAAGTTGAACATAAACAATTTGCAAACTTAAGACATACATAGTTTGACTATATATAAGAATTCATATATTAAAACATGCATGACTTATCTGATCATAAACTGCTGAGCAAATATATATTAACAAATTATTATTATTATTATTATTATTATGTTTATAAAAGCTATGTATTAATTCTCAAATTAATAATAGTTTTAGAAACCTAGAAGCAACAATCGACATTAACAATATTTCAGAAGACTTGCAAATACACAATTAATAGCAACAATCGACATTAACGATTTTAACATTAATTAAGATCTCGATATACGGCCCTCGATTTTATCTCACAAATGGAATGAGAAGTACTCGACGTATAACATCTGCAAAATAACACACAAAAATGAGTTATATATTGGGTCGACACGAGAAGTGAAAATATAACAAAATATTCATTATAAATTTTCTTATTACCTTCCACACTAACATGTAAAAAGAGTCTATCGCGGATTTATTCTTTAGATCTACAGACTTGGCTCGCTTCCACAAAATTGAAGCAAGAATTGCATGGCTAAATATCTGCATTAAAGAAGAAACATATATATATATAGTTCATTTAAATTTAAAAAAAAACAGCTTAGTATATGAAATTATACATGTTAAAAATATAATGGATTTGTACTTAATATCTCGATGTTATTTTCATCCTTATGATTTATAATCAAGTCCATATATACATATTGGAAATTAACCTTACAACAAATTTTATCTCTAACCATAGTATTCATACTAGTTTTCTAAACATGTCACTAAGTTCCATGATTAATTCTACAAGTTATTATATATATATATCCTCATGTCACCATGATATGCAATCTAAAATAATTAAGTAGAACCTATTATTTTTAATAAATTGCTGAAATTCTAGTGATACTTTTATGTATAAACAAGAGAAGAAAAAAACCTAAAATTATAGTGACACTTTTATGCTTATTATTCTAGCCCTCTCTTCATTATCATATTCACAATGTTACATTTAAGGAAAAACACTTGAGAAAATGCATTAATTGCTTGACATACAGTTATGAGGTTGCTCCATAGATGAGAAGATGTAGCTCCAAAAGCTATCGCAAAAGCATAAACCATCTCTAAGAGATAGACAATATCCAAAACACCTGCTAGGATCAAAAGTATGTAAATAAAGGGATTAATTAGCACATGAACTACTTAACCCAAACAATTCTATTTTTCTTTCATCAGATAAAACTATAATTAATTATTTCACTGTTAATGTTGAGTACCTGTTTTTTTGCCTACTCTTGCAGCAAATGAATTAATGCCAAATTTCTTGTCACTTTTATGTCTGATATCCTTCAAACCAAGAATGATTATGACCAAATTAAAAAGAGAATATAACTTCATCAGATCAAACTATATATATATAATATATATATATAGTGTGAAGTAAAAAAAAAAAGTGGGGCAAATGCTTAGTTAATCATATACTTCTATTTACAAGTGAAAATATTGGTAAAAATGAAATCATTAATCTTATTATTATAAAAATTCACACTACACATCTCCCAAAATCCACTCTTTAATTATGATAAATCAAACTATAATCAAATTAATCATGCTGGCTTTCATTTTCTCACTTGCATTTGGAAACATCTAAAATATATTAAAGATGCAATTAATTTTACCTTATAAAATACTACTAACTAATATATTGCATATTATTTACCTTGGATAGTATCATCACTAGTGAAATTATGCTCACAACAATGGTTCCAAATGCTAATGATCGTGAGAAGTTAGCTTGTCTTCCCAAAACAAAGGTCTGCATAGTTAGTTTCATGATGAAAACCCATAATTAAATTAGTGCAACATTCATTTCGTGAATCTTTATACGTACGACAGAATTCAGTAATCAGTTTAAAATATTCCGTAAAGATTGAATGGCAAGACAGACTTAAGATGAGCATTCGCTCTGAATACACTAATTAATGTTCTTTTATGCGGTACTTAGGGCAGGTGCGGTTTTATTTGCCACTGAAGCGATGGAATTTAGATAGTGGGGCCCCAAAAACGCGTGAGGCCTTCAGTGGCATTCCGCCTTCGACGGGAAATTGGAGAAAATCTCTGATTTTGCTCCATTGCCCATTGGAGAGGAGAACTTTCATTCGCGGCTAGGCTACTTTATTAGCCACCGGAATTAATGGGAGCCCATGCCAATAGGTGCCACAAAGCACCCTTAATGTTGAATCCTACTAT